>VCII01000170.1:655000-1310000 GCA_006030095.1 Triplophysa siluroides | reverse complement strand
CCATACGGCCGTAGATGAATCAGAAACGAGGATCTGCGCTGCCAGCCGCATTATTGTTTCACAAATATGGCCCTCACATCATCTCTGGATGGCCTGGAACCTAATCCAGCTTCTCTTCATTTGTCATGTCACCCGCTCTCGTTTAATGACTGACCCCTCTGTCTTGGTGTACAGGGCGACTCGGTAGCACTAATGCACCTTTACCCCCGCCCGCCCGCCCGCTCTCAACCCACACCACCCTGTCTGTCATTCTGTGATGACCGCCTCTCCGTGTTCTTCACTTTAGAAACATATATTATATATTAGGAATAAATTGTTGCGTCTACCCTTACCGCTCGTTTTTAGATTACGAGACTTAATGGAGTTCTCCGATATGTTCAAATATTGACATTATTCCTTAGAAAAATAGGAAAAGATGCATGTTGGGCTATTGTTGACGTACAGTAATGGTATAGAGCTATAAAATTAAATTTTGATTGCAGTCCGTCCCAAAGGGAAATATAATCACAAATGAGATCTCTTTAATATCTCAGTTGTTTCCCCTAGACAGCAATGATATTAAATGGAGAGCTAATGGAGACTTATGTCTCTCGCTTCTCAGATTTCTCTCCCGAGAAAAGATTCAAGCGTTCTTGTGTATCTCCTCCAGAGACTCACAAGAGAGCTCAAATATTTCTCATCAGATTATTTCCAGACGTTCTCGGACCGGTGCTATCCACATGAATCAGCTTTCCAACTTTTACTGTATGTGTATGTCTGACTCTTGTATTTATTTATTAAATTATAAACAGGAGTTTTAGAGAAACATCTGAGACCAAGTTTTTTTAAAACATAATCTCATGCATTCAAAAAAAAGCCGGTTCTTTGCCAGCCTGAGCACCATTGAGATATCAGAGTGGTCTCATTTATGATCTATTGGAGTGTTGTTTGTTGAAGACTCACTTTTGTCAAAGCAAAGGTTCTGCAAAGTGACCCGCTCCTGTCCATTATGGAGATCTGTAAGTGCCCGTCACCCACCTCCTGTCTGGGGACAAATAACAGCACCTCTGCACTCTCAGCATCCCTGATCGATGGCTTGAAAATATTGTGATGTAACATTTTCTCTCTCTCTCTGTGTTGTTGATGTGCAGGAATAATGATATGGACGAAGGGTCCACATGTGCCCGTGACATTAGGCTGCATTACCTGCGTTAAAACCAATAACTGCCACTCACAACTGGATCCACATTAATCATTTATAATGTTTTAATACGTTTTTAATCAGCATCACAGAGACCACAGCCTTCAGACATCAGGCGAGCCGTGCGCGCGTGCTTGTGTGTTCTGCACCGCCGTGGCCTGATTTGAAATGTGCTTTTTTCACTCTCTCCTTCCTGCTTTTAATTAATAATTAAAATCGGCAAAGATGACAGTTCCTAATTAGGCCTGTCTTGAGAGAATGTGGGAACGTATGAATTTTAGATGGTAATGGAGGTTGAACGACGAGCGGAGGAGAAAAGAGGCTAAAAACGCACGAGGAGACGTCGAGCCGAGGCGAAAACAAACAAAGAAACAAACAAAACAAAATAGCGATCACATATCCGTCAGCAAGTGAGCAGGAGGTCAGGTAAAGACAACAGCACCCTTGGCCATGTGTGGTCATCCTCGTGGCCAATCAGAAGCCAGAGCGAGGCCCACCGGTACCCCCCACCTCTTTTTCACCCCCCCACCTCCTCCCGGGGAAACTTGAGCCTGTATTCCCAACATCAAAGAGCCGAGTAGGGATAGACAGAGGAGAGAGGTAAAACATGGAGAACCTGGGGCTTGATTTTGTTGTTTTATCGAAATTGTGTCGGTGATTGGCTGGAGATCATCTTTATGTCATCATAAGTTCTATAGGAAGTTGTGATATAAAATTACATATCAAATTATTTCATTTATGTTTTTTTTGGTTGAGAATGAACGAAAATGTTTTATTGAGAAAATATATGAAAAGACTAGTGTTGAAAGTGTTTTACTAAGATGACGTATGGAAGTGGCATGGGAGACCTGGGTTACACGCATCCGTATATCCTAAACCAGGAAATGAGAGAGAGGAAGAGGAAATGGAAGAGCTGGTGTGTGTGTGTTTGAGAGAGAGAGAGAGAGAGAGAGAGAGAGAGAGAGAGAGGTTTAATGAGGCCTCATCCTAAGACAAAATGGCCGTGATTGACAGAAACGGTGTTGGAGAAATAATGTCAGAGGCATGTTACACATTAGGAAAAACTAGAGAGGAGAGAAGCGATATAGAGAGAAGACCGGCAGTCTGCCTGAGGGAGAAAACGCATACATACACATATGACAAGAACACGTGTCCTAAAAAACACTCCTGGCAGAATTATGTGTAGGCAGATGCTCAGATATCTACCTTCGCAGGGACTTCGCTGTAAAATGGTCAGATTTCACCCGTTCGGGTTGTTTTCTCCATAATCAGGGCCATGAACTCTGACCCAAACATATCTTCTCAGACTAGTTTAACCTCCACACAAGAGACGAGTGTTGTATGTTTTATCACTCATCGAATTAAAATATAGTAATTCGTAAACCAATCAAAGCTGTCGGCCAATCAGAAGCGAGAGCTGACACAGAAAGCTTGTGCTTTTTGGAAATGCGATCTGTATTGACCTGTGTATCGTCTCGGCTTCTGGACCTGGAATCAGCAGAATGTTCTCATGTATGCGTGTGTGTGTTGTCTGGCTGGCTGGGGTCTGATCAGCTAAAGTTGCTTGGTGATCAATACTCAGCACAGACACACAGCTGTGCCCTAACCATTAACGCCTGAACAGCAATTAGTGTCCACACTGACCGCTCGCACACACACACGCTCCCATCTGCCATTGTATTTCTTTACCTCTCTTTACATCCACATATCTGTCTTGGGACAAGAAACACAAAAAACAGCAGCATTGTTTTCTTTGTTGTCTAAATACAGCATCATTTTTGTTGGGAACAAGCAAAAACCCATCTTTTCCAAACAAATTAAAATGTTGGGGTTTGAAAGTCTGAGCTATGTTAGCCTATTTATATGTATATTTATTTAATAGATATGGGTAGTTGACAAATATACAGTAAGCTACCCTGCGTCCTGTGGTGTGACAAAAAATGAGAAAAAACAAGCAGTTAATAATATATTATTTTATATGATTAATATGTATATCCTAAAATAGCATATAAACGATTTATCCACCTTGTTAGTTTTTTTCCCTACTTTTTTTAGGAACACATTAATTTGTCAACTACGTTTCAACCCAAGATTGAATAAAATAAGGACAAACCCAACAATTTTCTATAGGTTTATTTTCCCAACAGTTGGATGCGTCCACGTTTTTTTGCAGTTTGCTCTTCTCTGTCAACGATTGTCTAATTTGATGTTAATTCTTATATTTATCTTATTTTTAATAACCATGTTCTGCCGCGATATGCCATCTGCAATTAATGTCAAACCTGCAATTTTCACGACGCTAAATTTGACAGAACAATCTAATGACAGGTTCACGCAACGGACGGCACAATCGCCCCCCGCATTTATTTGTTTTCGTGTCTTTTGTGCCGAATGAAGTGGGATTAGTTTAACGGAGAGGTGGGGAGGGGCGGCTTCTTTGAATGAGGCCAGGAAAACGATCCAATGATGGTTCGGGTAACGGGTTAAGATAAGAGCTAAGGGCTGTTATTGAGCTGATGTGCTTGAAACGTACTCCTTTTTTCCTCTCAATTACCTCAGCCTGTGAAGCCAAAGTCCTTTCAAACGACGAGCCCCCCGTCACATCATCACAAGACTCCAGCCCCTCTGGTCAGACCGTGCGGTGAAGGACAGGTTGTATTAATTAGCCTACTTCGTGATCATGTTCATGCAGATTTGTCGACAAGTTGCGGAGTCGGAGCGATGGCCTCCGGTCGAGAACAAAAGCGAGGAGGGTCTCCGACGCGAAATTAAACACGTCTTTTTGTTTTTTTCTTCCGACAAACCAAATTCGTGTCTCTTGTAATTGATAACTGCCTGGGCCAATTATTTTGCGCGTTACAATACACAGAGGTCCCCTTTCCCTGCTACAGCTCTTCCATAATTAGCTATGCTAATATCCCTTTATTGGCCTTAATATTGCTCAACATCTCCATGGCACCCAAAGGCCACTAGAGTCCCGTGTCCTGTCACAAACGCTGATTATTGAGAAGGATAGCTTTAATCAAACATAATTGCAGTTCATTTTTTTCTTCCCGCCGTCGCCAGCATCTAATGCCGCGTTCGCCTTGATATTCCATTAAATGACTATTTAACTGCCTTCTTTATTTCCGACGGTCCCGAACATCGCCGCAAAGTTCTGGAGCCATTTAGAGAGAGAACCGCGCGGCCGTAATTGCTCGCCTTTTCACAAAGGACTAATTTACCCGCTCCCCGTACGGCGGAAGCGAAACTGCTACTAATTCAGACAAAATTACGGTGCTGTTGTGGACAGCTGAATATGATTCAGTTCGGAAATTCACTTCATCAAACTCCGAGGTAAACAGACCCCGAGCGAGCGCGTGGACGTTGAACGGGCTCTTAATGAGCGGCCGTTTAGAGCGAGTTGGTCTGTTTGTGTGTTTTTGAATACTTGTACGCATTAGCCTGTTCCTGTTTCATTTATTTTGGATTTAATTCAATTTCCTTTGACGTTAATTGCGAGCGAGTGTATTGGGGTGCATACAGAGGGTTTTTTTATTAGGGCGAGTGATGGGAAATGGAGATGCACACCTGCATCTCTCACATGAGCACTGGAGTGTCTAGATTTTTTTAAATAGGCAGGGCAACTTAACCTAAAATAACTTTATTAATATAACTATAATGGCCAACGTTAAAAAGTTAAGCATAAAAAAGCTGATTCAAAGAACCGTTTTAGAAGGGCACGCATTAACCTCTGCAACAATTTTAGTTGTTTCTATCAATGCGTGTTCTTTCTATTGGTGCCGTCCACAATAACTGTAGCATGATTCGTCTACCTGTGTACATGTGTGCGAATCCATTTGTTGGCAGCTATAGAGCGATTGAAATGAGAAAGAGAGAGAGAGGTAAATAAAGGCTATATTTCAGGCTTGATTTACTCTGATACCTGCTGTGAAACATTACAGCTCTACGGGGAAATAAAAACAGGGCCCGCGAATTACACCTCATAATACTCATTCTGATAATGGCCCGTCCGACATCCACCATACACACACTGTACACAATTAAAGCTAATGTTCTAATGATGCCAAACACCCATTCTTGTCTTCCGGGCGTTATGAGGGCCATCTTTCTTCGCACCCACCCCGAAATCATTTTTTATCGACGTCGGTCGCTTAAAATTTCTGAAAGAACCAAGGCCACCTCCGGGGCTTCTTCTTTCTCCTACTTTTTCCTCAATCTGTCTCAATCCTCGACATTCCCGCCCCGTCGCGAGGAAAGGGCGACTGTATATAAATGAGAATTGGAAGTGGAGAGGGTTCAGGGTTGCGAATGTCATTTCACACGGTGATGTATTGCTCGGCTCGCCGTCCCATTGGAACGTCCGAATAAGTGACTTCAGCCTGCACGCGCGCGCTGTTTACCCAGTGAAATACATGCGTTATCTCAACAGCCGACGCAATCTGCAATGCATGACATCGTGATGTGCAGGACCTTTACTGCGTCCGTGCAGCCCTCTCGGGTGGAGTTCCGGGGTAAATATTGGTGTACATGGACATCCATATACAAATACACATTTGCCACCTGCTGCTGGGGCTGGACGGGAGATGAGGGTACAAGAACTCGGTTGATTTGGTGGACATGATGGCAGAATGTTCCAATTTATTTGAATGGGGAAATATTGAAATAAGCAAAGCTGTTACTATATTTTTGGTTCTGGTAGCAAAACTTTTCTTGTGCAATGTGTCTATTAGAAAGTTGTTTGTCTCTTTAAGCTGTTTTCCCATACAGCCACCACATTGCATTCAATTTCTTCCATTTATATTTTCCCAAGTGTCCATTCCCTACGATGTTGCACCAGCTGTAACATCCTCTTCCTTTCAACTTCTTCTGAAGCCCTCTTATCCGTCTTCCTTCTCAACACCTCTCGTGTATGACTCTCAATAATAAGACTTCACCTCTTTAAAACGGCAGATTTGAGGTCTCGAGGTGTGTGTGTCTGTGTCGACGGGACCCGCTCACGTGAACGTGACATTTGCCGAACAGATTATCCAGTTAGTAATTTGCTCAATAATTACCGGGTGCTGTTGTCCTGGTGGCAGGGTGTGTCTAATTGTCTAACAGGACTGTAAGTTTGCGGCCCGTTACCTCGTTCTCCGGTCGTCGTCTGTGATGAGCAGGGCTCAGGTGTGCTGCTTTACCTCCCCATTGAGCACGTTAGGCCTTAATTACAGAGTAGAACAGGCAAAGAAGGGGGAGGCGAATATTAACTGACTTCCTGTCAGTGACGGGCAGATGGGTTCTGTGGGGAACTGTGGGATTTGGACGCGTCAGCCGCGCGGACAGACTGAAAAACAGAGAGACGGGGAGGTCGTGGGAGGGTGAGGAACAAAACATTAATGATCATTACTCTGATGGGAATTGTTTAGGAACAAGGTGAGTCCAGCTGTCTGTTTGATCACGCTTTTGTGCGCCTTCTGAGAACGGCTGCACCGCTGTGAACTGCGTTTCTGTGGTGTTTTGGCGCTATCGATTTGTTCCGTGTGAGGCTGTTTTGTGCCGGATTGATTGTCTAACGTGGAGTTTTCCTGTTGTGTTTTCTCTTTCAGATTCTTCTTGAAATTCTTCCTAAAGTGTAATCAGAACTGTCTCAAGAATGCAGGAAACCCACGGGACATGCGCAGATTCCAGGTATTCTTTCTCTTTTTATACACACACACACACAGTTTAATGTTAAAAACAGAGCAGTGTGCTGATTTACTTTGTAGATGTAGTTAAATTGGATTTCAGGATCTGGTCAGGTTTAGCACAGTCCCAACATTTGGCCCCAAATATATGGAATAAAACCCATAAATCTGTCAAAAAGGACCTTATATATGACTTTGTTCTAAAACCTGAATGTCAAATTATGAACATACAGTATAAGTATATATACAGTATATATATATATATATATATATATATATATATATATATGTATATGCAATGCATATGCATATGTATATGTATGTATATGTATAGATATATATATATATATATATATATATATATATATATATATATATATGTATTATATGTATATATGTATTATATATGTATATATGTATATATATATATATATATATGTATGTATATATATGTGTATATGTATGTGTATATGTATATGTATATATATATATATATATGTATATATATATATGTATATACAGTATGTATAATGGTCTATTCTGTATATATATTTATACTTGAACTGTACGTATATAATGTATAGGGTTCTATATAGTCCTTTACATTTATGTTCTTAAATATCTATGTGGTTTCACCCTAACATAGCAGGCATTAAGAGATCCAGTAGAAAGAAAGGCCTCAGCCTTGAGCTTCATTATGGTGTGTGGCCGGTCCGCTTAACCCAGTGCTTCTGTGGAGTGTTTATATACTTGTGGTTATATAGATGCATCGTCAAGCAGCCAGCAGCGTTGGTGCCGCTTGCAAAACTTTCATTTTTCATGCTTTGAAACGTCAAGTGTCTTCACTGATATTGATCCATGCGTCCAGAGCAGAAGGTCATAGCCGGCGTGAGAGGAAGTGTCCTTTCTGTCTCCACGCCGGCTAAAAGAAACATCCGTCACCGCAGATGTGCCTCCCCGAGATAAAGTCACTGAACCTCTTTCTCTCGCTGTAACAGCATGTCTGGGTTTTCAACCTATTTACACTTCCTCTGGCTTACCACCTTGAAGTGTGTGTGTGTGTGTGTGGAGAGCCATACTAATCCCGCTCTAACCTCGAACACTTTGTCCACTTCTTCTATGGTTGGATGAACTGTCTGCTTGTGGCATCTATTGTGATCTCAAAACATTTCTTAAGCCTTCTGCACACCATGTTCTGACATTTTTATTTAAAGTCATTTAAATAACGCCAACGGGAGAGCTTGCAATGACATTGTTTCTTTGGAAATATCAGAAGAACCAAAAGTACCAACCTGAAAGACAAATGAGCTGAGGTGTAGACGGCTGTCAGTCTGCGAGCAGAGTCCATTAACAAGACATCTTTCCTGAAGCGGTAACCCTTAAACTCTGCTCCGCTAAGCTAAATGCCACCTCCAGAATAAATTTCGTTCATGTTCCTTACCCATGATCTCATGGCAAGGTCATGCTTTTGGGGTCTCTGTCCTCCCCCATTTGCTATTCCATTTCTCCTCCCTATTTTCCTGTCTAACTGTCTTTTGCTGTGTTATTTCTATGTTTTTCCCTTTCCAGCACCGAAGAGAACATCACTTGAGGTCCTTAATATAACGCCTTTTAAAGGCATTATATTTATCCCCTATAATGAACGTGAAAAATCATGCAGCAACATTTGGTCATTTTTCAATTCAGATGCAAGATTTTTTTTTGTATTTTTAAATTGATTTAATTTACATTTTCATTATTTTTTATGATTTTATGTTTTTTTTAATTATTATTTTTATATATATTTTTAATATTATTTTTTATATTGAATGCAAAGTATTAGTTTAGCCATAATGGCCTATTTACACCAAATATGCATTTTAAACAAAATTATTTTTGCAAATAAATCTCTACAGATTTATCTCATATTTCTTAGTAAACAATTTACGTTTTGTTTTGCGTTTTTAATTTTTTAATCCTAAAATTACATCATCGTGTTTGGTGTGAACAGGCATCGGCTCTCAACCTCATTTGTGACTTCTGACCGTGTAGCAACGATACAGATTTAAACTCCTCAGCTTCCACCCCGGACCCCCCACCACACCCAGCCCACCCCTTTCAACCCCTCTTCCCATTCAGATGCTAAATGACCCTCATTCTCTAAATGCAACTGTATGTGAAGGCCTCTTTAGTAAACACATCAACAAAAACAATGAAAAGGCTTTCCTTGCTGCAGAGTGGCTCTTCTCAAATTCTCTTTCGAGGGTCTGTCGCTCTTCAGACCCCCCTCCATCTCGGGCCGTCTGTGACTAATACGATAAAACAGCCGATCGATAAATCTATAGATCGATGTAATGTGGTGAGCCAGCGATTCGCGGGCCGGGGGCCGTGTCTGAGAGACTGCTAATGGCCGATGGAGTAGATGAGAGACTCTCCCTCTCTTCTGTTCACCTTAAGTGGCAGATTAAACACTAATTGTAGCCTTTTGTAAAAAGCCAAGCGCTTCAAAATGGAGGGCTGCCTTTGATTGACAAGGGCTTGGCTGGTCCTTCTCAGACAAGCCTCTCGTCCTTTATCTAAAACGCACTCTTGTTACCGCCCAAGTGTCTCCTTTAAATAGGAAATAGGAGCTCTTCTTCTTACAAAGGTTAATTATATTCTTCAAATGAGAAATGAAATGGGCTTTATATAGAGTTGAATCCTGGTCATTCGTTTGTTGAATCCATTGCAATTAAGCTAAAATAAGGCGATGTTAAACATTTTCCACCTTCATTGTGAATATGATCTTAGGTTTCATAGAATTTTTTTAATAGATTCTTAATGAGATTGATACGTATTTAACAAAGATTTGTTTATAATTTCCCCATATTTAAGTCTCTCAGTGTTTAAAGACCCATTTAATTGCAAACATGTTGACTTTTCCACTAGTTTGATTATTTTAGGTAAACCTTTTCATTAGGAACGTGGTAAGCAGATTTGCGTTCCGTGGTAACAGTAGCCGATTCTGGCTCGGTCGTTTATAATAAAACGGCCTGCCAGCGTACACAAACCGCTCGCGTCATCTATTGTTGCTCAAGGTGTGAAAACAGACTCATTTTCGGATTAGAGCGATATAACTTATTGTTTTAATAACGCGAAGCCCCGGGGACTTGTTCCACCGAACCCAGGATAGCTGTGAAAGCGAACAACTTTTCCCTTGTTTCGCTCCCTCCTGCTTGGCTTGGCAAATAAACAGTGGGCACAGGTTCAAGCTCCGGAGAAGCAAATGTGGTTGCGGTTATTGTTTCAAAGGTCCGGAGCAGTCGCACGGTTGTCAGCGTTCGAAATAAAGCTTCGCTGGTATGGAGGAGACAAATTAAACAAAGCCGCGTGTGTGTGTCACCAAAGGGCCCGAATGATCAGAAACACTCGGGGTTCATCTGCTAACTGTACGGAGACCTGCTCTCATGTCGACTCGACACCACAGGCCAAAAGCCTTTTTGTGTTGTTTTTCTAGAGAAGACTGACAACAAAGAGCGAGCTTATAAAAGAGCCATGGTTTTCTGATAAAGACCCTACAGAAACCCTCAGATGTGTTTTTTGTGTGTCTGGCCTATAAGGACTCGAAACAGACACAATGCTTCTTGGACACTGAACAATTCATTTTGATTTAAGGGTCTGTTCATGCTTACTCCACATTTTCAGCTCAATAAGAAATGTGATGATAATGTGAAATGGTCAACTTTGAAAATCATGTCGACACCATTTAGGTTTAAAGCCTTAAATGTGAATATTAATTTAATATTTATATTGCTTTTTTCTGCAGGTCGTTGTATCGACAACGGTCAATGTGGACGGTCACGTGTTGGCCGTGTCGGACAACATGTTCGTCCACAACAACTCAAAACACGGCCGAAGAGCCCGCCGTCTAGACCCATCAGAAGGTACGGCCACTCCTTTTCTGGAGCATGGTAGGCACATTTTCCATAACACTTTGATTTGCAGAGCTTTTCCCACGTTCTCTCTTTTCCCCTGTCTTTCCTCTTTCCTCTCATTTTAGCTCACGTTCTTTTTGTCATCCACATCCACTCCTGAAACAAGAATAGCAAAGCTTTGGTAGCAACATGCTAGTTCACCTTTTAGAGAGCATTCATTTACACCTTCTCTATTGAACTTTTAGTTAGATTTAGTTTAGTTGTCTTTTTTGATATTGTAAGAATTTTTGCGAACGATTTGGGCCACATTAGCAAATGTTTTGTGTTATTTAAAGGTGTCCGTCTTTAGGGTTCTTAAAGTTCACTCGGGGAATGACACTGAAAAAGTTTCTTTAATTTTTTCCGGGGCCGGTTTACAATTATTGCAATTATTGAGTTTTTGGCTTTTTGTAAACACAGCGCAAGTCACTGAAAATTCAGATTCTGCTAGACATGGATTCATTTCGAGCGCTTAAATTTTCTCATCTCCTCACCACTCCAATCTTTGAGCTAAGCAATCATTAAAACACAACATAATCTCCGCTCATTTAAAAACACAACATTGGTATTTCCTTTGTCTTAATCAGTCCGTAATTACCATATCAACCCAAGCACCAGTAATATTTAATGATGCACGAGAAAGCGCGCAGATTCCCAGCAAAACCCGCAAAAATATTTGTTTTTTAATTCTGGGCTTCTCGCGTTAATAGGAGCGTGGTAATTGAAGGTTTGCGCCCTGAGCGTTGAAGTGTTTGCTATCCTGACTTATTGTTTGTCTCTTCGCTGTAGTGGCTTGATAGTAGGTGTGTTTTCCTTAGCAACCGCCTTTAATTAGGAGAGCAATTAAGAAGGTTGAGGCCTCTCCCCTTGTCTGCCTCCGTCCCATGAGACCTTAAGACGGAATGAAAGAAAAAACACAGCCCATCCCAAAGGCTGCAGCGGCTTTACACGCCGCTTTTTATTCGCAATCTTGTGTTTACAATCAGTATTTTTTTCATGAGCTTTGATTGTGTGTTATTGTGGCAATGCATGGGATGAAAAAAGTATTTGATCATTTAAGTTAATTCAGTGTATTTACATTTTTGCTTTAAGCTTTTATCCAAAGCGACATTTGAGGTTTACATTTTATCAGTATATGCGTTCCCTGGGTGTCGAACCCACAACCTTTTGCCAACGCAATGCTCTACCAATTGAACTACAAGCTACATGCTTATAATTGTCTAATCTGTACTAAATGCTGTTTTTATAGTATAAAATAATACATCAAATCATACTCATTTAAAGAGAACGAATGTATTTTTCTGTAGTTAAATTGGTTCAGCGTGCGTTTGATCCCGGGCAGCACACGAAACTTAAATGTCACTTTGAATAAAAGCGTCTGCCAAACGCATACATGTAAATGAATGGAAGATGGGTGACTTATATAGTTTCTGAATCTTAAAAACGTGCCAAATTTCTCCCTAGATTCTTTTAAACTTGTCTTTAAGTACCGCATGAGGTTATAGGTAAGAGCGTGATCGAATCCATTCCCTCTGTGATCTCTGACAGCACTGTAACAAGTGGTGGTGCTATTCCCGACGACGCTTTTAAATATCCGACTGTTTTAAAAGTTCACCTCCTCCTTAATCACCCACCGCCTGCGCACACACACCACTTAGTTACCTGCTGTTTCACCCGCCCCTGATGGCAAATTTGGGTCTTGGCGAATATTACAGCTACCGTTCTAATATCTGCCCCTTTAAAGGTGACCAGGGGGCTGTTAAAATGAAAAGAGAGGAGCCTCTGACAGTCGCAGAACGCTCCAAACTTAGTGTTTAATAACTTCTCGAAACGCCGCTGAACGTTTCAGACTTCTCAGTTTCCTCGGCATGACTTTTCGCAGAAGCGTTTAAACCAGAACAAGGTCCAACCTGTCATCTCTTTCCCATCCTGGTGTGGAACACCTCGCACACATGTAGAGGATATACAGTCGTAAAATATAAATTCATCCGTATTTACGGTCGACTCCAGACTGGAGAAACGGTATGGTGTGTATTAGAAACACATTCTTGAAAGTGATAAACGCCAGCTGAGATCGCTCCAAAGCCAGAAAGAGACCTGCCGTGGGGAGGTCTCGGCGTTTCCCCTCACACTTTTATCTAATCATCTAATTCGGTCGAATTTTCCCGGACAGTGAATTTACTCTGCCCTCTGATCTTTAACTTAAAGTTATTCCCTCACGCCTGGCCCGGCGGACGCCTCTCCGAGCCCCTTTCATTATTTACAGCTGGAGATTGAAACCTGAGGGAGGAGACAGATGCCCGGATGCACTATAGGAGGGTTTCTTTAGCGTTAGCGCCATTTAGATACGCCACGCGGAAACATATGTACAAATTCACACAGACGTGCACACGCTCGCGTCCAAACGGCCCCATCTGCGCAGACACAACATGCACAAGCCGCAACCCCCAAATGCTCCAAACACACACGCACGTTCGCCAGTTTTATGAACGCAGCGACGCCGTCTAGCGTTAATTGAAGGAAAGCAAAAAACTACAGGGTGTAAAAGAGGAAGAGAAGAGAAAGTCTCTCTCGCCCCGCGCACACCCCCTCTGGTTCTGGGCCTACAGCTCCGGGCTGATTTGCATACCAAGTGGCGGTAATGTTGTTAGGTTTATGCAATAAAGACGAGCGGCCAGCGTCTGTGCGGCAGTAGCCAGTTAGAGAGGACAGATGGGCCGACGTGAGGTAAGAGCTCTAATCCCATCAGCGCCGGGATCAGCCTGCCATCTGGACATCCCTTGCACAATTACAAGACGTTTTACGCGCTGGAACAAAGGAAGGTTGCAGCAGGCAGGATGGGACCTGTTAGAGTGCCTCAATATTGGGGCGTGCGAGTAAGAAGGTGACAAACACGGCGGCCGCCATGTTGCCATGGAAGACGATTCCAGTCTGATTAAAGCTTCACGCCGGGGCGACGTGGTGTTCTGTAAACAATACACACGGGAAAAGCGGCTCGCACATGCGCACGTGATTTTTCTTGTTGACCGTCCACTTGAGGAGGAGGAAGCCTGCGGAAACAAAGCCAGCGATTTTAGAGAGCGTAAAGAATTGTGGTGGATGCCACAAGATTTTTTTCGACAGATTTTACACATGCATGTGTGCATGAATTCAAATGAACACATGTGCCCAAAATCCTTTTTGCTTTATTGATTTAATAATGTCACAGTCTTGCTGAATAATACGCTCTTAAGGGGATAGTTCACCCAAAAATGAAAACTATTTTTCCTATAATTCGTTTGACTTTGTTTCTTCTGTAGGGCACAACAAAATATATTTTAAAGAACTTTATTTTATCACTAAGAATTTTATTTTTGTGTGAGCTATATATTTTATTCATATTTATTTTGAACTATCCCTTTAACTATTTAGTTTTTTATATAAAATCCTAACCATCCTTTTGGAAATAAATGTTGTTATTTTTATTGTTATTTTGTTTGCACACTAGATGTGTGACTTGGGATTCATTTTAAACGCCAGACTTTTATCTAGCGTGTTGCGTTGTTGAATGTACATATATGCAATATATGCATATGAACATAGCCAGAGAGACTCATCGCCCGCTAAATTGTTCTCTCTGGGTAAAACACGTTCCTGCCCGTCACTTCCTAGTGGAGTGTTGAACTTGGCCTCTGCCGGCTGCCATAGAGCATTTCTGCTTTTTCCAATTTCCATCATCTGCTTGAGTGCATTTCGCACGTATATCATTAGCTGACGAACACAGGCTGTGTAATTCACTCCTTTATGCTTTCCATTCAACACATGTTCCCTCTCTATATTCACGCAGAATGTATGCAAATGCTCCGCGGCAGAGGGGGAGCGCTCTGGCAGCCCATTCTCCGGGATGGGGGGGGGGAGCGTTGCGAATTCCGAGGCAATGCGTGGTGATCTCAGGCCGCAGCTGCCAGACTGCCCCTCTCGTGGGCCCGTTCGCACCTCTCGTGCACGCTCGCTCGCTCGCTCGTGCACGCACGCACACACCCCTCCCTCCCGTTCCTTCTGCTCACCTACACAAAGTAAATTTGTTTACTGTAATTTTTGGTGAATGATTTGCTATAATTGGTTGCGCTGATGAAGGTCAGTCCCTTTGAGGAGTCGTGTCTGTCTTCCGAGACTTGATCCTCTTTCAAACGCTCTGCCTGCAATTAAGAAAAGCAAATGTCATTCCCGAGCCTCAGAAATGAAAATTTGTATGAACTTATTAGCATGAAGTCAACAGCTCTAGTTAAGGGCAAGCTCCACGTGCGTGTGTGTGTGAGCAGGCTCAGGGCTTCTGGTGTTCTGGGAGCCGAGGGGAATGAGTAAATATAACCTCCACTAGTCCAACATTAAGGCAAACAAAGAGAGCTGCCTTGTCTGAGCTGTACTACACAACAATACCTAATGTTGATTAACTAGGGCTGGTGGAGCGGCGGAGAGGCAGACAGCAGAGAGACAGACCTGCCCACACAAGGGCTTAACCCCACCGATTTACCTTGTGTAATGGCAATGCTCTATTTATTATTTATTGCATTTTAAGACAAGCCCCATCCACCGTTGCTGCTGCTCAGCTTAAGGGTTAAGGATTTGAACAAACCTCAAGCATCAAACGTCTGGCGCATAATAAAACCTGCTAAAAATCCCATTGACTGAGCAATATCTGGGGACAATAACGTCATAAAGATTTGCTTAGCAACCACCCCTAGCAACGCTCAGTTCATCCAAAAATGAAACTTCTGTCATTTTTTTATTCGCCCTGACACAAAAGAAGCTATTTTGATAGATGTTTCTTAGTGGTTTGGTGTCCACATAATGGAAGTCAATGTGTTGTCTGGTTGCCAACATTCCTTAAAATATCTTCTTTTGTGTTCCGCGAAGGTAAGAAAGTCATACAGGTTTGAAGTGACATGAGGGCGAGTAAAGGATGAACTTATTTTTGGGTGAACTATCCCTAACCAAATAGCACCATTCTGACCACCAAGTTTTGCACATCATTACCTTCAGCTTTTATTATTAGAATTCTTACTATTTTTAGACTCCACTTATAAGCTTTAATATGTCGAATGTAAAAAAACAGACCAGTTAGACCAACATTAGTATAGACACGAGTGTGATAAATGATGTCAGAGCTTGCGGGTTGATGAAAATGATGTCAGACGCTTTTAATGGAGCGGAGAGATTCTAAGCTGAGAGGTTTTCCAAAGCGTCGTCGGTGCATTATTAATAACCTAAAAGCCATTGTTTTCCCCTTTAAAAGATATGGCAACATAGAGGGAAAGTGGGTAAATACAACGAAACAGGGCTACTGTTGCGGGCGGTGAGTATAAACACACACGAGAGAAGCTACAGAGGGGCCAACGGAACAGAGTCAACACGGTGAAGAGGGAAAACTGATCAAAGCACACATTGCTAAGACGCTAACAGGGGGTCGAGTCGCCCTGAGCCTCCGACCGCTTACCACTGTGATAGCACCTCTAGACTCCGCGGGGTCCGGGGGGCGGAACAATAATGTATGCTAATGAGCCATCGGCTAACTTCATGACAAAGGCGGGGTCAGAGCGTCGACCTCATTTTCTCATCGCGTCACCATAAGCACGATAGCTGGCCGGTTTGAATCTTAAACTCGTGCCTCATTTCCCTTATAATCTCATTTCACAGACCCCCGCCCCCCAAAAAGCGCAAAGCACTCATTACCAAATGATAAGAGCCACAGGGAGATGAAAGGTTGGAGGAGAAGAGGAGGTTGGAAGTTTTTAAACCAAAGGCGAAGTTTGCGGATAAAAAGGCCCGGCCCAATTAGCGGGCGCATGAAAAATCCAAGTCCGCCGTGCGCCCGTCTGCACAACCTTTGGATTGACTGATCTCAGATCTGTAAAGCAGATGAATCGCCGGGGCTGGAGCGCAGTGCTTAATCATCCGTCACCTCGTCAGTTAGGTCCGTGTTTCTACGTATTGTGTTGAGAGAGGTTTAATGGTTGGTGTACAACGTTGCACCTTTGTCTTCATGTGGCCCAAATCATTCATGCTTTGTTTACTCGAGGGTTTCATTATCCTCGCTGCGAGAGTGTTCTGTACGTGTCCTGACAAAAGCGCGGTGCTAAGAGTCGTGTTTTGTGTTCTGTTATAAGCAGCTACCCCGTGCATAAAGGCCATCAGCCCGAGTGAAGGATGGACCACAGGCGGAGCCACCGTCATCATCATCGGCGACAACTTCTTCGACGGACTGCAGGTCGTGTTCGGCACCATGCTGGTGTGGAGCGAGGTAACATCACTCATTGGTTTCACATATTTGCCTAAGCTTTCGTTTCTGTAACGGCCTCCTAATGAACTTCATTAGATTCTATAAAAAGCGATTCGGCGAAAACTGTGATTATACACAGTTTATGAAGCTCTGCTTCTACAGGTTTAATGCAATTACGCCGTCATCCGTTTATCGTCTCCTTTACATTTTCTTTTTGTTCATTTCACGCCACATAAACATATAAATAAGAGTGAAATAACGGTGCGTTGTAATTAGCTCCCAGCTAATAAAGACTTCAGGTTAGTGTGTTCCTTTATGAGTTGATAAAGCTGTCTGGCATATATTTGCCGGTTGGAGCCTCCACGAGCCAATCAGCGTTTGTTTATTCTACTTTATTATTTTTCTTTTCCTAGTTTATTCACGAGAGCAGATAAGGAGTTAGATAAACAGACTGCATGCTAAACAGCGCTAAAATAAGTCCGCAGAGGCCTCCGCCGCACTCCTCGCCGAACCGTGAGGTCTCGGAAAACAATTGAACAATTAGGGGGGAAATATCTCAGAGGGGGGAAATGTGAGCTGGAGGAGAAGAGCCGGGCGAAGGCGACGCATGTGGAGATGATTTGAGCGGGGTTCGTGCCCGTTGGCCTTCTTTCCGAGCCAAGGTCTATTTGCTGACGTTAACTTTAAAACAAAGAGTAAAAAAACTTGGTTGCATGTTTTCACGGTGTGCCAGCTGATAAAATCTAAAACCGTTTGCACGGTCCTAACCAAATGTGCCTACTTGTCTTTCCTAGCTTATAACGCCCCATGCCATCCGAGTCCAGACCCCTCCAAGACACATCCCGGGCGTCGTAGAGGTTACCCTGTCCTACAAGTCAAAGCAGTTCTGCAAAGGGGCGCCGGGCCGATTTGTGTATACAGGTGAGTCGCGTTTGTGTGCTCTGTTTTACTCTTTTCTTTTCCATCTTTTTCTTTGTCTCTGTGTGCTGAGATGGTTTTTACTGGCAGCGTCGAACTCCAACCACATGAGATGGACATCTCTCTCACACTTTCTCTCTGTAACCTTATATCTCCTTCATCTCGGGGAGGGCAATGGAGTTGGGGGCAGCTGCCAAGTCCAGTTAATCTCAAACCATGACAACACATCTCCGACCCCTTTTTTCCCTGCACCCGGTCCTCTGCTTCACACAAAAACACTTCTGTTTCCTGCCGTCCTGGGTGCCGCACAAGGTTGTGCTTTGTGTGGATTTTGGGTGTGATCGTGTTTTTACCCCCTCGGATCTTGTGCTCGATTGCGGGTAAGACGAGCGTAATCTCTCCGATACCGAAGGGCACCCGGTCACTCCGTGTTTGACCTGGAAGCAGTGTGTCTGATCCCAAATTGAGTGGGACAATGAGATAATCATCAGGAATTACTCTCACACTCAGGAATGTCAGAGAGAGAGAGAGAGAGAGAGAGAGAGAGAGAGAGAGGTGAGGTGAGGAAGGGGCCCATGGTCCCCCCAGGCAGCTGTTCTCCATCTCGGCCCCACTGAGGCTGTGGGCCGTCTCTCCCTCCCACATTTAACCCTCTCAGCAGGGGCAGGGCAGAGGCCAACGAGCCCCTGAGATAATGAAACCCGAGAACACGGGGCAGGCTAATACCAGACCTGCTCAGACATTAATGTCTGCCGTCATTAAAGCCACAGAGACTTTGGGACCGCACCGTGAAGAAACATGTGCTAATGCTAATAAGTGCAAAACAGGGAGCCGGTGTCGAATTCGGCACTCGTCATAACGCTTTGACGAATATCTGTCAGCAGACCTTTTCAACACTGATTGTGGAAACCATAATTTCCGTGTGGCAACTCACTACGGTATTTTGTCTGAGAAACTATGGTTGCCATGGAGATGTTTTGGTAAGGGCCTTGAGCATCAGAGTTGTTTTCAGAATTTTTAAAGTGAATTAAAAGCTTTTTTTACTTTTATGAAAGTTTGGTTGGACATTGTTGTCTTTGTAGTTAAACATTTATCTAATGCTGAATGTGCAAGCCGTAGCAAAGAACAAAACAACTTCTCTGACACTCGTGCCTTGAGATGTTTGTTGTTTGTTTTCCCTCACTGATCCTGGTTCCCACTCATCAGCGTGGAGATATAATTACTGCCGGAGATTTTGAGGACTTAGTTAATTATCCTCTCAAATTAAAGAAGGGAAGTCACAGACTACACGCCCCATCCTCTCATGTTCTGAACTCCAATCCCCATAAAGCCTCACCTCCCTCTCTCAGGTCACAAATGACACACATTCACACTGACTGGATTCAGCTTTTGCCGTTTCAATACACAAGAGCTGGTTGACATTTCAAGTCAATTACATTTCCCATCAAAGCATATTTATTAATGAATGTGCCATTGTATAAAATCAGCTTGTTATTATGATAATTTCTTTTTTACAAAACAGAGGTGCATTTGGTATTTTTGCTCCTTTTTGTTTTTTTGTTTCTTCCTGCAGACTCTTGTAAGTGCTATCGATTGGAACAAATTGCCCGAGTTTATGCCTGTAATTAGTTCATAAACAGACGCTTTGAACTGGAAATGATAGAAGCGTTCGCTTGCTGTGGCTGTGTGTGTTTTGCTAAATTGTGTAATGGCTGGGTATATTACAAAATCTTTTTCAAACCGGGTAAACACTGTTTTTGATGTTTTACGCTGACCAGCCTCTCATCTTTGAGTCAGACACACCCTCGCTCTCATCTGATACTCCACAGCCAATTAAATTCAGCGCTGTGGCCTCCGTTTCACAGAGGCGTGGTGCTTAGATATGAGCTTGATCTTAACAAGCGTGTGTGCGGTGATATCACCATGCATGGAGGAGAGTCAACATTTACTGTATCTGAAAGAAGGTTATTGCTGAAAATATACTTCATAATTATTATTTTTAAGTTATTATTTATTCAAGTCATTTTGTTATTTCAAATTGGTTAGAATTCCTGTTGAAAAGATTAGATCTCACGAAACATGTCCGATTGTTTTGCCAGGTCACAGTTAGCCCGAAATAAATAAACAAGAAATTATATTAGTTTTAGGGCCATTAATAATTTTTACATTGTGGTGTTATTTTCATAATACTTCTCATTTCAGTAATGCGTCCAGACGTTTTATTTAACTTTTTAAATTATTGTTTAATTCATTTTATATATTTTAATGAAATAAAAAATGTGATTCTCATTTTTGATATATATATATTTTATTTATTTATTTATATGAATAAGCATATATACATATACAGTATACCTTTCAGCATTTTATCAGCAGTAAGCAAATATGCATTATTTATTAGAAATAATTTATTGTTTATTATTTATTAGAAAAATGTAAAGTTTTTTTCCCGTTACAGTATTTAAAATTCGGGAACAGGTCATGAAGATGTAAAATATCTTAACGTCTCTAAATTCGTCCTTCATCATCTTTGTTCAAAATATACTGTATATTCTTATTTCATTTGATGCTCCAACAGCCATTGAGATAGTAGCAGTTATGTAGTAGACCAGGCTTGTGATGTGTTGGCACTGGAGGTGTCATAAAAGTCCCTCGTGTTCGCTCCGAAGCGATGCCAATCGCCTGTCAGAGCACCGTGCTTACTTTAAGAGTCGATAATTCTGCTCCATCACGGCCAACACAAGCTGCCTGTCTCTGAGGTCAATGCTCTTTAAACAAATTACTCTGTCCGGACAGCTCCTAATGTCCTCCAGCACTCTCCGACGCCTCTGGCTCTGACACGGCTAAACAGCATTGAAATTAAACCCGCCGCAGACATCCACCAAGACCCTCGCGCACAGAAGGGTGCTCGTGTGGGGATGCCGGTATCCCGTAAGGTTACGCAAACAGCCGAGAGGGTCTCGGTAGTTTATGAGCTGCCAGGAAAAAGCCTAAAACAATGTGTTATTCAATACAAGTCATCCATTAACACTCAGATCTGCTGTGTGTGAGGCTATTTACAGCTTCAGGCTCTTAGCGTCTTCATTTAAAAGGAAACACTGCAGCGGTTTATTGAGTGTTCATCCCATTGTATCCTTTAAAGAACGGCGCGTACATTTTTTCCCCAAGCTTTAACCTTGCATGTTTGTACGATCGTGTCTTTTGTTAACACATGGCAACCGCCGGGCCATCTGATACCGGTATTGGTTATCCATTGATCAGGCTTGGCATGAAACAGCTCGTCAGAAGGGTCCATAAAAAGGCGAAAAAAATCAAAGCGGGACGGGCATGTGTTTGTCCCTTTGCCAATAACGCTCGACTTTCGGATGCTCGCTTTAGCTGATCCGGCTGTTTTGAAAAGCACAGATGTTTCTCTAAGCCGTCGTCGGAATTGACAAACGCTTTTTAGGGCCCTTCTCTGGTAGACTCGTTCCCTTTTAAAGATAAGCACGACCTCCCCATAAACAAATCGGAATGGCTGTGCGTTCGCCGTCTGTCTTACGACCCAAATTCGCTAGCAGCGGCGATCGTCTTTGGCTCCTAACAAGAGGATATAAATTAAGATATATATGAATGTGACCGCTCCGGCACTAATAGATGCTTTAACAGAGGCAGGCCTCCTGAGCGCTTTTACAAACCATTTCGAACAATGACAACAGCCATAAATAAAGCTCAACGCCGCGCTCTAATTGCATCAAAGCTATTGCTTTCTATTTAGGCACGGTCACCAGTGACCACGGCCTCAACGCTTCGCTGGAGGCCGGGGAGAGGAAGAAAGAGAGGCGTACGCCGTGAGCTATCACCCTTCCAGACTATTTGTCCTAATCAGTGACACCCATTTACCAGAATTGTCGAAAATGAACCATACTTCACATAGAAATCGCACACTTACCGGCCTTCATTTGTCAGGGCGGATTCGAGGGCCGGTAAACTTTTCCTTGCCTCAGATGGGATTGTAGACATGCATCAAAATGTTAAAAAATGATTTGCCAGGCAGGCCTGTCGCACATTTATCAGAACTAGGGGAACGTTATTTGCTAATTTCCAAACCTGCCGCGTGACAGGGTGCTCCGTCTTTTAACCCAGCGTGACCGCTGTGGACTCCTTCTGGTATTAGCACAAGTCAAGCAGGGTTTTTTTTCCAGTTCCCTCTCTCTCCAGGTCCCTCCTATTTTTTGGCCCCTTCTAACAAGAGCCATTTGTCTATCACGGTTGTGACAACGTTGGCACATTCCGCTCCCCGAGACTTTGACCACGGCGCGCTCTCGGGCTCTCCGAGGGCCCAGAGCTCCCGGCCTGTTGATTGGCCGGCGGCCCTGATAAATCACAAAGTTTCCTTGTCAAGGTGAAGGTATCGACTCAACTGCGCCGAAACTGACAAAACGCACCGCCGAGGAGACGGTCATTTGTCATAGCACTAAAGGACAAAGGGGTCATCTCGCCCCTTCACTCACTCGCCCCTTTGCAGCGCCAAAGATGCCCGACCAGATCCTGGCTCGCATGAGATCGCACGCTGGAACCGAGCGCAGGCCTTCATTAGACTAATTACTGACATTCAGAGGCAATTAACCTCTGACGCAAGCGTTTACAATCGTAAGAGGGAACGTTTGACCCGGGAACGTTTAGCCTCCTAAATAGAAGTTGGCCTGGTTCCGCTGTAGTCTGCCCGTACACTTCTCAAGGAAGTCTATAGCTGGAGCTTGAGAGGGATGGGGTGTAAACAAATCTACACGGCGGCGCATGAAAGTGTATCAGTGAATTATCTGTTGCCCGCTTGCACTGAGCTATCTGTCCATCAGACAGCCATCTCCACCCACTCGCCGGGCACAAGCTGTATCTGATAGGACTGTAAACACACACATGCAAACACACACACTACTAGAAGTAATCAGAGGCAGGGAGGGAATGTAAACAGAGTTATTTGAACACCGTCCAGCAGTTGTTTTCTCTCACTTTATTTTCTTCTTGTTCACTACATCCAGTACGACAAGCCGGCCTCCGCACTTCATTCTTAAATCATTTAACACATTCATCACACATATTTTTTCAGTTCTCCCTTGTACATTGTTAGTTTAGTAGTTTGGGCATTTTAGTTATGTATATTATATATATATATATATATAAGGAAAATCTAACCTTGATATCTCGATATCTTTGATGTTGAGTAAGGTCAACATTTGAATTCATATTGTAAGTTTTTTGGTTTTTTTTCTCATTTTTCATTTTTTTAATGTTTATTAACAGTTAAGACATTTTACTTATATCTATATATATATGTATATATATTTATTACACGGCTCATTGGAATGCTTGATTCTGATTGGCCAGTCGCGACATTAGCAGGTTCATTATTCCCAGATAACCACCTCTCAAAAAGAATTTTGACAGTTTTAAAGAAATATCTTTTAATAACATATATGACTTTATAATTACAAATGATTAAACCAAATTGCCTGTTCGTGACATTTGAACATCGTTTCTTACCTTAAAACCGGAAGTTAACAGCTTTTCCTCGCGGAAGGTCTAAATTCGGTAAAAAATAGCTAAAACTTATTTCAAATTCACATTTCATGTACAGTTTTTTTCTCATGTGACAGGCAGCCGTGTTATAAGCGGGATAATGGACAAGCAGCCGGCTGTTATCACGGAATAAGCCCCTTCAGTAGATGGATAGATATATAGGTGGACAGGTGGACAGATAGACGGATGGATGGATAGATAGATGGATGGATGGATGGATGGATGGATGGATGGATGGATGGATGGATGGATGGATAGATGATAGATAGATAGATAGATAGATAGATAGATAGATAGATAGATAGATAGATAGATAGATAGATAGATAGATAGATAGATAACAATACATAAGTGCAATAAAACTGGTCTCAGAAGCTAAGTACCAATATGTTTTTTAGGAAAGTACTTTTTTAAATACAAAGCATAAATTGTCCGTCTCTGTTCCAGTGTCACAGGTGGGGACCTGCTCACTTTTAACTAGAAACCGAGAACTGAGGATGTGCTGGGCAGATGAGAATTTTTCTCCTCAGACAGGAAATTCTTTAGAAAATATTATTACTTCAGAGAGGGCCGCACTATTATTGTGAGCAATTTCGCACCGGTGGGGATTGCGGTGATATTTTAACACAATATCGTGACAGGCTACAACTCTATAATAAGCAGCGGTCCAAAAAAGATTCAGCCAACCTCTGAATGCGCTGGACGGGTGCGATGTACCCTCTCTCTTTAAAGAGTCTTGCACCGGGGTGATTTGGGTATAATTGGCCCTGCTGGTTTCTATTTCGGTTGGGTCCACTTTTTTCCTCCGGCAGCTTTAAATAGGTTTGTCCTCGCTAAGTCAGAGAAATTAGTCATGCTCCAGTGGCAAGAGCCGGTTCTGATGGATGGAGCTCTCTGTACTCGTTCTCCAACATCTTCCCGGTTGCTGCTCGCATCACCTCCGTGACCCGGTCCTAACCCACGTGTGCCAAATTCATCGCCAAATTTATTTATAGATTAATGAGAAGCTGCAAAGTATTGACCGGCGGAGGAAAACACAACTCATCTCGAATGAGGTTGAAAACGCAGCAATAATTTAGCGCCCATCGATTCCCGCCCTCCACCCCATCCATGTATTGATCTTCATTTTACAATATTAATCTGCGTCTTGCGATCGGCGGAGACGCGATCCAATTCGATTTGGTATCGGCGAGGCATTAAAGTGCCGCGTTTGAGCTGGGATTGCCGAGGAGAGTCACATGAGCGGAAGTGTGGAGAATGCTGACAAAGAAGAAGAAACGGAGAAATAGATGGGGCTTGCTTGTTACAGAAATAGACTTGAAATGTAATTTCTGTCAGGGAAATAAAATATGAACGGTCTAGATCGCTAGAACGGGCGTCTCTTGTCCTGTCGACGCTTTATCGGTGACACCCCCCCTCTCTCATCATCATGCCTGTATCGGTTCAAAGTTCATGAAATTTCTATGAGCATTGATCCGGCTCCATTGATTTTTCTCTCACACACTCTTTTTTTTTTTCTCCGCAGATCTTTGAAATTTTAATTTCCGGAGTATCTGAATTTCTCGGAGATGAAATGCTTTCCTCTGAGACAGCTGGCAATAAAATGAAGAAGTTAGCGCCACGTCAAAGAGCCCCGGCTGTCTCCGTTCTCTCAAAACCCTGCGTTTTTATCCCTCGTTCGCTCCCTTTTTCTTGCTCAAACCAGGCTTGAAATTCAAAGCGCTGTAATATTACAAAACTTCTTCTCTATCAGCTAATTTCTCCCCTTGTTAGTGGTCCATCCTTGTGTCGTTTTTTACCTTAATTCCCCCAAATCTTTTCATTTTAACGTTTCAGTTCAGCCAGCGGGCAGAGGGTCTGTGTATTCTCATACTGTGTGCTTTTTGTCTTTTCTTCCTTGTCCAGGTATCCAGTTTTAATGGTACTTATACAAACTATGCCTATGACA
This sequence comes from Triplophysa siluroides, assembly GCA_006030095.1. Taxonomy (NCBI): domain Eukaryota; kingdom Metazoa; phylum Chordata; class Actinopteri; order Cypriniformes; family Nemacheilidae; genus Triplophysa; species Triplophysa siluroides. Next base: position 1,284,538 of record VCII01000170.1, on the reverse strand, counting down.
ATACATATATTTTGCCGTATATATTTTTATATAAAAAAAACAATTGTAAAGCTTTTGCTGTTAGACCAAATCATACAAACATAGTCAAGTTTTCTAAAAGGTCTTGTAGTGGCGTGTTTATTTATTTTTGTTCGTTTTTTTATTTGTTTTAGTGAAAAGCATCTGTGGGCTTTAATGGGAGCTTGACAGTAACAAATGCGTGGCTCCTTCACTCAGATTATATTTCAGACCTGTTCAAAGAAATGATAATTATGAAGGCGGCCTGTTTTCAGTAATGGAGAGAAACTCTTGTTTGGCCAGTTGCAGGAAGACGATCGTAATTGCGATTGAAAATTGACCTCATTTAGAGCAAAATCCTGCAGCTGCGTTGAAACAAATGAATGCTTTCCTGTTTTTATTATTCTCCTTTAAACTCAAAACCTCTTGTTGCCCTCTGATGCTTTTCCTCTTTTTCGTTTATTGTTACATTTTTTGCTTCTTGCCATCTCTCACTGGCTCAGCTTTGGCACAATGTGCGATCTGCGTTAAAAGACATTTCCTTTTCCAGTGTTTGTTTTGGTTGTGTGTGTCGTCAGGAGACAAACACAGACTAACTTCGATAATTGACAAGCAGAACTTTCAGTCAAACCAAACATCTTCCTCTCACAATTTTTTAGTCGCTGGTGTTTTTTCTGGTTTTTGTTTGTAGAAGTTAATGAAAAAAAAGTGTAAAGTGGTTGTTGATGGTGGAGGAGGAGTCGAGATAAGCTCGCAGCAGTTAAAGATAATTAGACAGAGCAATAGAGCAACAGCCAGAGCGCCAGTCATTATCAGAGCCAAAGACACACACTTATCATCATTATGGGATGTAATGGACGTTTGGAATGCCAGCAGAGGTTTTTGAAGATTTTGATTTGAACCGCCACTGATGAGTATCTCCTACAGGTTTAGAACTGAATTTCACATAAAATTCCTATTATATATATATATTTTAATATGTATTTTTATTTAACATAAAATATTTATATTTAATAATATTTTTTTTAAATATCAAAAATATTAATTTAATTTAATTTAATTTAATTTAATTTGTATATTAATATATAGAAATAAATATGAATATATATATATAAACAAGTAAGGTTCTTACATTTTTGGCAAACAGCTGCTGTTGTATTTTATTGTGATATATTGCCATACCGTCACTTCCCTGTGACGTTCCTATGGAATGGTTCTCTTATTGCTAAATAAAAACGTGTCACAGTTTAGTATCTGCGGCACTCTAGCGTGTCAGTTTTGAAGAATGACAATATATACAGTCTGCGAGAACAAGGTCAAAGCACTCAATCTTGAAATATACAGAGACGCACACGCGCAGACAGCCAGGCAACCGCGCACACTACACGTATATACACAGACCGCGTCTCTCGCGCCAAACCCGGAGTCTGCTTTATGTTAAGTACCCGGGCAGCTTGTGCTTAACATTCTCTTTTACAAATGAGGGGTGAAAAAACAACTAAACATGATGACCGGCCCAAGGAGCTTTAGATTTGTCATCTATCAAGCGCAAACCCTTCTGTTCATTCATGCGGCCTGAGAAGCATGCGAGCTCATTAGCAAACACATTTCCTCTTTAGATGGGCGGCTCCATAATTCATATCATAACAGTCGTGTAGACGTGAGCTTGATTTGATTTAACGTGCTCAAGTTTTATGCTTGAGTGCTAAATAGTGTGGCGTCCCCCTCCCTCCATTCCGGATGGGTAGAACAAACGACAAATAAAGACGTAAGCAAAACACTTCGCCGCTGACATATGCCAGGCTTCAACTGGTGACTACATCCAGCGCTTTACTCTCTCTCCCTTTCTGTGTCTCACGCTCTCTCTCATTATCCGTGAGGTCAGTAAGCAGAATTGGGAAGAAACGGAGAGATCAATACAAATTATCCCTGAGCAAACTGCCGCTGACAGTCTGAATTGCAGCATATGTTTACCCAAAATCGGGCAATTTATCTTAATATCAGCAAAGTAATGCGGAACAGGTGAAAGGTCACCTACTCTCCCCACCTCATAATTACCCAGCTCTAAAACAGGAAAGTGCTATTGATTGGCCGAGCCCGGGGCTGGGGGGCCGGCTCAGAGGCCAGTGGGAGGCGCTTAGCTTCAGGACTGGACTCTAGTGGACCATATCCTGAAAGAGGACATTGGATTGTGTAAGGATGTACTATGTTGTGAACAGAAAGATGTTTAGTAGTTCAGCAATATGAGAGTAAAGAGGGGACTTCTTATATATATATTTTTAAAGGGACAGTTCAACCAAAAATTGAAATTCTGACATCATTTATTTACCCTGATGTCATGCAAAACCTACACGTTCTTTTCGTCTGTGGAACACAAAAGAGGACATTTTGAGGAATGTCTAAGTGGTTTTGTGTCCATACAATGCCCGTCAATGAGGTCCAATGTTATCTGGTTATCGACGTTCTTCAAAATATCTTCTTTTGCGGAGCGCAGAAGAAAGAAAATCAGCAAGAACTTTCATTTTTTGGTGGACTGTGAGAATTATGAGGATATTGTGATTTATTTTTCTGTGTTGATAGTTTCTGTTAAGCTTTATTGTTCAGCTTTGGTATTTCGTCATTGCACATTTCACTGGCCGCTTCAGCAGTCGATCCGCTCTTGTCCTGTAATTTCCACACATCTATAGTTAATAATTCCCGGTGTGTTTGAGGTGAAGAATCGGTCTCGTGCTAATGAAGGTCTCGCTGACCTCTTTCACTGCATTAGCATCAGATCAATAACTGAAGAGCGTTTAGCGTCCACTCTTCTGATACATTTATCAAACCGTGCACATTCCTTCATCAGCAAAGCCTCAATGTCAGACCAGAGAACAACATGTTGCTGCGCTGTGTGAAAGCGGCATCAGAGCGGCTGTAAATCCGCCCGCTTTTTGCCCATATTTAACATCTTTTACTGTACGTCCCAGAGCAAACACATATCTTGAAGCCCCCCTGTCAAAGTCCATGATGCATCTGTGCAATCCTCTCAGACCCCAGACCAAACAGCCACCCAGAAATGATGGATCTCCCCGTATGTCCAAATTCAGGCATAATGAAGTGCTGTAATACAAACATTTACATCTTGATCTGCCCTTCTGTCACCACAGCCATCATAGGGGGTGGGTGGGGATGTGTCTGTCTAGGAACGAGAGTTAGAAAGGGGGGGAGGTGAAGGTGCGCGTGAGAGAGCTACATCCTTGCGAGAGCCATGTCATGTAAAATCAATACGTCCGATCAATGCTTTATTAACAAGCCGGCATCTTACTTCGGATTCCTGCACGCTACTTTGTCTCCAGCCATGCAAGATGGCACGTCAAATCGCATCACCGCTGTCACGCGGTGACACTTGTATATATACACACGCGTGCGCCAAAACGCAACCCCTCGTCTTGATATTGATCAGATGGGATTGCCGCCCCCTACCAAACGTACATGTAATTGTAGCACTTCATCATAAAGTCAACCAATTATTTCCAGGAAGTCGCTGTCGTACGTGTTCATCTCCGAGCTGTCATCGCTCATTTTGTGCGTTAGCTATTCCTCGAGTTTCCTCGGAGTTCAGCGCTGAGAAAGAGGAACGGACAGATTTGATCTTTGAAAGAAAAAGCATTGATTTTTACACTGACAACCGCATTCACAGTCATGTCTGATCATATTCTTCTGCTGATCTTCCGGTAGCTTGTTTGCAACGACACTTTTTTTTTTCTCTTCTTAAAGGGAAATTTCCTCTAGATTGGTTGGTAAAGCGTCGGCATTGCGCCGGGGTTGATTTTCAAGATGCACACGCTGATAAAATGTTTAGGATAAAAATATAATGCGTGTCATTTTTTGTTATAAAGGTATACGTCTTTATCAAAAGAGTGCTTTGTTTATTTTGTTTGGACAACCAATAGAGGACGAGAGAAGGGCTGTTTGGGTTTGTTGTATACCTCGTTGTAAATCAGCTGACAAAACATTGTCAATATGTCTTTGTGACCTAAAAACTTCCACTACAACCTATTGAACAAACTGTGTCCGTTTTCACAGCCTCGTTTTCCTCTGCCATAAATGAAACATAGTGTCCACCCTTCAAGCTGTGTGGCTTTGTTTGGCAAAGAAAAGTGAAACGTCTCTTTAACAATTTCTATTTAATATTTATTATTGATGATTTATTAAAAACAGGAGCCATGTTGTGTGACCTCAGGTCGTCCGGCTCCGAAATAATCGTGCGTGTTTAAAGTCTAGACTGCTTCGCTAAAGGAGGCTCGTAATAGACCCGCGCTGTTCTGTAGCTTGTTAAACACAACGTATGCGCGAGAAGGAAGTTGAGATCATGATTCATACACTTGTATAGCCAGCAACAGTGTCTGATTTATAACCGGAGCACTTCATACTCAAAATTCCAATTTGAGAGGGAGGGTGTGTGTGTGCGAAAGCGAAGATTAATTACTATTTGTGGCCAGCAATTTCATGAGGCCAGCCACAGCACAGCTGTGAAATGATAGCGCCCTACATCAGTTTGTAGTCAACCATTCAGAGATTATTAAAGCTCTGCAAGATGAAGTGCTCCTCCGGACTGCTTTGCTTTAGCGCGAGGCGGACGAGAAAAAATGGCGAGAGTGTGAGAAAGAGGAATAAATCTGATGGGAGGCAATAGCCAGACATATGTCATCATCGCCCGGTACCCATAAATCGAGCGAGTGCTTCAGGAACTGGGAATGATGCAGACTTCATCGGGTTGACAGTCGTGATCGTGCGTGTTTGTGCGCGCCTTCATTCATAATGTATCCAGCAACACCTTTAAATTTATCTGATCAATTATAGCTCTCGCTCTTCCAAATAGGAGAGGTGATAGATGAACGTCACCTTGCAACGCCGCGTGACGGAATATTATACACGCTGCAACATTATTACCTTTTATTCAAATGCTCAGAGCCATCTAGAGCAAAATGCATGACGGGTGCATACATTTCATGAGTGAATGTAATAACGTTTGGTGTATGAAAACGTAAATCTGTTTATTTGGTTTGCATGCGCCGGATGTTTAACGCTTCCCGTTTTGTGCGTTGCAGCTTTGAACGAACCGACCATCGACTACGGCTTCCAGAGACTGCAGAAGGTCATTCCTAGACATCCAGGTGATCCGGAGAGGTTGCCCAAGGTGAGTGGCTGTGTGAGTAAGAGAGAGACCGAGCTGTTTATCATAGAAATGTCAAAATGGAAACAAGCTCTTCTGGCTTGTCATCACTATTCAATCCGCCGTGTTTGGATTTCGTCGGAACCGCGCAAACTTTCGGCGCGTCGAAATGGTTCAATTAAGTATTTTTCCACCTCAGTAGTCAGTGGCGATTGTAATCTAAGCAGAAGCCTCTTTCAGATGTGTGATTATTTCGCTCTTGTTTTCCTTTCATTTTCCAAAGCTAGATCCAGTTTAATCTTTTGTTTACAGAGCTTTCCGTTAAAAGTCCTCGTCTTAGCAGGTTAATAAATGAGCTTTGCACGCGTTAATATGGCCGAGGCCTCTCTCCGGGCTCTTTTCCTCTCAAATTCTACAAACCATGCAGTTTGCCCGCCGTTCCCATGTGGTTGACGCCTATCACAGTTCTGTTGTTTTGAAGTGTGACATGAAAGACAAAGCGTGCTGATCGGACCTCTTTCTGCTCTTTGATTCGGCCTTTTTGCGCTCGTTTGCCTTTGATAGGATCCATGACCGGTATCCGGCTAATAGAAAACGTGCTAATTTCCCATCTGAGAGCGGCGCGGCGCCGAGGGCTTTTCCTAATAATATGTTAAGAGATTATTTTGTACCTTGTTCGTGGGTGCTCGGCGCGAGCTGACCACCACGGAGACCTAATAACAGATATCTTACAAATATCTATTAAAGCCCAGCATGGGTTCAGCCTCCGTCATTAACTTCCGTGGAAAAGCGGCCGCTGCGGACGCGCGGCTAGCTTGGATTCCCTGAGACTCGGCCCTGCGCCACATGATGTGTTTCAATTACACTTAGCTCTCTGTCTCTGTGGAGGCCAATATCTGGACACGAAATCTCATTCCGGTAAACCCTTTAAACTATCCATTATCCCCGCAAAAATGTATCAAAGCCACCCTGCTTGAAAACGAAAAAATTACATCAATTATCCTTAAAAAAACCAACGGGAAAACAATAGATTCTGCGGGAGCACGCAGGTGCACCGACATGGCCCGCCACCGGCTCCAATAAACAACATAAATATTTGATTTTGGCTTCTAATGGACCCAAATGTAAGTTCAGCAGCATGTAAATGAAAGTGCCAAGTGATTCATCATAGTTACCGCAGACGTCTGCACCTCTATTGCGCTCGCGGGTCGCAGCCGGCTCCACGCAAAGCAGCAATTGACCCTTACACATATTCTCAATGAGAGGCAGAGCGTCTGGGAGGAGAGGCTGCATTAGATGTTACGTGCGCGAGACAGACCGCCGTAATAAGAGGGTTCGGGGGGAGGGATGTACACAGTGTGTTAGCAATAAGGCAAAGGCGTCACACTCCTGCAGTCTGCTGGAGCGCGTTGTGGAGTTGATAATATCGATTCTTGGATTGTTTTTTTTCCGTTTGCTTCCCTCTTTTTAGGGGATCTACAATGCAGATGCATTGATGGGCGAGTGTAGCCGGGCAGAAATCCAATATGGCGTGCTTGCGTTGCCTTTAATAACACATGCTAAACACGTTCTAGATTCGATTCCAAAGCTTTGGTAAAATTTTATGAATCTTGATATCGGATTCAGTGAAGACAGGTTTATTTTGTTCATCGAGTTAAATGTTACTAGAAATAGAAACAAATGAATCAATGGTGACAACATTCTGAAAAGGGACAAATTGCCTTTTTGGATAATCATGGCACCTTTACAGTTATGTTTATTAATGTGCACTACCCCTGTGAACAAACAAACAAATGAATAAAAAGAAGTATATGGACTTCAAGTATTTCTTAATAATCGAACATTCCTTATTTTTAAATGATTGAATATCAAAGTTTTTTTTTAAGTAATTGACATAAAAAATTGTGTTAATAAATAGATGTCTTTTTTTTGTCAAACCTAAACAACGTTTGCTTTAGAGAAACTAAAGATTAGTTTCTCTAAACTTCCAAAATGAGCGTTTTGACTAAAAAGTGAATCTAACCGCTCATGTGCACAGCATCAGCGAGAAAGCCCCTCGGTACGAATCGAGTTACAGTTGCTCTTTTTACTTTTATTCCCTTTTTTAAAAACATGGATACTTGAAATAGTTGCTCAAATTGCAGTTTACCTCCATTATTTTAAATCAAATCAAATTTGCTGCTGGATCCGAGGGGAGGGGCGTTCATCGAATGCGTTCCTATACGGCGACGGCAGGAGTATAAAAGCAATATGTGCAGTCACTCATGTGATGAGACGGGAGATTGCTAAAGGGACCCTCAAATCCTCCGTCTTTTCAGTCCTTGTTTGAAATCAGTGTCTTCCATTTGTCACCATATAAGAGCGAGACAAACACAGGAATGAAAATCTGATTAGGCTCCATACTTTCACTTACGTGACATCAAATAATCTTTATTGCGAATCATACAGTGGTAACCTGTCGGCCGTATTCGTATGCATTTATCATTTCCATTAGGCCTTCCGTCTTCCGATCCCGTTTCAGCTGGCAAACACGCAATCCATTCCGTTTCTCTTTCAATCTAATATACAAGAAAATTATTAGAAATGCATTCATGTCGAGCAATTACCCATGCATTAAAATTCATCTCCCCTCTCCCGGTTTCGCGAGGTAGCTACATGTATTGGCCCCGCGCTCAATGTATTCATCACCCCAGGCAAGAACTAACAGAATAATTGCTTTACACTTTTATAATGACATTAGCACCTCAAGCTCCTCACCTCACTTGGCTTCTTTAACAGTGGTGATATATACCACTCAAGATATTCAAGAGTGATAATAACAAGTTCTCCGTTTAAACGATTCCCGTCCACGGGCGGAACAATGAGCTCTTGTAATAACAAGCCGTCGCGTTTGTCACGAAACAAGCCCAGGGATCGTTTGGGCTTAAATAGTTTCCGGTCTAACCTGAAGCCTGTCGTGTCGCCGCGGAAAAAGAGGGGAGTCAATTACACTTAACGCCGCCGCTCGGAAATTTACATGGAAATGCTTTTCGTTCACCGCTAATCATATTCTCAGCGTGAGGCCTTCTGAAAAAAACAAACTCATTCGCAGCCTCCTCCGCACTCCTCGTGCAGATCGACTGGCTCTTCAACGCGCATCACTAAATCCGGTTCATTAGCAAAGACACCTCGTGGCAAAGGACAGATAAGGGCTGACAGTGGGCGTCGTTTTCTTAAACTATCCTTGCGCCTTCCTTTTGGGGTCGCCATATGGACGAGAGGTTCAAGTAGGTGTCGCCCGGGGCCGGTTTCGGTCCCGGAAGTTAATTGCGATAATCGTTGTTTAATATTGGGAGGCATGTTAAAAGTCTTGAAATATGACGGCCGAGATGATGAGCAATTATTAGCGGCTCGGAAAAACGCTTCATCTCACTCGCAGAGAGGACGGGGACAGCTGGGCCTTTCATTGATCGTACCTGCCGAATGACAAGTGTAATTCTTTATTTGTATGCAAACTAGATGCGCGCGACATGAAACAGAGCCCGCAATTTCAGAGGTAAATGCCCATTTGAAGAAGCACTCATCCGGTTAGGCTCAGGTTTGGAGTGCGTCTCTATAAAACGTATGGCGCCCCCAACTCCGTGATTAATCTTGATGAATAAAGATCCAACATGGCGGATGTGCATGGGAATGAAATAACCTCCACGCGCCGTGTGAAAGCGACTCCACGCTCTGCGACCCGCAAGGACGACGCCGTGAACGTGTTCACACACCCTTAACATCTTCATACGTGTAAAATCATTTAACAAAAAAACACGCAGGGTTTTAAAATAAGAACATGTGTCGAACGTACAGCAGACAATTCAGACTCTTTCCTGAGAAGCAGCTCTGGTTTTCCCGTTCAAAGATCAAACGCACACAATCTTAAGCGGCCCGAGTGCCTTGCTTGGCAGCTTAGGTGTAATTTTTGAAGAGAAAATAAGCGTCAGGTTAATCCTTGTTGTGTTATAAGCGGGGCGGGGATAAGCGGGAGTCGCGGGCGTCCCAGGGCACAGCCTCTCAGGCTGCTCTTGAGAGAAAGTCGTTTATGAAGTCCTTTACAACAGCCCGAGAAAGAGGGTTAATTGAAAAATTTCCTAATGTCATTATGAAAGAACTAGATTAACCCGAGCTAATTCACTTTATTGTCCTGAAGAAAGAGGAACGGGCATTGAACTCTACTGCAAATTTGGCCGTGAATTACGGGTGAGATGTTGTCTTTGAGGACTCAGCCAGTTTAATTAAGATATGGAAAATGACTCATTGTTCTTCCGAGCTAAAGCGTGCGGAATTAGCGGATGCGTTTGACGCCGAGTGTTTGTTTGTTTAATACCCAAAAGGCCCGGCGGTTGGAACGCGCGTCCTTATGTTGACTCATTTAGCTTAAGTTACACCCCGCTTCACCGTTTCACACTGTAAGTGAGTCAAATGAAATGTGACCAAGAAATCAAATAATGCGTTCGATAATACGTAATTAAATTTTGCTTTTTAATTTCAAACTCACCTTTTTCGACCAGAGATAAAGAGCTTTGCCAGTGTGTAATTTTAAGCTGCGTGTGGGTCTGGATGATTGTGTTATGTATGGTGTGATGGTGTTTATGTGTCTTTATGACTGATTATGTCGTATTGCGGATGTGTTTCGCAGGAGGTGTTGCTAAAGCGTGCCGCTGACCTTGTGGAAGCTCTGTATGGGATGCCACACAACAACCAGGTACGAACGCAAGCTTCTTCATCTCTACGCTGACCGTAATTAAATCATTTCTGTATGTTTCAAAGCTAGCTGCTGGCTATTGTGCTACAGCCGGGTGAATTCGTGTTTGCGGCGCTTGGTGTAAAGAGATGAGTTAATCACTCAGAACACATGCACGCAGCCGTCTATTGGTTTATTTAAATAAGAGGATAACCTTGAACTCGGCCCTAAAAGGTGCATTTGTGGAATATATTTTACAGAGCCGTGCAGCTCCGGTTGAGAGGTCTAATACATATTCAGATGAAATGATCCATTACGTTATTTTCCCCCTATTTGAGTAGCACAGAGGTGGAGATGTTGAACAGCAAAACAACTGAAGGCCTGTTGTTACTTTGAACTATCCTTAGGAAAATATACCATGGTTTTATTATGGTAAATGTGTGGTGGGTTGATTACCATTTGTATAACCTGATTTTATATAATTATCATATTTGAACAGTGTTTGCTATAGTAAAATCAAGGTTAGTGTGTGGTTTTTCTGCAGATAAAAATGAAAAGCTATTTTACTATAGTCAACCATGGTTGATTTTCACAAGGATATAGATCAAATAAATGTTAGTTTTTTTATTATATATGAATAATATAATTTTTTAATAATCAGGCAATGTTCATAAAACACAAGCAGCACGACATTTGACGTTCCTAAATTCAACAATTTAAAGAAAAATGTAAAGAAAAAAGCTAATCTGCTCTTGGCTGGTTTGAGCTCGTCTAAACTTTTCTTACCATCTGACAAATGCCCAAATCTCTTTAAAGCCATTACAACAGACCATAATAACCAGCTCGGTCATGTTGGGAGAGCAGCTGAACACCTGAGGCTGGCGTACGTTTGTTTTCAGATGGAATTGTACTTGAGGAATGAAATGAAGTGATTCCACTTCTCTCGCCTGGAGTTCTTTTGAGAACGTTCTGTGAACTCTCTCTGTGTTTCTGTGTGGTAGGAGATCATTCTGAAGAGGGCCGCAGATATCGCAGAGGCCCTGTACAGCGTCCCACGTAACCACAACCAGATCCCGTCCCTCGCCAACACGGCCTCGCACGGCGGCATGATGGGAGTCAACTCTTTCAGCAGTCAGCTCGCCGTCAACGTCTCGGAGACCTCGCAAGGTATTGACCAGAGTACGAGAAAAACTTTACCCTTTATTAAACAAATAGTTCATTTTGTTGCATGCAATGTTGGAGAGCGAGACCGACACTATATGTTTAGCATGTGTGACCAAAATGGATTAGAAAACCTGCAGAATAAATGCAGCGTTGAGCTTGTTTTGAGGCCATTCAAACAGACCGGAGCCGTTTCTCAGCAGGGAACTAACAGCATATAGAACATTCAGCAAACATCTGAAAGATTTAGCCCGAGTTATTCATCCGTGAAATAAAAATGAGCCATATCTGGGAACGCGCTCGCAACGATTAGCGAACATTAGCGTGTTGCTAGCGGTATGAATCATGGCACAGAGCGGTTGCAGCTTTATCTTTCCTGGCTGTGTATAACATAGATCCCAGGAGGTGCCCGACCCTGTCCCCATCTCTCCGCTGCCAGCCTGCCAGAACACGCAGCGCTATCTCACACACTGCATTTAGCCAGTGTACTGATAATAGCTTTACACCTGTTCCATTGTTGCCTCCACTCGGGTCAGGACAGGGAAAAATCACACTGGAATACACACTAGCGGCCTCCTGATGCACAGCTGTGTGGAATGACCACAGTGGGCTCCATTCAGAAAATATTAGCAGAAAGAAATATATAATCTCACATAACCTTTATAAAAAAAATAACACGGAAATTCAATATTTTATAATATTCCTTATTTTATTATATTATTATTTCTATTCTATTATTTATTTTTTATTCATATTTTTTATGCTTAAATAAATACATACAATTGAATTCTATTTTTTTTATAATCAACATTTTATAAATATATAATTATAAATGTTGATTATAAATAAAATGAATAAATAATATAGAATTTTTTATTTTATGTATTTATTTTATTTATAATCAACATTTATAATTGTATATTTATAGTTTATATAGTTTGAATTTATAATTCATGCCATTTTGATTTTATTTTTACTTGTTTATTACATTTTACCATCATGTATTTAAAGTTTATATAAATACTTTATAGGATTGACATTTAAATTATTTTGTTATATTTATATTTAACATTTTTATTTACTAAATGTATTGTTTGTAAGTTAAGATGTGCATATGTCTGTACTTATACAATCCGTTTATAACTCAATGAAATCATTTTGTCTGTATATACATTGAACATTTAAATAAGAATGGTTATATCAAAATCAATGGATAAAAATCAATGAATCCGCTTATATTTCATGTAATCTGGACATATTAAGTGACCTGCGCATGTTTAACTTCAATGTCATCTAGCCCAAGAATTAGGACTGAATCTTTATAAAAAACCTTTTTAACAAATGTCTTTTGTCCGCAGTGGGCTACAGTCGCAACACGAGCAGCGTGTCACCTCGTGGCTACGTGCCCAGCAGCACCCCTCAGCAGTCCAACTACAACACCGTCAGCAACAGCATGAACGGCTACGGCAACGCCGGAATGACCAACCTGGGGGTCCCAAGCTCACCCGGGTTTTTGAACGGCTCCTCCGCCAACTCTCCCTACGGCAGTAAGTATCAAGGTAATGACGAGCCCCCGCCTCGCTCTCTCTCTCTTTCTGCCCCCACCTGTGCTTCTCTTTCTGTTTGACACTCCTCTGTTGTTGTGTTGTTTGTTTGGTTGGTTATCTTTTGGGAATGTGTGTTACTGGATAAAAGGAGGGGTGACTCTGGAGGCTGAACAACCGAGACATTTAGCAATTCGACCCGATTGACAAATGACAAAAACAAAATGATTTACCAAACTCGAAATTCAGCAGGCCAGGTGTTAAAATCAAACCAAAAAAAAAAAATGCAAAAAAAAAACCTGTGTCCCAATCAGAGTCGATAAAAACGCCTATTATCCAGCAATTGGCCGAGGCAGGACATCTCACATCCCATTCCAACCCCATTTTTCAACTTCCCTTCTGATTTGCTCATTTGTTTACCTCCACCAAGCGGAAGCCACATTTTTGGCCCGTGTTCCCATTTCACCTTGATTTGTTTCCATCCCATGAGTGTGATTTGAAAAAGAGGCGAGGCCCGGCTCTCTGACTTTTCGTCTGTAAGAAAATGAACTCTCTCTGAGTGGTGACTCTATGTCTGCTTTGTTGCAGTAGTTCCGTCGAGCCCCACCATGGCAGCCTCTTCGGTCAGCCTCTCTTCAAACTGTAGCAGTACACACGGCATTTTCTCATTCTCACCTGCCAATGTCATCTCTGCAGTGAAACAAAAAAGCGCCTTTGCTCCAGTTGTCAGGCCCCAAGCATCTCCACCTCCTTCTTGCAACAGTGCAAATGGCAATGGACTTCAAGGTGAGAGCCGAATCCCTGCTTCAGATCCCTTGCAGCTGCCTCACCTGTTTGGGCTCGCCACCCGCGCGCCATCCCTCCGTCGGCCGCATGCGTGCGTGCGGACGAACGGATGGATGAATGGGCGAATAAGTGCAAGAGTGCAATATGCATGCGGCATGTAGAATGCATGTGCATGTTTATTCATTGATTTATTTGTCATTAATGATTAAGAAAAGCCAAGCTTCGTTCGGATGGGGCCACTCACGGCGGCAAATTGAAACGGCAAATTCACGCTAACATTTCTCGGAATACTTATAAACGTTGCAGCGAGAAAAAAAAGAAATGCACAATAGCTTCCCTATCCGACACTGAAAAACATTGCAGGAGAGAAAGTTAACAGCAGATGTGATTAGAGCGCAGGTCGCATGTGATTATAAGAAGAAAGAAGGAAGGAGAGTCTCGGCAGGCCAGCGTCATTCGGCAAATTAAAGACTTACTCCGGGCTGTTTAGCGCGCTCGTATTTGCTCTTCGTCAAGGCCCAGTCGTTCGCTTTGAAAACACGTTTTAGCCATAGCGCGCGCCGGCGAGATTAATAATGTTAGACCTAATGAACTGAGAAATTAAAGTTCATGCCGCTACATGTATCTGCTTATTAATATGTGGTTTGCAGAAATTAATGAGGAATGCCACAACATCAGATGCCTCGACAAACTTAAAAGCACTCCGAGCGTGACTTTACAAATAAGTTGAAAAGAGCTTTTTTAGCCCGGCACTTCACTAGCCACCTAATTGGTGGAAATGAGTGGAGCGAACGAGTACATCCATCTCCGCGGTCGCTCTCCATCACGTCAAACGCGGGCGCACGACCCGGTCCGGCCTTCCGATCTGGGCTTTAGATGTCACGACGAGGAGAGACCTGACAAAGGAATGCAAATGGTTTTTCAGCCTCCGCTCGCCGCTCGTGATGGCAGGAGGGAGCGAGGCGCAGATTTCAATTTGGGCGAAGCGGAGGGGCGTCCGAGGTGGGGGGACGGCGGGGCTGCGTGACGTTAGCAGAAGTGACCGTGTTGTTTCTGGGCTGTCAGCGGCGACTCTCTCCTGGGAGTCTGGCCCACTGTTTGCCATTAACAAAACGCTAAGAGAAATATCACACATGTGGGAGCCGGGATGCTTTCTCCTGAAAATGTCAGAAAGCTCGTCTTTGGAAAAGTGAAGTCTTTCCAGAATGTCTTGTCGGTGAAGCACGTTTCAGTCAATCGCGCTCACCCCCCCGCCCCCCTGTCCCCGCCGGCCTCCATTTTCCGAGAGCATCACGTGACATGCGAGCGACGTTATTTGTGTCCCGATGCTAAAGTGTTGTTTCTCTTTTCTTTCAGCTATGTCCGGACTGGTGGTCCCGCCCATGTAAATTGCACTCCCTTCCTTTGTAAAGCGACGTGCGCTACAGGGACGGATTCACCCGGAAGTCGCCATTCGCCATCAGCAGTCATTCAGAAGGGAAAAGACACTTTTATTCGGTCATGAACTTCATTTATTGACTGAATCATATTTTCACATTCGTCAATCTGGAAGGAAAAAAAGAAGAAAACGTACCTATTTTGTATAAACATTTCTGGTTTTATCTTGGCTATGTCTAGTTCTTGCTATGTGTGGGATATGCCATTCAATGAAACACTGATTAAAATGTGTAAGAATGTTTCTTTTTCACAGACATGCATCCTGTGCACGTCTTCATAATGTGAATTCATTTTCCAGTTTTTTTTATCGTTCTTTTTATTTTGTTTTTTTGATGGTGGTAAAAAGAAGGGGGCCAATATATACAGAGCCAATAAACTGGAAATAATATAAGAGATATGATTTATAAACGGAAAGGAAAGGCGAGGAGATACCGTTCCATGGACTTTGTAACTTATTGTAGGTAGAAGTTGTAACATTCTTCTCTCGCCTTGGACAAGCACACTAACAGAGATGAAGCGCCACTGTCTGTCTGTTGGTTAAAAAAGACAAAAAAGAAAAAAAGACTGAAATCTTTCCACTGCTAAAGCTTCTTGTAAAGCGAGTGTGACCTGCAATGTTTTTCAACTTTTTGCTAGCACTGTATACTATTGCATTCTTAGGCTACTGTGAAGTCTGTTTCTCGTACCAGAAAGTTGTCCTTTACCCTCTAGCTCCTTATTCCCTAATGTGTTTTGTATGTGGTTATACAATTGTAGACTTTTGTGATTTTGCCAAAGTTGTAGCTAAATATTTATACACTTGTCTTGAATTTTCCAGATTCACTTAAATATTTAGTACAGAGTTTTATTCCTGAAGTTAGGAGTAAAACGGTCTTATACATCGCAACACTTTCACGCGAACACTTGCGGTCACTGAGGGAATTTTTTGTAACATATCAATTATAAATATTGTATTTATCTTTGAAATTTTGTATATTGCTTTCCATGGTTTGATTTGATCGATCTCACGCGTATCGTTGTTCACGGCCGATGATATTACGATGAAGGTTTAGCCAAGAATCACCGCCTACGTTCGATGTTTCGTAACGCTATATATTGTACATCGTCCGCGCGTTTCATTTAAACAGTTTGTTACGTCATCGAAGGACCTTCCGTCCGTTTTGATTTCTCTGTATGTTTATTTGCTATTTCGAAGAGCAGTCAAATCCATTGTTTATTTTTATATTATTTTTTAAGTTATCGAAAAAAAGTACTTTTTTGAAAGAAAACTGTTTGTTGTATAGTCAATTAAATTGTTTGTGTCACCTGACTGTAATAATATTAGTAGATAAAGTGCATGTCCAGCCGCCCCGGGGGGGGGAATCCAATTGTGGTTGTAAATTTTGTTTTTGTAGAATGTAAAAAGTCATTTTTACCTGCCACCATGACTTTGCCACATGACTCGACCGTGTTTACAGGGATCAAGATGGAAAAAAGGAACGAAAAAAATTATGCGGAATGGAAATATACGTCATGCGTTAATAATGTTTATTAAAATATGTCAGAAAAACAACTCTGTCGAAGGCTTCGAGTGATTCTCACGAGAGGAAACTTTCTGCTGTTTTAATGACAAACCTTCACCACGATGACTCTCATTATTCCATTCAGATCAATGGTGTAAAAAGCACAAACATTTTTTACTAAAATAAAAAAGAATTATTGTGACCCCTCATCTTTTTGGACTATTTTGTCTTTTTTAACGTTGATTTCATCCGGTTCCCTCGAGTCAAACGTTCAACGGGAATGAAAACACATGACTAGTTTTTTTTGTACCCCACACGGAGAAGATTAAGATGTTCTATATTGTAAATGTCATTTTGTAAGTAAGCCATGACACCGTAGCGTAGCTGAAATCACATCACCCTTCTTTAAAGAATATTGATTTTTATAGCGTGCCAAAATCAGCCATTGAGACACGGTGATTTCTTTCTTTGCCCTGTTGTGAAGTTCGGTAGCGTTCAGCTACTCTCTCTTATTTAAACATAAAGTAGATGTTTCCTTTGGCTGCGGGATGCAAACGGAGCCGCTGATGGGCCCAAATGATGAATGTACCATGTGTTTGCTTTGTGATGGCTCCACAAAGCTCGGCCGAGTGAAGGAGCCGACAAAGTCACGGTGAAAGTAAGAAAAGCTCAAGGTCACGTGAAGTGCTTTTGTGAATTTCATCCTTTCTGCAGTCTGGTTTGGTGTTTAGGTCATGTTACATCATGCGGTTTTTGTTGCCCTGGATCGTTTCACTAAACATGAGATCGGCCTTGTATGGGAAATGTATAGCACATGTACAATTTTAGTTGGTTGTTTTATGGCCACGTTTTTACATTTTATTGTACAAAGTTGTTCATTTTACATACTATTTAATTAAAGTATTTCTTGTCTGTGACCCATATCTCCCTGTGATGTTATTTTGCTCTGTCATTTCCCAGATCTGTCATTCAAACTTAAAAGTCCATGTTATGTAAAAGCCACAACTGAGGGCAGTGTGATATATAAAATATCCAGAAAATCCTATTCAAAGCATGAATCCTGAACTTCAAATGCTTTCAACAATACTTCATTTTAAAATTAGAGGCATTTTGTTGTCTATTCACTGTTACGTGTACATTTTATATTTTATTCAAATAATTACAAACAATAACATGGACCGTTTTATTTCTAGATGCTGATTGGGTAATACATCTGTATCAAATGCAAAACACATGCAAAAAACATTATAAATGACATCATTCATTTGAGTTAAAAATGTAACATTTAACAAAATAATTAAAAACACAGTCTTGGAATATTGTAAAACTGACAAATATTTGATCTTCTCAATTTAGCCGAGTAATGAATACTTACAGTTAACACAATAAGAAAAAAGACAACAATTAACACGAAGAAGTGAATCTGTAGGTCTGTCAGAACGGATCTGTAAAAACAACATCAGTTACGAATGAAAGGAGGGCAAGATGGCCGTCCGCTCTCTGAGTCGCCTTGGCCTTCACGTGACTCTCACGACCGGGCGTTTTTGGGTGATCTGGCGACACGCCGCTTTCATCTTCCACTTCTGTGAATTCCTGGAAGAAACGGCGCTCTCTCGGGACATCCTGGTCAACTCATTGATCCCTGAAGAACAACTGCCATTTCGCTCCGGACGCTCTCGTTTCGGTCTCCGCTGGACATGTTCATCCGGACCGCCCAATTGTGACACCTGCAAAACGGAGGAAGTCTCAATTCCATCAACATTAACAAGATATCATTAGTGAAGTCGGTGCACCTCTTCATCAACACATGATGTGAATTACAACCTGCAGGTCCACATGGGGTTTGTCAGTCATGCATGCATCATTAGTCCACTGGTAGCTGGGCTCCGGCGGAGGACGGTTCTGCTGCTAACCTTGTGGAAGGTCATTAGCTAGCTGACTGTATAAATTGAGTTTCTCTGTCCGCGTCTCATCGGGAAGCCGCTCGACTGGACGCCTCGTTGAGTCTCGTGTTTGAAATGTAAGTTGAGCAATTACAGGCTAAAGGAGGCCGGTCACATGTGATGCCTACAGCTGGATGCACACATTGTTTTAAAACAGAGACTAACGGCTCTATAAAATATACATTTTCATCCCATTTTGATTGTTGCTAAATAACTTGACTTTATAAAACGTCTGTATCTATAATCTGATTGGATCAGTAATGTTCAGAACGTCCTTTAAGACCAGTGGCACTGTTAAATATTACAATTCTGTTAACAAAAAGAGTGTGAAATGTCTACAGAAACCCATACATGAGATGCAATATCACTCTTTTGAGGTCACACTGCGATGTTTCGATCTTCTATTGGCCACAAGTCTTCACATTACAGGAATTTGTAAGTTTGCAACATGATTGGAAGTCAATGAAACTTAAAGTCTTGCGTGACTTTACCACAAATAAAAATAATTCAAAAAAAAAAAAAATTAATCGTACTGTCATTGTATCACAGTGTGACTTTTCAGAAAATATAAAATGGAGGAACGAGTGATATTGCATCACATATATGGGTTTCTGTAGAAATTTCACACTTTTTTTGTTAGCAGAATTGTAATATTAAATTCAATAGCGCCACTGGTCTTATTGGAAAGTAATAAACCAATTGGGTTTGAGCACAAAGTGGTTTTACTGTAGTGAGAAAACTATTATCATTTTCAACTTAGTAAGCAATAACTTTTTTTATATAACTCATTATCTTGTTGTGTCTCGTGACAATAGTTGTTAAAAGGTATGGTAGGCCTACTTCAACACAAGACACGCAAGAACCAATGCACATCTATCCTTGTGCCGCCAGACTTCTGATACAAGACAACAGGTTTACTGTATGTCAGAAAATAATCAATAAGGTAAACCTTGTATAGAAAAACTCAACAATTGCACTAAAATCTAAAACGGCGCAGCACAAGATCATTTGAGCGATCAAAGAATACATCCAAGTTAACCTTACGTTTTCAATAACCCTGAATCACTTCTCTTACAAATAAAGTTTCATCTGCACGGAGTCCGGCGAATGTGCTGCCTCCACAGTTCTGACACCAGCTATTCGGTGACTTTCTAATTGAACGCGAATAAATAATCAATGCATTCAACGGCCAAGGTTATCACTTGTCTAGAGCAGGTTCGGACCCTTCATAGTTCATCGTCACGGTCTTCAATCCATTCTCATCTACACAGTTTCAGAAGAATAACCTCCTCTTTTAAAACAACCACGTATCTTATCGGTCTCTCCGAGTGCCTTTGGATAGTAGGTCAGAAAATGTCAATTTCTCATCAAGAGAAGCGCGTTTGCGCTGTGTTTTCTCACTCACAATGTGGACAATTAAAGAGAGGCCGACTCTCTGCATAACTGATTTGAGGGTTATCATGCGCCCGCCCGCTGGCATAGATCAGAGCTTCAGTCAGATAAGACGCACGGCAGATAGCCGGAGCGTCAATATGCCACAAACAGCATTTGAATGTGATC
This sequence comes from Triplophysa siluroides, assembly GCA_006030095.1. NCBI lineage: Eukaryota > Metazoa > Chordata > Actinopteri > Cypriniformes > Nemacheilidae > Triplophysa > Triplophysa siluroides. The sequence goes on along the minus strand of VCII01000170.1, from coordinate 1,264,745 downwards.
TGTTGTGCCTATTTGCCTGAGCCGGGTGATGTGTAGCCAGATAACCGCAGCGCTTACGCACCGAGGACATTGTGCAGGGCCTATCTGTGTCTCCTGCAATTAGCACAATGAACAAACCGGGACAATAGCGGGCCCCTGTTTTTATACCGACCCCGAGAATCAAAACGCCTGTTCCGTGCTTAAATGGCTTCTTTTATCCGGCCAAGAAATCGCTTTAGAGAAAATCTAAATTCTATCAGAGGAAATAAAACATCCCCCAATCAGATTAGCGATCGATTTTTGGTCGCCTGCCATTCGCGCCAACGTTCGGAGACGGCCGCTCCTGCGTCCTGCGGTACGCCAGCATCTGTTTCTTTGCGAGTGTATCAATCTCGGCTAACCGAATAAAACCAAAAGACAAACAAAATGACCGCACTCACATTATATATGTATGAAGGAGCATTTATCATCCTTGATCCCGTCCGACGGCCAATGAAAGGGGGCGCAAATACGGCGCGCGTTATGGGAATACGTTAATGTCCGACGTTTGGCTTCGACCGGTGAAACGATACGCTTTATAGAGTTAGATATAATTGCTCTGCGCTCTATCAGCAGTCATAAAGACATGAAGTCGGATCCGTCGAAGCAATTACGCCGAGAAGAACCACAACGCCGGTCCAGCGTCCAGCCCCGCCGCGTGTATTAAATAAAGCCAGGGACAGAAACTGGCCTGTCCGTGTTCTGGTGCGTCTTCATCAAAGAGTGTCCCCTGATCGGCCCCTGGTCTGTCTCACCCCACTCAATCACACAGAAAGCCTCTTTATTACAGCGGCCTAATGGCCGTCTTCTGCCATAGTTTTTAATGTGAGCATTAAATATTTTATAAAAGGCCAGTCAATAATCCCTCATAACCTCAGTCTAGTGGAGACGGACGCTCATTCATTTACGGCGGCCCGTGCGCTCTCAAATAAAGGCAAAGGTCAGGAGGTCACGCAATCAAAGCCAGCCGGGGTCGCCAGCAGCATCTGTTGTCATTATTATTAGGACAATTATTTCTGAAGTCATAGCCATTTTTACCAAAGCATGACGGTATCGATGTGATGTGAAGTGTTTGTATGTCTAGGTGTCACTGTATGATTGTATGTCTATGTTGGAAGAGCTAGTGAAAAAATGCAGTGTTTTAAATGTGCGCTCCTGCTGCAATCTAACTTTTTTGGTTAAATGGAAACAGCAATTTTACACCAGTCAACATGTTGAAAAGTTTACATACACCCGACTTTTAAATGTGTCTTCACGTCTGTTTTTAATAGTTAACTCTGGTTTGTCCTCAGTGCAAGATAAGGGAAACTTAAAGGGGTCCATTTTTTTTAGATTTGCTGTTTTTGCATGAAATCATCCTACATAAAGAACATTCTTTGAAAATATATAGTCCTGATAACTTTAATATTGACAGAGTAAGACCATATGAAAGATTAAAATCATGCATGACATCACATTTACACGCTCGTTTTAAGCCTGGATTTTCACAAACGGGTCACGTGTTTTTTTCAGACCTTACCCCTTTCCTTATGCATGTGAAACTGCTTTACAACCATGCAAAATCGCGCTATAGAAATGAAACTGACTTGTTGTGGACGACTTGTAAACATCTGTTATTTTAAATCATTTGTTCCGGGTGGCACTAAATAAAATAAATAATTTTTGCTACGTTTACAAATGATGAACACAATTTATTGATAATAGATACACTTGTGACTCATAGATAGATTCAATGCTTGTTTGTTGGGTCTGTTTAAAAAAACAACACTTATTAAGCCACGACCTTACTTGTGTGGTATAATCTTCTGAAGCCATGTGATCAAATACAAAGGATGAGTGTCTGACGACCTCTTCATTATTGGCTGAACTGTGCCTGTAAGTGCTCGTGGCGGTCACTGAAATGCCTAAAATTTGTGTAAATGTGACATTTTCACCGACACGATACAGAATTACTGAGCAAACACAAAACGCTAGGGATAAAAGTGTTTGAAGACGCCAGTCACAGCGAGACAACTCAAACACCATCTCTAGTAATCATGTGTCACAGACCCACTCCCTGTTAGCAAAATCCTCTCGGCTTGTAAATTCCAGGTCTCTCCGCAGCGTCTGCCTCCGACGTCTCACGAGAAGAGCCACGACACAACTGCAGCAACAGCTCTGATCTCTCTCCTCCTCTCTCAGACAACGATATCGTCCCCCTCACATTCCGGCTCCATGGCATAATCTTTGTTTTTGCAGGCCCAACTGTCGGTACCCATGGTGATCTTCATGCCCATCGGAGACGTCTGAGACACCTGACACCAGTTGTTCCTCCGGCTTCCTCTGTAGACACGATTTCAGCAGGACAAATCGCACAACAGAAATCTCACGGACCTAGACAGACACATCAGAGATGACGCTCATAATAAACATGAGATCTGGTGAATCTCTGATACACTCTTACATATAAAGGTTCTTTGTCAGGCTGTTTGGTTCCAACAAGAGAACGTTTTTCATTGCACAGAAGGTTCTTTTGTAGTAGAAAAGGTTTTACAGACAATAACATGATAAAAAAGGAAATGGACCGTTTAAGAACGCTTGACTGAAAGGTTCTTTGGGGAAACAAAATATTTTTTTTATAGCACGGATGCGAAGCACCTTCATTTTTACGAGAAGGTAGCATAAGACAATGCTTTTCTATATTAAATAGCAGCCCTTATAAAACATTTCCTTGAAATAATATATTTTGTTCAAAACTGTTTTCAAAACTTGTCACTACAATGGAGAACTACAATATTTCTTCAAACAAACACAATATTGATGAAATAAAACTAAGTTGCAACTTGCAACTAAGAAGTAAATTAAGTACATAAAATAGTAGAATAAAAATATTTTTTATATACATGTAGTTTAAAAGAAGCCTACTTATTATCACACTTTTTGGGGATTGTTGCTTTTTTTCAAACAAAACACATCTGATTTTTTTTTTTAATTCTGCAGAGAAATTGTAGATCTTGTAAGAGATCGTAAATCTATGCATATTAGGGCAATTGTCAACCTTGCCTTGAAAAAATGAAGTCTTTACCAATGGTTTTTACTATGGTAACAGCACAGATTTGAACATTTGAGATCTCTTTTCAAATTTATAAAGCATATGTTTTATTTTTAGTGCATGATTTTCATAGTCAGGTAAGTGCCATTTTCAGGATTGTCACATCCATAACGCTACATATTCCTCATAAATGGACACATGGAAATTTAAATAAAGTAACTATTTTATGTTCTATAAAGAGGCATCCCTTCTCCATTCATTGGGTATTATTGCTTCAGCATTGTGCATTTTATTTCACAGAAATCCTATAAAGTTTGTCGTCTCCCAAAAACCGCGTCCTTTTTTTGTCACATCCATAACGCGTGTTTATTTCCCTTTTTTAAAATAGAAAATGTGTTCATAGACTGACATTTTTTTATGTTTAGACTCTATCAACAAGGGTTTAGTAAAATATTAACAGATGGTTCAATTTATTCGTAATAAATTCATTCTCTGAACATTTTTATGTCTCGTCCATAACGTAAAATATCACGTCCACAACGCTGGAATTGCCCATATGCACTTAGTTTCAACTAAGAACTACATCAAGTATTTTTGTTAGAAAAAATAAAAAGTTGAATAAAAGTACATATTTTTATATATTTATTTTTAATTAGCATACTAATAAGCAGACTTTTTGGGGAATGCTGCTTTTCTCCAACAAACACAAAACACATCTGAAATTGTCTTTTATAAATCGGCAAATAAATGTTAGATCTTGTATCAGCAATAAAAACACACACAAAAAAATCTTAAATTTATACATAAAAAGGTTAAGCATACTTTTGAAGTATTAGAAGTATATTGGCCCGGTATGAATTTGGGCACTTTTTAATTTTTAAAACTGTATTTTCAAGTATACTTTAAGTACTACAGTAGCAAGCTAAAAAGAGTTCAATCGTTCAAAACTTAGTTGCAACTAAGAACTACATAAAGTATTTTTTCTGAGAAATACATAAAAAGTTGAATGGAAGTACATTTCTTATATATTTAGTTCAAAAATAGCATACTAAAAGCAGACTTTTTAGGGAATGTTGAATCATCCTCAAGAGACGTAAGCAAATAATGAAGGACAAAGAAGAGTTTTAGATGCATGACAGCTGTGATGTCAGCGTGTTACATGAACAATACTGGGGTGCGTTTCCCAAACAACGACATCGCTGGTTAACCACCATAGTACGATGCATCGTTGGGGGAATTAACGATGAAGTTACGACTGTTTCCCGAAACCATAGTAACTCTGTCGGAGATCAATTATTTGAAATTGGTTCAGCAATGCAGTGGATGACGTCACACAGGTGGTGGAGTAATGACGTCTACAAATAAATACGTTCAGATTGAATTTATGTCAAATTCTTGCTGTAAATAACACATTGCATTTAAGGACTACATTTATTAAAATATTTTTGTTATCTGTTGTTTTATTTCACGCTATTTAATTCATTTATAACTCACACAGGTCACTTTTCCAAAAACAGCGCTTCTATTTTCTTGACAAAATTTTTTAAAATTGAATTTGTATATATTATAATGATGGATATGGAAGGCACTGCGTGTTGCTTGCTTACTTTGATCAAAAGCTTGACGCATGTAAGTGTAAGCTCTAGACCTGTAGTTCGTTGACCTGATCGTTGGAACGATGGTTTTGGGAAACACTTAAATCGTTGAAGTGTTCTGGAACGACAGAACTTGCGACCATAGTTGGCTAACGACGCTTTTGGGAAACGGATTGTTGTCAGTCTTTGCGTGTCACCTGTGTTTGTCGGTCAGTTGTAGTCTTTGTTAAGCGGAGCTGAAATATTGTTGTCCTTCACAGCAGCAGGTGATTGATCTTCAGGGGTCTGTAGTTGAACAGGGTCTGCTGGATAATTGGATGGATGATATGATTCATTAGGTTAATCAATTGAGTAATCGTTCTGTAAATCACTTGGGCTCGTGATTCATTGCCATCGATTTCTTGACAAACACAAGCTTTGATGGATAAAACCAAATAAAAGACACCTTTTCAAACCTTTGGCGTGCGTTGTAATGGAAACATTTATATAATCAGATCGGCGGTGGGAAAGGTGGGCTTGACACGACTCAGAGGTGACCGGGTGCAGGGTGAGCAAAACATGTCTCATTTGCTAAAAGAAATCGGAGAGGTGAACAGCTTACATAAAGGAGAAATGAAATTATTTGCGAATGCTTTGTTGCAAAAAAAAAACTGTTTACCAGAAAATGTCACCTATCTGTTGTTTCTCTGTATCATTTTCTGTCTTGCATGAAACACAAAAAGAAATATTTTGGAAAGTGACCGGTGAATTAAACCATGAGGTTCAAAATAGGACGAAAAATTGCATTAAACAAACATGTCATTATGACTTATCTGCTATAGATCAAGTCTTCTTTTTACAGTTTTTTTTTACTTCATATCTCTAGCTTTTACTGTGTTTATGAACTATTCTCTTTTAAACTTGTCATATGACACGGCTAAAACTAATATTATTGTTTGTTTTAGATGTAATGCAATTTGTAAACACGATTTAAGGTTAAATAACGCTGTATTTTCCACATACCGTGCATGTTTGTATCTCCTCTTTGCCCCGTCTCTCTGAAACATGAAGATTTTTTACAAAGCTCATCGCTCTGAAAAGCGAGGTGTGCTATGATTGGCCAGTTAACCAGTGTGTAGTGATTGGTCGAATACTGCAAGCGTGTGACGGAAATGTAACGCCTCTTACCATATTTGGAACATCAGGTTCTTGTACTGACAGGTACGCCCATCTTACTTGCGTATTTTTTAACTATTAATAACTATTTTTGGAGGTCGCTAACTCGTCTTAATTCATACTACGTGAATCATACAAAAACATATTTTTCAAAGAAAAAAGCAATACTGAAGCCCCTCCCCTAAATCTAACATCACTGGTGGGAAACAAATCGTACAAAAATGTACAAATAAGATCGTAAAATCGTGTTGATTGTGTTGATAAAAGTAAACTTGCAATGCTTTCTAGAGCCGTATACTGTCATTGTGTAAGGATGTCAAATGTAAATGCCACAAAAACACGAAGCCAAACTTCCCAGACACTTATCAATATGAACAAAACTAGAGAAGATATCTACTTGCGTGTTTGATAGAAGAAACATATGGGTTTGCACCAACATTTTATCAAATAAATAACGACATGATTGATTTTTGGTCCTCCTAAACGTGACCCGTACTTCACCAGGAGTAAGATCCACCTGTGGTAGAGCGATCCTCACATCTTTAATATTCAGTTCAGACTGCTCGCAGACCGGCCTGAATTCACTGACACCTGATCTGAGCTCTTGCTTTTTTCACAACACTGTGAGAAAGAGGCTTATCCATCTCTCTCTCCTCCTCGCTGAATAAATATCTGTCTCTCTCTCTCTCTCTCTCTCGCTGGAGCTGAAGGGACATTTAGAAAACTTACCGGCTTAGTCTCTCTCTCTCTTTCTGATTCATTGAGTCGGGTTCAGATAGTAAGTCATAGTGCAGATAACCATAGGGGTTTAAAGACCTGAAAAAGAGGGAATCCGGAGATGCTTAGCCGAATATAAATGCTAAAGTGACAATGAATCACAATGGAGAGATTAACCTTTAAAACGGGATGTGGTCGCGGAGTGCCGTGTAGTGGCTTACTGTACTGAAACCTGGCCAGATTCCAGCTGTACTTTACTAAACACGCTACACTGCCTCCGGGCCATCGCCTGAGTTCATACGGCCAAGTGTTGGGTCAAACTCACTTTTTATTTTTATTTAAAGGTGTATGCAGTCCTTTTTTAAAAATAAAACACAAAAACAACTGCACGGCGTTAGAAGAAGTAGTGTTTTTTGTAGGTCGCCATTTACTTATTTATTATATTATTTATTGTATTATACACAACAGCGTGGACAAGGGTTAACATAGCAGGTTTTATATGAAATAAAAGGTGAGTAAATGATGATTTCTCATTTTTTGGTGTACTGTCCCTTTAAGTGACTTCTTGTATGTTAAATCTATTAAAGGTATATGAAATACGGCTATTTTCTCGCCCGTCGCAGTAATGTCATTGTGTTAATAATTTGGATGAATCTGATTAAAAATATGTTGCGTCCCCATCGAACAAAAAAGAAATATTTGAGTTTTGAGCGATAAATATTTGGATAGCTGGTGATCTCGCTGTTGATGTTAGTAACAACATTGGACACACACATACACATACACACTTCTTTATCTTTACACAGTTGTGCTACGGTTGTGATTTCTCCCGATCGAAACAGGTGTTGGATTGTTTGACTACAGTTTACGACTAATCTCCATCTTGCTGACTGCGCGTAATCTCCGGTCCAGATCGCTGCCCAAGCGAGGCGAGACTGCAGCGCTAACCGATCGCGTTTTCGCCGTTTGACGCTCGTCTGGTCGGAATCCCACCCTGCCGAGCGTTCCCCCTGCGCTGCCACGCTACCGTAATGTTCAGCTGTCTGCCGAGGCTGCGGGTGACTTTGTAGTCGAGCACAGATGGTGAAAGAGCTCTCGTGTTGGAGCAATACGACTTGTTTGTGCTGAGTCTGTGAAAAATATGACATCAAGGCCTGTCTCACTTTACCTACGCTTGTAGTGAGGAATAATGTGAAGGCGTATGGGGAGAGAGATTTAAAGTCTTCCTCAAACAGGGTTTTCTAGTAAACAAAAAACGAATACGTGTATGCATACATGTGCGATGTGTGCGCTTAGATGTTCTCTCAAAGCTTTCACATCTACTCGTCTTCCACACTATAATGAACAAAGTATACTACTCATCTACTTTTTATGTACTTCTCAGAAAAGTATATACGCTTTTATAACCTTATGTTGGGAGTACTGCAGTAGTACACTTACAAGTATACAAGCACAAAACAAACAAAGCATACTTAAAACATACTAGACTTTTGCTAAAGCATACTTTATACTTTACTGTGCTAATAGTAAACTGCTTTAAAAACAACGGGAAAAAAGTATACCTTTACTTCTCAAAAATATACTTTATGTACTTCTCATAAAGGTTCACTTTTATAACCGAAATGTGGGCAAATTTACTCCCAAGTATTATTGCAATAGTACACTTACTATTGTATACTCGTACAAACTACATGAAGCATACTTATTTTTTGTAAGCAAGAGACCAGAAACATGTTGAAAGCAAGCTCGGGGACACAAATGGTCAAAAAATAGCCATCTTAGTACATATTTAAAGGTGAAGTAATCTCAGTGCCACTTGCATCTTAAAATAAAAATAATGACAACCCTTACAAAAAAGAAGTGTGCTATTAGTAGACCTTCAAACAATAACAATACATAAAAAGTATAATCTAGTCTGTTTTATTAACTTCCCGTATACATACTTAACACTATAAAAAAGTATATGTTTCAAATATATGTGACTTATACTGACGGAAAAGTATATTTGGCCTATCCTATGTCAAATCTACTTACTGAACAGTTAAAGAGATATTTCAGGTATAGTATACTGAATCAGTACTTGTAATATAGATGCTAGACAAAACAAAAATGGCAAACTATCTGTGTACTCTAGGTTTACTACGGTTAGCTTAAAAGTATACTTTTAAAATTAAAAAGTGTACCACTTTAGTGCAAAGTAGTACTGAAATAGTACACTAACAAGTATACAGCGATATTAATACTTACATAAAGTATACATCAAAATCTAACTGACTTCTTTAAGCCAAATTAAAGTAAGTATACTTACCAAAATAAACTTGTAGTATAATTATTTTTTAGTATACTTACACTTATACATACTTTAAAATACTACATTATGATGGAAGTTTTGCAGAATTTGTTGAGCTGTAGTTTGTAGTATTGTAACATTGTAAAAACGACACACTTTAACGTGTGATTCTACATTGCAAGGATATACTCACAGGAAAAAGAGGTCTATGATATCAGGAGAGAGCCGTCATTCATATGGTTCCTGACCTCCGCTATAGCATCTGTGCATCAGAACTGGAAATGACTCGTAAGGAATACAAGACTTCTCAGGTCTTCACTGAGTTAATTTCCTAAAAATGAATGAAGGGCTTATACACAATCATGATTTGCTGATGCTGCAGATTAAGTCCACTGAAGCGAATAAAACCTGACAGTTAAGCAAACTACAAAGCAAGCAAGGACGTCAGCTTCCCGAAGTCTCCGAGAGGTCCCGGCGATGTGACAAAATCAAGGACAGCCGCCCGACAGCAACGTCGAAATCGTTTTGATTGGCACTGAGATATTTATGACACACGCCGTGAATTCAAAGGCACCGGGGGAACAAAGGCAGCCAAACACCTTTGTGTTAATGTATCAACATCATACCTGTCATTGCCCATGATATGATTTACCCATGAAAGCAGCGCAACTTGATTGACTTGCGGGAGAACATTGTTTTTTTAGGCAAAACAAAATCAGGGTTAAACAACTGTTATGAATAAGCGGCGTTCGGATCTGTCATACTGTCACCGGGCTAAATGAACAGTGAACGTGAACGGCACAGCTTTCTTATGTTATTTTATGATTTTCATTGATATGACTGAAATGACAACCAAACATTTTTTGCTGACCTGAAAGATTGCATTGCACTGCAGAGAATTTCATGCAAAACATTGTTTATTTTCTTAATACGTCAAAGAAATAGCTCGCCGCGGGGCGTGGATTCGTTTTAATGAAATATGAGATATAAATAGCTCTGTTTTGCTGTAAAGGTGCTTTTATCCGACACGTTCGGCTCGTGTTGTTGTCTAAAGCATTATTTAGTTTGTCGTTGTTTGTGTGACTCTAAATGTTTCTCGTGACCTGGCAGAACCGCATTTGTAAAACTGCAGAAAATTTAAGAAATGACTCGCATCCTATAATATTTCTATAAAACATAATCTGCTTTTCTTTGTACCGAGAAAGGTTGTGCTTTTTTACCTTTTTTCTTCTCCACAGGGAGTGAGGAGAAATACTGGATGTACAGTGTTTGGGTCAGTAGATCTGTCTGAAGTCACGGGTGAGAGCAAAATGACCTTTGACCTTCAAACACACAAACCTGCACACGCACACATAAAACAGACATTCAGTCAGGGATGCTTGTTTACACGCGTACACTGGAAAAACACAGAAGGAAAAGTAAAAAAAACATTTACAAAGATCATTTATTGCCAATTGTTCCGAACGCGTATGACATTTCTTCTACCGTAAAACACAAGTTAAGATTCATAAATGTATAAAAGCTTGTTTTATTTTATATAATGAAAGTTTTTATATATCGAAAGGCTTTCAAGCTTAAGAAAAGCACCGTTAAAGTATATAATTCATCAAGTCATTCAAAACCTGCATGAAGTTCTTAATTCTGTGGAAGACAAAAGAAGATATTTAGAGAAATGTCTCAGTGGTTTGTGTTCACACAATGGAAGTCAATGTTTGGTTATCAACATTCTTCAAAATATCTTCTTTCGTGTTATACAGGTTTGGAATGACACAAGGTAGAATAAACGATGACAGAAAACACCTCGTTTTGTGCCATACAGATAAACGTGGGTTTGAAACAACACAATGGTGCAACGTGCTCATTTGTGAACTATTTTCTTTACAAAAAAGCAATAGGAAAAAACAACGCGTATGCCCATATGCCATTTCACCCAATAAATGCAGTTCGCCTTTGCATTTCGTAAAACAAAACCCCGTTTGAGCGAAACAAGCCATTAAAGCAGAACGGCACTGCGACCCATTACAGATCAGACCTGCAGTTTTCCAACCGGAGGACCCGGCACCTCGCCGCCGCCCATCCTGTATTCCCCTTTTAATTGTGCCACTTGAGAAATTTACGTGCCTGTGAATATGGCATGAATCTCACGCTTATTGCGGTATCATTAGCAGGCACATTTAAGCAACATCTGTGTGCTATAGAGCTAATTGAAGTACCACAGCGTCAGCTGTAAATCCACGGGAAGATGGCAGATCGAGCTCGGCACTGCTGAGCTAGCCGCTAACAGTCAGCCTGTTCCTGCAATCTGCCACGTACCAGCCTGGCACACACAAAACACACACGCACGCTCAAACACACACACCACACGCGTGCGTTCCATGTCCAAAACATATAGTGACAGGGGTTAATGATCCTAGACACCTTGTTGCACCTATTTAGCCATTTCAACTGCCTTGATGTATTTTTGTATGAACGTGCTTGGTATCTTGTAAGATTGGTCTCAAACAACAAAAGAAATGTAGACTTAAAATATATAGACTCGGAAATAGCTTTGCATGCTTTGAGAATGAACCTGGCTTAAATGAACCTGAAAAGAAGAGCTAATATCTTTGTTATGTAAACATGTGGTTTTAAAGCTCTCAATTCAACATGAAAGTTCAGCTTGTTGCCTTCGGTTCATATGCATTTCTATATGTTTACACAATTTTGCATTACAGAGAATTTAAGGTAAAACCGCATTTTTAAGATGAGGATCCGACTGAAATGAGAACTTTATGTTAAATAACAAGATTTTGTTTTGGACAGATTCATAATGTTTCGTGATATTTTAAGTCTCAAAGTACAGTATGCAATTCCCCCTATAAGACACTGATGTAAACATATCAATATCAGGGTTGCCAGGTCTGCAGTTTTAGTTTTTATCATTAGCTATCATTCGTAATGTAAGATGTTTATGAACACAGCGACTCTACAATATTTATTTTAACTATATGAGTGACATTTTTTGAGCTTTAGTATTTGGAATGAGGTCATTAAGCTTGTTTTTTACGCAGATCTGGCAACCCTGACCTCACATACCATAGACCAGGATCTACCTGAACTTCCATTAAATCCTCTTTTGTTTTTCTGTTGTTTCTTGAACCGCCAGATGCCGGGTGTTGTGACCACGCAAACAGCCCTCGTGAGGAATGAAGTGTTTTGTGTCTCTACATGAGGGGAGATTTCTAGACTTCATTAAGTTGGCTTTGCTTTACCTCCTTGTTAAACTTATACCCACCCCCCCTTCCACTGGCAACCACAACCTCACCAATTAGTAACACCAGGGGTACTGGGAGCAGTAGAAGGGGGGTGTTTCACTGCAGTCCACTCGCTAGGTGCTATAGATCCTATTGATTGAAAATCAATAGTCACATGACAGGCAGAGGGTCAGAGGTCAGGTAAATTAAGCACTTTAAGCTCTTGGCCCACTGACTCTCTGCAGAAAGGATCTGTATCAGACTCATGTCTAACACTCGGGCTGTCTGATGAAATCTGATCTGAGGAGCATATGGACTCTGACTCTCAAATGGACACACATTTTTCAGAAAAGCCGTGTGTGTGGGGCTGTAACGGTACACAAATTCTCGCTTTTGGGGTCACGGATCAATATGATTTTAGCAGCCGGGACAACAAAGAATGTGACAAGATGTATTTTATAAACACACATGCTTCCTAAAATATCCTAAAAAATTTATATATGTGCTATTTGAACCTGTGATTAAAGCATTAAATGATGAAAACTTGCTTATGTCGCACGGAAGGCTTTCAATCCGTTGTTGATACTTACTGGTGTGTGTGTTGATGTTTTCCCTCCACGGTGATGTCACTTCCTGGATGGTGACATCTTCAATAAACTAAAAATGATATTTTATCAGACTTAACAGGATGGAAAGAGTGTTTTGGGGGCAGATGTAAACTACACATTGAAACAAATGAAACTTAAGGTTAAAGAAGCACAAAGGATAACATCAGATCAAACCAAAGTACTGAGATTATTTCACATTTCCATCTTTTGCTTACCTCACTGTGATATAGTGAATAAAGCAAAGTAACTAATACTAATAATAGCTATTTTGTAATTTAATTTTTAAACAAGTTGGATGTCAGCTACCGTGAAACCCTAAAGAAAAAGATTTGACTCTGCCGTTTTCATTTGCTTTTTCGGTCGGTACGTCTACCTCGGGTTGTTTCGCCGTGTATAGTGTAAATGCAGATATCGCATACGTGTCACGTTAAAAAACGAATGTAATCAGGTCGTCCAAAAAAATCAGATATAGTCACAAAATCGGAATTGGGCATCAAGACTTGCAATGTAACAAGGCCTAAGTGTGCCTGTGTTTTAAAAGCAAGCTTGTTGTTGCGTCTGTGTAAATCTGAAACAACACTGTTTTACATTAAGACCGCAGAACTCCTCTAGACTAAACACAAGCTCCGTCTGGACGTGCCGACGGCCTGTAATTGCTGTCTGGCTGATATCTCTCTGAAATATGTCACTTATTGGAGCATGTGAATTTACAAGGCCATGTTTAATAATCACCGGCAGCCAGTTTCTTCATTGGTGATAGCGAGCGATAACCAGCCCGTGGGCTCTGGAGACTTTCGAAGCCAAAAGTCAGAGGCCTCCGGAGAAAAGTGCGCTCGGTACAGAACAATAAAGCGTGTTTGTGAAGGAAACCGAAAATGCGTGTTTCGCCCCGCGGGTCGCAAATGTTTGTGATTAACAAGGAAAACGCAAAAGAGACCAAAAGGTCCGGAGAGGTCGGAAACAAGTTTGGTACCGGCGTCGACGCGGGGTTCAGGGTTCAATCCTCCGTGTGTTTTAATTACAAGGTGTTGTGCGTGTTCACGTACTGCGATGCGAAAGCGGAATAACCGACGCTGGAACCCGAAACATCTGTTGAGAGAGTTACTCATTTCTAACGGATGCCTGCTGAAATCACATACATTCTGAATAATGCCGAATCTCTTGGGCAGCTTATCGGGTGCTGAGTACATGTATTAGGGCTTAAGCAATATTACTTTATTAGAGCTTAGCTTGCCTAATATCTCTGCTCAATACAGATTTATATGGCTTGAGTGGTCAACAGTGGTTCAGGCTACTCAGTAGGGATGCTCTTTAAAATTAATATTATAGATCAACCAAATTACGCCCAGAGCACAGAAGCCCACTGCGTCCGAACGGTTTTAATATAGGCGCTGCTGCTCGGCACGGAATCCAATTCTTTCTCTCCTTAAACTTGAGACGCGAAACTAAACCTTTCTGGTTCGAACGTTGCTTTCCAAAGTTTGTCGTCGCTAAAAACAACTGTGTCGCCGAAGAAATCGGTACTACTCAATTCCCCGCTGAACCGCACGTCACGTTTCAAAACGGGTTTCGGTGCGAAACCTCACACGGAGCTGCCATATTGTTGTGAAATCTAGGCCACAACATGTTCACGCCGTAGTGTCGACTGTACGTATGCCACTGAGAACGCACACCAAAGATCTCTCTGTATCTGCGCCAGGACGCATTCTGCCTTTCTACCCACAATGCAATGCTGCCACTAAAAATAACAAGGGAGACACTGCAGGAAGGGTCCCGGAGAGGAGCAGTGCCGGGTATGACCCAAAAGCTGCATGTCAGTTTTCCAGAGCGGCGCTCGGGGAGAGAATGAAATATGGACTGATCTGACTGCTCTGGAAAGCGCAGGGAGCGACCCGGAGCAGCCGCAGACATTAGCCTGTGGGCATAACAAAGATTCGCTGTAGTTTAGCCTTACATGAGCATTGCTTTCTTTACAGCGAGATCCTAAAGCGTACAGCGTGATGTTACAATCGACACATTTCCATAGGAGCAATGTTTCATCCTGGCGCACATCAACCACGTTCTGCCTCGATACAAACCTCAGCGAATTTCCGATATGTGACCCTGTCGGAGACAATGTCATTGTGTTCTGATGCACCCAGAGAAAGATATTTGGAAGAATGCTTATAACCAAACAGATCTTGTAGAAAAACAAATATTGATCATTTATTTTGTTCTGTTCAACACAAAAGAAGACCTTTAAAGAATGTAGGACAGCAAACAGTTCTGGGGCACTTTTGACTACCATTGTTTTGTTTCTTACTATGGGAGTCAATGGGGGGCAAAATATGTCTGGTTGTAAGTATTCTTCCAAATATCTTTCTCTGTGTTCATCAGAACAAAGAAATGTATTAACATTTCATTTTTGGGTAAACTGTCCATTAAATACATTTTTGTGATATCTTGATTTTAGCATAAAATCATCCTACATAGTGTAAAGAACATTTTGTGAAAATAATTACCTTGTTACCTTTAATATTGACTGAATTGAATGAAATCATAGTGAAAATAATGCTTGAAATCAAACTTTGATTATTGTTATCTGTGTCTTGTTACTTGAGTTGTCAAAGACATGTTTAAAAGATGCAAGATGGAAGTAGGTTTAAGCAAAATATATTTACTGTAGTTTTAGCCTTACAAATATGTTTATTCAAGTGTGATATTAGTATACTTCCTTTAAAGACAAAATCGTATGTACTTAGAAAAAGTAGTTGCGAACTATTTGCATACTCAAAGATCAGTACTGTTACACTTAAGTGGATACTGAACTTTCTGTCATGAGTTAATCCCCCCAAGTTGTTTAAAACCTGTGTAAATTTTGCCCAGATTCGTGTAAAATAGCCACCTCATGAAATAGTTACAAATCACGAAATGACACGAGACTGTCTTGTCGCAGCGCTATATTTAACGCATCAACGCTTGAAAAAGTACAAACAGATTTTGCTTAATAGTAAATGTCGTTCATAGGAGTTTTTTTTAATCACATAAAGCCAACTTTGTTTGTGTTGTTCCACACAGAACAAAAAAAGCAGACAAGTTCAAATGACACTTTTTCTTCGGCTCCTAAAGTTCAATCTCGGGTAAAGTAACAGAATGACGAGTGAAGTTAGCTGGTGCCAGACAACATTCACTATGACTGGCGTCTGGTTATGACTTTATTTGGGTGCGTCGGTACTGACTAAAGCTGTTGACTGTTGTCGTTCCTGTATTAGCAACGGGAGACCGTTTTTAATTGTCACGCATCATGGAAATTTTTCAAGCCTCTTCAAAATAGTAATCGTTTTGACACCATTTCAAGACACAACACTCGACTGAACAAATGGGTTTGTGGATGTACTACACGGGCTAATTTCTGGTTTAGTTCATTTGGAATGCATGCACTCGCTTCATGTTGTGTTCCCTCTCTGTTTTTCAACAGAAATAATTAGCCTCCTGAGAAATAAAGGTGTGTTCGCTTCACGCAGACTGATTCTCCATCCTGGCGGTAACTCACTCACACCTGACCACACTGTCTGTCTGCTCCTGCCTGTGTGTGTGTGTGTGTCCACGGACTTTTCAGAGGTATAAGATCAACGCTGAAAACTTTTTAAAGCGTATCTGTCAGTAGCCAGGCCTCATCAATCAAACCCGCTGTCAAAGCAACACGTTCCTTTCAATTTTCGGCCCTGCGCTCAGCCAGAGAGCCAGGCCTCCCCCAGCGCACCGCCGGCCCAGATTGGAGTTCTCTGTCTGGGTTGAGTCGGCGCTGATAGAGCCCAGACTCTCTGGCTGTCTGGCGCTGGTGCCACCACGAAACCCCCACGAAACCGGCAGAGGCCCCTAAACACATCCACATAAACCAGCTGCCCGAAACTTGTCCAACACACACACAAACATAACAGGCGACTGCTTTTCATCACACGCTCCATAACATTTACTTTCTAAATAAATGCTTTTCAAGGAAAGCTAAACACGAAGGAACAAAACCTAAAATCACCACAGTGAGGTCTTTTCAACAAGACAAAGTGCCAGACAAATAAACACACAAATTCACCGACTTCAGCGTATATGTTATGTGACATAGTGGGAGATTTCGGAAGTGTGATGAGAAGGAAAAATCACAGATGAAATCGCTCTAATATCTCAATAACAATGAAGTTAAATAAAGAGCAAACGGAAATGTTTGCTTGGGATTCAATTCAATTGTATCTATATAGAGCTTTTCACAATTTTCATTGTTGCAAAGCAGTTTTACATACAGCATAATCATAAAAAAATACTACGGGAAAAATTTAAGAGAATAGACCGTATGGTATTATAGCAAGTTTTTCTCTATGCAATGTACACTGATGTCAAATGATTAAATCAAAGTATATTTCATTAAGATATATTTTTATTTTACATATTGTTATCAGGACTGGGAGCCTAAAATTAAAATATACCAGAACAATTTGCAATAACGTGCGGAAAGAATATATTTGTTAAAGTGCATGTTGTTAAACGCAAGTTGTTCACAGTGATGCATTAAACTAAATCAGCAGACTCGTTTCATCCGGGAATATTTCTATTGAGAAAAAGAGTGAGAAATCCCATAAAATGTCTCTTGCATTAGAGTTTCAGAGGAGATGTCAAACTGAGCTCAGAGTAAAAACGTCTGCCATCAAAAGTCAATATGATTAAAGATTCACATTTCACATCAAATTTATTTTACCTTTACATTACGAATCTTGTTTTTAAGTGTAAGTCTCTGTTTGTGTGTTCATCTATCTCTGGCATGCTGGCAGGAGGGTCACCAAAGGCCAAAAATCTCAAATGTTAAACTCCAGTGGAGGGTGAATGGTTGCACTTTGTGTTGCCCGGGAAACAAAAAATTGAAGCATAATGTGTGCATTGATCACACACGTCTGTCTAAGTGAACGGTGCTAACCCGAAATGTTTTCTTAATGTCTGATGCGTTTAGTCCGACGTGAATGTGTTGAGAGCACTAAGTTAAATCCAAATAAATACCGGAGAAGTTAGTTCAAGTATTTTTGAATGTAGATACAGAGATACAGTTAGCAGAAAAATAGCCAAGAGCTATTCAACGAGTACCAAAATCTGCTTTTCTTTCCGCTTGCAGCCAAGTGTTTGACTTTTGATTGCAGACTTGGCAAATCTGAAATGTGTGACATCGCTAAAATCTCTTCTAAAACTGGAGACATTTTCTCAGAAGAAGCATCCGAGACAAATCTCGCTGATGTCTATGAGAAACAATTGAGATGTAAAAAGATATGACTCTTGCGGTTTTTCTTTCTTATGGGGAAGTGCATGGTTTTAAATGCACAATGCCACACAGGTTTAGGCATTTAATGCAAAACAGCAGGAAACACATTGGCTTGCTGCAGTGCATGTAAAGGTTTAAAAATTCATACCTTGTGAGGCCACGATTCTTAAAGACCATCAAAGAGTAACCAACATGGCCGACTATGCTGGGAGAGGTCAACACTTGTCAGAATGCGAAAGAGATTTCCAAAGGAAAAGCGAGAGTATTTCAGTCCCTGACCACAGATCTCCTGTTCTTTGAGAAACAACTCGCCAGCCAGTCCTTTAGAATTAATAATTCATATCTTTGTATAGGGTGGGCAATGGCTGTTACATGAAATATTTCGAATGGAAAAACATAAGGAAATTCACGGTTGTGGATTTGGCGGCGCGCGCGCTGAAAGTAGCTACATCTATAATCAGAAATATATTATTTATCGCGGGACATGACCGGCTATATTTTATTCAATGGGAAAACAGAAGCGGCGCAGGTTAGGCGAGTTACTCCGCTCGGAGAAACACATGTGGCCTCTTTTCTTTTGAATTTAACATTACAGCGAGAAACGCGCTCCCCTAGGCGGCCAGAAGTCAAACTGGGAGTATAACGGAAGTATAGAACATGCGGTCGCATCTAAAAATCGCTGAGGAATAAAGCAATGTTTTGACCCACAAACACCGATCAGAAACAGGCCTTTCCTATTTCTCCCTCGGTCAAGGGCATCTGTTTCATTATAAAGCAAGCGCCGCCAAAACAAATATTATTTTTCATTATCTTTCTCGCTGGAAAGGGGCTAAAACAGCATGTGTCTGTATTAGATGCAGTAAAGCGCAGCTGCTGAGACATAGTGATCGGTCACTTGATGTCAGAGGTTCAAAGGCAGGCGGACAGAAGTGCAGGGAATTGGATAGGTCAGTGCAGACTAAAGGACAAGCCTATCTCTAAGACTCTCTCTCCTGTGTCTATCCGGCTCTCCTGGAGTTCTGGGCGGTATCTGAGAGCCACACACCCTGTAGGTGGAGAGACGGGCCGGGCGGGAGGCTAAGAGGCCAACGAGAGGTGACCATCAAAGATAGCTGAACTGAGCCTCCGACGTGACGGTGAAGTGACTGGAACCCGTTCCCGCACCTGATAAAATAAGAATTTACAGACTGAGGACGGACATGTTCTGACTTTATCCCAAACTATTTTAAACAGCATTATGTTTTTTCTTTTATAATTACGCTTGATTAGATTCTTAAGAAGATGCCTTATGATGCCATAGAAGAACCAATTTTGGCTGCATGTTTCCATCAAGAATCTATATAAAGGTTGTTAGACGGGTTCAGCGTCAACATTTACAAACACTATGTGGGTCAAACTTCACTTCCGGTAGACCTCCTCAAAAATGAGTAGTTTGAATTTAATTGAATGCAATTAATAGACAATAAAATATGAATATAATTCAAATAAGTTCATATTAATTACATCCAAAATAAATTGTTACATTACAACCAAACACAGATCGGAAGTTAACTTCGGGCCAGTGCGTGCGTCCGATAAAACCGTGTATAATGAGAAAAGTTGTTTACATTGATCAAATGTAAAAAAAAACGGTTCTTTGGGGAACCAAAAATGTTCTTACACTATTAAAAATAAAGGCGTTTAAAAGGTTCATCACAGCGATGTCATATGAGAACCATTCAGTCAAAGGTTCTTCAAAGATTCATCTCTTTCTTACTTTTTATAATCTGAAGAACGTGAAGAGCCTTTTGTGAAAGAGAAATGTTCTTCAAATGTTTAAGGTTCTTTGTGGAACCAAAATGTTCTTCTATGGCATCAAAAATCCTTTAAAGCATCTTTTTTAAGAGTGTATATGGCATCGCTGTGAAGGACCTCTTGCAGACTTTTTGTTAAATTTGTAAAAAAATATATAACATTTTATCAAAAATGTATTATTAAAAGAGAGAAAAAAAAAGAGAAAACAAATCAAAGGAAATAGTGACAGCACTTTAAAAAAGCATTTTCCCTTTAACAGGATTTCACATTAAATCTTGATGTTTATAAAAACAAGGTCATTTACTTATAAAAAGTATAACTGAATTATTTTTATTACAAATATTTTTACCCATACCAAGAAATTTATTTCCTGCATATTTGGGAGAAACAGTAAAGGTCACCGTGTCACTCGCAGCATTATATACAAGATGTAAATTTATGGGGACTGGGACAAATGTTGTGTAAGCGTCCCCTCTCCCCAGAGTCCTATGAATGAGCCTCAGCACAGAGAATCCTGGTGGGTCCCCGTCATCACGCCACCCCCCACCTCCAATAATGGCCGTGCGACCTAAAGTTAATTATTTATTGTGATTATTATAATCGATGATCACACACGGTAGACCGTTATGAACTTCTCTGCGATCTCTCCGACTCATCCGTTGTAATGAACAGAAGATAATTGCACAATTGAGCCCGACACGTGGCAGAACAGCGCCGTGCGTAAAAGGACAAGAAACACCATCCTCGTGGTATTGAACGTGTCGAGATCTCAGCAGAATACAGCACAATCCACAGAGAAAGAGAGAGAGAGAGTTTTCAACAATGACAAGCTTTAATGCAATTACAGTAAAGCATCCAGATCTAGAAATACACTCCAGCCTCTCTCGGAGCACGGACGTGCCCCTGAAGAATATCATCTGTGAATCTCACACACCCGCCCACCCAAAAAAAGTGTTTAAAAAAGAAAGGTTGGAGAAAAAACGTCTTAAAAATTACAGAAGGGGGATGCTAGAGCCCATTTTCCCCGCAGCTCTGGTGGTTGTGTGTTAATTCATGCGCTCTCTCTCTCTCTTGTGCTCTTAAATCGAACCCCTGGAGGTTCCAGAGTTGCTGCACCTTTCATTAGTGTCGGCTCCAGTCTTGCTGTCCGGGCATCATTAGCAATCTCAGAAATCAACGTGTGACGACGGGTCATTCTTCATCTACCTGTCCGCCCGCGTGGCCACCAGCTCCCCCCGTCCACACTTCTGCTGTATATATACATACAAATGCTGTGAGCAGGGGAGAAAAAAACACAACGCGCCCCTTTTCTGTCTTGACTCGCACTCTTTGTGACGCTACACTCACGATGGAAGCACTTTACAATAAGGTTGTACACAGTTAGTGCATTAGGTGTCATCAACATAAAAAACATTTACAGCATCAACCAAATGATGGTTAAAAATATAATGTAGATGTTTCTTAGACCCTTATGCATTAACCAATGGTACAGTAACAGATACTTGTAATGTCCAAAATATACACGTAGTATAATAAATATTGTAAAAGAATTGTATATTATTTGCTCACGTTGTTTATCAACTTTCGCGTTTGCTCATGTCAAAATAAACAAACTTATTTGTAAAGTGTTACATAAAAATATCATAAAATGATATGCAAGTTCCCACAGCTCAGCTGGTAGGGTATAGAGTTGGCAACCTCAAGGTCACAGCTTTGACATTTACATTATTTAAGTGTCTGCCAAATGTGCAAACATTAAAATAAAATCTCAATACTCAATACTCTTTTCTTTAACTAAAAGGATTTTGATTTTTTTGTCAAATAAAATTGCATTTGTCAAAATGTATCAAAAAGACGTAATGTATAAAATATAACGTTTGTGACACTGCAAGGAATTAAACTTGGGTGCCTTTCAGCTACAAATGCAACAAATTCATTAATGCACATCTGAATTTTAAAGGTATTAATTTTTCATGTATTTCCCACTGTCTGTTTGTGTGTGTGTATGTGTGTGCGTGTGTGTAGTTCTTCTAAACTGCACTGCCCTCTGTTGGATATCAAACAGCACAGGAGAGGAAAACAGAAGAGCATTTCCACCTCAACAAACACTGAAACATGCTGCGCTTTCACATCACTTTTAAGACATTGAGCATTTTATTTGCAACTGACTACAATCACGGAATCTGATTCTGGGATTCTTATTCATTTTAGTTATATAAACCAAATCCTTTTAATCCAAATTGTACAGCACGTCAAAGTTAATAGCTGATTCTTTGACATTATTATTCTTATTTCTAATATTGTTAAAACAGAGCAGTGTAACGTTTACACGAGGGCCGTCGACAAGGTCTCAACTCTGTCAACGTGTTCTGTCTCATTTATGCTTCATAAAACCAATTCTTTCTTCGCTCACAGCACATGCATCACAGCGGCGTTTTTGCACACCTCATTATCTCGTTGCGTCGCTCTTCAAATATTTGTTTTTGGATCGAGTCGTTGTGGTTAGCTTAAATTTGTCATTTCCTGTCCTCCGTATATCGGCCCTCGGCCCGTAAAATATAAACACACCGCACCTCGGCTGACATCACCGCGGAGCGTCCCAAACTCTGAAGGTTAACAAGAAATCCATCCACGCCATAAAGAATAATTAGAGCATTGCAAAAACACAGAAGACACTTCAAGACCCTGCGGATCTACAAAACCCACCGCTTCATTTCAAGCCAAACAGTTTGGTCCTGAAGTCAGAAGCACGGCGGGTCGAATAACCCAATTAAACGTCTGAAATGTGATTGGCATCTAGTTTGAATGACTCTTGCTACATCATATATCCTCTGCCAGGCTTAGTTTAACTGAGGCAGCATTTTACAAGTGTGGGTTTGCTAAACTTGTTTCCACATTTTTACAAGGTCATTAACTCATGTAATGAACTCTAAATGTACTGCAAACAACACTTGATTAGAAACACAAGCATGCAGCACATTTCTGTATTTAATTTAAGCATTATGTCAATGAGTTATGACATCTGTTTTTCGCTTAGGGTCGGGTACGCGCACGCACGTGTGAGTTTTGTGCTCGTACGGAGAACGGTTTTCTCTTTCTGTTCCCACCCACAAACACGTTAATGTCCTGGACTGGATAATGTCCTTCAACACAACAGATGCTCTCTTAAAGGGGCGGCTCTTTTGGGGCAGAGTTCGGCCCTGCTGCAAACCCCCTTCCCCCCACTGTCCCTTTAAATCAGGCTTTCACGCACATTAAAAATAGAACGAATGTGAACAGAGGAAAAGATGTATGCAGAAAGAGATGTGCAGGATGATGCATTCACTAAAAGCATCTAAAAACACAGGCAGGGGGTCAGGTGATGTCACTCCTTCAGGGCATGCGATACCTTACTGTTTTTTATTTTAATATAGCAATGTCACTGTCGCCTCATTTCTGTTTTTGGTTGCTCTGACAATTAAATCGGTTCCATGAAGCCTTTTGATGTTATTCCCCTGAAGTCCACGTAAAAGTCTTTCCTTTCCTCCCCTATAACAGCTGTGATTCATCCTCTCACTAACCTTTAGTGCGGCACGGGCGGATTCCCTGTATGCAAATGACCTCTGTTATGATTGGCTGAAACTCTGTCAATCATTAGGGTGGTCGTAATTGTTGGCCACTTTATGTGACCCAGTATGTGAAACCCAGTTAAAGTCTTTGAGTGAAAAGTTTCTCATTATTTTAGAAGGGTTTTGATCTGAAGGTTTTGATTTTGTAGAAAAAAATTAAACTGTGCAAACAGAAACTTTTTTTCATGAAAAAATGCAAATGATTTAATAAAAATGTATTTGAAATAGATGATTTTGACAGAATTATAACAAAAAAGAGCAGCCAATAAGAGCACAGAATAAATGCGCACTACATAACTTCAGTAATTTGTGTTATAAAACTGACTATTCTTGTAAAATGTGGATAAAATATAAATAAAATATGAATTAGTAAGTGATCTAAAACTTTTGACCGGTAGTGTAAATACACTAAATGCATACAAAGAGAGAGAGAGATTGTGTTAATAGACCACTTCGCAAGAGGTAAACACTGGTCTAGAAGCATCTCCGTTTTCACTTTTTATTATTAATTATTATTATTATTAGTGTTATTATTTTAATCATAATTAAATCTTAAAGATATTTGTTTAACATTTTTAATTGGTTATAAACATTCTGTTGGTTGTATTATGTTCAAACGTTTGTGTAGTGAAACAGGAAGCTTTTTCGGGCCAGCTTTAAACGAGCGTTTATTACGTCATCCAAAGTGGTCTATACTGAATAAAAGTTTTTACATTAAATTACACTACAACTTCAATAAATGGCCTCGATCAAGCGTGGAAGGAGCTCAGCAGCATCTTCAGCATTTGAGAGCGAATAAAATACTTCTCTCATACCATATACATCTAGATTCCACCATAGATCTGCTGCACAACAGGGACAGTCAGCGTCTGTTTAATGATGTTTGGGGCAGTTTAGGTTGCACGTGACGCCCAAAGCCGCACATGACCCGTGCACCCGACATGCTATAGGAACAGAAAGGTGTAAGAGTGGAGAATTGAAGAGGAAGGGTTTGTTTGTGATGTGTTGAGGAGGAGATAAGCTGGATTGAAACTGAGAGACTCCTCCATATCTAAATGTAATCTTAGCACTGGATGAGGTGAATACAGTATCAGAGTATAGGATTGACGTTTGTGAATGATACTGACCGAGACGGAGGGAGAGACGATATAACATATCCCGCCTCTCTCGCCCCTGTTTTATAACTGCGTACATTTTTTTCCCCATCCTGCGAGGTGGATTTTTATCACTTTAAGTGCATTTTTCCTTCCACTAAATGCTGGAGTGTCAAGCTCTGGAAAGTTGCATCAGATTAGAGGAGAGTCGTGACATAAAGAGAATTACATGATGAATTAGATGGAGTTTTTATATTCTCACCGGACAATCGCTTTCATCTGGGCCATTCAAAAAAACCTTTTCCAGAGTTTTTTTGGGGGTAAGATTTGAAACACTTCATCAGACAAATATCTGTATTGTTTTCTTTAAATGTTAACGCATTTTACTGCGTCACACTTAAGATGGTAACACGTTTCTGTAATTCTTTGTTGGGAAAGTGTGGTTCTCACGGAAAAAAACGATACGCCTGTAATAAGACGGGCTATTCATATTATTCATACGACCTTTTGACATGTATCTTCATAACGGATAAATACCCGCTTTCATGTCAAATAATGAATAAACTCCTGACAGCATTCCTGCGTGTGGTCACGTTTGATAATCGCTATTAATTTGCACACGCATATCGGCAGTCTTGACAGCACGCGAATCAAACTGAATCTAATTTATCCCGTAAAAAGAATCCATCATGTACAGCCACGACCTGCCCCGATGCCGAATAAACCTCCCAAACCTCACCGATTTGTCTCCCTGACAAAAAGAGAGGGAGGGACGGCGACACGAAGAAGGCATTCCAATCGATGGAGGAATCCCTGGGATTCGGACTCCAGCTGAATATTTTCCCTCGACTTTGCATTTTTACTCTCCTTAGCAAGACGCCACCGGGGAGCGAGCTTGTTTCCCCTCTCTGCCTCATCAATAGCTAAATCCTGGCGAACAAGTGACACGGAGAAGCAGGGATCAATAATCCGGCCTGCGTTTTACCCGCCTTCTGGTCAAATGGTTCTGCACAGTTGACAGGCATGACAAGCCGAACATGATACAAAATCATTATCAGCAGGCCATGGAGATGAGTGCAGAAAAACATGACACAGGCATTAATGGCCATAGCGGGCGCTGAATAAACTAGCTGCTCGCTAAAGGATTTGTCAAGTGGAAAAAAGATGCGGGCCAAACTTCTCCCTCCCTATCGATTTCCGGCCGGTATCGAGCCACTGGTAGCGAAATCGCAGTCAATATGACACCGCGGTGAGCGGGGAATGTCAGCGCTGAAAACGTTTTAATTTGGCCTCGTGCAGGATAGGCGCTCGCTCCGATCGTCTCGTGCTCACACGCTGGCCCGATACCCCACTTTAGTTTAATGAGCATAATATGAGAAAGTGTTTTCTCAGGCGCGTATCTGTTGCTTTGCTCGTTTTTCTACAACAAGAGTCAATAGCAAACATTGACATCCAGAGGATGATAAAATAGACTATATTTAAAAACACAAGTAAAGGTAACACTTTACAATAAGGTCCATTAACATCCATTAACATTAACCGGACGATCAATCGGCGTTATTTTTACAACGTTTCTTTGTTGATGTTTGTTAATATAAATAGTGAGTATGTACATGTTAGTTCATTGTGCATTCTCTAATGTTAACGAATGTAATTTTCGAATTTAGCATTTTTCAGTAAATGTTATAAATGAACAAACACTGAACATACGTAACCTTATTGCAAGTGTTGCCCAAAGAAATCACTTTAAATGCATGTGTGGTATTATGAAAAAATCGAGCACCTTAAAAAGTCAGCCCTTGCATTTTATATCCATCATGTTCTTGTGCCGCATAGATTCATAAAATAAAATGAATTATGCAGCCTTTTAATAAGATCGCTATATATAAAATGTCATTTTTTCGTCATAAATTAGGTCTGTCAAAAAAAACGAACGTTGCGTCATTGACCCATTAACGTTGGCATTACATAACCACATTTTATAATCATCATATTCTTACTCCACGTGCCCCATTTTTCTTTCTAAAGTGGATCGTTCACACAGAACCTGCGTATTCCATATAAACATTTACGCTGTATTTGTTTATTTGCCATTCACAAGAACCAGGTTAACCCAAGACATATTAAGAAAAAAGCTTATATTAGGCCTACTGTAAAGGAGTTCTGTGCGTATTTGAGGGATTGATTTTATCTATCGTTTAGTTTATCTATCGGTTCTCCTCTGCCTGGTAAAACTCAGCGATTCATTCGCTGGATGTTGCTGTGTCAGGAGCTTTAATAAGACCCAGCGTAAATAGCTCATCTCCCGTCTTTCATTAATTCACGCTTATTGGCTTTTCGGAAGCAAAAGGAGAGCTTCTTTAAGCGGGCAAGTGTCTCAACTCAATTAAAAATGAAAATCAAACATTTTATAGAGGATGAACTATTAACACAAGCTGATGAATATAGGTCATACCACAAAGAGAAAGAGAAAAGCTTATTAATTATATAATAAGGCCAATTCCAGCTATCAGAGGCTGTCAACTCATTCCGGAAGAGAGGGGAAATAAATTGGCCGGCTTGGGCGAGGAGCTCATTCGAAGCTTGTTTACAGCGGACGGCGTGCGAGCAAACGTCAGGTTAGGTAAGGAGTTGATTGAAAGAAAAAAAGCCGATTAGTCCTTAACACCGTGACACGGACAACGTCAAGAAGCAGAGTAATCCAGGTCAAAGAGGAACAGGGTCATCACAGAAATTAACTTTTTGTTCATTAATTTGTCTGGATTAGTCGAGGGCAGAATGAAAGCAAATCTGCTCCAGTTTTCCTTATGAAAATCATTTAAAAGTGTACATCAATTGTGGCTGATGGGTGACATTGGGGTTAATCAGCCTGATGTGTCCTTTTAATTGCTTTCTATTCAGAGTAAATTCATTAGATAATGTTCTCTTCGAAATTCCTGAATCAATTTAACAGAAGAAAACCACATTAACAGCTTTTGCTTTCATTACGCCGCGTCGTGGCGTCGCCAGACCCGGGCCGGGCTTCCTTTAGGCGAAGGCATTTGTGTACTGTGATTAGTTACAAGGGATTTATTTCAAATCCATTCTTTTCTCCATTACCGATTTGCCCAAATTCGACGGCGAATTATAACAATGAAATAAGCCCCGAAACCCCATTTAATCAATGCGAGGCGGTTCACTCGAAGGCCCGTATCGCTAGCACCGGTTGTTATTTGTGGTTAATTTGGACTGATTACGATGTGGGTAGTCTTTGGCCCGAGGCGGAGAGATGCTGGAAGAAGAGGAAGGAATGGCAGCAACACAAGAATGCTTTCTCCGTGGCTGGAAGAACATAAAGGAGAACGCTTGGCATTGTGGGACGTGAGAATTTCACAGTCCTAAATGTGTCAATCACGGTATTTCAGGACTTTGTTTGAATCATTAAGATGACGGTCAGCGTTTGAGTTGTCCAAAAGTGTAATTTTCAAATGGCTGGGCGAGTTTGGCCGTGGGGTAAATTTGGTGACGAAAGGGAGGGAGATGGGGATTATCTGAGCGACAGTGAGCTGATAGCCGCTAATTTATCAATTACGTGAAGAGGATAAATTAGATAGTCTTTATTTCTTTGGGTAACAGCCCTAAAACCCCTGTGGTACAATCACTATGGTGCTTAACCACAAGTGGCTTTGTTTGTGCGTTTTGCTTATATACACAGTAGCGGCCAAAAGGGATGTCGGGATGGCATATTTCAACCCAGTCTCATGGGAATTCGTGAAACTTTCACGAAATGTAAATCTCTTAACTCGTGTTCGTCAACACGAATTTCGTCTTTTTTTCGTGTCACTCAGCACGACAATATTTCATTACACAGACCGCGTGTGTATGTACATTTATATATTTCTAACCTGATATCAAAAGAAGTCGCAATTACTTTAGGAGTTGGCTAACCAACACCTTACCTTAACTCAAACCCTAAAATCACAGCCGCAAAGGATAATTTAGCAAAAAATGCAAAAGTTGGCAAAGCAATGATAAATGGCTCTCCTAACCCCGCCCCTAAACCTAACGTCACAGGGAAAAGAAATAGCAAAACATACAGATAAGATCGTAGGAAATATTCCCATAAGATTGCGTTGATATATATTTATACTAGGGCTGTCAAAAGATTAATCGCGGTTAATCGCATCCAGAATAAAAGTTTGTGTTTACATAATATATATTTGTGTGCTGTGCATAATAATTTTGTATTTATTAACACATACACATCCATGCATATATTTAAGAAAAAAAAAAGTTTTAAACATTTATATATAATTTCAATTGTTGGTAAATATAAATAAATACATGTATATATTTCCTAAATATGCATACATGTGTATGTGTTTGTATTTAACAAAACATAATTAATATGCACAGTTCATAGGCATATACTGTATGATGAAAAAAAAAACTTTTATTCTGAATGCGATTAATCGCGATTAATCTTTTGACAGCCCTTATTTATACATATAAAAGATATTGCGTATTAAAGTACTTTTGATGGAAAGTCATGCTGGGTGACACGCAAAAAGGGGTTAATTTCTGTTGATGAACACAGATTAATAGATTACGGTTTGTGACAATTTCACGACTCCCGTGAGACTGTGTTGCATATTTGTAAAGTATTGGCCCCTCAAATCTAAGCTGTATGGTACAAACTGGACAAAACACTAAACTTATAAATAAACTATATAATTAAATTCACATTTATTTACATACAGTATGTGCTTTTTGCATTCTATAAATGTTGCATTGTTTACATGGAAAATGAAATAAATCAATTTTAGATTATAAAATATATAGAACAAATGCAAACCCACACACAGAATATGTATGGAACCTATATATATAATACATACAAAAATAAAATTTCGACATCTATACAGTATAGATCCCATACATATAGAATATGTAGAATAATATTTAGAATATAGAGACAAAATATATACTGAAAAGAATACAATCTATGATTTTATTGCAAATGTGATTGTCCTTGAAACTGTAATACCGAATTGGTTTATAATTTCCTTAAGACTATACGACATTTTGTCAAGCAAAAGGATAGACGGCACTGATCTAGAAAGCTAACATAAATGTATATATGGTGCACATTTGCACAGTTTTGCACAGCTGGAATGCTGCATGGACCGATCAGTAAACAAATTGACCTAATTAAACAACATTGAAATTGACTGACACCAAAAATACAAACAAGCAAACTAGCTATCTAGTTAGTGTTTCCGTTCTTATTGATTCTCAGATGCTGTTGGCTTTATTAGCAAACAGACCCAGTTGCTTCCTCTCTGTTAAACTCATCCAACACACACACACACACGCAAATACACACGCACACACCTTTTTCTCCTCCCCGAACCCACCCACTCCCCTACAGCCGCCCCATGCCGAGCCTCCACATAATCAAGGTAATTTGCCTGAACTTGTGGGAATATTTACTACAACCACACCGACTCGCTTTGATTGATATCTACCCCTGTGACTTATTAAGCATTGTCAGAGGAAAGGCCCTGCGGTGATGTTAAATAATTTTTCATTGATAATCACCCTGTCACTGCTATCCAGACAACTTTTTGAAGACCAACCTGACGGAGAGGGGAGGGGAGGCGGTGCTGGGGGCCGACACAAGGCCTCTTAATTTCTTAATAAATGCTTCTTTGGAGTAGGACAGGGATTAGGGCCGAGAGAGCTGTCACGGGGACAGGTGAGAGAGGAGCTGGCAGCTTTTAATTTCTCTGCGTGGAACGATGAGGCTCTACAGAGACTAATCTCCTTATCAACATTGAGCCACCGCCTGAGGGCCGGTGCTGCCATTCACACCCAATCACCCCCCCATCCCTGTTTCCCTCTCGGTTACGCATGCTGGAATCTACTTAAAACAATATGTGCCAAGTTCCGTGTCACAGTTATTCAACAGGGATGCAGACGGCGGTCAGAGAAAGTGCTACATGCGTTTTGTAAAACGGCAAACCTGATCTTCAATATTGCCAGCGGTGCTGTGCGAAGAGCACCGATGATGGAAGTTTAACAGTCTGAACGCCCACAGACCACCCATAGTCCGTTCGATGCCTGTCTGACACATCGTCATAAGAACGACAAGACATGGAGAAGGATGCACTTCTTGAAGAACAAATCCATTTTGCGAAAGCTTTCTAGGTCAGTGGCATCAAATCATTGAGGAATATTCAGTTTTACTACTGGGTTGTTTGAAATAATGGTTGGGTAAATTGAAGACAAACGCAACCACTGGTTTAAATTAATTTATAGTAGATTCACTTATTAATTTATAGTAGAAAATGTCCACGCCGGACCCGACCATCAGTTGGAAAAAGGAGATTTGGGGTTTAACCAAGCCGGCGGTTCATTTAAACATGATGGTTGGGTTTGTCCATATTTTACCCAACAATGGATTGCAACAACCCAACATTTTTTGTTAACACTAAATGTCTAAACAGACTATGATTGGTTAGTTTGCATAGTGGCGATAAACCTTTCCGGTTAACATGGCAAAATAAACTGCAAACACAAGTCAAAAGTATGGCCAATTTCCAAAAAAACTTGAAAACTTGCACTAAAAATCCCTCCTGATCCCCTTCATCATTCAAACATCTGAATATATCGTGATGTCAGATGAAAAGCGAACAGAAACACCCCACACTTTTTCTTCCCTCTCCTCTCTCAGTATGCAGGTACCTGCTGCTTTATATTTTGTGCCGTATTAATATTAATGTCCACGCGAGTGTAGCTCTAAACAGGAGGAGTGGCAGAGGCTGTTTAAAGCGTGTAATGCGGGATGACACGTGGAGCAGATCAACAGCTCTCGTCACGGTCTTTCCTGCTGAGATGTCTCTTCACCTTCCACTCCAGACTTGATCAATTACTGTCCAACGCAGCGACCGGCTGCATCTGAAATGACTGCATCACCGCCGAAACTTCAACGAGCGGTTAGCGGTCTCTTTGTGTTGGACGAGGGCATGTTCGTTTACGACATAACAATCTAAAGTGTCAGAGGTGAATCCATGCACTGTTTTGTCCTCACGGAGACTCTGGCTCTGCGAGTCCAGAAGACGCCATTGACACGGATGACAGTGGAGTTGAGTTGCTTCTTAAGAGGAAATAAAGACACTCAGGTAGAAAAAAGTGCTTCAAGTGTGTACACGTTGATCATGTACTTAAAGTGCTCTAACTATTAATACAATTATATTTCGTACTTGTGTTCATGGTGTCTCAAAACAGCACAGTTTAGTACAATTAGAAGTTTTTTAAAGAAGTTTTTTTTGCTTATTAAGGATTAAATTAGGGCATGAAAAAAGAGCACTTTAAGTACATTTAAGTGTATTATTGTGCACTTTTTTCACCTGGGCAAATAAGAAATAAAATGCATAAAGACAATACATTAAGAATAGAGAGATATAATTAATCTTAAATAGTTTGAATTTATAAGAATGTGATGATAACATTTATGCTCATTCTGAACCTTTAATTTAAAAGGTTTATATACGTTTTTTGTGTAAAACGTATAGAATAGAGTAAAATTATTACTATGAGGAGAATAAAAGTGATTTTAATATAAGATAAAAGCAAATGTGTCATGATGCCAAACAAGCAAACATAATTTTGGCATCAGATTAAATAAATACTTAAATGCAGGACCTTAACTTGCCAGTATTTAAAAGTAAAAGTAGATATACATACGTATAAAAGGAAAATAGAAAATGGC
Source organism: Triplophysa siluroides (assembly GCA_006030095.1). Lineage (NCBI taxonomy): Eukaryota > Metazoa > Chordata > Actinopteri > Cypriniformes > Nemacheilidae > Triplophysa > Triplophysa siluroides. The sequence goes on along the minus strand of VCII01000170.1, from coordinate 1,232,568 downwards.
CTTAAGTTGTAAATTACATTTATTTATTTAAAAAAGTGTTGTAAAAACTATATACAGTATATATATATTAGTATTATTATTAGTAGTAGTAGTAGTAAATTAAATGAATACAATTATTACTAATCAAAATAATAATTAACTTAATTTATTATAAATAATATATAATTTCACTATACATTCTAAAACCAAGATGGATAAATAGATTTTCTGCCATGGATTAATTGCAAAGTACTACAGAATAACAAACTTTATCTTTGGGTAAATGCTTAAAAATAGACAAATTACTCAAATAGTTTTGTCAGACACATTCAAGTTAAAAGTAAAAAGTGCTGTAAAAGACAAATGTCAAAGGAGAACCATTCAAAGTTCCACAAAGAACTTAGTATCTATAGTTCTTAATAAAGTAGTGCTTTAATGAACCCATAAGCCATTGATCAAAGAAACTCAGACCCTTTACATCTAAATACCATAAAGCAAACTCAAGACCGAGACTAAAAATGGTTGGCGATCAGAATATGGTTCTTTATAACCTTTACTATTAACACAAATACAGGCTGTAATGTTTTCCCAAACCTTCTCACATGTACTCACTCCTCAGTACTGCAGTTTGGTACGCGGGCCGAGGGTAAAGCTAAATGATCCCGACAGAGTTGCCTTCGTCTCACGAGGTTAAAATCATTTCACTGGCCAGCTCTGGAAATTGCCTCTCACTTAGACAACTTCAGGTGGGCCAGAGCCCAGTAATCTTCAGCGCCTAATGAAAAGTTTAAAACATCGGGTGAGGGGTCAGCACCTCCCAGCCTGCCGGAGTTCCAGTGTAAATTGTTTGAATCAAGCTCGAGTACACCGTCTGAAGTCGTATCCCTGCGAGGAGCGGAGCACGCAGTAAAGGCGCCACAGCTCATTAACTTCACCCTCAAAACAGATTATCCCGCTACTGCCCATCGGGGAGCCGGCCGCGTCCGATTGGCCGGGAGGGCGTTCGCCTGTATTGATCAGGCAAAACCAATCGTGTGGCTTTATGTGCGCAGTTATGGCAAATATTTATGGAGAGACCGTTAGCCAATCATTGAAGGGCGATAATGGGAAGAGTGCAGCTGGGGTCGCTCTAAAACGGTGATCTCATCGGGTGAAAATTGCCGGACGAGCCATTTATACGATGAACTAAAGCAGCTGTCGGTACGTCACTCAATACTCAAAACTTTATTGTATTCGAACAGGTGCCGTTTCTATAATCGCTTTTAGTGCATCTACGTTCACCGTTTTGAATCATGCCTCGACATAAAACACATCTTATCATACTTCTGGCTTTAAAGGTTCGGCTCGCTTTCATACGGTCGTATCCATAAAATATTACTAACAACCAGCCTTTAACCGCAATCTCTCTTCATGTCTGGCGTGAGAGCTTTCGAAAGATCTTGCATTAAGTCAGCGTGGCCTCTAATGATTACCGCGAGAGGGGAGCTTTCATTTCCCCAACCCCAGAAGATCACAGGGGACGAATCGCAACACCCTTCTCCCTCGGCGCCGAAGGGAGGTGATTAAAAACTTAGCGGTGAATTGGACCATCAGAGCCCCTTTAAGAACCTGTTCTCTCCTCCTCTTCGCTGGCTGAGAGGAGCTACCTGGCTCTTTTACGAGAGGATGCATCATTAATGAGGATGAGAGAGTTAATCATTTTCACATTCATTCCCACAATCCACCCATTTGCACTCGACATACTCAACCCCTCCACTCCCGAACGCTCCGATTTGAGCTCAATTTAAATGTATATTTCATCCTAGATCCATAGTTCATGCTGGGTCACGTCATGTAGATGTTCAGATCATGAGATCAGCTCACGTGTTACTGTGAAGCTCGCCAGGCCTGAATATTGTATAAAGCTGTGAAACATAAAACAAGTCATACTGTTCAGCGAAATGTTTTCATTCGCTCATTAAAAACGAATGTGAAAAAATGACAAGTGAAAGAAATAATGAAAGATTCCAAAGCTGATTTTCGTGTATTTGCTCGATGACGCTCGTTTTTTGGTGTCAACCGAGTTAGCAGCCTCCCAAAAAAAGCAAATAAGTCCAGCGAGTCTCCTCATGGATTCAAGTATTCAAACTGGAAACAACGTTGATAAACCAACCGAGTCCACTATGAGTTCTTCAAGCGAACCTGACAGACCTTCAATAGACTTGTTGGAATAACAAAGCTTTAGCTTTGTTGCTTTTAGCGTGTCAGAAGCTGTTGACTCTACAAGCAATGTGAAGTCAGATCTGTTAGTGATTGTTTGTGAATGTAAAACATCAGCACCGCCTGTTTACATATGTAAAGTCAGCGCTAATTGTCTGGTCTGATATTCCCACTCACAAACTGAGCTGTTTGGTCTTTAAACCCAACAAAAACACATTTAATGCCTTTTGTTTGACTGTTTGCCTGACAACATTTGATGTTTAAGTCAACTTAAAACAGCAAACCATAACTTTCAGCTCTCTATCGCTTTCTGTGATGGAAACATCAAATTGCGGGTTACTTAACATACTTTTCTTTACGTAGGTCAAGTCAAATGAAGTCAAAACATTTTCCACAAAATCATTACATTTACATTTATGCATTTGGCAGACGCTTTTATCCAAAGCGACTTACATTGCAATATCCTATACATTTATACATAGGTATTTGTAATCATAGTAGAATCAATAGTAGAACATATCTTCAGTAAAATATTTTATCAGTATTAAATTGAACATTCATATTTTAATATAATATAACACTATACTATATTAATATAATATATAGTAATGTATAAATATTAAATGAGTCACATTTGACATTTTTTTTACTGACCAATACATACTACATGAAAATTTTATATTTATATTATAACAGCCCACAGTTTGGCCTAACAACATACTTTGCCCACGGTAAAATCACGGTAATGTTGAAAAGAATGATTCGTATTAGAATCAAATGTCACAACTTTAAAACAAATCCTTAAGATTGAATTACAATAAAAGAATAGAGTAAGGTTGGATCAAAAAGGGACAAACCCAACCCTTGGGTTATAAACGGTACAAAAATCTGCCCAAAATGTTATGGTGGGGTCAAACATAATATTTTGTGTTTTAATTGAACATAAGGTATTATTTTGACCTAACTAGGAGTTAAAAATAACCCAGTTGTGATAACCCAAGTGTACACTGTACAATCCACAACTAGATACAATATTGACAAACTTGACTGTAGATTTAAATGAACCTAGAAAATGTCCACATTTAACCCAGCCATGTGTTGTTAAACAACCCAGCGTCTTAACAAACTATACAAAGCCATGTTACTCTCCAAAAGAAAATTAGAGAACTATACATTTTCGACTTTCCAATAGCGTGTCCGTCTGTGGCTTATTGCTGCAAATCTCCAAAAAGCTCTTTAACGTTCCTCACAACTTTAAAACCCGAGACGAAATGTGTGTTTCTTCATAAGCAAAGTCTCTATTAAGCCCTCGCCTCTGCAGGAGTGTGATCGTGAGGCGCGTATGTAATGCCACTGTATTCCTCGGTGTGTGGTGTCCAGGTTCAGGAGGTTAGGCTGCGTCTGTAATCTCAGACGGTGAGGGTGAGTCCCGACAAGCTCCGCTTTCTGCTCCAGGAGTCACATCATCAGCTTGGGCCTCATTTTGCATACTAACAGGACAGGAGAGGAAAGCCACTCTTGTTCTAGAGGACACACGTGAATAGCGCCCTCGCTCTCTACATGCAACACCTCTCGGGTCAGCCGCAGATAACCCGCCACGCAGCAATGTCGCATGAATATACATTTATGTGATTCTCCATCTCAAAAGCGCTTTGATATACATTAATAATGACTTGAAAGCGCACAGTCGTACTTTCTAGGGCACAAAGCGAACTTTATGCAAGTCATGTCAAAATGATCGTGTTACTCGTCATCGTGCTATGTTGTCATAAAATGCCAATGGGAAACTGTTTTAGGCAAATGCAAAGACATATTTGAATTATACTATAATTATATAATAAATTCATCCACTGTGAATCGTACAAAAACTAGAATTTATTACTAGATTAAAAGCAATACTGAAGCCCCGCCCCACACCCTAACTTCATTGGCGCGACAGCAAATCGTACTAAAATGTACGATCGTACAAATTCATGCGAATTAGCCAAAATTAGCCAAATCGTAAAACAGTTACGTTTTTGCCTTGAGATTGCACATTTGCACAGTTTGAGAACATTACAGGCCTCAAGTAACCCTCTCAGGTATAAAAGCATGTATTTATACAAGCGTCTGTCCATCTAAAACGCTACTAAGCACATCCAACCACATTAACGCTTTTAATATTTGCTCGCTGGAGGGAACTGCTGTATGAAAACTAAAGTTCCATTAAGATATAAACGCCCGGCCCATTTTACAATCGGTAGGCGATTTGCTAATCATTAAGAGAAACGTAAGATTGCGTTAAAATACCATGCATCCCATTCCTCTACGGATTCATCATCTTTTTGATAACGACTCAAGGTTCTCGCAGACTCGACCCGACCGAGAAACCACAACGCCGAATCCAAACACGACCGAAGACCATCAGACAGAGAAAATAGAGAGAGTCAGAGGCAGACAAATAATCTCCTATTCAGCGCAGGTACTAATGAAGAATTCCATATATTCTAAAATTTAATTAAAACCCCAAAGATTTCAAATTAGATGCAATTTGAAATGCCTAGGGCAGAAATACATGCACTTGCGTGGCAAGGGTATCAGACTGAAAGTTGATATCGTAATTGGTCTTGATGTATTTTCTGTGTTGCCAGGCTGAGGCGTGGAGCTCATAACCATAGACGAATCCTCAGTAGATTACCTGCTCATTGAGAATGCCATCACTCAGGTTGCCTCGTCTCTAAATTACCCCCGCCGCTAAAGCTCTCTTCTGGAGACGCAGCTGGCCACCAGCGCCACACATGCGTTATGCATGCCGCACCCACTGCATGCAAATATGCTCGGCTGAATATTAAAATATAATTGCCATTCCTTCTAAGTAGCTTAAACCGTTTTGATATTTTCTTTTTAAAACGATTTGGAGTCTCGGCAGTCATTATTTGCAAAGAGGCAATTCATAGTCTAATGACAGCCGTGCCGACGCAAAGACATGCGTTTTTTATTGCTGCTTAAGATGCTCAGCGTTTTATTTATTTGTGATTTTTTTTAAATGGAAACGAATGTATTATGGACACACACAAAAAACATCACGCAAGGTTTAAACGGCATTACGAAACACTTCCTCAACCACCGTTCAATACGGTGTGACAGAAGAACAGGTGAGAATTTATTTCTGTAAATGCAATTTCTGCTGAGACACCATACATAAAACAGCTACTGTTCTTACTGTACCAAATAAGACAAATAATACGGAAATTCATACAAATATGGAAAGAATAAATGTCATTTTTCTGACTTAATATCTAAACGCCTACAGTAAGCTATGGTTACCATGGTAAATGTTTGTAATGCTTGTGGGCAATACCTATCTTTTTAAATCGTGTCTCCTTTGCTTTCACAGAATCTTGATTTTTCTCTTTTTTTGCGCTAACACATGAAGCGTTGAGGAATTAAAGTGCATCTGTTTGGGTCTTTAGGGAAAGGGATAGCAGCGTTCCTGAGTGTTTCTGGGAGGCATCGCTCTCCCCTCACATACATTCTCACCTGAGATTGTAAAAATGTCAGCCTGCCAATCACGAGTATTTGAATCTTCTGTTGACAGGCGGAGGCACCTGGAGGATGCGAATATGATAAGTTGTCACCTCGTCGTGGAGAATCTCCATCCGGCCTGCAGACTGAGACAGTAATCATTTTACAGACCTTCACAGTTTCAAAATAACTTTTAATATTAGAGCGGGTAAAAAAAAGCTGTTGAATTATAAACGCCCGCCGCTGCGCTTCTCCGACATCACCATCTGTCTTTTTGATGGAGATGAGAAGCGGAGAGAGTGCAGAGGTCACCCGTAACGCAGGGACGGCGGAAACCACAGCGCCTGCTGGAGCGCGCAGACCTGAGAGTATTTCACATGCTCTTCTCATTGGGAAGCAAATCAAACCGTGTGTTCGATCCGAGGTGAAGGAAAGTCACTTAAATTCTTAACCGCAACACGGGGCGTAAATGCATGTCACTTTACGAAAAATGAAAAGGTGTGAGAAAGAATGGAAGTGTTTGCCATTACTACAACCTGAAAGCTCAGCTTTATTTGCGTAGGGAATGGATGGTGTAATGATGCTCCAACATCAGATCACAATGAGCCAATCAGGTGCGGGGAATTGGGGAATCACCCTCTCTTATAAAATTAACCAATTTACCATTTGTTTTTCTAGGGCTGGATGGCATGAACTTTTTATTTAATGCGGAACGCACAATAAGTGACTATGACTATTATTGAAAGATAAACAGCCGCGGAAAAAAATTAAAGGTCCAGTGTGTCATTTTTGGGAGGATCTATTGACAGAAATGCAATATATTATACATAACTATGTGTTCAGAGGTGTATAAAGACCTTACATAATGAAGCGTTATGTTTTTATTATCTTAGAATGAGCTATTTATATACACCGCGGGTCCCCTTGCACGGAATTCACCATGTTGTTTCTACAGAAGCCCTAAATGGACAAACGGCTCTACAGAACTCGTTTCATAAATACGTTATGTACTTCGGCAAAGAAGCGAAAACGTGACGACATCTTTGTCCTGTGTCAGCTGCCGTGGTGCTTCGAAAGGGAGGGGTGAGCGGTGGAGTGAGCCGTTGGTTGCAATTCACAACCTCTCCACTAGGTGCCGCTAAATTTCAAACACTGGACATTTAAAACTATTGCAAAATCTCTTTTTTCTATGAACAATTTGCACAATTCAAATCTGAAATGTCGCATGAATGCCACCACAATGTCCTGAACTGTAAACATTAGAAAAGAATGTTCAGCATTGTCTGTAAGCACCCTCACACTACCAACCTGACCACTCAAAGCAAACAAAAGCCTCATTGAAACCGTACGTATGCGCTCACTTTTTCAGTCCTTGAGCCAACTTATGTCGAGACTTGAGCTTGCTTTCTGCACCTGTGCCAAGAATTATGCCTTCGCCCGGCCAAGACCAACACGGCCACTCGGAGCGGGTAGCCGCTAACTCACCCTCATAACTGGCTGGTGTTATGTGCCGTCCAGGCGCTATAAAATACTCCACTGTGGTACAATGAGCGAGAGGCCGCGGTGATGTGAATGAATCTGAGTGGTGAGAATCTGGGTACGTTCGGCGGTAAATAACTCGAGACTGTGGCCAGTGTCTAGTGAGGGCTTTAAAGCCCCTCGAGGGACCGTATGAGTTTGTGTGTGCTGTTTGACTGTACATGTATGGGTAATTAGATCCGTATTAAATTCTGAGAAATGGTTTATTTGTCTGTCGCTGGGGTCGGCGTACGTGACAAGTGGTACGGTGTCTGCGTCCTTGGTTGTCAAACCTGAACAAATCAAATCTAGAGCATAAAACCTAAAACAACAATTTGAAGTAAGTTATTGATTCAAAATGGTAAATGCAAAAGGTAAAATACAGTAGAAAATCTATTTAAAAACAAGATCTGAAAGGAAAAAACAACACATGAATATTATTTAAAACTTGAAAAAGTAATAAACATATATATTTCCCAAGACATTTTAATACACAAATAAGAGTCGTAGACTTCTGTGAACCGTTCTGAGCGACAACGCAAATAAAACACTGAATCAGAGTTATGAATCGATTAATCGAAGTGGACGGTTTGAACAAATTCAGAGAATTAAGTTGAACATCTGGTCTCAAGGTTTCCAAACAACTCTGAATATAAATACTGTACCTATCACTTCTCATTTAGATGCGAGCATAACTTCACTAAATGAGTTTGTTATAAATAACAACCGAGGATAAAAAAGCAACGCTTTCTTCACATGATCAACCCTGTTTGTTGTCCTTCAAGTCGTCGCAGTTGCACATTTCAATGCCCGGATAGTGCGTAACCTTAGAAATTCTGAGAAACTAAAAACTGCACCAAACACCGAGTTTGCGCTGCCAAGCAAAAAAACGACACGTTGCCAACACGTCTTGATCCGAATGTTCCAGGGACATGAATACATCTATTATAAATAAACCAAAACAATGAGAGAAAGACGTTATGAATAACTGGCAGATGATTTATACGAGACAAAAAAGGAAAAATTGTCAGTCGAATTCTGGAAAAAACAACAGCGGTAGCTTCAATCTGAACCTGTTCAGACTGCAAATGAATAATTTATTCCCCGATGATTAAAAAACAATTACAATATGCACAGCTATCAGGTTAAATCTTATTCAGATGCAAGCTGTACTTGTATTTTTGTGTGCGTTCTTTCTGTATTTTTTATGTGTTAAGCCCCAGAGGTCTGAACATAATTCATTATGTATGAGCATCGGCTTACAGTACTTGACTGCCGATTAATAGAAAGTTTTCAGAATGAATATTAGCAGCGCGTCACGCATACAATATACGGCCTGTTTGTTTGTGATTTACATACATTGGATTTGAATATTCATGTGCTGTTTTTAAACATATGCGTATTCTTAGAGCATCATACGGGGTCGAGGAGCGCAGCATCTCTGTAATACTTGATTTAAATGTCTTATATGTAACATCTGGCTGACACATTTCTCATGCACATAAATGAACGCATTGACCAAAGCAGAAAATGTAAATTTAATAAGTATTTGTTCTGTGCTTGATAGTACAAGATTTCCAACCTTAACTCCAGAGCTCCAGGCATTCAGTGCTGTAGATATATTTCTGTATCTGTGAACGAATCTCTTTCTTAAGAGCTCTGGGAGAGAGAGAAACTGACACTTCATATAGTTTATAGTTTTTAATAGTCGCAGACATAGCAGGAGTAAAGACGAGATCTGCCGTAAGTATGTTTAGTCGTGATAAAAAAACCTCCATTAGTTATTAGATTCTGGAATCCCCTGAAGTTATCTTTTACTTTTAATATTTCACAGAAGAGAAATAGAAATGAATTACGCTTTTAAACGTTCTCATGTTAGGAGGGTGGCGGAAACGCACACATATCGAACTATTTTCTTTACAAATGATTCATTAGTGTTGTGACATTTAATGTTATTTCATTACTGCAGAGTAACACAATGATTTTGTGTATTCAAAAGGTGTTTTTTTTAAAGAAACTTTAGCACTGCGAACAGAAACAAAATGGCAACCCTGAATAAAAAATCGTAAGATCATACCTTTATGCGTATTAATCTGCATATGAGATTATAAAATTTGTGTTTTAATAGTTTAGATTTCCAATTCCATTGGAATTATCTCAAAAAACTTTGTTACCCTAAATTGTTTTAAAGACACATCGACATTTTAACTGGAAAATATGACAACGCTTCTCCTTTCTGTCCTTGCACGTCACTAAAAAATACACTATGAATTTCCTGAACACGCACACTTCAGGTTTCTCACAAACCCACTATATAACCCACACACTTTGCACCCAACGCAAAAGTGTGTTCCTGATCCATTTTCACCCTTTAAGCACTAAAGGTCACGAAATATCTGCAGGGTCAATGACCTTCACGATGTAAAATGATGTGTTTCCTTACAAGACCTCATCTCAAGGACAACCGCCTATGAGACCATTCCCTCGCAAACATGCATACAAGTTTACTGTGCTATAACATGGAAAGCTAAAAATACACCAAACCATATTGTGTTACATTCTGTTCTCAATTGTTTCTCCTGGACAGCAATGAGATTTAACAGAGATCAAATGGAGACGTCTCTTGCATCTCCAGAGAAAAAGCTCCCAGTGATCTTACGTCATTCCTCCAGAGTTTTAGCAGAGATCTCAGCGTCTTAGGTTTGCCAACTGTGCTCGGATTTGCCAAGACACCAAAGTCTGCAATCAGAAGTCAGAGACATTAAAATAAAGAGAGACCGACTGAACTATATATATATATTTTTTTTTTTGTTAGAGGAAACATATAAAAATGAAATGAAAGCTGAGAACTCCAGCAATTCTCCAGAGCCATGAAAGAGCAATAACATTTTCCTCAGGGACGTCTTGGTTCGTGAGATATCTTATGATACACACATTTCTAATTTTATATTGTGTCCAGTTGGTGTCATGTTGTCATTATTGCTAAACCTCTTAAATTATCCATGTCACACACACGGGCACACGCACACACACGCACACACACACGCAGACACACACACAAGCACAGGAGGTGAATCTGGTGCGTTTGTTCCATTAACTTCTACAATCTCATGAATAAGTAACGTCAGTGCTTAAGTGTCTTTCTTGTAAATTGGTTTATACAGCGGCACATACATGAGACCCATTTCATTTCACTGATGTTTTCGTCTGACAGTGGGGGCGGAGCTTCAAACTGTCCGTCCCCCACCGCAGACCCAGTTCATGTCACTCAGAGTATACTCATAGACAATTCCTTTAACATTATTTTGTAATCTCCAGTTATTTAGTTTGTAAATACAAATCTAGTTCAAGTTACAAATAAGCTAAGATATTAGACTTTGCAAGAATCAAAACATAAGGTGACAGTGTAAACTAAGAAATGTAAATGTCACAATTTGTTTGTTTGTTTTTAAGTTATAAGACCAATCACAATTTATGATGCAAATCTTATGATATTCCTATTTTTTCCCTATAATCCCGGAAATAATCACTTAAAGGGATGGTTCACCCAAAAATAAAAATCACGTATTCCCCTTATGTTGTTCAAAACCTGCATGGCTCTCTTTCTTCTGCAGAACACAAGAGAAGATATTGTGAGAAATGTCTCTGTGGTTTTGTTAAAAACAAAGGAAGTCAAATGGGCCCAATGTTGTTAAGTGACCAACATTCTTCAAAATATCTTATTTGGTGTTCTACTGACAAAGAACGTCATACAGGCGAATAAATAATGACATAAGGCCATAACAAAAGAGTCTGAATGATGTCTGTACATAATGCAGATGTGTACTCTAACCAGATGTTTGAGGAATTTTCATTTAATCTCTTTGTATGATAGGAAAGCTGTCATTGTTGCTAACAAGAAAACAGGTCTTGCACACAAACATTCATCCGGTCATATACATGTAAATCACTCAGTTTCTGTCATAGAGGAGGCAGAGCCATCACATGCCCAAAACAGTCCCTTCTACCTGTGGGGGCTTCACCGTGGCATGAATTAATTGTATGTTGACTGAATTAATGGGGTAGAAAAACATGCATATATCTGCTTATACATGAGAAGGACGGCGTGCCTGCTTGCACACGGGCGCGAGCGTGCATGCTCATCCAAGCATTAGCTCTGCAAAAGCGAAGGAAGAGGGGGAGACGTGCACCGTTTCTCTCGCACTAAGAGGTTTGGTGCTTGACCAATCAAGAGTGAGCGCGAGCATTGTTAAGAACCTGCCGCTCGATGTAAGGACTCCGGCACGCTTTCTAGCTCAGACAATGTGCAACCTGCGTGCAGCCTCTGCGCAATTTATGAATAAATTATTCGATGCGGAGTCCCCCAGGGGTGCGTCGTGCTCACCCCTCCTAAACTTAAAGCAATTACCGCCAGAAGATTATTGCCACTCAGCTACGGGCCGCGGTTCGACTTCACTGACTGGCAGACGTCATTTTAGAACAGCCCGGGTGCCTGTGAGTCGCTGTGACGGAAAATTCATTGTTAACGCGTAGTGTGAACATTTCTACCGAGTCATGGCGATACGCGGGACGGCGGGACACCGAGGGTCTCGAAAAAACGTATTACTCTTCAAAACAAAGTGCGTGACGTTTTTTTGTCTGACGCTGACAGCGTTTTACCCCTTACGGGAGTCGGGGCGTCCCACCCCTCTTCTCTCCTCTGCGTCTCTCAATTTATTCTCTTTCTTCTGGCTCACAGGTGATTACGGGCGTGCTTTAACCCAAGGGGTTCAGGCCAGGAAAATGAGATGCTAATCGTGCTGTTTTCTGTTTTATGATGGATCATCCCTTGCTGCAGAATCTGTTTTGGTGAGGAACGACGCTCGGGCCCATAAGAATTGCGCTGCACAAGTGCGTCGATATAAAGACGCACAAATCATTCGTGACATCAATCTCGGTGTCGAGCTTGTGATATATGGACATCTGAAGGGCAAAAATGGGTTTGCTACATCATGTAAAACACTTCACAACTGTTGTGCAGGACACAATTTACCTTTAAAGAAAGAAATCCTCACGCTCATGTTGTTGCAACCCAGTGTTCTTTTCTGTGAAATACAAAACGAGATGTTACAAAAATGTCTGAATGGCACTGATTGTTGCTGAACATTATTAGAAAAATTAAGAAAAAAAGTACATCATACATGCACATCACTATTTACTACTTTAAAAGAACCCGGGGTTGAAACTACATGGGCCGAGTGAATGATGTCTAAATATAATTTTTAAGATAAACCGTTTGATCGTTTTCTGAATTTCTAAACAACTCCTAAAGAGTTTGAGATTTAAGGCCACATAAAGAAAAAAAATAATGTTGAAAAGCACAGCAATTATGAAACTTCCTTCCACACGTTCTATCAATCTTTCCTTTGCTCACATCATCTGCGGCGCTCAATAGCATGACGTTGTTTTCCTGCTGTCTGAATAAGTAAACAAAACAGATGTCCTCGTCGTGTTCGGTAAATCTGCATGAAATCCGAAATCGCCGCTTTGTACGGCAGCGGCCTGCCATGTATACAGCACTTGTTGACCGACTTAATGGCGAGCGGCGCGCTTTAGCTGTCAGTTCGCATCAGAGCGGCGAAGAGCAACATCCGTCAGCCTGATATCTGCAGCTCTGTCACACCCCGCCATTCCCCCTTTCTGACTCCTAACCGCCTGTGTCTGCTTAATAAATAACCAGCCTCAGAAAAGGCAGAGACGCTGTGCGTTACGGAGACCATCTCGGAGCATCCGACCCCCCCTTATCGCAACACTTAGAGATAACCAAGCAAGATTTGGCACAGCTGGAGAGAGGAAGACTACTTTGATTCTGTTGGATGACTCTCTATCATTCCCTCTTGCCACGACTGACTGCCCCGTCCGGCCTGTTTGTGTCATTTTCGCTACACCCCCTCCCTTCAAGCCTTCATTTTCTCGAACCCTCTTTCTTTCTCTGGCTCATTCTTCTCATGGCGGCTCTCTGGACCGCTGCGAGCCGCCGACTCTCATCTGCACTGTCCGTACCCCCTCCAGTGAATCTGTGCGAGTGCAGACACATAAGAGTGTGCGTGTGTGTGAGCCAGCACCTCACGCTCCACGTGGCAGTAGAGATGGACAGATGGATGGATGGACGGATAGATGGACAGATAGTGAAGAGGTGGATGTGTGTGTCTCCTGTTGTGACGGAAGGAACCTTCCCTCCTCTCTAACACTCATTACTTACCTCACCTCCCACAGGCCCGCGGTGCGAGACGCTGCCGTGTTCCTTGTGCCGCCCGTAATGTGTGTGTGAGCAGTTATAAACACTCCGAGCCACGCAAGTCTTGCTTGTCTCTGTTGAAGAAACAAAACAATTTTAGAAACAGCATTCGTAAGGTCGGCTATCTCACTTTTCTAATGTGGTGCATTTCCAAATCAAACTTTATTGACTGTCAAACGCAACCTCAAACTTGCATGAGACCTCACGATCACTTTTTTCTAACAATAAATAAAAAATGTTTTTGTATAATTCACACTGCATGAATTCATATGTCGCAAAATCGCTGCAGTTTGAAATCAGACTGGATTATCTTAATAATAATCAAAAGTCATTTTATCTACTGTATACTGCATCCATGTCCCTCGGATAAGCAACACCGAATCATTAAGAATAAGGTAAAATGATGAACATTATGACATTTCTTTACACCTGGGACATCTGTTAACAAAGTAGGTCGGATGCTAATGTTGTGATTTTAAAATGGGGAACAAAGCAATAATTAAAAAAAAACTGATGCCGCTGGAGTATAGGACAGTCATTAGAAAGGCTCTTCTGCCGTGTGCAAGCTGGAGTCGAGCGTGTGCGCTTTTTATCTCGAGCTGAAGAACTCCCACAGACTCCAACTGAGCTCGGAGATTCACATAACAAGGTAATGCCTTTAAAAACTGCTGATGCCGAACATAAAACAGGACATGGAAAAAGTGAAAATAAATCCACACAATGGGGCCATCGCACACGCCGCGCACACACACAGATGAGGGGCACGGCTAGAGTAAATTGTTTTTTAACCTTTATTATTTGGGAGTCTTTCATTGAATTATAACCTTGAAATGTGTCCGGTAACAAATGAGGGGTTTTTAAACGGCAAATGGGGACTCGACATCATAAATGATTCAATCAATAGAAATGATGTAAGAAGAAATGATGGAGATGTGTTTCAAATTTAAAAGCGATGACATCGCTAAGGAGAGGCAGGAATGCAAAGGTACGCAAAGAAAGCAATGATTCAACAATGGTCTGATAGCGCCCTCCCATTTAACATGCCATGCAAAAATTCCCAAACGCACATGATTTATCAACAACATTCTGACAGATTCTGTTCTCTGGGGTTGTGAAGATAAAGAAACAGATTCCTAAAAACTAATAAGCTAAAAGTATAGATTTTCACCTAAAAGCATTTTATTGTGTTTAAAAAAAAATATGATAAAAATGTACTTATTTATAAATAATTAAAGTTGATGATTATATTTTATTGAAAATATTAATTTATTAATAATAGTGATAAAATGGTAGTGATTTTCACAGTATTTTTTATTTCTTTACTAACAATTTATGTACTTGAATAAATGAGTATATATATATTTTAATTATTATATACATATACATAAATTAAACTATTTTTAATACACATTTTATTTTTATTATAATTGCTTTTATTATAATTGTTATTATTAAAGACTATTATTTATAATAGCTAACGATTGTAAATAATGATGATGATGAATTTAAACTACGCACATTTTCATTTCACTTTTTTATTCTAAACAATTTTACTATGTTTCTGTCTGTTCACCCTTGAGGCAACTACTGTAATATAAACTTGACAGTTAAGCTTGTCAAATAATAAACCACAACATGTATGAATATGTTGTGTTTGGTCCTGACGTCCTATGAGGATTTATCCAACTCAAGAAAAAAAGAGCCGTGCGGCTGTACCTGATTCCAGCTTAATGCACAAAAACCACTTCCACACAAGTGACAGACCATATTACCCCCATCACTTCCATTAGTTTTGATTTCTGGATGTCTGTCGAGAGCGGTTACACGTCTCCTCGAGCGAGCGCCTCGACAACAGCCGAGAGAGAGAGAGAGATACAGTCAGTAAAAATGCAGGGAATCAGATAGGTCAGTGATTCTGAGTGCCATGTCAAGCCATTTACTTTAGGGAATTTAATAATGGCTGTTTGGCCTCTATGGCTATTTGCTCTGCTATTACGAGCCACTGAAATGCTTATGAATCCAGAAAATGTGAGGTAAGAGAGTACTCTAAATTTCCACTGCTTAACCAGAGACTTAAATATGCATGAAGCTCCGCGGGGATTTCATATGGATAGGCCACACGCAAATGGGCACACACACATTACACCTACAAATATACTCACACCACACACACTTACAGACATAGAGACTAAGGCTAGACAATAAAAATGTGTCAAGTTTACCATTGCTATTTAACATGGTCATTTAAAGGGATACGTCACCCAAAAAAAAGCGTCATTGTTATCATTTATTTACAATACAGCATATAATACAAAGGAAGATATTTTGAGAAATATCTCAGTGGTTTTGTGTCCATATATAGGGTGGAATTCAGTGGGGTCTGATGTTGTTTGCTCCCCAACATTCTTCAAAATATCTTCTTTCGTATTCTGCAGAAGAAAGAAAGTAAGGTTCGAAATGACACGACGGTGAACAAATGATGGAAAAAAATGTATTCTTTTGGATTATCACAATACATATTTTGGAGAAAGTTCACTGTGATATAAAATTACTCTCAGATGTAATAAATAAAACACCCATGCCAAGTTTTATTTATTCAAAATCATCTCTCTCTGTGACACACACATCTATTTCCGTCGATCTGGGTGAGGGAACGCGGCGGCTGCGCAGACAATAACACAGCTTCACTCGAGAGCCGAAGGCTCAGTGAGTCTTTAAAGTTTCGGAGAAAGTGTCACACCTCTGGTCCAGGGGGACAGCGAGCACGAAACACTGAGAACGCGGCAGATGCAACACCTCCCAAACTGAAGGGTTTCAACAAAAACAGCAGGCAGAGTGCTGTCGACTGGCAGCATGTGAAAATTCCCTCCCCGTTTCCTCTGAGAGAGCCGCACGCCGCAATTACCCCCACCGCGTAACAGAAGAGGGCCAGAAAAGAGATTTGATATTTCTCTGATCTTTGTACTCTTTACAGTAATAGCTTGTTTTGTGCATCTGTACTGATAGATGAAATGTAAACCGTCGTATTACCGAACCGGCTTGCAGAGAGAGATTCAGTTCTCCCCCTGATCTCTGCAGGTCTCAGAAGCGCGCCGGATGCTCGCGCCTGCCCTCAGGAGCTGGGCGGTTTTTATGTACGATTCTTAGAGGATTCGACATGGGAATTTGCGAGTAAACCTATTTCGGTACGAGCCGACATTATCAGTTACAGGATTTCTTCCCTTGATTTTCCACTCAATGGACTGTGTTTTCTACTCAATGAATCAAGGGGAGAAAACTAAAGCCAAAGAGAAAACCCAGGCTTTTTATTAGAAACACAAATCAACTTCAGACGGGATGTTTTGTTTAATGTGTCCTCTTGCAGTGGGCCACAGAAAAGCATTTGGACACCTTTAAACCGAGAGCGAATCAAACATGATGAGTTTGTTTCAGGTCACAAATTTGCAGTGTTTCCGCAAGATTCAGAGATGGTCGAAAATGCTTCGATAAAAAGCACAAAACAACAAAACAAGTGGCGTTTCCAGGATAAAAAGTACACAGTAAAAAGGCATAAAATATACAAAAGGGTGATTAGTTGGAGGATTAAAATTAGGCACATTTTATTTCGTATACGTTAATTCTGCTGTATATTTTATATATAGTTAACCAAAAAATGAAAATTGTGTCAAAATTCATTCACCGTGGAGCTGTTCCAAACCTGTATACATTTCTTTGTATTGTTGAACACAAAGAAAGATTGTTGGAAGAATGTTAGCAACTGAGATTTCTGGGGCACCATGTATACCATAGCAGGAAAAATGATATACTTCTTTTTTTTTTCTTTTGAACACAAAATAAAGTATTTTGAAGAATTTAGGAAAACAAACTAGTCATGGTAGTCAATGGCGGCCCAGAAATCTCAGTTGCTAACATTCTTCAAAATATCTTTCTTTGTGTTTAACCAAACAAAGAAATGTATACAGGCTTGAGGTTGATAAAATTATGATAGAATTTTCATTTTTGGGTGAACTATCCCTTTAAATATTGTGATGATTTTGCCGTTTATGTCAGGTCACGAAAGATTAAAAACAGATATTAAATAATAATAAAATATGATCATTGTTTGATTTTAATTTATTTTCATAAAGTTTTGTAAAGACTTTTATCACCTTTATTTCTTGTCCTAAGTGTGTTGAGATAGATATGATGTAATATCATCTTTTGATGCGTATTAATAAAGCGATTATAAACAGTTTTGATAAAAAAAAACATTACCTGATCTCATTTGAGTAGATTATACTGTGTTTTACTTTGTGAACCACACCTGCGTGAACTTCAATAAAACGTACACAAAAATATATATATATATCGCTGGGACCGTTAGGCTTAAAGTAATTGCAAAAATAGCTCAGTGATGTGACGTTGGTTACGAGAAAAGCCCCAGCGTCATTTGTTTTCAGAAGCCACTTCTGTCCAAACACAATGAAATTCATGCATTTTTAAATGTGGCTTAAGTGTCCGAATACTTTTTGGGGCCAACAAAAATCGATACATGCAAACACAAAAGAAAAGCCCTGCCTTTATGACTCCAACTACGTGAGAATTAATACTCTTTAAATAATTTAGCTCGCTCCTCTGTTCGCCGGGGCTTTGGGGATATCGAACACGCTAAAATCAAGCCTTTGTTTCTGCTTTTTGTTTTAGTGAGAGGTGACACATTGATACAGTGGGTGACAATCCATCTCTCTCTCTGTCTCGTTCTGGCTTTGTATCCTCCAGCACAGAATTAAAAGCTCTAATTCACAGTGACACCAAAGGTAGATCAGGTCTAATCTGGTGCTTTAAAACCTCAAAACTTTATAAATTTTGTATAAGGGGATGTTCCAGGCTGTCCATTTCAATCTCACTCACTCTCTTTTCCTTTCAGAGTCGGATGGCATTGTTGTTGTTAAGTGCTGTTCCGGTGACAGCCGGCGCACATCAGTCAGAAATGACTAGCGAGCTGGATCCAAGGGCCTGAACGGTGATCGGGTCGCAGCGGTGGGACCTGTTCTCCTCTCCCCTGAGATGACCTGGCCGCTGACTCCAACAGATAACAGCCAAGTTCAGTCACTTGAAGTAATCCTTTAGTGACTAAAATGACCGGAATGACAAAATAGGAAAACGTGATTTACACTTTCGACATCAATAAAAGCCGACATGCAGGGAGTTGTGCTGAAGGAAGAGAAGTGGAAAGGACTTGGAAAGCGGCTCGCGGTTAAAGGAGGAAAAGAAAGAACGCCGGATGGAAAAGCAGACAGCGTGAAAGCGACACTTTCCATTGTGTTGAGAAGAGCGTGCCATTGTGTCTTTCTGCCTCTCTAACATGATCTGGCCACATGATACTGACAGATCTTTTGATTCATCGAACTATAATCACCGAACAATAATAAAGCAACTATAAAGTATGTTTTAAGAGTTTGACTCCAAAATGAGATTCTTAAAAAAAATCAAAACTCATGTTTTTATTGTGTTTTATTGCGTTAGTTAGCTGTATTTTTTGAGTTATGGCTTAAATCAAAACGAAACAACTGCAGATTGATAGATTTCAATTGGAATCCACAATAAAAAAACGTATTATCTCAAAAGTTTTCTTTTAGTTTAGTTATATCAAAGTTATCTCATTTTGGAACCAAACTGTTCGTATGTGAACATATCATATAAATATATTAAGTGTTTTAAAATATGTTTTTTAAAAACTGTTGTAAAAAAATCTATGTTGAACAGCATAAACCTTTACTGTTCAACGAGTGGTTTCGCATTTTAAAATAATCGTTTTACAGTTTTAATGTTGCTGAAAAGTAACTGGGGCATTTTGTCACAAATGGTCGATGTGCATTTAATGAACTTTGTCTCTTTACAAATTGTTCTCATCCTGATGATGGAAACGATTAAACGTGTTTTTGTTGTTAAGACTACAAACTATTACAGGCGAACCTGTTATGTGAATTATTCAAGTAAAAAGGTGTGACAACCTGCCCCGTCCCCCTATGAGCATTTTTAGCTCTTGTATTAAAAAAGCAACGCTCGTATTATATTTTTGCGTGGAGGATCTGTGTTCAACCCACATGCTGGAAACGATGGAAACTGCAGCAAATGTTGTTTATCCTAAAAATGTAATAAATTTTCATAATCTTGCGAACGACGCTCATCACTCGCATCCTAAGAATCTGATGCGCCGATTTAACAGAAGCCCTGAAAATTACTTTCACCACAAAAGAGTGAAATACGCAGTCCTTAAATTGAATTATAGGTTCATTTCAACAGGCCTCCCCGGAGTATAAGACACTGGCAAAAATGACGAGCCATAATTTGAAAACATTTCCATGCTTTAAATGAATTGTTTTTTATGCATGACTTTACTGCCAGAAGAAAAAGAAATGTACTTCCTAACACACTATGTTCATTTAAGTGAGAATATTGAGGTCAAAATCTCTGCAGACTCGAGTTTGCGGCGCGAGATGAAACCGCGGTCCCCCGACGATAAAAGGTGGAAACTACGATAAATAAAATATTATGGAGATGGCTCTCTAATATTGCATTGTCACAATCAATTTCCTATTACCCTTCTCACTTTTGATATGGAGTGTATTATTGCTGCTGAAATTCACTTTATAAAGCCGAGGACTCCGGTTTACATATAAACTGGTCCGGTTCCTCTTCCAGGCCTCTGAAATGAAAAGCCCGTGGCTATGAGGAATGAATTGCGCATTTGAGACGCAATTAGGTTAGCATGTATACGGCGAAGAGCAATCCTTCTTCCTGCGGTCGAAGCGCTCGTGACGAGAACTACAGCCGGAGCCAAATTGAATCAAATCAGCTACCGGCCTCGCGATTAAACGGGGGCCATATTTTATGACATATATTGTCATATTTTTCCACGAATCTAAAAAGAGATCATTTTTAATAACGCCACTTGGTAGGGTGCGTATTAGTATGTTAAACAGCCAAACGTGTTGGCGTCGAGATGAACTGTTTCTACTTACAAGACGTGACATGTTGTAAACTCTTAGCGGGTTACTATAGCACTCTTCCCTTTCTGAATGACATCATTAGCATGAGGAGAGAGACCCTGTTAGGACGAAACGCTGACGGGAAGTGTGCGCGCGCCGACGTGACGGCAGTTAATTACTCTGCTGGCACCTCTTTCGCGGAGCGAAAAATGAGGGAAATGGGGGTCACGTTTTCCACAAACGGAGAGGAGCGGTGTTTAATGACGTGGCACCTGGTTTAATGTAGTATGCGAGAAGGTGACAGAGAGAGAGAAAGCAATAGAGATGGAGAAAGTCAGAGGTAAAGACAGGCTGACGACGGAATTCAGAAATGTACAGTAAGTGCAAATGAAGCGACGGGAAAGACTGGAAAAGGGGGCGGAGTGGAGAAAGTGACGGAGAGGAGGTGTGAGAAAGAAAGATAAATGACATGAATACACACACACCACACACGCACACACACCTTTCTCTGCTGTGCTTGCTTGGTACGGCAAAGCACAAATGAAGTGACGGAAAGATCAGAACGGGTCAAATCCAATTATTTGCATGGCGTTAAAGTGAAAGCTATCTGAAAATGTGTGGAACAGCTAGTACACGAGTGGGTTTGCTTGCTCCTGAATGATGCTGCAAGATTGTTGCACACAAATCAATGTGCATTATAAATAATAATACTTACATGTGTGTATATTTCCATCTGTCTTGTCGTTTATTCCGTCTAGTCTATCATCTGCGAAGCAGCATTCAGGAAAGTTATTGTACAGTCAAACCCAAACATTTTCAGACACCACATTTGGTTTTTGATATTTTTGGGGTGCAAGACACTGTAGTTCATTTATGTAAGTGAGGATAAGAAAGTAAACTGTGACATATCATACTTGTATGCATTCTTCATACAGTGGACTAACATTAAACTGTTGTTACACCAGACCGTGTTTATTTCTTTAAATGGACCTTTTAATGCACAGACTGAACAAAATGAAGCATTGCTTGGTAATGGGTTGCCCTACATTGATATAATCGAATTGTGTACTTACTGTATCTAATATTTAACAGCTGACAGCTTTTCAACCTAATCCATTCGTATCAAGATTAATTTGTTCCGACACAGTTTAACTCTTAGTGCTTGTCATATTTTATTACAATTTTCTCAACTATAGTGAATGAACTGTAAAGGTGTCTAAATCAATTTTGGTTTACTGTATTTTAAACAAAATAAAAAATGAGTTTGACTAGAATAATGTTGAGAAAACAATACTTGACGCGATGTTGACGACGTACTCTCCCAGAAGAAAATGTTATTGCTCGGATGTTGCTCTTTCATTGCGATGGAGTTCTCAGTTGTTTCATTTGAGTATCAACTAAGTTTCAGATGTGTCTCCTTAAAGTACTTAAGAGAAATAAAAAAACAATTGCTTAAGCGTAAGGAGGTGTAAAATGAGTGTAGATTGTGGGGTAAAATCATCTGGATTTGGGTAAATTTGATGAGAAATGTTTGAGTTCATATTGAGATCTTCAATAATATCGACTTTTCATTGCAGACTTGACAAATCTGAGCATTTGAAAGTCGTATGAAAGAGACATTTGTGAATAGTCAACAAATACAACAAATCATAACAGATTTAGTTAAGCGTTGTCCTCAAATACAAATGTTAACTTTTTCTTTATCAGTACGGGTCTTATCAGTGCCATAAATCTTACACAACACACCCGCAATTCCCTTTCACCTCGGTTCATCTGAAGGCAGGACTGGTGAAAGGAAAGAAACGCCAATTGCGATTCATTGAAAAAGGGGGAAAAAAAGAGTGAAACAAAGAGCGGGGCAGCTCATATTTTGTGACAGGCCCTTTCCACATGAAGAGCTGGGGTTGTGTGGAGGAATTATGACAGACTGGTTTTCACAGCTCGACCGAAGCCCGCAGAGTCCTGCCAAGTGCTAAGAGCTGCCAGCAACGGTGACCTTTTAATACGGCACAAAGACCACGGCACACGGGGTCAGCTTTCCACGGACAAGGCAAGGTGAAAGAGGACAAGAGAGAGACAGAGAGAGCTTGGCTTTCATTGATGTGCAGTCACCCACAAATTCATCACAAAGGTTTTTATTTTATGCTAAAGGGAAACCAATAAAAGATGCATTTCAAAATGTCATGTTTCACTGAGAATTGTTGTTTTAAACGGTGGCCGGATCAATCGACGGCAAATATACTCCGTTAACTTCTTCTTCAGTGGTAAACGAGACAGACGTGAAGTCATTCAGGGATTGAGGGAACTGCTCGCTGCGCGTTTTCCTGCTGCATGTGTAAAAAATATCTTGTAGGGGGTTGTCACGATTCTCCTACTTGTGTCTGCCTGTGTAACCACTCGCTGTGACCGACCTCTTTCTCTCTCGCCTTCCCCTCGATCACATTAAAATGCTGTCACGTAAACTCATTTCATACAGGATGCCAAAATCTCCCGAGCGAAAACCAAGTGACCGGTCCAGTGTTGTCGGAGGCGTCCCGGTCGCGGATGCAAAAACATCCCACAAATCTACATTTATCTTCTAAAAGCTTTAAACGGATAGTGTTGCCATTTACATTAAGCTGACGCGCTTTTTTAAACAAACCTGAACCAACAACATCATTTTTTATTTTCCCCGATTTGACTCTAAATGTGTTATAAGCGTACAACAAACGTGACGCAGGACATCCGTTGATACTCGGTCTGCTATTACATCAGAAGAGAGAGCAGGTGGCTTTTTGGTGTCTGTTTAGCATAAAAACCCGGCGAGTATACATACACGCACACGATTCTCTGTCAGCTCGGACCCCCGAGGCAGGTGTGGCCCGCACGCGGGCGGCTTCAATAAATGGCCCCGAAATCAAATGCTGCTGCTCTCCGTCCCCGTTCAAGCAGACCAGATCGGCTGTCACTACTGACATCGCTTGTCAGAAGTTCTCCTTCACTGCTCATGGACAACACGGGGGTCAAAAGAGCAAGTACAACGGGCCGAACCGTAGTTTTTTTCCCCTCTCCTCTCAGCAGACGCTGAACTCAGAAAATGACAGGAGATGCTGGGTTAAAAACTAGCTGCCAGAAAAACAAGACGCTGCATTGAAAGGGAAGGAGAGAAAGAATAGGTCATTTTGATTCGGAGGATATCACGAATGCCGGGTGCAGTGACAGTGGGAAGCAAAAGGCCGAAGGGTGAGGGAGAGGAGTCGTACCCCATACACAACTTTGGGGTGGGAGTTACTACATAACATTGACTTAGTGAGCAGAAGTCACACATCTTGAATATATTAAAATGGTGGTTCTCAACTGCTTTAGCTTCAAGTCCAAAAAAATGTGCATTGTTACGAGATCAAGTGTTCTGCCAACACAGTTACACAAGTGTTTATCACGCAAAAGAGCAATTTATTTTCAACTTGAAGTCAGTTGGGCAAAAATCCTTTATTGTAAAATATAATATAAAAATATATAAGAACCATTATAAAATATCTTCAAATGAGCATATAAAATTAATATTTTATTTAGTTGGGAACTAAAATGAATATTATGAAATAATTAGAAACACTTGAAACACCTTTTGTGTGCATTATGCATCTGTGCAAATCATTCCCGCAAAAAGAAGAGTTCCTCCAAAAATAACATTTCTGTTATCGATTATTCGCCCTCATGTGGTTGTAAACCTGAATATGACACTTTATTCAGTGGAACACAAAAGAAGATATTTTGAGAAATGTCTCCGTGGTTTTGTATTCATACAGTCAATGGAGCCCAATGTGGTTTGGTTACCGACATTCTTCAAAATATATTTTTTTGTGTTTTGCGGAAGAAAGAAAGTCATACAGGTTTGGAATGACATGAGGATGAATAAATGATGAACGATTTTCATTTTTGGGTGACCTATCCCTTTATTGTAACAAGTAAAATATTCAACTTCTCCATCCTCAACTTCCAATCCCGTCTGTTTGCTTTATAAAACCATTTTTGGGCTTCCCCTCTTTCTTTTTTATTCTCACCGTTTCTATTTCTCCGTCCATCTACCAGCAGGCCCGAGATTGATTAGCTTGCACTTTTTGCTCTCCTCTCTGCTTATGTGTGATAAAGTCACACCCGAGCGGTTGACCCCGGATCTCGACGTGTTGACACCTCTGTTCAATTCATGAGGTTCAATTAGATTCAAGCGCACCACAGGCCTGGCAAACAAGAGGCCGGTCGGAGGAGACGGGCTCCGTATCAAACATGCTCCTCAGGCTGGAGAGTGAGTAAATGTCAGAGGGGAAAGTGTTCCCGGATAACCTGAACGCACATTCGCCGGTCTAATTAACCCAGAACCGAGGAGCGGGGGAGGAGGCTAGGAGATGACAAAAGAGCGTGATGAATTACATCAGCCGTACATCTGCTGCTCTCCACATTTGCCTTCTAGGGACGCTGGTGATGTCAAACTCAAACGAAATAGGTGGAGGGGTGTTGGAGAAAGACGCCCAACTGAATTCGAATCGGTCGTACAATTATAAGTTACCCTGATTTAATGATACAGGAGCTTGCTCAGATATGGTCTGTTTTAGTAGTCACAAAAGTTCGTGGTAAGGGCAGAGAAATTATAATTCGGCAATGCGTTTTACCTAAATTTTGGATAAAATATGGACAAAAAATATAGATGATAGACTTAAAAACATTAAGGGGCGGTTTCCCGGACAGTGATTAGCTTAAACCAGGACTAGGCCTTAGTTAAATTAGGATTTTTAAGTTTAAAAATGTTTTCAATGGAGACACCTCTAAAATTTCAGTTAGTCTGTGACTAGGCTTAAGCCTGTCCGGGAAACCAGTAAAACCAGTAAAAGATCTGAACTAGGGCTGCACAATATCAAACAAAAATGTGATATGAAAGTGAAGGTTTTTAATTACAAATACAAGATCATGTCTCATATTAACGTACACTTTAATCTAAAATCTTATTGTTGATTTACAATACATGCACACATACTGCATATTATAGAATAAAGGATAAATTATTAAAATTTGTAAAATCAATATTATCATATTAAAATTGATTCAAAAACTGATAAGTATGTATAACTAACGCATGTTTCATATCAGTGATGATCTTCTGAAACCTTGTATCTCCATATTTCGTGATTATAATTGTTTGCTATAAATCATTATTATTAGTCACCATCTACGTGTGTCACTGGGTTCTGCAAATATCTAGCCAATAGAAAGTATTCAAAAGTGCATGTTAATGGAATACTTCACCCAAAAAGGACATTTCTGTCATCATTTACTCACCCTCAGGTTGTACCAAACCTGTATACATTTCTGTGTTTTGCTGAACACACAGGAAGATATTTAGAAGAATGTCAGATCTCTCCCCCATTGACTCCCATAGTATTTATTTTCCCTACGATAGGAGTCAATGGGGGCGAGATCTGAAATTTTCTGAAAGTATGTAATAATTAAAAAAGTAAAGTGTTTTTTTTCCCCATTTCCCGAAAATAGTGAAATTTGGACATAAGAGGTTTTGAAAGGAAAGCGACAATATTCTTTATATTCATATGTTATATAATCAAAAGCATCTTTACAAATCTGAAAGTAAACATCCATGTCTCACTGTTGTACTGTAACACATACAAATATTTTATTATACAGATATATTGTACAGCTCTAATCCACATGACATGTAGTTTTTTCTTGACAAACTCTCTTTTAAAAAACAGCCTGTTACCAACATACTGAACCAAGATGGCTGCCAAACTGATTAAACTACAAACAAAGCAGCTGAGAAACATGCTACTTTAAAATGTAGTTAAGTTTGTTACTCTGCCCTTGATAAAACTAATATAAAAAATATGTCTTATCATTTTTTCTACAGTGTGAATAAATCGTGTAGAACCACCGCATCACTCATAGATGGATAAACATCCACTAGTTTCTTAAAGAGACACTGTATGAATTTCTCTGTGCCGCAGTGGGATCTGAACTGGGCGACACTGACACACCGTCTCTCATTCTACCCTTCCATCATAGCTGTGAACTCCAGCACTCTCGCCCGCATCTACTTTTTTATGATATTAGATTCATGATAGTTGTCAGGCCTATTTTGAGTCTAGCGTTTTTTTCTTTCTAATATATATAAGGTTACGTGACATCACACTTGATATATTCGATTTCCTTTTGAGCGTTTCGGGTGGAGGGTGTCAGCGGCGCTTGACACACTTTGTGCAGGGGGCAGAAGGCTCCGCACCAGCTCTCCTTTTGCTCTTGTCCATCGGAAAAGAAAAAGAGCGAATGGGGCAAATTAAACTGTCAAAAAGGGAATTGTTCTGTCATCAGCATACCTTCGGCTCCACTGGTGTTGCAACATCAAGCGCGTTTCTAATTCTGCATCTTCTGCAATTCAGAGGAAGCGTGATGGACTGTACAGTACGTGCCGACGGGAGACTCCGAAGTCTATGATTGACGGTGGTGATCAGTTCGAGGAGAAGAGGACTTGTAGCCGCGGGTCGTGACCTTTCACATCAGGTTAAACCACTGATCCTTCTCAAGATGGAGAAACAAGCTGTCCTACGGGAACAATCAGACGATCGGTTAATCACGGTTAAACACGAGAAGGGAGGACGAGAAATGTTTAAGAGGCCATCTTTATGATAGGTTTGGTATTCAAAGAAATAAATTACAAGTGGGGCTGTCAAACGATTAATCGTGATTAATCGCATCCAGAATAAAAGTTTGTGGGTTCACATAATATATGTCTCATGTGTACTCATCCATTCATAAAAACACACAGATGCATATATTTAAGAAAAATATAAACATTCATATATAATGTAAATGATTGGTAAATATAAATAACTACATGTCAATATTTCCTAAAGATGTATACATGTATGTGTATGGGTTTATAATACACAAATAATATGCATAGTATACAGACATGTTAAATATGTAAACAAAAACGTTTATTTTTATACTTTTCGTATATCACCCATCCCAAAATTCTCATTATCACAAAAAGATCATACGTAATAATACTCATCATCAGTATGCTTGTTTGGTTTCACATAAAAATGTCCATAAAAATGAATGCCGCGATAACGTTCCATACACAAAATGCAAAAAAAATCATTCATAGTCTTTTCGCCCCATTCATTACTCTCCTAAGACACATGATCCAACCTCAAACACAGCACACCGCGGTCTAATAAAGACACCACCGCTGACCCGGACAGAAGATCCGTCCTCTCAGGACCGACCGTCCCTGTGCTAACACACAGCCTAATGACACCAGATTTGTGACACGCATAAAGAATGTTGTGAACAGGCAGGCATGTTGCTTTAAGTCCTGCCCGTGTCAGCGGCACAATTGCCTTACAAATCCCACCGTGAAGACCTCCGTCTCCACAGCCCAAACCCCCCCTTCGCACCTTGATTACTCTTAAGGGCTGGTAATCTTCGACATACACAAATACCGGCACAGTCAGACCCAAAGCTAAGACCCACACGCACTTACACACTCAGTAGATGGGAAATTACAGTAATTCCCCGCTGAGGTTTGGGTGCAAACGCTGTTCCCCCCACCCTTACGAGAGCCGCTCTCCAAATCCATGTTTAGTGGCTGCTGTAGATAAGAGCTAAGCACAGGCCGACACTACAATTGACGTGTATCCCTCTTTAGTTGAAGGATACGGGAGAAAGGCATTATCCAGCTCTATTAGCGTTCTGTTTGAGAGGAAAGTGTTACCGCAGTAAACACAGCACGCGTCTCCCTGGGACAGAAACTTTTAAATGTATTTTTTCTTATTTGTTTAATGGTTGATGTGTTTGTTTGCCTCGAAGATTAGCGTTCTTATACTTGGGTTTAGATTTTATACCAATTGGCTTTGCTCACATCGAAATAACTGATGGCTGTCAATTAAACCAGATGGGAAAATGTGTCTCAAAAGCTGTCTACATAGGGAGCTGCCTTCTTAGACTACATCCTGTTATGATGCTATGTCATTTATGACTGCATTCCAACACTCTTTATCATAAACTGCTTTAATGATGCTTTTCAGAAATGAATAAATTGTAATACACAGTGTATACACAAAGCTGTGCAATGCATTCTGGGATGATAAAAAATAATCATGGATATTTCACCCGAAAACAAACAATCTGTCACCATTTGTTCATCCTCATGTCATTTACAACTATATATGACAGAAGAAAAAAGAAGATAGGCTATTTAGAAAAATGTTTGAGTGGTTTTGTGTCCATACAATGGAGGTCAATGGGGTCAAATGTTGTTTGGTTAAAAACATTCTTCAAAATATCTTCTTCCTGTGTCCTACGTGTTTGGAATGACATGAGGGAGAGTAAATGATGAGAAGTTTCATTTCGGGGTGACCTATCCTTTTAATAGTCATTTAAAACAATGGACACATTAAGTTTTCACACGAAGGAGTCAATGTAGTCAGAAAATTGTATTATTGAAAAATATACTCATATATAAACGTTTTCTGACACTCCGAAGCATGGCTGGTTTCTTTAAGGCCTTCTGCACTGCATCACGGGTCACGCTCGCACGACGGCAGGCAATATCGTCCCTGAGAGTGGCTGCATTGCAGGCTTCCCACCGGATGATTGTGTGACCGTGTAAAATCCATGCTGGTCTCAGGTGGCTAGAGAAAGAGAGAGCGAAAAAAAGAGGGGTGTGATGGCGGTTTATTCAGCATACGGGGTAAATGAAATCTCCACCACGCATAGGTGAGCTCCCGCAAGACTGCGGTTTAAATTCATAGACACTGTGCATATGAGAACTCTGAAACAGAGAGAAGCGGCGGGTCGCCCGAGTCAAGAGTGTTTGGAGCCGCCGAGAGCGCTTTATTAAAGATGAATCAAAGACAAATAAAATAAATGTCAGCACACGTGTTCAATTACAGACGTTTGCCGTGGTGCATTGTAGTGGAGCAAGGTGCTAATCACTCTAATCGATATGTAAATGTAAACTACACCAAACGACATATCCTCCCGTGACCATATGTCTATGTTTAAGCTACATTAAAGAGCCACTAAAGACATGTTTCTCCCACATGCCGAATTGCAAGTTGTGACATTTATTTGAACTCCCCAGAATAGAAAAATATGAAGGCAGAAGAGTAAATAAAAGTGACATTTTCACCTGTTCTGCAAATATTCCTACGTTTTTAATGAATCGGGCAGGTTCGTAGACTTGGCAGAGAGGATTTTGGGAACTCTTAATATTATGGGCCGCTGTCTCCAGACGGATGCATCTTCGGTGACACGCAAACGACCTCACAGGGAATAGGTTGGGTTACTTTTAAAGATCAAGCAATAAATCCTTTGTTTTTTTACATTTAGATATCCAATAACTGATATACATTATTATAGTTTTATTTTGTGAACAATAAAATCATAATATTCATGAATTTTATAATATGTGAAGTTCAATTGCAAAAACATTTTCAAGTTTTTTTATGGTGCATTCCAAATAATATCAGTGAAACTGCAGTTGGTTTGTTTTGATTAAGTAATAATACCTCGAAACAACTAACACAATAAAAACATGATAACATAATAAAAAACAAAACAAAACATTTTAATTTACAGTACAAATTATATATTAGGGGTAAATTCACTGATTCCGAGAATTTGATCATTAGTAGGCTATTATTGGTGTTGTTGATTGTAATAAATTATTATTACTTTTAATGTGCTAATAAATGTTTTATGTAAAACCTCTGTTGCCATTGTTTTTTTCTTTTTTTATGTAAACTGTTTAAAGTGGGTGTCCCGGCCAATCCATCCAGTGTTCACTAGCAGTTCAAAATATATAGGCTATTGGTACTGTATGGGTAGATATACATCCATATACATTCATTAAAGGCAGGGTGGGTGATCCTGTCCAGAATTTATTTTGTCATGTTGGTTAGAAATCTCTTTAGATCCTGAGTGCAATCAAGAAGTAAAGTGGTCAAATTATATTTTTATAATTATATATCGCCTGTGAAAGGCGTAGGACCAAGCAGCGTTCCCCAATCAAAATGTTCTGGCCGAACGCTGTGATTGGTCACGTGTAAAGTTTCAGCCCACGTATTTTGCATACCACACATGCTGTTCACGCAGACATTATACGTCATCAGTGCGCTCACGTCCGCTGTGTCAATGAAGGGAGAATGGCGGACAATAAGCAACAATGAAACGTTCCTGCAGAACCGACAACAAGTAAATCTACGAAACGAAAGTCAGTTTTTGAAAAAGCAGTGAGGAAAAAACATCTGGATCATGAAAGACGAAAAACTCTAAATTAACATCGGTTCATCTTTTACACGATGGAGACAGCTGCGGCAGGCAAAGGGTCTGAAAGACGATACCATGGTTGCTATCTTTCTTTTGGACAGGTGTGTACATGCTTCGAGAAGAATTTAATGGATTTAGTTTGTATTTTGTTACCTGGATTTTACGAAATACTTTCATGTGTTTGGAGGAGGCGTGGAAATGATAATTTCAGTGCTAGAAGGCTAAAGTTAGCTACTTTCCAAATCAAACGCACCTTTAAACACTGCACCATGTCACGCAATATTGTATTAAGGACTAACATAACATTTAAACGCAGTTGATGTTGTTAGTGTCAACCTTGAGTGAACATCAAACACTAAATTCGCTTTACTTTCTGTCACAACTTAACTGTTATTTCCGGAGCAAGAGAGTCTACATTCTCTGATTTACCTGCACAGCATTTTACGATTTCTGAATAACAATGCAGCAGAAGTAATGTTGATAAACTCAATTCCGTTCACAACGCCTGAGCTTTGTAATGCGCATCCTCAGCGCCTGCGTCTATCCTGCAACCTGACGCTGGGCCAATGAAATTAATTGGAAAAGCTCCCTGGTCGTGGAAAATTCCATTCACATTTGAAAAAACCGGAGACGTCGATTTCGCAAATTTTATCGGCCGTTCTTTGAAATGTTTTTGTGTACGTTATCGTGGCTTTTATGTATCAAAGACGACGTGGATACAGCATTGAAGTCTGTGCACACAATAGCGTTGGAGTGCAGCGTCTATCAGGGACAATCTGAGGCAATGTATATGATAAGGGTTCATTTTAAAACTAGCTGTCAACAAAAGCTTTAGCTTATTTAGGCTGTGATCTTGCGTTTATAGTTCTTTCAGCATGGAATTTACATAAACAGTTTGCAACAAGATTGCTTTAACCCATACATCTATCATCTTAGATTGATTGATGGACCGAGTTGACATGTCTGATCAGGTGATCTCTCTCTAGGTATTCGTTGTATAAACATATACAAGACATTAAAGCAGATGCTTAACCCACAAAAGTTTTTTTAAAACATTTGTTTATATTTTTTGCTTTAGTATTTCAAGAGAACATTTATCATTAAGCACAACAATCAGGTGTGGTTTTTATATGAAGTCCTACACATCATGGAGATTTTTAATAATGTATGCATCTTTACTTTAAAATGATGCATTTCACACTTGAAAAGTAAAAGTTTTTGTTAGTTTTTTGGAAACTGTTGTCTCCTGGTGTAGTTCTGGAAGTAGTTCTTTTAAAAAATATATTTAAAATATTTTTTACATTTGCATTTACATTTACATTTTGCATTTTGCAGATGCTTTTATCCAAAACGACTTACATTTCATGATACTATACATTTGTTTTTGAGTATATGCAATCCCTGGGATCGAAGCCATGACCTTGACGTTGCTAGCACCATGCTTTGACCACCAGCTACAGGAAAGGAATTTAATATTTGGCCCAATATTAAATAAACTACTGAGGCATTAAACTACTATCTGTTGCTTATTAAAGTCTTATTTTTCTTCTTCCACCTTTCATACCGTCTTTTAGAAGTAGCAAAGGCATCCCAGTCTTGTTGCTCACAGTCACGACCGATTTCAGAGAATCAAGGGTCTATGCTGTGAGGCTGTGTGAATCTGCGGTGCTCTGGGACATGTAAACCCCAGTTATTTCTCCAAATTCACAATGCCGACTGCTGACCTGCGTGTTCCCTCAGAGTCCCCTTAAGATGACGAGCGTCTTACACTGCGCTTTGGTAAATCATGCAAACAAGAGTGGAAAGGGACGCAGCCGTCCCCTCTGCCTTCCACTACGCTCAGAAAATTGATTTACAAACCACACAGGTCCAAAAGATGAACTTGCGGTATGTCGGAGAGGAAATGAAGCTGTTCGGTGAATGAGGAACACGCTGAGGGTTTGAACATTCATGAATTCTGTTACCAAACTAATTCACCACACGATAAACTTTAAGGAATTTAAAAGGAAATTTTGTGGGTTAAACTCAGCCTACAGTGAGAATTTCCTGCAAATAAATCAAAATAATGTGCAGTGTGCTTGTATTGTTTTTCATTCATTCTTCGGTAAAGTAAACTATTATTTAAAGGTGGATCTGCTTTTAACTCTAGCGGGTGAAGTTTGCGCCGTTTGTGCTTTTCGATGAAATCGACCCATATATTTTCAATTTTTGCAAACTGAGAGCCAAGTTTTTTCTGTAGTCGTAAGCAGCATGTCACAGTTGCTGTCGATACAGCTTAACTTAAATTGAACCTGAAAACTAAATGGTCTTATACATAACATACAGTAGGGCCAAACGTCCACAAAAAAAGTCCAGAAAGCTACAAGAAAGGAAACTCCACATCAAAACAAAGCCAACACGTCATCCCTGTGATGTTAACAAACGCCTCAGTCATTAATACGTCTGAACACATTTAACATTCATAAAGCGCATTCGATATGCGCCGTTCCTAATTTAGCGTCCTCAGTCGTTTTTAAGTCGGCCTTTGTACATTTATTCCTTACAAGGCTGCCAGAGCGCCTCTTTCCACCAACAATAGCAGTTAAAATCAGTGATTGCTTTCAGAAACTTTAATTGCGACTGGAAAATACCATTCTTCCATATAATAGATTCCAATTGTTTCAGCATTATCTACCGTGCAAATAAAATCTACTGTATTCCACAATATTCCCTGGATTAATCACTCTCCAAATTCTAATATGCTCTTGAAATGGCGAATATAAAGCGTGCGCCGTTGTTGACGTGGTAGACGCTCTTGGGTTTTTTTCTTTATTTCTCTCGCTCTCTCTCTCTCTCTCTCTCGCACACTTTGAGCTATTATTATGCATATCCAGGTAGAAAGTTAATTAACCCAAAGCTTAAGCTAATTATGATAGCAGAATGCTATCAACCAAACACTTTCAGTCAGACAGCTGTCCAGAATTTCATTTGCTAATCATTTGTCTTTTGCCGGAGCATATGGTTGGTTTTCATGCTATCAGAGGCACAACAAGCAGCTGAGAATCATTAACTAAAAACAATGTGCATAAAATCAGGGGTAGCTTTAGCCAGACAAAAAGCCGAATCCTTAGCCTTTAAAAAAATAATCATTGTTTGTCAGCCCTTGCCACTTAGAAATTTAAGCTGATAGCACAGTGTATGTGTGACTGGAATCCTGATATGCCAATGTATTGTTTATATTTATATGCAAATGAGGGGGCATGTTTATTGTTTATGCGCGGCGTGTTAAAAAGACGCCAGCCTATTGCGGGAATATTTAAGCATGGACGTATCAAACACGTTTTTCCATTAATTAATTAAATATTTTTTTGTTCACACCGAACATTTTCGTATTTGATGGTTGTAAGGTCATGTTTGTTTTAAAAGAGACACTCCAAAGTCTAATTAGTTTTTCGCATGTGCTACAGGAAATGACACAGATGGACCGAATTAATTTGGTTCCCTCCATTTCTCGGAGACGAGAGAGCTCTAACAGACGCAGACGGGGAACGACGCGGCATAGCGGCTGTCCTCTTGCGCTTTCAGTCCTGAGGATAAATGACGCAAGGTCATGTTTACCTTTAATCTTCGCGGCCTACATGTGATGACATCTGAAATAATGTTGCTGTGGCATTTACACTGATAAAGATGGCAGGTTTATTTGCATATCTTCAGCTATGTGATTGGACTCAAATCATCGCATGATAAATGCAGATTTGAAATGCACATTAAAATCTATAACTAAGCTAGTAAACTCACAGAAACCGTTTATTGTAATGAGTACTAACTTAAAAGACGTTCTTGTATATCAGTTTTATAGCTTTAATCTATGTCATGTACGTAAATTATGACATAATTAAGAATAAAAGACACAAGAACATGTTTGTCTTTACCACAGAGATGACATATTTAGAACCCTCTACGTTTTTTCACATTTTATTCTATGACATAAACACGCCAGTTATAACCCGCACGATGCTTTATCGTGTCTTAAAAATGGCGGTGGCTATCAAGTAGCTTAAAGCGTCTACTTCCTTCGGCGGAGATGTTAAACGTCATCTCGCATATACATCTCACGAATAATGCAACATGGACACAAAACTCTAAAAACGTGGATATTTATTCACAGAGTAATTACTCACCAGGAAACATTTTTAATAAAGTTTTGAATTGGTGGTGGTGATGTTGATATCAAGCGACCATAGTTTAGTCTGTTTAGCATCGTGTTAGCTTTTTAATTCTGGTGATTGTATTTATGCTTCAAAAATAGCCGATATTGGGTTAGCTTGTAAAAAGATTATCCCGATGGACAAAATGTGTAAGTATCATAAACCTTTTTTAATCACGGAGCTTATTTATTCTGGTGGTTTTGTTCCACGTGGAGTTCTTGAGAAAGTTCATCCTTTAATGTGTTGTCATCCTACACATGTCTAAACTTCTTTCTGATCTAAACTTCATTTCAGTAGATCATTTGATTTGACTTCATTATTCATTACTGCCACTCCATTTATCATTTAGGCCTTTTGTTGTGTTTGAGCAAAGTTTATTTGTTCAGTATTTACTTCCATTTGGCACTTTGAACTGATTTGAATTGAGTGTTCAAATTAAAACGGATGTTTGATCTGCCACGAGTCAATATGCATACATTCACATATTTATCATTTGAATTATTTGCATACATTTAACCTCTTTGAGCCTCCGAAATTTCCTCCAAACAGGAAAAAGCGAGAGTGAAAATGTGCCGTTAGCCAGAGGTGAGTGGGAATGATTGATATCAGGATCTGTTTCCAGCTCTCCTGAAATCAAACGACTCCAGCGCTCCCACGGCATATGACACGGAGCTCTAAAAACATCTCGGCCTCGGACCTCACCAGCTAAATTGCCTTCACTCGCCAGCACGGGGTGACAGATAAATTGATCGAAATATTGGAAAATAATATCCTGCCCAAACTCGTTGAACCCCGATTTTCAGCCTTTTGAATTTTTCATACGGGAACAAAATGAAAAACGGTTTTGATGTGTTTTCCGTCCTCCCTTTCCCGCACAATTATGTAGTGCTCATTTGCAATAAGGTCGACTCATACATCAAACACCGCGTGCGCTGTAAACAGAAGGTGGCACTTTTTTTCCAGCGCTCCCAAATCATTGTAAGCACAGAAAGTCAAGTTGGGAGTCTATTGGGCTGGAAATAATGTTGCTGGGCTTCAATAAATCTATAAATCTGACACCGGCCTTCAGGGCCTCATTAGATGCAGAAATCTTTATTACGGTTAGTGTTGCTGGTATCGGTTAAAAGAAATCATCTTTTGATGCTTTTCAGAGAGATTGAATTAGAAGCATGTGTCAGAAGTAGAGGATGGAATACTTTTGAAGATCGTCTTTAGGGCTGATGAAGAATCAGACATTTACAAGTTTAAAGGCGAATAAAAATGTGGCCTTGTCTTACAAACATTACTTGTTTTTTCCCAAATAAAGTGAATCTGAAAGGTGCCGGTTTTGGATGAATCTGTATGATGTGAGTTTGACAAAAACACATGATTATTAGAAGAAGCAAGCATTAAGCTCAATCCTAAACCTAACCGCCTTTTGGGGCGAAAGCAGATTGTCCTAAAACGTACAATTAAGCATTTCCATGAGATGATGTTGTTTTGTTCCAAAACCTGTTGGCAGCCCGTTTCTGTGGTAGAAAGTGAACAATTTGGGGTCCGCGTAGGCCACTCATTCATTGTACAATAGCAATCCTTAGGCAAAATGGGCGATGATATCGCGATTCACGCTAATTATACAAGTCTAAATCCATTCTGGGTTGTATGCACAGCCCTTCCATGAACTACGGCTCTTTGATCAGTAGGAAGGACTGCTCGATCTAAAATCACTACGAGATTGAGTCGTTTATAACATGCATTTGAAAAAGCAACACTCGCCAAATATCATCACTATAAATATACTTTAGTATCATGTCAATACCTGAAAAGGTTTGAAGAACAGCGATAGAATATGACCATGGGCATTTCCTGGAACTAATCGTTCTTCTTCTGTTTCCCATATTCGGAGTTTCTGCGCAAGAGCGCCTTCTGGCTTTCGGATGTGGCGGCATTTAACCTTAATTCATTGAGAAATTAAGAGCATAAGAATCGCATGATATATCGCCCAGCCCAACTGCAGACTCGACACACAATTTATTTAAGGTTAAAGTCTGACTTATAGTAAAAAATAAACGGTATATAAATATTATATAATACAAATTATCCACATCGTAAAATAGTTACGATTTTGCCGTGCGATTGTGTTGGCTTTACTACAGTAAGCTTTCAAGTATTGAGTAAGTTATTTCTATTGTAGATAATCTTGGATTATTTTTTTACTAAACTCATCGTAATGCGTTTTGTTTCCTACTAAGGCTATGTGCAGTCCTAAAATTTTGTCATATTTGGAATATGTGAAAGATTTTTCCCGTTTATTAAAATGCAACCTATGTAGGCAGCTCACTGGGTTTTGGAGCCTCTCTCTCTCTCTCTTCTCTCTCTCTCTCTCTCTCTCTCCATCTGTGAAGTTTCAGTGACGGATGTTTGTGGCAGGAAGGACCTCTGTCACAGGAAAATGAGGTGATCTATCATTTTAAGATATGGTCTTCATATACTGTTTACTCGGAGATATCACTTGCCTCCAGCCAATTTTTGACCGGGGACATTTTGTGATATAGCGGTGATTTGTATGGTATCACAGCAACAATAAAAGCAACCCCTGAACTGAAAAA
This sequence comes from Triplophysa siluroides, assembly GCA_006030095.1. Classification (NCBI taxonomy): domain Eukaryota; kingdom Metazoa; phylum Chordata; class Actinopteri; order Cypriniformes; family Nemacheilidae; genus Triplophysa; species Triplophysa siluroides. Next base: position 1,195,025 of record VCII01000170.1, on the reverse strand, counting down.
AAACACGCAGGCTAATACACCCTTTCTTTTCTCTTCTCCCATTGTGTTCTTGCATTTTCCCATCTTGCAAAGTGCTAATTTAAACCAGACAGTCATGTTTTCTGTTGTGCTTTCTCTTGAACTTATATTGAGATGTTCCCTCCTGGTCTATGGGCGATATAACTGCTCCGTGCTAGAATCCAGCCAGCAGTCTTGTTAAAAGCAGAGATACTGGTGACAATGTAAAGTGCAGGGTTTTTCTTTTTGCTTGTTCTGCTACACCGGCCGGATATGTGTAATGACTGTGATAGTGTTGAACCATGCACATTTCCCCCCATCTATCACAAAAACACACACACACTGTATATCCTCAGCCCCACCATCATCTTCTCTCAGCAGTTTTATTTGTCCCTGGACACTGAGTAGGGAGAGAGAGCTCTAATATAGGTGTGCCGGTGATACTACAAACTTACTGTACTCACCGTACAGCCTCATGATTGGTGAGGTATCGGGGCAGAGAGATGGTGCCTGTGTGCAAATCTAATTCAACCCCGGCTTTGTTCTGTCTGGTCATTAGGAGCTCTGTGAAGATGATCTTTTGACCTGTGGGGGCGGGAACACACGGGATGTGCATGCAGTAGGCTTGGGGTTCAAACTTATGTGCTACATAAAATGGTCAACCTGGCCCTTGCAAGTGATTTGTTTTGATTAATCCAAAACATCCAGGTGGTGGTTGAGGAGAGACCCCCCTCGTATGATTGTAAAGCACTTTGGGTGTACAACAATACACAATTAATCCCTCATTCCGTCATTCATTCAAAACATGCTTTCAAATACAGATACGTAGACATGCCTGGGTCACTTTTTACCCCGAATATAAATTATATTACAAATTGTATTATATTTTGATCATACTATTTATTATAAAATTATATTATTTAATTGAATATGTGTATTTAGTATTTGCTATTTATTTATATATTTTTTTGTATTGTGATTTTTATCATAATAGGCAACCCCACCATCCCTTCAGTAATATTATATTATAAAAAAACAATGATCTGTATAGTGTTTTAATTGTATATCATTGTATATTTTATATATCATTTTATAGTATCATAATAAACACCACCACCATCCATTGAGTAATATAATCCAAAAAATGATGTAATGTCACCAATTACAAATTGTTATATTATAGGATTTATTTAGGTATTTTTAGTAGTATGCCAGTATTGGATTGTGGGGTTTTTGTAACAATAAAGTGTGATCATTAAGAATAGTAAGATAATATAAATAAATGTTTTGACACATTCAGATAATGAGTACAGGGTGGTACTTAAAGGGACAGTTCACCCAAAAATGAAAATTCTTTCATCATTTACTCGCCTTCATGACATTATAACCTGTATTACTTTTTCAAGAACGTAGGTCATCAAACAAAATCGAACCCCATTGACTTCCATTGTATGGACATAAAACCACAAACTCAGATGGCACAACATGAGGGTGAATAAATGATGATAGACTTTTGGGGCAAACGTTTTAATTGTTACGAGAAAAAAAAACTGTATTTCTATTGGATTTTGGGGCTAAACGTGACCTGCACATGTTTTCTTGAGATTAATTCTCTCTATATCAATCTGTGTCTAACACATTTTACAGTTCAATGTGAACCCATGTGGGCCTTCCCAAAACTCAGCAGATATATTGTTATAATAAAATTTGATCCTTTTTATCCCAGCCAGCCCCGGTGAACCTGAAGACCGCTTGCTGTGACAAGCAAAACTGTGTAGATATGAACATTCTAGTTGAGCTCTACAGTGATCTCACTTGCGCCTCGTGTTGTTTGCTCCTATTATAAGTTATGTACGGCTTATTGGTGCCATGTGGTACATCATATGTCCAGAAGCACGTCCCATCTGCGGATGCAGAATGGACAGATTCTTGCGTATTTCAGCTGTAGTGTAGCAGCGGGCTGCACAGGCCCTTCCGTCCCCTCCCTCCTGATGTCTGTCAACATAAGCTTTTCCCGAGTTAATGATCCAAACTAATGTAACAAACTCAAGAAGGCTGTTGCATGGCATTTTAATCAGTATTATTTCAGTTTAATTATAAAAGGCCAGTATGATGTTTGTTAAGCAATCCATACCCTAAGTCAATGTAGCAAAAAACAGACATTAAGCATGCATTACGCCGTGGTTAATAAAAATTACATGGGTGAGGTATCGTGCTTACTTGGCATTTTCACTATAATGTTTAATTTCATATGGCAGAGGAGGGAGAGAGTGCACAATAAACGGTAAATACAATGCAGAATTATGCTATAAGGAAATCTTTATATGTTGATGTCTGCAGGTGCTTTGAGATTTGAACTGACAGATGTTGCACTTGGTTTAAATTAGGGATGCACGATAAATTATCGGCCATATCGGTATCGGCCGATAAATGGTCATTTTTATAGTTATCGGTATCGGCTGATAATAAAATTTAGTTTTATTTTTTTTAATCATAACCTCTGGTTGAACCACTTCAGCTGCACGCTGCTCACAGTTAAAATCCAATACTGTACAGTCTTTCTGTCATGATCATTCACTTACTGCTATTAAGAAAAACATTGATGATGTAGTATGTTGATATCTATGAATGTGTAAATTATAAAGGCTTATTGTTTGAATCAGACTGACGTCTGAATGCTTTCTGTCCTGAGACCTGTTAGATTTGTGGCTATTGAGAACACCTTTCTGGGTTGCTCTGGAAAAACGTCTTTAATTTGTTTATTAAATAAAACATAATACCCGAGAAGTTTAAAAGTTAAAGAATCTTAAAATAGTGTATAGTTGGCTCAGAAAACAATTTTCAGGGGAAAAAAAATATTTTCAGTCTCAGAAAATGTCATAATATTTAGATACTGTATATCGGCCAATATATCGGTTATCGGGCCAAATTTTACATATCGGTGCATCCTAATTTAAATGGTTTCAAGTTCTGTAGTGAGCTCCGGGTCGAACCTCAGTGACTTTCACAGAGATTCATTAAAACACCTTTAGCCACATCATGTCACATAGTCTCTTATAACCTTTCTGCCATCAAAACCGACTTGCTACAGTCATTACTTCTCAAAAAAGCACTTTCAGTTTGTTGTCAGTCTTATTAGTAGGTATTATTAGTAATTATTGTGGCTTGTTTCCCAACACAATTATCTAAACATCCTTAAAACAATGCGTAGGCTACTTTAAAAATGTTTATGTAAGAGAAATCAAGAATTTTGTGAGGTTGATGCTTAAATCATGAAAAAGCAGGTTGCCAGCTGACCCTATTGAAACAAGCATAAACATAACACAATTATGCTAGATTGTATTTTGCCTCGGAAAATATATCTTATTTTAAGAATGTTTAGACACAGAAATATATAATATATAAGAATATATTGCAGTTCGGTGCAAATATAAAGTGCCGATCAGTTTTGGATGTAACTAGTTACTTAGTAAGTAGTTACTGTAATTTTACTTTTCTTCTGAAAAAGTAAAGTAAGTAAGTAAGGGATTACTTTTATAATTTTCTGCAATTTAATTACAGTTACTTCTGATGTAGTTAAGATAAATACTCTGTAATCTATACAATAGTCGAAATGACATCGAAATTCTAAGTCCAACTTGCTTCAATGTGTCCTCACATTTGTAATACTTTGGGGTCAGTCAATAATACTACTTTATCTAGTTTTATATTATTTATTTGAATGAATTAAAAGAGCCGTTTCCTTGAATCCCTTCTAATCACAACTGATCAAGGTTGATGTGGAATATTCATAAGTAATATTTGTAATAGTAACTAGTAATCAATTGCTTTTTCGGAGTAACTTACCCAACACTGGTGCCGATGACACTTCATGAGTAATTGAATCTGATTTATCAAAGTTATTAGCCAGACATTCTGAATCCACAGTTTTCATTTTTAAAGTGACTGTGGCTATGGGAGGTACATATCAAAGTATTTTTATTATGTCTTCATTTATTTGTGTTTTGCCCTGTAAACTGTATCTTCATGGAAAAGGTAATAGGATGCACTGTATTCGTGAGAGGAACAGGCGGAAGTTATTCACGGATCACCTTTATCTCCCAGCAGCTCTCAAAATTCCTTCACATTCTCGTGTGTTTTTGTCACGTGACCTATTACGGAATTTGGGGATTTTCCTCATGAAAGGCATACTATTGTGTATGATGTTAAGTAGTTTGGAGCTTGGCAGCCTATGTTTTATGTCTGTATGCCAAGAAGCATTGTGAGCGTTCTCTTCATCTTTCGTGTTCTTATAAAGTCATGCAGGTTTGGAACCAAATGAGGGGCGGGTGAATCATTTTGGGTGGTGCTCCTTTAAACATGTTGTAGTTACGCACTCTCATAACACTTCATCCGGAGTGATTTTTACCTGTAAGCTTCCGAAGCTTCATAAGCTGTGGTAGCATGAAGTAACCTGCATGTGGAACAATTCCATCATCGGGAGCCTATTGTGTAATTTCTTCCTCATTTTGGCCCGTGCTTATACGGCGTATGCGATTAGGTCTTTCTTTGGGAGCTAGCAAAGACCTCCAAATCAAATTTGGGTCCTTGACCAGAATACCAAAGCATATTAAACACAGAAATGATCTAGTGATGCAAATCATTAAACACATTTGCATTTGCTTAGTGAAGCCTATCAGAGAAATTAAACTCCAGGAAGCAGGAGAGGAGGAGAGAGAGAGAGAGAGAGAGAGAGAGTGGTGCCAGGTGAGAATCGGTAGGTTAGAATGATGTGTCTATGTTTGCCACAAAAAAATATGTTGCATGAGGTGCATTGGAGTATGGCAGTGAATCTCAACAGATTTTTTCTACTTCAACCTCTTAAACTTTTATCAATTATGCAGCGACTTTAATTTGACGAAAATTAGATTTCATCTGCTACCGTTATGAGCAGAAACGTCCGTCAGTGCCACGTATCGACTGAATCTATAGCAAATAAACTGTTTTGATTGGTCATACTCGAGTGTCTGCCCTCTAGCTATTATCCACGAGGCTTAAGAGAGGCCGGCGTGGAAGAGAAAGGCGATCTTGAATCATTAGCTTTTCAGCATCTCAATGCGTTGTCAATTACAGCAATAGATTCCCAACATCACAAAATCTGACAGCGCCGGGCGTGCTTGTCAGATCCGCGTGATCCAGCTGCCGGGTGGCTGCGGGGTGGATAGGGTATCGTCCCGACCGCTGCCTCTCCCCCTTTCAAAATATAAATAAATATACCTGCCTGAGCAATTTGGAATTACAATAAGGATCCTCAAGGTCTTTTATGGAAACCGAGCTCGCATACAAACTAATGATCACTTGGAGATTTGCGTGCGAGTGTGGGCACATCGATTTCTCTGACAGTTTTTCGTCGGGTGTTTTTTCCCCCGCTCAGACCTCTTTCTGCGTCTCCCTAGACTAATGTAGTATTCACCGAGTCGGGCCATGCCGCGTTACGTCTAGACTGTTAGTTTTATGGGAATTATGTCAAATAGTTGTGATAAAATATAGCATTTATTCAACAGGTTATGGATTTGGTTCTTTTGAATTATCTGTTTAAAATGGTTATTCACTTAAAATCAGTTTGCTTAGTTCCTATTTTTAACAGTAAAAATGTATCTTTTCATGGTCTTTTCGGCACCCTGCTGACCCCTAAAATGGCATCATGCTATTTTTTGCATATGTTTTTTATGTCAAAAACATTGCAAGTGGTGTGAAAATGGATTAACGCTGCAACGATGAATTGTTTTAGATTCTCCATCAGTTTTGAGAAGCCACACAGGGGATTTAAAAAAAAAGGTCTGAAGCCTTTTAAATTATCCAGAAATGAATGGAGGTATTCAGTCTAGTCTCAGATGTTAAAATTAGGCGGGCGACACTCACCGCGTGCCATCAAATTTCTCATTTTGAGCTCAAGTCCGCGTTCCGCCGAGCTCGTATTTGCGCAGATGGAACTTCGCCGAGCCGCCGTTCTTCTGGGATCTGAGAATTTTCACAGTTTGATGAGAAATGTTCCACTCCATCACATCTATAGATTATTTTCTGCCTGTAAATTTCTGACTTTTATTAATCAAATCATTGCCGTTCTCCCCGACCCCCCGGCACCTGTTCGGGGAGGTGTGGTGGAGTGTCCTGGTCGGAATTGGGTGTCGTGCTCACCGGATCTTCACCCATGAGGATGTGAAGGAGAGAGAGAGAGATGAGAGCTCTTAAAGAGCTTTTAGTGTTTCTGCAACAGTTTTTCTCAGACGACATCCAAAAAGATTCATTTGTATTCAGAGGTCAAATTGAATATTGAATAGACATTTAAACACCATATCAATGGCATCTGACATGTAAATCCTTTACATATATAAGTTAGTTAAGGCAAAAAGAAAAAATCTGTCCCAAAAATAAAAATGCGAAACATGTATTTGACTCTTATGTGTGTGAAACACTCATACAATGGAAGTCAATGGGGGCCAGTGTTTGATCACTTCAAAATATGCAAAAGTTACATACGTCATAAAGACGTATATTTCTCAAGATGAACGTGCATAAGACTTTTTGGATGCTGTAAATGCTCCATCCCGCATCCAAGCACCATCTTAGATAATTGCATTCAGAGTCAGATGTGCAATAGGAAAATTTGAATACCATAAACAAAATAAAAACTTCAGAATTAATTACTGTAAATGTTCCACATGCAGTTTGTGTTGCTGACTTGAGAGTAGTTATTTTGCTGAATTCGCTTAATCCATCCAAATCCTCCGTGTATGAAATTGGGAGCACGTTGCATACCGACATTTCTTTTATAATTCCTTTCTTTGTATACAGCACAAGTGTATACACTTGTGGTCCTGCTCATGTGCGAACTGAAGTCCCACTTGGGATGGGATTATTTTCAATACGTCATTCAGAGAGAATGCATGAACTGTTTTCTCTGCGCTGAATACTGTCCTCAGGGTGTGGATCTAAAGGGAGATGGATTCGGTTCTTAACAACTACAATAATTTTGTTTCTTTGATGACCAAAATAGATGTTGAAAATAATCTGACTACACACTTTTTGGGCTGTTTACACTCGAGAGGCTTTCGCAAAGAATGTTAAGCAAACTTTTCACTTCGGTATAAATATATGTGTATTTTATGGTAATGGAAATGATATATAAAAATATAACGCCATTTGACAGGTTATAGCTGTACCACATCATCTACATCTCTAGAGTGAAAACGTTAATTTCATCCATTGAGGAATTGATTTTTATTGATTTGCATTGAAATCTTTCAAGACAGAAATACACTGAGCTCTGATCTTGTAAAGTTCAGTGCGATTTTAACTTTAAATCAGACTGATCGTGCATTCCCATAATGCATTGCAAGTAGTTTTATATTGTACCATGGTTCATAATTATATTACATTTGCAATGCATTTGCCGACACGTTGTATGATTTTTGGTGTTTAATCGAACGATTAATCGCGATTAATCACATCCAAAATAAAAGTTTGTGTTTACATAATATATGTCTGTGTACTGTGCAAAATAGTTTTGTATTTATAAACACACATATAAATATTTAGAAAATATTTACATGTATTTATTTACATTAAACAATAATTTAAATTATATATAAAAAATATATATTTTAAATTTTTCTAATATATGGATGTTTTTGTATTTTTTTATAAATACAAAATGAATATGCACAACACACAGACTTATATTATGTAAACAAAAACTTTTATTCTGGATGCGATTAATCGTGATTAATCGTTTGACAGCCCTAATGTTTTTCATATACTTTTACTTTCCACAAACTTGTTTGCTTGGTTACCATCTAAAAAATGGTGAGTTGTTTCGACTCATGGTTGGGTAAAATGTGGACAAGCCCAACCGTTGGGCTTAAATGTACCTATGAGTTGTTTGAACACATTAATTTAAAACAGCGGTTGGGTTTGTCCATATTTTACCCAACCGTGAGTTGAAACAACCCAGCATTTGTGATCCCCATAGAGAGAATGAACGGAATACTCTTTTGCTTTCTCAAGTGCGAGAGTTCAGAAACATCACTAGACTAGTCTCAACTACAAGCATCTCAGGAAGCCAAACGTACGGTGAAATTTTTCCCCACCCATTCCTGGCAGGCCACCCGGAGCGGTATAGCGAGCGGAGGCCAACACAACATTACCCACCGCGCTTTGCACAAACGATGACATTTCCCCCATCTACAGCGCTTGAACCATGGACGGCTACGACAGAACCCTGTCACACTTCCACGCGCCGTCATTGTGGAGGTAAGCCCGGTCTCGTCTGTCACACAGAGACGATGCTTTAAAAACAATAGCACTCCAGTGCAGCATGGCGATTACATGGGTCGACTCTCTGCGAAGGAATCGGGTAGCCGGCCTGATTTAATGCTCTGGAAATTTCAGCCTCTCTATCTAAGGTCAACAGACTTAGTTTCAGAAAGAGGGCGAGAATGAGCAATGGAGGCTTTACAGCGGCGTGGCAGGATGCCTGGACTGTTTAACAGAATGGCGGAGACGACTGGCTGAACCCCACGCCGTTTCCCATGAAGCCGCTGGCAAAGTCAAAGCGACAGCATGTAAGCCACTCTACACCGAACACAAACGCTCTTTGTGCGGAGTGGAGGAGAGATATACGGCTGACTGAACCTGACTGTCAAGTGACGGATAATCCGAACATGCTCAGTAGCTTGTGTCACTTTGGCATATTTACAGTACACACGGGTTCTTAAGACATAAATGAACTCGTGTGTGTTTGTCTGGTGTGGATACTTCTAAAGCCATGATGGATGATTTTTTATTTCCAATGTAGTCTTGTCAGAGTTGTATTAACAGAGCACGGACCTTAACCAAACTGTCTTTGACTAATGTTGATTTAACCTGTGTGTTAGCGTCAAATGTTTGCCTCTGTTTGATGATGGTTGCTAAACTAAACAAAAGCATGTTTCAAACTGATTTGTCCATATTTTGTTGGTCATGAAACAAGTAAAAAAAGCTAATCCTTAAATATAAACAAAACCATATCCCTTAAATCAGAGGGAAATGTTGGATGGATTGACGTGTACAAGTCATCCCTAAAGCTAAATCTAACATTAAAGGGACAGTTTACCCAAATACAAATTCTTTCATCATTCACTCACCACGAGTTATTCCAAATCTGTACATTTCTTTATGATGAACACCAAGAAAGATATTTGGAAGAATGCTTGCAAAATCAGTTTTTAGCCCATTGACCATCATTGTAGAAAAATTACAATGGTAGTCAAAAGTAACCCAGAAATGTTTGCTTTCCTGCATTCTTCAAAATATCTTCTTTTGTGTTCAACAGAACAAACTATGGTAGTCAATGGTGGCCAAGAACTGTTTGGTTATAAGCATTCTTCCAAATATCTCTCACTGTTCATCAGAACAAAGACGTGTACACACAATTGGAACAACTTAAGGGGGAGAATAAACGATGACAGAATTTTCATTTTTGGGTGAATGGTTTCTTTAATCTAAACCCTGCAATCTGATTGGTTGATACAAAGTCTGTTGAAGAACCAACAATAATGCTGATTCACGATCATATCCTACTTATCATATTTAAAAAAAAAAGTATATTTATAAAGAGTTGGCAGCGTCAAGAATGCACCGAAAGAGCAACGACCACCATTGAAACGAATGAAGTGTTTTTTCCAGGTAAATTAAAACTCTTTGGTTATTTGAGCAACAAATCAAGCCAAACAGTGAGATCCACTCATACGTCTCGTGTATCACTAACATCCTTGAGTTATTTTTCAGGACAACAAACACAGTTATTGCTTTCACATTTGGTTTATTTTAGTGGCCGGGCTGTTATGGATTGGAAGTAATTTGTGTTGCTTTGCTGTTGGGTTTTATTGACGGTCATTATGGCATTGTTATCAATTCCGTTGTCTGTTATTATTAATATTTGCCATTTTAATTGTTCGTTTCTTCATACGCCGTGCATGTGTTTGTATTTTCTCAGGCGAGCCTCCCGACACACCAGCCCGCCTCTGAGGCGGCGTTCTCCTAATGAAATCATTAAAAGTAATAAACAAAATTGCTTATCAGGAGAAAATCTTATTTTCTCAAGGTAAACAGGTCCACAATAATAAACCTTTATAATAAACCTAGGAGAACCTCCTCAAAGGTGACATCCAGGTTCATTCGGCCGAGAGTAATGTAATTGGCAAAAATACAATAAAACATATTGCATCGGATTATTACGCAATAATGTCGGCCTAATTTTTAAAACAGAAGTGCGCTATAAAACCAAAGCCTTAAATATCAAATAATATTACATTACAGCACGATTTCACCTCCCAGCGATAACAAACCGCTTTGCAGATTATTACAGCCGTTTATAAAGAAAAAAGCGTGCAGGTTTGTGTATTTTCAGCATAATGCGTGACAATTAATGGGACAAATTAAGTTTCTAATGATGATGGTGGTTATTAGTACGTGTTATTGTATTAGTTTTGTTATTGTTGTTTCTATTAGAAGCAGTAATAAAGGACGCCGCTGCAGTAGATGTGTCATTATCAGAAAAGGCTTCAAAGAGGGAAATTGTGAATCATTCACACCCACCCGCTTTGGCCCAGACGTCCCCCTTTCCCCCCCGATCATCCATCACTCCGTTCTTGCCTAAGCACTTCACCCGACAGCGGACCAGAAGAGGAGCGACGCTTCCAGTCCAACGGCATTAATGAAGGCTGAGAACATTGCCTGGGATTCTTCTCATGTCATGTTGCCCGTTGATGTTGGTTTCACCAAACAGAGAAGTCATTTGCACGCACCCCTAACATACACTATAACAAACAAAAGATGGAGGTCATGTTAGTTTCGGTTTCTCAATGCTGTATTAAAGGCATAGTTCAGACAAGAATGAAAAGTATTTCATCATTTACTCGACACTGTCACTTTAAAACTGTATGACTTTCTGTCTTCTGCAGAAGACAAAAGAAGATATTGTGAGGAATGTCGGTAACCAAACAATGAAACTCATTGACTACCACTGAGACATTTCTCAAAATATCTTCTTTTGTGTTCCACAGAAGAGTCACAGCTTTCGAAAGAAAATTCTTCATTTTTGTGTGTACTTTCCCTTCACAATTATGAATCATCTTACTAATTCGAATAATGTTCACAGATAACAAGCTTTCACTTTCATAACACAACATTTTTAAAGTAAAAAGATTCCATGTGTATATTTTATTTGAGGTTTTTATTTGTGTATTTTGCTCCCCACGTTCCCGACGAGTTTCAGCCAACGAATTTCTTCTCTGGTCTATTATCATGCTGACTTTTTCGTTATCAAATTGTTTTTCCGGTGTTAATGAAAGTCTTTCTAAGTTTTGTAGCATTAAACCTCAAGTTTTGTAAAGCGATAATGGAAAGCATTAAAATCCTCTATCAAGCAGAAAACATGCCCCACATAGGCCCATTACAACTCAATTATAAGAAAATAAAAATATCCAAAAGGCCCTTGGGCCCCCGAGCCTTTGATAATATTTTGTTGGGATGCACGTTTTCTCTCTAGCAGCAGCAGCAGCAATGGCACAGATATTCTAATACCTTATAACAAAGCATCCAACAAACTCCGATCCTCTTATTAATTGCTGCAAGAATAAAACCTTACAGCCAATTAGAAGATGACTTTCTTGTGCAGATTTTTAAGATGCATTCCCTCCCCAAAACAAAAGCAAACAAATAAAAACTGCTTGCAAGAAGTTTAATAAACATGCTGTGGAGCTAAAGGGGGCATGTTTACAAGCTTTGTGATTGTTCTCTTTTGTTTGGACTGTATAGTGTTTCTGCAAAGTCTTTACGGGGTTTTCTGGAGTTTCGCTTGGGAAGCACTGATCGTTTTTATTTCTGCAATACAACCGTTCAAACATTGTCATATCTATCTATCTAGACTGAATATGTGATATATTCTTGATTAAATATATAAATTGTAAATAAAAATATAAATCAATAATTTCATTGGAATCATAAGGATCTATACTGAAAAATAAAACTACAATTAGGATTTCCTTTTTTTTGTTAATTTGCATGATTTGGAATTAAAAGTATGAAAAGTAAACTTATAAGTTATTGCACTGAGGTTTTTAAAGTAAATTTACTTTATTAATTAAGTCAATAAATTAAGCAAATCCAACTGGTTGTCGTCAAAATGTAGTTATTCACATATTTATTCTGTGACAACTTATTTACATTATATGAGGTTGTGTCAATTTTGGGACTTTTATATCAATAAAAATGAAATGCAAAAACTTTCAAGCTCAATATCTCAAAACTGCTCAGAATGTATAGAACCTGAATATATCAAGGCGAAGAAATACACGCACATATTGTTTGATTTACTGTAAAAAAATACATATAATATGTTCTTGTCTGGTGTGTAGCAGACCATTTGCACATGAATTCACCCCGCAGGCCATTAGAGTCCGTCTGCGGGCCCTGGCTGTCCATCGCCACGCTGCAGTGCCTCTCAAAGATATCTAATTATTTACCAGAGGTCAGAGAGCAAGTGCCCTCAACAAATCCAAGAATAGGACTCTCTCCTATTAATCTCCATTCCGCAGATGATAGATACGAGAAAGGGAAGGAGTCACTCATGCTCGGCCCTGATTTACAGAGAAGCATCAATCTTGTCATCCGTTCAGCAAACAATAACTGTCAGAGGCGAGGAGGCGCGGGGGGAGAGCGAAGGGGTCTCGGGCTGAGTACTGTATATGTGAACTCATCTGTAATGTTGCCTTTCCTCATTTCTTCGTGATGGAATTGTTGGGGATGCATTGCTTTCCCACAATCCATTCGGGCGGGTCGCTTGACAGAAATAGGTGGAGAAAAGTGAACCAAATTGGCCGCGTTTAGCCGCAGTCGACTTCTAGTCGCGGACGAGTTGGGAAAAGTGATAACGCAACACAATATTTCGGCGGAAAATAAGTGTTTGATAGGGTACGTTTGGTGGCGTAAACAGGACATGTTGGACGCGAGCCGTCCTCGAGATCATCTCCATAGGATGCGTTGTGTTATGAGCTACACGGATCTATCAAAACAATGGTCTCCGTACACTCAAACTTCTGTACACGCCGCAGGATATACAAATGTCTTTCCTTCCTCAGTATGTTGAAAGAGAAGGAGATGAATTGTCTTTGTGTGCTTGGAACATTTATTTGCGGCCACCGTAAGCCGTAAAATAGTCCAATCCGGTCTTTATGTTGTGGAAGGACCTGCTTTGATGAGTACTGACAGGCATTTCCACCTCAGAGTTTCTATTAAATTCGTGGCTTTTCTTTAGCGCATTGAATGTTGGGCGTTTGGCGCAACCAACAAACTATAAAGCACTCCGTGACCCCGGCACACAAATTCATCATTTGATTCTATTGTTTTGAGGCTGACTTAGTTGGAAAGTATGAAGCAAACGAACAGATTTGTTCGGTCGCGCCAACAACATTGCATATCTCTGTCCCTCTAAGTATACCCGAGACATTTGGGAGGACTGAATTATTGGACGTAGTCATTGCATTTTACCAAGTTATTTTAACACGATTTCAGGATTTTCTAATCTCAGGTGGGATTCCGCTTGGTTTGCAGGGACAGATTCTCCTTCTGAAAGTATCCGGCACAGCATCCGCTCTACGCCGGGCGTCTCTCTGAGGAGACATGGGCTCTCCGTACAGTGAGTTTGTATGACATGATCTGTATAAACTCAGTCGACGAAAAGCTTACAGTAATCAATCTTTCTCTTGTTTCAATAGAAACATAACAGAGGCCTTGACGTGAACTACAGTAACTCCGGTTTGAAGCGTTGGCACATCATTTGCGCAGAATTATGAGACTGTAAATTGACATATTTATATAATAAGCGCTCAGCCTTTATTTTCTTTCTCGTCATGTTCTTCAGGGAGGAACTTCAGAAGGATTGAAAAGAAGCATTGGGTACCACATCCACTGTTCTGGATGTGGATGCATTACTGCTGCACATGCTTAAAGGGAAAGTTAACCAGAAAATAACAATTCTGTCATTATTTACCATCGTTTAATTCAAAACCTGTACGTAACTCTTTCTTCAGTGGAACACAAAAGAAGATATTTTGAGAAATGTCTCAGTGGTTTTAGTCAATGGTGTTTAGTGTAGTTTGGTTAATAACATTCTTCAAAATATCTTCTTTTGTGTTCTGCAGAAGAAAGAAAGTCATACAGGTTAGGAATGACATGAGGGTGAATAAGTGATGCAAGATTTTTATTTTTGGGTGAACTATCCCTTTAATGTTCATAATTTGAACACACATTGGTGGCCAATAAATAAAGCCCATATAAATCATCTAAATTGACTCGAGGGGTATTTAGGGGCCAAAATATCACAGACCTGTGGGTGAGTTCTTTTGTCTAGAAACCACAAAGCAAAATCCAGTTGACTCGTTTTGTTTGGCAGAACACTTGGCGGTCTCTCTTGTAAAATGACATTTTAAATCACAGCCCAATCGATGCGACGTCTAATGACTGCATCTAAGCGGGTCACAACGCCCTCATCTACATCACTAAGAGAGGATCAAAGACTCCCAATCTTGTTTTTATATAAACGAGGAGGCGCACTGAGCACAAACATCGCTGTTTTCCAAGATATTGATGGCGGGTTGAATTAATGTGTCCTATAAGACACACAGAAAATCCCTACAAAGCCTGCCACAGTCCAGCCTCTCAAACCCTTGACATTTGTTTTTCATCATGAACTTAAAGGTCACTAGCAGTCGGAGTGCCTGCCATCCTGTTTTGCTTTGCATTTGCATGAATTTTATTACCGTCACAGTCTCTGGAAAGTGCAATTGTTTGATTTTATTATTAATCTGATGTTGCACATTTCCAAACAAACAGGATATTTCAAAATAGAAGAAAAAAACATTCATAAGAACAGTAGAAATGACTGAATAAGGTTTAACACACTGCAATAGTAATAGGAATGTTTTTTAAATATTAAATGATGGTGGCTTTTAGGTTTGTGTGCTATAAAACGTGTGCCTCGACATTTTAAAGATTTATTTCACATACTATAGATTTATTCAATATTTATTGAATCTAATATTTTTTTATATTCACTATGTTTAGACAAAAAAATCTGTATGACTGTACGAACATAATCTTTTTGCTGCCTTATATTTTTAAGTACTTTTCATGTACTATTTATAATATTTAAAAATGTTTACATAACTTCAACTTAGCAAAATGATGTCACGCTGCAATTTCAACTTTCTTTTGTAAGTTACAGCAACTCACCATTAGCCAAAATGTAAAGTAAAAGTTAATCAAAAATAATACGTAAGTTGATGGCAAAATTTTTTGTAACCATTTTAAGAGATCTAATTTATACATTTACATTTATGCATTTGGCAGCGATTTTATCCAAAGCGACTTACATTGCATTATCCTATACATTTATACATAGGTATGTGCAATCCCCTGGGTTGTTAATGCAATGCCCTTACCACTGAGCTACAGGAAAGCATTTGTAAAATTTGTAAAAATTCATACTATGTTAATCCTACAAAAAAACAGTGGGATCATTAGCTACAAAAAAGCTATAACAAAGTCCAATGCCTAAACCCATCACTGGTGCCAAAGCACATTGTACTAAAATGTACAAACGTGCAAATTTATACAAATTATCGACATCGTAAAATGGTTACCAATTGAAGTTTTATATAACCAAATCACTCACTCTTCCGGCTGTAAAATGTGAGTAATTTCCCATGAACCCCTGCAGCCGTTTTCATTAACCTGTCTTTTGACTGGACCAGTCAGATGTAAGTTGCAGTCATTAATATGCGTGACTCTTTTAATGAGGCTTAACAACCCTCCACGCCCCTCCTTTCAGCAAACCAACGCTCCCATGTGATGTTCAGAGCCTTGTCTGCACCCGCGATATTCCTCGTCTCATGTCAAACAAAACCCACTACTCTTAAAAGCAGGTGCAAAGATGACCCAAATAGGTTCAACTCAAATGAACTGCTAGATTGACATAATTACACGGTTTCTAATCCAGATGAATATTTAAAGGTATTCTGAGGCTTTTGAGAAAGGCCTGTGAGATTTGTGTTAAAGTGGTGTAGAATGAAAAGCGACTTAAAAGGAGCGAATTAATAATTCAGAGTCAAATCTGTTCCTCTTTCTCGTTTTTGTGTAGCTGATAAATACTAAGCCTTCTTTATTCAATTGATTTATATACAGTAGTTGATGTAAGTGATGTCCAAAACAACGTCTTTATTCGAATATATTATGTATGATATATAAAAAATGTTTGGAGAATACGCTGAAGTTTAGCTTTGAGAAGAATTTAAGGATGCTTGACACAAAAAAAAACACACGAGCAAAACTTACTGAGTCAAGAGACCGGAGAAAATTAAAAAACAAATAATTAATAACTTCAATAAATTGTATTCAATGTGTGCTTTATAACCTACAAAAAATTTGTTTTTCAATGCATTTATGTACATTTTAATAAGCCCCTCTAATATGCTATAGTGTGCTTTTTTTGCCAAATAATTTTGTCGAATAAATAAGTTTAGTATTTTGTACATTTTGTGCCAAACATCTTATATTGTATTAAATATTATTAAAAGCAAATATTGTACTGCACACTTTTGTCCACCATATATGGGCACCAAATGTGGGAGGCCCACATTATACACATTTGTTTCATCTCAAGAGAAGATCCCAATTTATCCCAATAAATAAATATATGCCGTATCACTGCTGTCCTTCTGAAACCTCCATATCAATCTCCACATTTTGTGATTTAGATTTTTGATTATTAGTCACCCTTTATGTTTGTCACTGGGTTGTGCAAATATCTTACCAATAAAAAGTATATACAAGTGCTTGTCAACAAGAAGGAGAGCGATGTATTTAAAGCATTTTGTGTAAATGTAACCATTAATAATATTATTTGCTTCATCCTTAAGAAAATGTGCATTTTGGCTTCATTATTCAGACACGTTTCAACCCGCTAATCGACACGATCTTTCTTTCCAGCCTTTACACACTCGCCGGGTGTTAAACATGTCTCACAGTCACGATTCCGGGAGAACGTTAATGGCCAGCGAGTCTAGAATAATGGCCCACGAAGAGGATGCACAAACGAAATGACCACCTGCATTGATTTTCTCTCAGCGGAGGCGACGTGACATAAATAATTCAGCTCCGATACTGTAAATGATGGCAGGTGGCGCCTCCGAGGTCAGCAGGTATACTATAGAAATGAGCTGGGCCGATTCTGAGGACCTGCGAGCTGTCAGTTTATCCACCCCCGTGGTGATGGTGTTATTAATTCCCACTTGTGACCGTGCGTGGCGCTGTGGCCTCCGAACACACAAACTATTTATACAGGTTAAAGAGATCAATTAGATACCTGCCCTCCAACGGTGCCCTGCCATCCACGAAGTCCGACGCGGAGTGCACTGTTCGTAGGCACAAGTGCAGAAGATGTGCATTTACTAAAAAATATATTTTGTTCCTGGCCCAAAGGAAGCCCGGCTGTAAAGGTCAAGAATTCAGAAGGAAAGATAGGCACAAAAAGTTTCATGAGATACTTCGAGAAAAACGGATGAGTTTCATATTTGCGTTCTTTGCTCGCCAGCTTCAGTAAACCTCAGAGACATCAGCTGATGTTTGGGCTTTAAGAGTCGATATCCAGAACTTCGAGCATGACAAATAATCCCACACTTTTGAGGCTTTGAGGTTATGGTATGTCAGACCATCTGTTATATCTGCTTTCTCGTGAAGTAGTCCGGTCCAGCAGTGAATCATGCAGGTCTGCTGGGATATAAACTCTGATCATTTGTCATGCTTTATGTTCCTTGAGCATTCCTGGTCAATCAAACTTTACTAGACGAGCATTTAATTTGACAAATCCATATTATGATTGATACACGTAATGAGACCAAATATGTTTGGAATATTTAACCAGAAGCGTGCTTTGGTTGTCCTCACAATCCTTCATGTCTGAACTTTTTACTTTTGCTTATTATGATTGAGTCCTTCTAGGTTAGTGGTGTTTCTTGACTTTGATTTGTGTAAATGAAACCAGATAACACACCAACATCAACAAATACACTCTTAATAAAAAAGGTGCTTCAAAAGGTCATGAACAAACCATTAGTGCTTTTCAAAAAAAGTAATTGTTCTTTTAAGAACCTTTGACTAAACGGTTCTTTGTGGAACCAAAAATGGTTATACGTATGGCATCGCTTGTATAGAACCTTCTAAGGACCTTTATTTTTAAGAGTGTAACACAACACTATCTTTGCAATGAAAACATGTCTAGAGAGTTAATTGGGTGCAAATGATAAAGAAATTATAAACTAAAACCCTACTCTTAGCTATAGACCACTTCGCAAGATGTAACGACTGGTCCAGAAGCATCTCTGGTTTCATTTTTATTTATTTAATTTTTAAATCTTAGATACATAATTAAATTGAATAAAAATGTTGATTCTGTTATAAATTCTCTGTTGGTTGTATTTTGTTCAAACGTTTGTGTAGTGTTAAAAAAGGTGTTGCTTACGCTTTTCAAAGTGGTCTATAGATATATACACAGTGATTCCCTGCTTGTGTCATTTTTACACTATAAAATCACTCAAGAAAAGTAATAAACTTTAATTACACTTAGTGCACTTCCATAAGTGTTTTCACACGTTAAATGTATACTAAAAATATAGTATAAATACTTCCTTTAACATTTAGTACGTTTATTCATAATGTCTCAAAATAGCACAGTCGAGTACACTTAGATTTAAAAATTTGATCTTAAAAAGTACCTAAGACTAATTATTGGTATATTAAGTACAAGATTTGTGTGTGAAAATAGAGAACTTTAAACCTATTTAAGTGTTATTTTAGTGAACTTTTTTCACCTGGGTTGACTGTATGTCTGCAACAGTACTTATAGTTATGCTGTTGTGTAGACCCAAATCTTATAATTGCTAAACTAACACAATGCAAGACAAATGTGATTTTTAAACTTAAAAATAGACATCATTCTCCTCTGCAGAAAGCTTAAACACAATATAATTTCCGCTGATAATTCATCTAATAAATTTGACATAATCTTTAATAATACCGATAGAAAACGGTTCTGTTTTTATAGCCATAAACAACGGTTGTTTACGAGGTACGTTTTGTTAAACAGGAGTTGACGGGGCTAATTTAATCTGAACTTCCTGCAGTGGTATTTGCTTTCCTAGCAGAGACAGCGTCTGCACTCATCGTCTCCGGCACTGATCTCCATACTAACTAGCAGAAGACATTTCAGCGCTCATAAATCAGCTTCTCCAACAGCTCTTTAGTACCAGCACATTCCCACTCAGAGAGAGAGAGAGAGAGAGAAATCTATCGACTCTGGCAATCCACACCATGTCAATGACGGGCGAGGAAAGCGCTCTGCCACACTCGCTCTAAGATCTTTTTAAACTCCGTACGGGTTCTCGTGCCATCTGGACAGACTGTGAGTGGCCCAGATCGGGGAGGTTGCCAGCAGGCCTCCGTATCGCAATATGGCCCTTCCTTTAATGAACTGCTAACTGTCCTCGCTGTAAATCGAAGTGACATTTTTACCCTTTATCACTGGCACTTTTAAAGGTGTTGCATTCCTTTACCTGCAGAAATCCACGGGTTTGTTTGGGTAGTGATGTGTTGCGTGTCTTGTGTTAAATATGTTATTCAGGTTGCATCTGCGAGCTCAACCTCAGCATGCAAACCTACACTTCACATACAGACGTTGTACATCCATTGTAGTGGGTGTTGTGGCTTAAAGGAACAGTTCACCCAAGAATTGTCCCTACTGACTTGAACATAGTCATTTTTATTCCTACTATGGAAAGTCAACGGGGACCATTTTTTTGGGTGAACTGTTCCTTTAAATTGTTCACTTGTGCCAATAAACATGGCACATCCAATGAATTATATCTGAGAGTATTAACTTTTAAAAGAAAGTTTTTTTTTTTTATTCTTCATGATGGTCTGTACATGTGTGAATTGTGTTTATCCAGCTGAACTAAAGAATTGCAAAATAAAAGTCCAGGGACATGCATGTTACAGAAACACCCCAATAATGTCCGGTAATCGTACGGCCATATGGACTCACAAACCACATACAATCGTGTCTAAGAGGAAGATTAATATCAGTTCTTAATTTGTAGTCTTATTATGGACTGTATATGAAGAATTACATTTTACATTCAGATTAAAGTGGGCATCATTTTTGGACACACAGGACACACTTTTAACTGCATATACAGATAATGATGATGATCAAAATAATCAAATCCTATTTTAAAGATAGCACAAGCATGCTATTAAAACATTTAGATTTGTAATAGTAAAGCACAATAATTTATGCACTGTGGTTTTTATTTCAACAAAGAGATTCAGAGATTATAGACCGATTCATGGGAGGTGCGTGCCTGGACTGCAGTTCATTTACGGTCAACATTTATATTTGATTTGATTTACGTAAATATTGATTTATATTAATATTTTATTGTATAATAACTGTATTAAATAAACGATTTGATGAATTTTGTTGTATGTTTATTTTATTAAATCACTTTGTTGAATGGGTCCAGGTTTGGTCGCGTTTAAAGAAACCGTATGGTACATCGACATCTAGCGGTTGAGCTTGGTATCGCAGTCTAAATTCAAAATATTGGAGTGTCAAGTTTAGCCCCGTTTGCTTGTTATCATAAATAATCTTTAAGCACTTAATTGTTTGTGAATGTGGAAGTTAAGGGCAGTCCATGAACGTTTGTTTATGTCGTCGCTTTGAATCGTCTATAGTTGTGTCTTCACATACTTTATCAGTCAGTGCACAACAATCCGCTTTATTCTGTTGTGATCAGTTTTGCACACTTCTAAAATTCGCTCCTGAAGCCATTACACATTTACAAAGCAAAACCGAAGCACATTGTAGCCTACAGGTGCGTTGTATTTAATCTCTTGCATAACATTTGCACGTTTTGTCCAGTGTTTTGTCTCAAGAGGACAATCGGGCATCCCACTGTGATGTTCTTTATCTGCTAAGACGTCCCTCTGTGACAACTCACCCTTGGGCTACTATACTATTTACAGGCCGGAGTAAAGAGGGGATTATATAAATATCATTAAAGCGCCCCATAATAAAGCCGGATCTGATTTATTAATGTGAATAGCATGAAAACGTATCCACCCAGTCTTTGATGGGAACAACAGCTGAGGGTTTTCCTTTCTGTTACACTAAGGCACCTTTTACAACGTCACGTCGAATACGACGAGACCTCCATCTGGAGGGAAAGAAAGAAAGAGCGATGACGTTCAGTAAAGTCGTGTTTTAACTAGTGCATTGCTTTATTTTTTAGGAAAGCTGATGCATAACACTTCGAAACAGTCACAGTCTTACAAAACATGTGTGTGTGTTTGTTAGAGGGTGTAAGATGAAGCTATTGCCTCCAATGAATTGACGAGCCGTTGCGAGAGGATTTGGTGGTTTAGCACTTCGGAGGATCCGATCGGAGTCAGAATCTTCCGTAGGGGACGGACACAGGCCGAGAATCTCCCTTCATTAATCACAGTCATTATTATTGATTTAGAGCCACGAGCCCCCTCTACTGGGGTAATAAGAACACACACACACAAGCCAGCCAAAATTGAGATTTTTCCCTCCTACCGCCTCACCTCAGAGAGAAGGGTTTGTTTATGGATGGGCGTGATATTGGAGCGAAATTTTCCGTCGTGGACTTTCCCGTTGCCACTCACGGCGCTTCCCATGATTCCGTGCGTCTGACAGGCTGAAGCATCAAAAACAACAGGAAACGTCCTCACGGACACCGATGTGTAAAATTAGTGGTGTTCTTGGACTTTATACGCAAAGCCTTTGGATCCTGTTTTTATGCTCAATGGACGGTGGTGTCTTATTGTGTATTCCAACGGTTCTTCCGTTTATTGTGCGAGGTATCTTATTGTGTGTGCCGTGGCCTTCTGTCCGTCTGTTTGTGAGATGGGCCGGTCTGTTTTTCACGTCGGGTTTTCCTCCTGTGTGTTTGGGTAAAGTGCTGACAGACTTACCGAGCTCGGCTTCCTCCGCGCCTCCAGATGTTAAGGTTGCCCTCCTGTGATCTGACCTCGACGGGATGCGACCACACTGAAAATCTGGAATTCAGATTCTAAATGAAACCTGGACGGGTTCGAGAACAGCGCAGAATTACGAAACAAGAAAAAGTTATGAGGGGAATTCAATTGAAAACTGTGCGAATGAACAGCACCTAAAATGTGATTCATACGCGTCATATTTTCCTTCCAAGCATCCGATTTTTCAAATCAAATCTTACACAGAAAGACATTATATAAAAAATGTGCTTTACTGTATTTAGATGCGTTATTAATTCTGAAGGGATCTGAAGTGAAAATGTAACATTGCTCTTTTCATCTGCGTTTTTGTCTAGTGCTTTATTGTGTCCGTGACATGTGACTACACACTACGAGACAGTTTATCCCTCCGACGGCCGCAAAACAAATGTAATATCCTGCAATTTGAGTGAATGAGAGACGGAGCGAGTGTGTGTGTGTGTGAGAGAGAGAGAGAATAAATAAACACGATGTGATATGGGAAAGGATATATGAGATTTCTGACAGGAATATTACTGCAGGACTCGACGAAACTCCCCGACATGCCAGCCGTAATTTGTGTCGATCAAATTACATTTACCGTTGCTGCGTTCCTGGAGTCGCCGTAATTTCTCATATTCTTTCATTCCTCTCGCTTCAGATGCACAAAATCCATCATATCTGGGAAAATGGATAAGTGCGGTGTAACAATCATATTGCCTGCCCTCTCCATTATAGCGTGTTGTCATCTGATCTGTGGGTGGAAAGTTTGAAGAATAATGTCAGACTCACTTTACCGAGCCTTTATGGGCTTCCAGATTTTTGATATGACAAGACGACAGCATGCTGCTTCTGTGTTGTTTGTTGGGTCTTATTGGACACGGCCATCCTCTTTGTTATTTTGAGCAAATCTACTATTCCGAGTTGCATTGTACTTTTCGTTTCTTCTTTTCTTTTTCTTCTATCATCTATATGTCTGTCTGACCGTCTTTTTTTTTTGTAATCAGAAACACAGAAAATGAACCCTTTTTTACTTTCATCTACTTGTTGTCTATCTATTCTTCTCTTTTCTTTCTTCTTTCTTTCTTTCATTTCTCTTTAAATCCATCCATCCGTCTTTTTTCTTTCTTTCTTTTTCTTTTATAATGAGAAACACAGAAAATTAACCCCTTTTTACCTTTTTCATTATCATCCCCTTCTCTTATCTATCTGTAGTCTCTATCTATCCATTCCATCCAGCATCACACTTTATTCTTATCTTCGATCCATCCATCTTTCTTTCTTTCTTTCTTTCTTTCTCTTATATAATCAAAACCAAATTAATTTAGTCAAAGAAAGAAAGAAGGATGGATGGATGGATGGATATATAGATAGATAGATAGATAGATAGATAGATAGATAGAGATGATAGATAGACAGACAGACAGACAGACAGACAGACAGACAGACAGACAGACAGACAGAAAGAAAGAAAGAAAGAAAGATAAGAAAGAAAGAAAGAAAGAAAGATAGAAAGAAAGAAAAGAAAAGATAGATGACAGAAGGAAAGACAGATTATAGAAGAAAGTGGGGTTCATTTTCTGTGTTTTTGATTATATATGGATGGATGGATGGATGGATGGATAGATAGAGAAAGAAATAAGACGACAGAAAAATAGATATATGATAGATAAAAGAAAGTAAGGGGTTAATCCCTTACTTACTTTCATCTTAAAAAAATTATGTCGTCTTATTTATTTCTCTGTCTATCTATCCATCTATCCATCCATCCTTTCTTTCTCTTTCTCTTTCTCTTTCTCTTTCCATCCATCCATCCATCCATATATAATCAAAAATACAGAAAATAATATTTTCTTCTGTCATCTATCTATTCTTCTATTCTTTCTCTTTCTTTACATCCATCCGATCCAATATTCTACTATTTCTGTAGTTTCGCTCTCAGTAGCTTCCGATAGTTTGTTTTCTTTCTGTCTTGATCTTACATTAACAAACCCACTGCTAATTTTTTTCATCTTTTTATTGCCCCCTCAACTTCATCTCTCCTTTCTAAAGCATCCGATTGGCCGCAACCTCACTGGTCACCAGTCTGCACGTAACATTTCCTACAGAAACATTTCCTCTGTCATCATCTCTCGACCACCGAGATCCGGCCCTTTTTACTCGCCGCCCTTTTTTCTGTTGACTCAATTTGTCCCCGGCGTCAGAGAGCAGAGGCAAATTAAGAGGCGTGAACTATGACAGTCCGTGACACCGCCTCTGTCTGCATAATGATTACATTACAATCCTGTGATATTATTCGAAACGACCGCTGATAAATGAATGATAAACTGGAGGGTTACGGCTCCTTTATTACCGAGGTTGATAAGCGAGCTAATCAGCGGCCAGGCAAATGTCATTACATAAATTATGAGTCTGACTTTGATATATATTTCCCGGGTGTTCTCCGCAGATGCCTGTCATCGCCGTGGCCGTCTCACCGCGCTCCGCTTACACGGGTGGCTGAAGAAGAAAGAAAATATTTACTCTGTCTCATTACTCTTTTGCATCAGCCGGGGTCTGTAATTGAGCTGGTGAATGCAAAGGGCACGTGGCGACCGATATATTAATGTCCCTGGCAGTGACTGAAATATTACAGCTTTTCAACAACTGCATCAATTTGTGGGAATATTTAAAATCCGGTGACTGGGGATTTAATAAACATTGACGGTTGTGCCGACGGTTTGTTCGAGGTTGATTAAAAAGCCTGTAAGTTTTGCTGACTCAACACACGGGCCATTACCACCACCGAGACCATCGTTATTCTATTACAGCCCTCCATCTCATGTGTAACATGAGTGATTTGCTGGTGGCCTCTATTTGTCTTCTGTATAACTATATTAAAATCAACATTAAATCAAAACTGGACCTACTTAGTTTCTTCATAAATTTTACTGGTCATATTGTGAGCGATTTATCATTATTCCAAAGAAAAACTTCACTTGTCTTCAAATGTAATCATTTGCTTAGCCTCCCTTTCAGCTCACAGAATCGTAGTTTTTAAAGGTACAGTAACCATTTTGCAGTAAAATTAGTGTTATATATTTTGTTCAGCTAAGTACTCACAATGTCTCAGATGTTTCCAACTACTTGTAAATCGTGAGAAAATCGCCATTTTAAACAGTGATACGGGGCTGTGCAGTCGCCTGTCAATGATGTCATATCCGCGTTACCCTTGGTTACCGCCTTTACTGACGTAGAAACTGCATGACAACAGTGTCGTGGACAAATCCGCAAGTAGTGTCTAGCGTCTAGCAAGCCACTAGTTTGTTTTGAGCAGTCACTTATTTATGGACCACAATAATACGCAACATTTATAAAACCTTATTACTTTATCTCATCCACTAACATGATTTCTCGTTCCCGTCTGATTGATGGCCATCAGCGGTGGAGTTGAAGACAACAGATCCCATCATTCCACGCTCCATAGCGTCATCAAGCTACGCCATTGTTGTTGTTTTGATTGTGCGCCCTCTAGCGGCGATTTTTACAAACTGTAGCTTTAAGCGCCCTCACCAAATACGCATAAATACTTCCTAAACGGTCATTTGAGCCGCATCCTTCTAAAAAAAACTTTAACATCCACCGAAGGTTCTTTGTAGTGGATAAATGGTTCTTCAAACTGTGAAAAGGTGAGAAAGAAAGGTTTGTTTCACTGAACCACGTTGGACACCATTTAAGGTTCTAAAAGGGTTCTTCGCAGTGATGCCATAGAAGAACTAGTGGTTCCTCAAGGAACCTTTCAGTCAAACATCCTTAGAAAAACCTTTTCCCCTTTTAAAAGTAGCCTTCATTAAACTCTTTTTCACTAAGAACATTTTGTGCAACAAAACCCTGACAAAGAACGTTTTAAGAACCGGTAAAGAAGCACCTTTATTCTAAAGCGTAACAACCTATTATCATCCAAATTTAATCCTGATAAATAAAATCAAGTCCTGCTCTGATTCCCCTGGTTCACTTTAAAACACGGCAGACTGTCAAAGCGAACGTTTATCTTTTATTTTAAACGCATTTCAAGTATTTCTGGTGGTTTTATTGTTCTTTTATATGATCCAGTCTGTACAAACCCAGTTTGTGATTTTTCCACATAAAATTATCCTATAAAATGTAAAGAACATGCTGTGAAAATATAACCTTGATATCATTAATACAGATTGAGTAAAACCACGTCAAAACCAATGTTTGGGGAGCTAAACTCTGGTATTAATTTCATTACATTCTGAATGAAAATTTGAGCGCTGTCTCTCAAAATCATAAAAAAATACGCTATATATAAACACTATTTTTCATCATTTTTATGGCTATGACCACTTTGACGTTTCTAATCATGGTCATGTATGTGCTCTTGCTGGGTGTTTCTAGCGCACACTGATGGCATCACATAGTGTGACATCACTTTGCTGCAAACCGACAACACACAACTTCTCTGTAGTGAGTCCATGACTGTGAGATGTGTGTGTTCACCCAGGAGTGTTTCTGGCCCCGGGCGGACCTGAGGGCGCTGAGAGTGACAGCATTTGATGGCATTACAGCATGTGAAACTTACACATTCCGTGATGTACTATGCATTATACAACTCAACACATGCTTACCTTCCCCTCATTTATTAAAAAATAAAAATATCCCGAGGAAAACTTTAGTTGATAAATCAAATAACTGTTTCAATAGCATCAAAATAACCGTAAAGTGAAACTTCATCCTAATAACAAAACAAGATATTTTTGTGCAATTGTCTTTTTCATGCGCTCTACAGCATGGTCTCATTATGTAAGACCATCTGAGCACGTCGGACCGTCCTCTTCTCTCAACACAAACAAACCCAATGCCCTGCAGGCGTGGCTGGGGCTCAGGACCCCCCAGGCTGGACTGAAACACGGCCCCCGGGGCCCCTCTGAAGGACCCGAGCAGCAGGGGTTCATATCCCCCTCGGCTTTCTCTGGGTGGTGACAGAAGCTGAGCGCCTTTCATTGCAAACATAAAAAAACGCCGCTGTTAAAATGCATGTGTTGCGTTTAGCATGCTCACAAATGCATTCATAGTGTAATGTGGGGATTTAAATAGACGTCAGGTGATATCTGCATCTTTTTCTAGTCACAACTGACCCGTTCTCGGAAAAGCATCCCTGGTTATTTTGAGCATGATTCATTTAAAAACATTTCGGACATAACTAAAACCATGTGAGCAGAGAAAAAATATATATATACTGTATATATGCCAATAAATAGAGGCCTTGCCCTGCTATATTTTCCACTCAATTTGTTTTACTTTAATTTCTCAGTTACTGTATGGCATCAGTGAGAGTCAATGAAACGTCTGCATTAGTCTCATGTGTCTCAGATATTTCTCCACAGTAAAAGAGTAAAAAATCTCACAAATGTCTCAACTTTTAGAAATGAAGTCTCAAACTGAGAAGTCCCTATTTTTGAAGATCTCAATATAACATTTCTCTTCAAATTTCTGTTCAAAACCTCAACAATCCACATTCATTTGTATTTTAACAATTGTCTCATTTGATTTCGCTGTTATTTTTATCAAGCAACCGAGAACTCCATCAAATCTCCTGAGCTATGAAAGAGCAACATCTGAGCAATAAAACTGCCGACATTGCGGGACAACTATTCAGATATTATACATCCGATATTATTCTAGCGTGTATCCCCTTTGCAGAGAGATTATTGCATCACAAGTATGCATCAACGGATGATGTCTTATTCGCGCATCCTCAGCGATGTCAGATAATCAATGCAAAGATAATCTGTTTCCAATTCACGCTCACTACGAACGAAGAGTCCGTGCCACAACACTGCTGCGTTTTCTCCATTCATTGTTTTTGAAAAACGTGATGAGGTAGAAGCGAGAGAGAAATAAAGAGGGGGAGAGATTTGCTTTCCTTAAAATTTTCTTCGTTCATCAAGGAGGGAATCAATATGGGGGAGTTTTCCACTGCATTTCAATGGGGGAGAAGTTTCGTCAGTCAAAGGGTTAGTATGATTCAAACTTGCCTGAGAGACACGCGATCGATTCACCTGAAAAGCTGCGCGGGGTCTTTCGCTCGATAACGGCCTGTCTGTGTGTTTCTGCTTCTCGCTTTTAATAATGCTGCCCAAATACAGAGGATTAGCTCAGTTAAACTATTTAAACATTCAGAAATGATTAACTTATTCCCCTTTCGGCGCTGGGAACGAGAGGGTGGAAAACATTATTTGGTAAGGTAAACAACACCAATAATATAGGTCACTTAAGTTTATTAGGGATCTAATGTGTGTTTACATTCTAGAAAAAGAGTCCAAATTTAGGACTTTAATTATTATTATTATTATTTATTTTTTAAGATTACATTGACGTGCAAATCAAGCACCAGTGACACATCAGTTACTGGAGCTGACAGAATTCAGTGTCAGGACAAGCGCTTTACTAGCGCTTCTTTATTTCTTATAAAAAAAATATATATATATATATGCGCTACACATAAATGTATATATATTAAAGACTGTTGGAAACCAAAAAACGCTGAACCCCATTAACTTCAATTGTATGAACACAAAACCACAGCGACATTTCTCAAAATATCTTCTGTCGCGTTACATTTAAGAAATCAAGTCATACAGGTTTTGAAGGACACAAGGATGAATAAATCACAGCATTTCTATTTCTAGATTTTATTCCTTAAAGCAAGAACATCCTAGAAACGCCCTAGCAGCCGCCCAATCTGCACTGGCACGCATCTATCAACGCCCTATCTGCCGAACACACTCACACGCTCACCCTACAGCGCAGACTGACAGGTATTTAGAAAGCGAGAAAGAAAGCGAAAGAGGAGTACTCCACTGCTCCATCGTCTTAACTCCTCGGCATCCATCCAGATGGCACATGAGAGGCGGATGCAGCAGGACTGTGACAGGAACACGGGAAGCTGTTGTTCTCTCCCGCGCTCATGAACACACGACCCCGCCGCGGAGGCCCGAACGCTCGCGCTACACATGAAAGCGCGTGGCAGGACGTCCCGCAGCACAGGCAGAGAGCGTAAAGAGCAGCCTGCGCTGTGAAATCACACACCCATAAAGCATCAAAGACAGGCGATATGTAAAATATTTGCCACGGTTGTTGTCCTGAAGACGAAGGTATCAGGTAGACAGCAGGTGAAGTGAAAAGTTGATGATATACTGCGAGGTTGCACTGCAGAGAGCCTTTAGTGCCAAAAAGGCTTTTGGTGTTGTGTGTGGATTTTTATTTATGTGGGCTCTACGACAAACAAAAGACGAAACTGACTGCACAAAATTATAGGGGTGTATAGCGCCTTTGTAGACCAATTCCGTTTAAACACATTTGAACATAAATCAATCAAATATCAGTGAATAAGTATACATCAAATGACTAGAGAAAAATAACTAATTTATTAAATGTATATAAAAGATCTCATTGATGAGGGGCCAAACATATACAGCCACGGAAATAAATTAGGAGATCATTCCAAATTTCAGTTCAATTGTGTCCAGTCCACATTAAAATCATTTTGAACCTTTCCTAAATACATGTACAAGTATTACTGTTGTATTGCTTAAAATTGAATATGAACTTGTTTTCTTTGCAGTATTTGAGGTCTGAAAAATACACAGCATCTTTTCTGATATTTTGACATGCTTTTCCAGTTTTCAATTTCTGCAAATTAATGCAAATAGAAATCTGGGAGAAATGTTGTTAGCAGTTCACAGAATTAAACAAAAGTAATAATTTTACCTAAACAAATAGTAAACTCTTAAAAAAACTCTTAATGTTTTCTGTGGCTGTATACAGTATAACAAAACTGAAGTGAAAAGCAACTTACTCTTGCAATGTGAGCCAACCTCTGCTGCTTCATCTAATTGGTCCATTGTTCTGAAAATGACATTGATCAATAGATGAGCTGCACTTCCTGTCAAGAAATAAATAAGAACATAAATAAACAACTTTATTACACGGCTCGTTGGAATGCTTCATTCTGATTGGCCAGTCGCGACCTTTGCAGGTTCGTAATTCCCAGATAACGACCTCTCAAAACTAACAACACACGGTAACCTGGACGCAGTTTTTTTTTTGACAAATTAAATACAAATATGTTTTTTAATAACATATATGAAATTATATTTACAAATGATTAAATTGCCCGTTTGGGACCTTGGAGCGTCTTTTCCTCACTGAAGGTCTACAATCGGTAAAAATTAGCTAATCAAATATTTCAAATTAACGTTTCATGTCCAGTTTTTTCTCATGTGCCAAGTTGCCGTGTAATAAGCGGGATAATGTACAAGCAGCCGACGGTTATCGTGAAATAATCCCCTTCTGTGTGATCACACTGTCGGGGCGTATTTCTGCGATAACAAGCGGCTGCCTGTGCATTATCCCTTACATAACACACCATGCTGAAAACGCTTATTGTGGTAAAAATGTCCGTCTGGTGCATTTAATGCAAAACATGTTTTGTGCAAACGGCCTCTTAATATGTGTTTGCTCTGAAGAAGACACAATAGGCTTGATTTGGTCTACAGGAACAGTTTGAAATGAAAGTAAACAATTCGTAACCTTACGTGCCTAAACACTTCACCATTATTGTAGAAAATGATGTCATCAGACTAGAGAGAACCATAATCAATAACAACACGATTCGATCAGCCCTACATCAGATTCACTCATGTGATGTTCAGCAACTTCACCACGGTGTGGAAATACAAGCGAAAAGAACGCCAGCAGAACGGATAAATCTAAACAAATGTGGGAAAATGGTTTATTGCGCAGGTCCTGGGGTACCTGCACTCTGCAAACTCTCTGAAGGGTTGAAATATAAGAAACAAACAGCAAGGATAACATGTTATTGCCCTTTCTTTTAGTCCTCGGTTGCGTTTAAGATGTTTCTCCTAAAATTGCTTACATGAGAAATAGCGAATAGATGTAAATGGGCCAAAAGTTGAAGAGCATTTAGAGGATGGAGGTTTACAAATGACGAAAATCAAAAAGAATCTGCTTCAGGATACATTTAATGAGAACTGCATGGGCATATTGAAATCTTCAATAATATACACTTGCAGATCTTTAGGTTGTGACTTTAGCACAGATTTGATTTCCAGGTGAGATTTTTATTCTTTCCTTCTATGAGAAACACGTAAGTCCCTTACTGCTGTCTACAAGAATTCACAGATTGTAAAAAGATCCCTACAGTGCTTTTTTCCTTTCTTGTGGATTTTTCTTTAACAAAGTGGCACAATGTTTTGACAAAATGTAATGCACACTTTGCTGTAAGCTGTACACTTGATTTGCTTAATATGCACTGACAAAGTCATAAGTGAAGTATTTAAGTGCTCCAACCAAGCAGACACGGCCACAATGTCTCAAACAAAACTCTAAGTTTGGGCCTGGACCATCCGGGTACATTATATTTACAATACCATCTGGTGACACCAGTGTTCCAGAAACATAACAGGCCGACAAAGATGCACGGACAAAATGCAAAGTTCCATCACAACATTTGAGGTCAATCACCAATTACTGCACGAAGAGAAACAATTAAAACTCCATCTCCTGCCAAAACGGCGTAATGTCAGGTTATTGATGCCATATGAACATTAATAATGGAGGCTCCTGACAGGTTAGAGGAAAATACGAATAACTCTCAGGTTTGTAGATGATTGTCGAGGCCTCATGGGCGTTCGCGAGGAGGATAATGTTTTTTCATTGCCAGCGTGGGCTGAAATGGAAGCTGCCAAACATCCAACTTCATGAAGCAGATTTCCAAAATGAGAATGCTCCTCTCCGCGCGTAATTTCACCCTCTGAGACGGCACTTTGCATCCGGAATGTTCCGCATCCGCTAATGACTGACAGGTGTACATCTCCGGTTTCATTATATGTAATAACTACAAAACGGCACTTGATATTATGAATATATTGTATGGAAATGCGCAATCAAATTCAGCTGCAGCGCGGCGCCTCTTGGGAATTCCTGATGATAAAATTTATTTCATGTGACAATTTGGAGCAAACACTACGAATTTGATCAAATGGAGACGGAGAAGTCCGCCAGCGCCCTTACTGAACATCTCACTCGACTTTTGAGTCATTTATTCACAATGCTGCATTTGATCAGTTTCGTTTATTCCACGTATAATCACGACAGTAAGTCACATCTGACAGCTACAGTTCGGCGGAACGTCAGCCGCAGATAAATCGCCTTCCCGATCTGTAGCTTAATATCTGGCGTTCCGGGTCTTGAAGCAATTTTTGGGCTAATATCCGAGCTGTCAAATTCTGCGAGTCGACCGCACGAGCTCATGCAGATGGAGCGTGTTTGTAATGATGAACTGTGCGGAGGTTGACACTTTGTTCAGCCACAAATTACCTCAGTTGTAGACATCATTACCCTTCGCCGACTGCCTAGATGTGTTTATACGTCCTTGCTCTCTCTGTTAGCGAGCGGCGCGCGCCCTCCGATCTCCGATTCCAAAAACATGAATTCAAAGCAAATATGTGTCTTTGTGTTGCATGTGCGGTTTGACATAATGAGCGAGGTAGGGGGAAAATGATTTCGCGCATTACGCCGGCCCTGCTTTGGCAGAAAAACGCTCTATGCCTTTAAGCAACTCATGAAAAATGAAAGAGATTTGTCTGTCATCAACATGCGCGCATTCTGACCTTGACTCCAGACGGGACTAGGGGGTTCTGAATTTTTTACGGAAGAAGCTGGAACTCCGTGAGGTATTGAAGGAAAACAACAGTCACGTGGAAAGGAACGGAGAGCGAGAGAAATCGCTGAGAAACTCGCAGTAATTATTTTGGAGTTCGACGGTTTGCGCAGGTCTCATCACAGGCGCTGGGAAACTCATGTTTTTTTCTTTCTTTTACTGCCTCGACTTTCTTTTGCTCTCGTTCTTTCATGCTTTTGTTGTTTGTATTGTGGAATTGCTAATGTTGAGAAACACAAAGCCTGTGAGGAAGATTCCAGCAGAAGAAATAAAGATCAAGAAGAAAGAAAACGCTCTCAAAACAATGTCACGAGATCACAAATGCTGAAATTCTGACTGCGGGGACACGGGGGAAACAAAATCAGGTCAGCAATCGGCACTAATGGGGACAGGGCCTTCTGCTGGGCGGCACGGGGCGGCGCGGGGTCATTTAGGCAGAAGTGGGCGTAAATGGCTCAGTGAGATCTGTGCTGCGGCGGAGGAAAGCTGGACGCTGGGAGACCCCGGGGGGTATTGTAAGAAGCGGGGGGCCTGAAGTGGCGAGGTAGGGGCTCGTTCTGCCTCTCTCTCTTTCTCTAACCCCCCTCTGACGAGGTCACAGAGAGAGAAGAGGAGAGTAATTCAATCCCCAGGCTTTTTCGGTGCAAGGCCAGCGCTCTTACTTATAACACCCTGAAATTAGAAGCAAACCAGCCCGCCGGAGTGTGTGAGAGTTCTGGACTTGAAACGCGGGTGCCTCAAAAGACATCATCGAGCAAGCATTGCCATGATAAGCGCTACACAGTGATCTCACATGCTATGAATCTAAATGACAAGAGCTTTATGTGTTAGATGTTATGATAATTCTTGCCATGTGTGAACAAAAGCACACATGGCTTATCAGCTTCATTCATCCACAGAGAAACAAAATGTTTTGCACATTACAACAATTTAATGACAATTAAGCACAGTTCCACCCAAATTAACATTACTTCCATGTATAAATGATAAAAATATGTTTTTGTTTTGTAATTCTTAGATATTGTATAATATAATATACTGTATGTGTATGATGATGTTATGTTCTTAATTGTCGTAAAACAATGCACAAATATGACCAGAAATATGTTTTGTGAGATTACATCGAATTATTTAATGCTGATTTAATATTGAAATTGAAGAACACCTGCATTACATTTTGTTGAATTATCAGGTAGGTTTCTTGTATACTATTCATTTCGCTGGGTAAATGTTTATATATTTAAATGATAATTCTCTCATCATTTATTTACCGTCATGTCATTCCAAACCCGTTTTACTTTTTTCTTTCTCAGAACACAGAAGAAGATATTTTGAAGAATGTTGGCAACCATTGTGTGAACACAAAACCACTGAGACATTTCTCAAAATACCTTCTTTTGAGTTCCACTAAATAAATATTTAAATGTAACAATAAATGATCACAGAATGTGTATTTTTAGATGAACTGTCCCTTTAAGTGAGTTTTCTGCTCAGGCTACAAATAATTAAAAACCCATTACATTGCAACATTATAAAATCTGAATTTCATGCATCTTAGACACTTTTATAGCATATATCTTGACTATGTTTCTTAATCAACACTCCAGTTGTCACAGTGACGAATCTGTACGAGCGCTGTGTTCATATTTGCATCAATAAAGCTTATATAGCAGAGGTATAGCTCGTGCCGTGGCAGTTATCACCCCACATAACTCAGTTTTTGCGAGGGGCTCTCAGACATCTCACCCTAATGGTTTATATATCATTAATACGGTGTTGTACTCCAGTCTTTCGCTGTCACGACAGATGAGCTCTACCTGTGCAGTTCTAAGAGTTTATAGTTAGCAATACAGCGGGTCGCTCATTCTTTAAAAGCAGAAAGATAAATATCACGCAGGGTAAATGAACATCATGAAAAGATGATTAAGCTAGTGTTTTCTCAAGGTTTCGTACATTCGAACGTGATCAGAATTGATTTTTGCGAACAGGAGATTACGCCCGTACGTCGTACATCTTGCTCAAATTAATGCTATTCCGTCTTGTAATCACTGGCTGGGAAATCATGTTAAATGAAGAGTAAAATTAAACATTATTAGATGAATTGTAAATCGAATTGAGTATTATTTTTGGTGTCACATCATATTAGTTGAGACTTTGGGAAGCCCTGTAATAAATAAGCGCATGGAGCCGTTTGGACTTTATTTGCATGTAAATGCCGGCCCGCGGTTCACGTCGGTCTTCATAGCTACTGGCTGTGGTTTGGTGTTCGTATGGGTTTGAATGAATCGGTCGATTCAGACTGGAAACAAGTATGTTTCACACAATGAGCTTGACTGACTGAGCAAAAGATGGTGGTCCTGTTCCCCCTCCCTACCGTTCACAGGCATTACCATCTTAATAAGGAGGCTGATTTGGCCCCCGGGCTGAGGGAAGAGGGGCAGGAAGGCGGTGGGGCAGGTGCGCTTATGTCAAATTGACCCTGTGCTATTAAAGAACATGGAATATAAAGGCTTGGGAGACAAGTTCTGCTGTGTGTGTGTTTCTACTGACTTTGTGTTAACATTTGCCAACAGTCTCCAGGCGTAGATGACATCATCAGCAACGCTGTTTTTCAACATGCTGCTTCCCAAAGGATGGATCACGGACAATAGAAAATGTTGTCGCATGTTAAACGTACAAGTTTAAATGCAACTAACTATTAATTCACGTCCCCAAATGAAAAAATACTGTGGTATACTTTAGTATTTACTATAGTAAAATGTTATATACTAAAGTGTTTATATACCTTACCATTGTAAATATTAAAGAATATCACAGTTTTTACTAGTTTATCAATACACTAGGGCTAATACTACAAAATATGATAGTACTTTTAGTTGAAAGTAACACAAAACGTGTTGTCCCAAGAAATAACATAGAAATGTGCACAGTTAACGACAACACATTAATGTTGATACTTAAGTATTTACTATAGTAAAGTTTTTATATACTACAGTGTGTTTGAACCGTATCATAATACGCAGAATTCACTTTACAGTATCAATTCACCAAAGGTAATACAACAGAATACTGTCGTATACTTTACTATTTACGATTTACCACTGTTGTAAAATTTCTATAGTCTACAGTGTTTTGAAGCTTACCATAGTAAATATTAAAGCATACTACGGTTTTTACTACAATTTATCAATTCACTTTTGTTAATACTACAGAATACTGTAGTTTACCTTTATATTTACTGTAGTAAAATGTAGTACACTTTCTAAATACTACAATGTTTTTTTTAACCTTACCAGATCATATAATACCGTAGTATACTTCAGTATTTACTATAGTAAAGTATAGTAAAATGTCTATGTAAAATTTGAAATCATGCACAATAAGACCAGCATTATACATTAAGTAATTAAATGGGGTCAAATGTGATTTCACCTTTAACAATATCACAAAACCGAACTTCATTAATGATGTTTAAATTTCATTTCAGTCCGACTAGTTGTCAGCACAACCTTCCCAAACCGCCACGGGGTCTCGCTCACCGCAGAGACAGGCAGACAGCTCATTTCTAAAACGGATCCAGGACCTGAGAAGGGCGCATTGTCATTCCACTCTTAAGTGAATAATAGCCCTCCTCTCCTGGCGTTAGAAATTTGGGGAGTGATCATCTAATCGCTCTGTACTGCCGGTTGATGGATCAAGCACCCTGAGCTAAGAGCTTGTCAATAGGAGCTCGGTAATTAACAGAGTGGCATGGAGCAGCGGGGAGATCAGACGGTCGGATTAGTTCTGCCAGGTTCTCCTCAGCAGTCGATACACATAGAGACAGAAGCCCAAGTGCCCCAGGACTCATTAACATACCTACACCAGATAGCACCTTCAAATTAGCCGGACTATATCTCTCTTTTCTGGTGTACGTGCATTGCAGCGTCTGATCAATGCTTTAGGATTGTAAACACAGGTGAGTGAGTTCAATGCGCTTAATTCGCCAAGGCAAGCGTTAGGGATATGAACAACGCACAAACTTCGAGTATTCTCTAAAATTCGTGGTTGTCTCAAGCCATGGTTGGGTTAAATATGGAAATGTACCTAGATAATAAACATGGACGATATGAATCTAAAAAATGTCCTTATATTTCCCAACCATGGTTTGAAAGAACCCAAAGAATATCAGGTATGTGTTTTGGCCTTCTTGAAGTTTTCAAACTATTTTAACTCATAACCAAGTTCAATGAGATTTTGACAAGTGAGGGATGCACTTAGGCCTACATATTGTTTTCATCCTACTACAAAATTTGTATAATAAAAGCCTACAGCCACCTCAAACCCTAAATTATTACTAAAATCACAGAGATATAATCTGTGAATAACTTTGGTGTACCCTTATCCCTCAAATCTGATTGACATCCCAGGGTCAATGTCTCTCACTTGGCAAAATGAGGAAATCCTCATTAGCAAAAAAAGCTGCTATATTTGGGAAATGATAACAGTATTGTCGCCTCTGTCACATTTCGTGCCGCCTCCGACCCTCATCAAATTATGTCGGTTGTCTTGTCTATGTTCACAAAAACACTGCGTTCACTCAATGGACTGTCATTTGTAACTGAAGTTGCAGCATTACGCCACTACGGAGGCGCTGTTTCGATATAAGCTCAGTGAGGCACAATATCAGGATGTCACCCCCTTCGCCTCATTTTGAGCTAGGAAAAACCCTGTTATCAAACAATTAATAAATACTTATTTGTGTGGTCTACGAAATAATGATCTTTCAATTTAATCACAGAAAAATGATGCAATCAATGAACTATGATATACTGTATGTATCTACCCAATCAGAATATATGATTCCCCCCAGTCAAGCCAGCCTAGTAACGGGCCTGCCCCACAATCATATTTATCGACACGCTTACGCAGCCTCTTTGACTTCCCAAAACCGGGTTTAAGCAACATGTACAACATATACTGTTATCTCCAAGCAAATGTTTGCGCTTTTTATCGAAACAAAATGTTTAACTGTAATGTCAGTATATCCGCTTTACTCATTCATTACACAACCTCCAGTGCAGGAAATCCCATCATACTCTTAAACAAGACAGGAAAGAGCAGTCAGTTTCACTCCTGTATATCATATTTCTGTGGCACTTTCATTTAGTCGACCAAATAAAAACTGCGCACCAGAACAGAATCTAATGGAACTTCCCTAATATCCGCTCGGCTCGGGTATCGCATTTGTTGCCAAATGATCAAACGTCACGGTGGAACTTTTGACAGCTGGCCTTGAGACTTACATAAATACGAGAGAATTAGAGTGAAGCGGTGCTGGCCCTGGATGACTTCTTGACAGTCAGCTCATTAGAGCAGAACCCAGCGCTGGGCAGTCTGAAACAGCCATTCACCATTCAGCCCCGCTGCTCTTACGGCTAACAGCTCGAACCCAGCAGGCGTCTGCGCTTTTACAACATCGCCATTATGAAGTGGAACAGGTCGGCGCGCGGACGGGTGGAAGCCACTTTCTGCGGCTGCTGTATATTACATGCTTAACCTATCATACACAATTACTGTTTAGAGAGGGCCTGCTTGACCTTTAACAGAAGAATGAGAGCTTACACGCTCGCGCCGGCCTGCCGTGACAACTTTAGCAGAGTGCCGCGCCGAATGCTGCGGTCGGGTTCAGCAGAAAACCTGGCAGAGTGAATCACCGCGGCGCTGATTTTAATAACAGGGCTTTCCTGTATTTGATTGTATCGTACGGTGTATGAGGAAGTCTGAACAGAAGGTTAACATTAAACTTATATGACTGTTAGGCAAGCGTTGCATCAATAAGAAACTCGTATTTGAGGGGGAATTTTGAGTTTTTCGAGGCACTTTAAGGGCAAGAAATAACATAGTGACATTAATAGAAGCCATTAAAAGGTTACTGTAAGGTTACAAACTTTAATACACACATTTTGTTTACATGTATTATGGGGACTTCTCATAGTCAAAGTGAATTTTAAAACTATAGATTATGTATATTATAAACCGTACATTATAATCCTATACAATCAAACTATATATCACAACCCTACCCAGATAGCACAGGTATGTCTGTAAGATGTCTGCTAAAGATCTGGAAAAATCGGCTGTGTAAAAACATCTGATAAAGCAGTTTTTAAATTGTACATTTTCACTATAAATCACAAACATATTACAGACATCTTCTAGATGTCTATATGACATCTGACAGGAATCGTTGCATAGACGTTTTGCAAATGAGCAACCGATCCAAAACATACATCTTGCAGATGTAAATGTATAGAACAAGGGTTTTTAAACGGGGGTCCGGGGACCCACAGGGGGGCTCCAAAAATGTTCTAGGAAAAAAGATTAAAGCTTTTTTTGCTATGGATAGTTTCCAGAATTGTTTACATTTGAATCTTTCTAGTGAGTTTTTCTCTCTATAGTTTCTTTTTTCGGACTCGAAGTGAAATTGTTGCCGACTATTTAGGTTTAGAAACAATGTGTTGTCGTTATAATATTCTATTGACTATTTATTCAGCACATTTTTAAACCTTTCTTTACACAGAAATAAATATAGATTGATATATATTTTAGAAAAGGGGGTCCCTCGCAAAAGGTTAATCATATTTGGGGGTCCATGGCATCATAAAGTTTGAAAACCCCTGGTATAGATCACATCTCTGACATGTTACACATATATAGTATAGTCCTCATCAAGTCCTTTACAAGGTCTTTCAGGGCTATCTAAATGTGTGAAACACTGAATAAAGGGAATGAAAAATTGTAATAACACCTGTGAGGTGAGAAATCTAATTCTTTTAATTTGGTCTAAACCTCATTAACTGATAATGAACGCACATACTAAGCAGAAAATGGCTTACAGTTGTCTGAACTGCAGAATAAACGCGCTTTTGCTTTTTTACTCTAATGATACACACGTGTACGTCAGATTGATTTGACCTCACAAAAGGAGGAAGAAAACTCATGCAGATTTTTGATTGCTTCAACTGAAACAATAAGAGAAAAAGCAAACACTCACTGGAGCTAAACGTTTAGTCTGCATGTTTAACAGTCTGGGACGATTTTGTAATTGGCTCATTTTAGATATCAGACCCCATGTAATAAGAGGTCCTGAGATTCATGGATGAATAGTAACATTTGTCCTGAGGGCACTTGGTTTTAATTCCCTTTTGGGAATGTCGGTGGGCCACAATAACACGGCATACATATGTAAACACGCTTAAAACACAATGAATATCAATACATAGGCCTATCAAAAATGTGATGTGCTGCCCAAGCTGCTTTCATCTTAATTTAATCTGACTTTTAATATAAAAATAGTACACACATCACACTGAGGATAAACTGCTGTCTTCTCTCACCCTTGGTTTAGTTTATTGTCTCCCGTTTCCAGACCAGTTTATTGTGTATGTAACGTTAAAATACACCGTTACCTGTGTGGTCAGCTGGGTCACCTGCAGTCGCTGGAGAGATGACATCATCCTCCTGACGTCATCGAAAGGGACAGGGCAAACTGAGGTGAGTTAAAGAGGTGGATTGTTTTCTTTTGGTTAAGTGATGTCTTGTGGCATTTGGTTGGTTTATCTTTCGAAAATGAAAATGCGTCGAGTTTCTCCCAAACGAAGATACGCAAGTTGTAGTCGATGAAATAATTCAACAAGCGTCACTAAAGTGGCTTTAGACGTCAGCATATCATCCTCAATGCGGAATGCGGAGACGTGTTTTTAATAGTTTAGCTGTACAGTATTTTACTCGACACGATTAAAACCCCAGACCGCCATGCAACCATCAAAGACGAACGCATTCAAGCCTTGTAGTAAACATTACATGTCGTACTTACGAGTTGAGCCCACATAAACGCAAGTCGGAACTCGCGTTGGGGGCGTTTCAGTGGGGAAATACGACGTCTGTAGGCTACTGAAGTGTAAAATATATTTGCTGCATTTTCAATCTACTTGAAGTACAAAGAGTTGGAGTTTTTTTTGCTGTTTATTTAGTTACCATTGTGCTGAAGGTTATGGGATGGTAATATGATGGCTGTGTATGTTGTTTATTGCATCATGCAATTAATAAAGCTCTGCAAATATTTGTTAAAATGCTTGCTTTGTGTGAAAAACCTTTCTAAAGAAAAATGTAATAAATGTTACTATTTCTTAAGTTTTATTGTTGGTTGATAATGAATGTATTAAAATAGAAGAATGAATGTAAACAGTTAAAAAATGGCAATTTTGCGACTGCTCTGCTTTGAGCAAATTTACTTTCTAACATAAATATGAACTTCCCAGAAGGACTTGAATTGTAAAAATAGATCAAATATAGATAACATTATTATTGTCTCTAAGTTGTCCTACTTGTTTAAACTTGTTCAAACGGCAAGTGTTATTAAATTGGTCTGTTGATATGGACAGGTATACCTCCATACAAACTTTTCTTTAAGTAATTTGTACTAAACTGACATTGCATCTTATTATTGTATTTTTAAAGATTCATCATTTAAAAGGTTCTGCATAACATGAATAGCCCGCTTAATACTTCTGCAACTTAACTAAAGGCCATCCTCTGACATACAATATTCAGGGATACTTCATAGCTGTCACCAGCCGATGATAATATTATTATTGCTGTAAAAACATTAGTTCACAGTGAATTTGCTGCATTATTAGTTCGACTGAGCCGAAAATGCGGAATCGTCCTCGTCGCAGTTGATGGCTGGATGGTTTCACCCAATCTGAATGAATAAATGATGTGTCTCTCCTAATGGACATGCCTACTTAAACACGGCATTCATTATTAATCCAACAGAATCTCTGACAGATGAGCTACAATAATGTCGCTGCCGTCTTGTTTCCAGTTATCGACTACAGTAGGTAGATAAACGTGTTTTACCTATTCAAATATTTCTTCCAAACATCCCACAACCCAACTAAAGCCCTTTATGCGAGAGTGCCGCTAAGCCTGATTTAATGGGCAGTTTTTTGAGGCAAGAACTGCTGACCAGAAACGTTCAATATTCCACCCTCCGCTCCAGTATACTCACCTTACACCGAGCCCGGCTGAAATGTGTCTTTAATTAGTGAGAAAAAAGTCCTATCAAAGCTACTTTGCCATTAAATATTCATCCTTCTTTTCCGAGCAGATCAAGAGGGCTTAAACACGAGATATTCTTGACTTTAAATAGACTTAAAAAAAAATAGGCGCGAGATCTGTGGGGATAAAATTGCACCTTGTTAGGTTATAAGCTAACTCTCTATTTGCCTTAGCCGAGGTTTTAATGGGCCCATCCATAGCGAAGGAGGGCTTGCACACACAGATACGCTATTAGCCTTGTCATTCGTTTAATAATGACGGTTTATGAGCCATCTCCTTTACATATTTACTGTCCTTAGCCACACAGACTAGCATATGGCCATTTAAAATGTCC
Organism: Triplophysa siluroides; assembly: GCA_006030095.1. Lineage (NCBI taxonomy): Eukaryota > Metazoa > Chordata > Actinopteri > Cypriniformes > Nemacheilidae > Triplophysa > Triplophysa siluroides. The sequence goes on along the minus strand of VCII01000170.1, from coordinate 1,152,672 downwards.
TGCATTGCCCCGTAGGGGATTCCTGGACGCGGCTCCATTTGGTTATATACAAAACTCCCCCCTCCAGGGACGGCATTAGGCGTGACCTTTCACCTCTCCAAATACCCTGTGGTTTATGCGCTCTAATAACATGTGGCAAATATTTACCAGCCCGCATTGTGATATATTGGAGCACCACTGTGAATATTAGAAGATATTTTCTGCTCAATCGGCTTCCGATGTCAAGGTAGACGCGCACCCTGGAGAAAATACAGTTCTGTGCACAATGCGCTGCCTGTTTTTTTCTTACTCTTTCTTTCTTTCGCTCGCTCTCTCTTTTGAAAACCACTGAGCCCGGCTGGTTTACATAATCGCAGTGAATAGAGTCAGATTAGTGAGCATGCATATACATTCCAAAGTTGTCTGTCCCAAGCGCACACCAGAGAGCAAGAGAAAGTCTGAGAACTTTTGGGCTGTAAATGGATTATTTTTTGGATAATAACCACCCTGAATAGCCAGATGGCTTCCAGAGACCTTCTTAAACAAGAAACACACAGACAACACACAGGGGCCCACCATGATACCTGAGTATTTTAATCCTCTAGAAAAGAAACAACAGAAGATACGGTCTACAGCGGTGGTTCTCAACTGGTGGGTCACGACCCAAAAATCGGTCTCAGGTGTGTTCTCATAGGGTCTCCACGGGTCAAAACACACTTCTACATTTGCTACAAAATGATTAATTTTCCTGTGCAGTCCGTCTTGCTGAAATGTTTGCATATTGTTGAGCCTTTGCCTTATAAGAAACTAATCAATGTTTGATTAAAAATAAATATATGTTTTGTTTATACAATTTTGCTACAAGTCAATGTTGTGATGTTAAAGCATTAATCAAAACACAATTGTTGAGAACCACTGATCTATAACACAAAAACATGCTGGGTTATTTTCAGCCCAGAGTTTGGTAAAAATTGGACAAACCTAGTCAATGGGTTGTAAATTAACCTGTGCTCGGTTGTTTTAACCCATTTAAACCGATGTGTGTGTTATTTTAACCCAGCAGATGTGCACTTTAAGCATCGTGTTATGTAGTGTTTTGTGTTCAAACATCAACTTCATGATTTGGAGTATTTATTCTTATTTGTAGATTTTTGGGAAATTCTAATTTTTTTCTTTTTTTTTTATCAGAAAAGAGAATGTGAAGCTACGTCACGCCGTGTTGAATGTTACGCCATCTTGGGAGGATCGCTGCTAGTGCGTTCGACGCAGTGTTTCGTTATTCTTGTTTGATAAGGAAATATAACTATGGTAGGTCGGTCTTTCTTCACTTTCAATTTCTCCATATATCAAACAAAACAAGTTATGGTACATATCAAAACAATATTAGCAGTGGAGTATGATCCTCCCAAGATGGCGGCACCACTGCAACATAAAGCATGAGGTCAGCTTCACATTCTCTATATCTGAGATATTTTTGCACCTAACAAAGTATTTGGAGACGGAGGCCTGCAACGGATGTAACATCAGTCATCACAAGACTGAGGCAAATCACATTTCATATTCAGATTCTCAAACCTTTAAATTAGACCTTCACGGGAAAGTATCGTACATTAAAACTGTTAATTATGCCGCTGCTAAATTATAGAAACGCCAGCATATGCCATATGTAAGACTAACTGAACTCGCCAAGTATATTCCGACTTTCACACTTCTAATTGGCGGCTTCCTTGAAATCTTCCCAGACAGAGGCACGGGCCTTTTTAAAATGATTAAAAGACTTTCCTCTGTATATTTTACATGGGAAATATTCATTTTTTGATGAGGGCTAATTGAGTGGAGCGTGAATTCAGAATGTAACTCCGTTTTTATGTGTTAGTTCTTTTTGCTGTGAGGAAAGACGCTGAGGACCACCTGATGTCTCCTTTCATTCAACATCAAATACACGATCAAAGGTTGTAATGCAACGAGGTCAATTGCTTTGTTTAGCTTCTTTGAAGCGTTCTATTGGATGACACTTCTTATTTGAAGCACATGACAGTATGGTTGTGTCAGTTTGGAACGACAGAAGTGTTTTCTCAACGGTGTAATGGTACCGATCAAGATTGTAATATCAGTAACTTTTTGGGATCAGCCTACAAACTTTGTGTGACCAGTGCAGTTTCTTAATCATTAGACTTGGACACTTTTCTGGGTTTAACTTTCTGGGCTCTTTGTTGTTTTAAAAGCTTTGTATTAGTGTCTGGCTAAGTGATGAGTATTTTGACATTTATACGCAACCTCAATGGCCTTCGTTGGGGTGGTACTTTTAATTGTTCCTTATTGTACCTTTACAAAACATTACATGTTTGACCTTTTTGGGTGCATTAGTGTACAGTCAAATACAACATTTTACTGCATCGTAAGGTACCCAATAGGATTTTTTACAGTGCACACTTAAAATGTATTAATGTGTTGCAGTTATTTTAAAGTTGCAATTCGTAATTCTTTTGGTAAAAATAAATAAATTAATAAAACTGTGTTCAATCGATTTCCTTTCCTTACAAAAATTCCCAGAAGCCTAGGATAAAGATTTAAGATCTGAGAAAAGTCAAAAGATGTTTGTGAGGTTTCAAATAATAAAAGCACATTATTGGTGTCAAGCATTGAAGGAGCAGTTGTGACATTGCATCTCTGTGAACGTAAAGAAATAGTTCGTCCACAAAGAAAAATGTTTTCAAACGTGATTTGGTTTGATATCTATAAATGTATGTACTTGTGTGTGTGCGAGTCATCTTAAAAAAACATTATGGGGTCAGTGACTGTAGACCATTCTAGCATATTCTAATGGCTTTTCCTGCGACTCATTGTTCTTGTGGTAATGAAATAAATGCCCTACACTAAAGTACACATGTATTATAGGTGCTTATTGTGCATATGTTGCTCATACACACCTGTTTTAAAGGGAGTTTAAGACGCCTTCACCACCATACTTAAATTTACTCCAGCGTGGATTTGCATGTCTGCATGGTCGTTCCAATGGGAAGGCCCGATAAGTAAATGTTCTCCGTGCGTTTGTCACATGATTAACCTACATGCGAAGCTAACAATGGCATGATGTGGCTTTCCATTCATCTGCATGTCCTCCCCACTCACTGCCTACTTAACTTGCAAATTCCTCTGAACTGTAACCTACTGTCTCATGGCCGTTGATTCTACATGTCCCTGTAGATGGGCTGTCATCGGAGAAATGTGTGCGTATGCAGTGACTGCACGTGGAAGCGTGTGGAATTCGGAGAGAGAGAGTTCTTCCTCTGACTGATGATGCGTTTCCTGTCCTCCCACGTTCTCATTTTTCACCACATAAAGAAGCAAGTCTGCGTGAACTTGTGCGTTATCCGGCCAGGGAGATACGCTGGGGCTGTTTCGGCACATACATCTGCATCTTAATGGCTACCCGAGGTTGCACTATATGTGTTTTGCAGCTTTAACTGTAAATTTGTTTAAAAGTGATGCTTTTGTTGGTTGAGATCTATGTTTTAATGCACTTTCTGCAAGTTAAAAACATTCAGGTGTTTAGATTGCAGGGTTGAAGTGGTTGGCCTGGACCTCGAGCTATTTAAAACGTCTTTATCGATGGTAACAGAAATGCGAATATCACGCGGATGTGCTGGTTAATCATGTTTAATAAGGCTACTGAATTCTGACAGGCATGTCTTTTTTTCTTATTTAACACATCCAGCGTTCACACTAAGTGGCGGCGTAAAAGAGTTTCAACTATTTTCAAATATAATTGCAATTAAAGAGTGTTCACAGCAGAAGCTTGCGGTGTTTAACCTCGAAAAGACTTCCTCCACAATAATCAGCTTTTTAAACAGCTAATGACTCCGACGTAAGTTCACACTGTGCAGGCAGGGCTGTGAACAGTCCCGTTCATTAGACATGTTAACCACTTGGGTTCCATCTATAAGGACTTAATAAGACCAGCTCTCAGGTTAGAGACTTTTAGGTGACAGAGTAAGTGTAGTTCTTGTTATCACGTTTGATCTACATGGCAAACCTGTCACAATTAGTTACGTCTGGGATTGCGCGGATCATCCATTAACGAAATCGCAATTTTACCACTTTCAGAATGAAATTAAAAATTGACCACGCTGACTATTAATGCATGTTAACGGAGCATGCTAGTTAAAAGTTATTTTTTACTTTTATACAGTGGTCATAGAAACATAGTTTACTTTCTTCAGTTTTCTTATCATCACAGTTATTGCATAATCGTTTGCTTTTATTTGAACTTAAAATGGCTGCAAATGTGGTTTGTAATTTCTAGGTTCTTGAGCAAAGTTTTAGGTTAATGCAGATATGATGTTTGTCGTATGCAGAAGTTGTTTTTTAATTTGAGATTTTTATCATTTAATTTAATTGAAATTGATTTGACAAAAAATAAAGCATTATCGTATAATGCTTATATTTCACATAATTATTTTACAAGTAATCATATAGCGTGTTTTTATCAATATTGTGCATCTTATGTTGCTGGTTGTAGAGTATGTTATATTGAGTATACTCCATATATTGAGGAACATTGTGGATGGATTTTTTAAAATATATTTTAAAGAAATCGGTTCATTTCAAGAAATGTCGAGAGCCATATCGAATCCAGTCGATTTCTGATGAATGCTATCCATTATAGCTTTACATTTGTTGTTAAATGTCACATTTGGTGGTTTGTTTGATCCGTGTGAATGTGATTTTCGCACCCGAGCCCACTTTAACCTGCGTGTTTTATGCAGTGCAGTCCGTAAAAACGGAACAATGGTTCTCGTTTTTCAAAAGGCAGGATAAAGGCTCTCGCCAATATGATGCACAGATTTACACGTACATATAAAAGGAATTTACATGAATTCGAGTTAAGATGTGCATAACAGGTCTTAAGCAATTATGGGCTAATTGTTCTTCCTAATTGCCTTTGGAGGACTGCAGGATTCTATAGAACCGTCCAGACACAATGTTATGACAGCTCACAACGTTCAAGCCGAGAGTTTCGAGTGTTCTCGTGTGCTGCCTTTTAATCTGAGCCCGGCAGATGAGAGCCTCAGTAATTGCTATATATTGCTCTTTGTTTCAAGGACCTTTGATGATCCCAAAGCCATGCCTTTATCAGAAGACAAAGTAATTAGAAAGGAAAATGAAGGGAGGAGAGGCGGGGGGGGGCCGGGGTCTTCTGATTAGCAGACTTCTCACCCTCTGCATCCACCGTGATTATTTTTATAGACTCTTCAGCTGCCCGTGTTTGTTGGCGGTGAAAATGAGGATTCAAATGTGCAGTCAGCATGTTGTTGTGTTTGAGCCGGTTAATAACGATAATAAAACAAGGTGATAATGGGTCCGGTTTGATGGGCACAACCACTTCGTGCTAGCAGTTCAGCCATGCAGAAACAGGCTGTGTTTAAAGAGGAACAGCACCTGTCAAAGGTTTAAACACCTGTTTGTTTGTTTGTTTATATTATTGATAGTATTATTATTTGTTTGTTTGGAAAAGTACTAAATTGTATGAATTATACAATTTAGTACGAAGGAGTATGAATTATATTGTGAACTGAAGTGTTTCATTTTCTTATCCGTGCATCCTACTTCAGGTGAGGTGCATTCTGGGAAATATTTACTCATTTCTGAAAGAGGATTTGTTAACTGCTTTTCAGTCGCTCTAATTCATTTCATTATTTTTGTTCATCATTTTATAAATATTCAGAATTCATGAGCTATACTTCAAAGCATGCACTGGCATTTTATTAGATAAAAAAACTTAAATTAATCATTTAATAAGAGGTGAAACATAATCCAGTTTTATTTTTCTTACCCTATTGGCATGATATATTTAGTTTTAAGCATAAACTTGATGTCTTTTTTCAGAAAACCAGAATGGAGCTCAAGAAAAGTATCTTGATTTTTAGAAAATGCATCTACATATACAGCAAAAAGTCAAAAACGTGACCGCAGTATGATAACATTTTAGATGCATGCGTGTGCAGAATTATCTATTGCATTTCTTTAATCCCATTGCAATAAATGCCATATTTAATATAGTCTGGGTCATATGTTTTGCATTTCTAGGTTTTCAAAAACCAGGTCTTTTCACACAAGTTGAAGTGACAGATAATGTTTTTAAGAACAAAAGATATTTCTCATTTCAACACTTAATAAACCTATATAATTTGCGATCTAAACTGCATTTGATTAAATGAGTTGGATTAAAATTGGATTTAGCATCTCAGAGAGGACCTGCTAACAATTTTTTTGAGTCGCAATGAACTTTTCCTGTGCTGTGAAGGGCCGGTTCTGAACACACACTGTGGGAGAGTTTAGTATTAAGTTCAGATGACGGTGAACCTGATCCAGGATATCCCAGCCAAAAGGATGTGTCTCATTTTCCGGGGAATTTCCTCCCGTGTGGAATGCAGGGAGGAGCGTGTGAGGGATTTGTTGGGTGTATAGGGTAAACCAGCATGCTGTGCCAAAACAGTCAATTGGGCAGGTTTATTTAATAACATTTTTGACAAATTTCTGGTTCTGATGTTGCTTGAATTTGACAGTGTGTTTAATGGATAAAAATGTATTTCTTTTTTATAAAAAAAGAAAATGATGAGACATTTCCGTTCTTATGCTTTTCTATATTTTAAGTTAATATTATTATTTATATCTAAGTAATCTATAGATTTTATTTAATATTTTACTTTGCAATACTTGTTTTCCACCTTTTGAGATTTCCTGGTTTTCTATGATCACAGGATCCTTGACTTTCACACATCTTGTGCATTTTAATGCTGAGGTCATTAGCATGTTTAGCATTTCTGAGAACCAGACATGATGAAATGACCAACGGGGAACTACAGAGCGTGTTTGGTGACGCAAACATTAGTAAGTAAAACTGTTTCACACGTTCCGACTGTTTTTCAGCCCAATGACTAATTTGTTTATGGATCTGTATGCTAAGTCCTATTTGTGTGTTATTGTAGAACATCCACTAGGGAACACTGACCTTTTCTTCTACACATAATGGATTGAAGTATTGAGTGTATGGCTTTCGTAATTAATTTATTTTATTTACTTATTTATTTAAAAGGTGAAACATCAGGCAAGCAACGCTGGAGTCTCCTTGGATAACCCAGTGAATCAATTGAAAGGTATTTCAACTCGTTTGATTCTTTTCTCGTTTTATTTGGATCTTGATGGGCACAATTCAAAAGAATAAGATTGCGCAAAGCTCCACATTAAATTGAACAAGTACAACACAAAACGCCATGCTTTAAATTGTGTTTGGATGAACCTCAGTTGAATTCTTTGTAAAATAGCCAATACACACACCTGTGACTGACTGCACATCAGTTAAAGTCAACGTTATTGTGTGAAGTTGTACGGTTTCTCACTTGTTCATATGAAGGATATGTCTGTGTGTGTTACGTGTCGTTGCGGGTGAAAGTGCCCCCAGATTAAAATGATTTCAGGGTAGATTGTGAACAATTATGAGATGCTGTTGGGATTCAACTGTGGCACCCATGGGAGCAAAGAACCCACTTGAGAGAAAGTGTGTGTGTGTGTGTGTGTGTGTGTGTGTGTGAGAGAGAGACCACACACGCACATCGGTGTGTAACCACAAATGGGACATGTATAGGAGTTTTGTCTGGACACTTTTTGGTTTCGAGCGACACATGGCGGTTTCTGGTTACCTTATGTTTTCACCAGGATCCATTTTTGAAGTATTAAAACCATCAGACATTAAACATCAACAATGTTAGATTTCCGTCCTCTCAAGAGCAATAAAGTATTAAGATTTTCAAACATGCCAAAATATCCCCGCATTCAATAGACCGATAGCTAATTTGATCAGCCCGAAGCAACTCCCCGCAAATCCGAGGTCACAAACCTCTCCGATTTGTGAATTTGATTGACGGTTGTGCGCCTCGCTGATGAGATTTCCAGAAGTTTCTCCGGCTCGTGCTGATTTTACTGAGCTATGTGATTTGCAGGAGGTCTCCGGGGACGAATTTGAACACGGAACCACTGAAAAAAAAGTTTAGTTACGGTTGGCTCGCTCAACATACTGTTGTACTTAATGCCCGGGGTAAAAATGGTCACTTTTGTTTCTCTACAATTAATCAGTCGGGAGTTTGCAGATAACTCCGAGAAACATGTGTAATGAATCTGGACCATTGTTCATTTCTAATGGCCCAGAAATGATGTGACACTGTAAAAACTGAAAGTTCGGACAATTACGCGGACTCTAGTCACAGTCAACTTCGATTTACGCTGAAATATGTGGATTATTTCTTAGGCATTCTTAGTGAGTGAGGTAGTACCCGATGAGGGCGTTTTGTAATAGTTCCGTTCATTACGTGCAGCTGTTTTCAATCTTTTGGCATAAGGAGAATATAAAAAAGCCATAGTTTTACTTGTATTAACCCAATGCTTAACGCACTGACCACCTGCATATTTTCCCCGACCTCATTACCGCGGCCCTCTCCAAACCGGCCCTATCAGTACCTCAGTGTTCGGACCATGTAATTCGAGCGAGTGCGGGATAATAAAATTACATGCAATGAAATTACATACATTGGGAAGAAAAAAATCAGGTTGAACTCTGGGTGACCGCTACCTCTTTCTGACTGCAGATTTACGAGTTAGGTGGGCGTGGAGCGAAAAAGCCCCCGTCCTGACCAAGACGTAGGGTCACCGCACGACTCCTGTTGAGACTCTCCGTGCTTGCCATCTTCAAAGCGGTTGAATTTGGACTTTCATAATTAACAGACCCTTCTTACAGCGCGTCTGCTGCAGCGCTCCCCCGGGGAGCTCTCGTCTGAACGAGAGCGGCTCTTCCATCTGACGCCGCGGCGCTCCGAGTGCCATGCCACGCCCCCGCGCGCAGACCGCTGCTGTCGTGCACCACCATGCCTTGGCACGCGTGTAGCCGTTACCCTTAACCACATAGGAACGTTAACTGGCATGCACAACCTTCATTTCAGCTCTCAGGCGTTATGGGCCCGTAATTCTGTGCGAGTTTGAAGTATGCTTTAACTTGGTCACACGCTTGCATGATTGAAGGTTATTAGCGTTCTAGACTCACCCACGGACCGCCCACAGTCGGTTCACTGACCGTCTGATGTGTGGATTGCATGCAAAAGTGAAAAGAAAAACGCTTGCAAAAGTGGCGAGTCCCATTAGATTGAATTAAAATGTAATTTCCAGGTGTCATGGTGGAACAAAGTTTTTTTGGACCAGAAAATTCTTTCATCATTTACTCAACCTGCCGTCATTGCTTAGCTGTAGAACGTTGGTAAACAAATAATTTACGACTTCCAATGTACGGACACAAAACCATATTTTTCAGAGTATGGTTGTGTTGGCTGTAGAGCAGATAATCTTTCCGTCTAATAATTGGACAGCTCTGTTACAAGTAAGCTTTGACAGACAAGGATTTGTGTCTTTGTACATTAGCATAGGAACTACAGTGATATTTCTAGAGTCACTCAAAACACATTCTTAATGATTGCTAGGAAGTCAGACCTATAGCGTAGCAGACCGCTGTGACTCAATAATATAATGTGATAGACAGTGACTTATGTTTAAACTCTCTATGATGGGTTTTGTAATTCAGAGTCAAGCCTAGGAGTGATATACAGGTGCTGGAAAGATATCACTGCGTTTTTTATAGCCTCAACTATCACGGTGACAAAAAGACATACTTCATAACCTCTCACAACTGATGTGTGTGACATGTGGATTTCACTTAGACCTGCTGGAAAAATACCCTGGGAAATATGATGTCCAATATGGGGACTGGAGCTAATCTAAGCCACGGGTACACAAATCATGTCTCGCACTCGGAGAGAGTGGCGAACACATCTCTCCAGACCTGCAATGTATCTGTAAACAAATCAGGGTATTAACTGGGATGGAAATGAATCATCCATTTCCACTGGTCTGTCGCCCTGCTCGTGACAACGACATGATTTCTCTTCAGGCCTTTAAGTGGGACCTGCTCGGGCAGAGAAAGAAAAAAATGGGCCACTTCTTTAGATCTACACGCCGTAAAATAAAGTTATTACGGGCATGGCAGCTTGCCCAAAGATCTCATATGTTCCGTTATGAGAAGGACCGCATTAGTTTTAAGCTACTAAATAGAGTCGACTTGTTAATTAAAAAAATGCTTTATGTAGTTTCACACTGTCTCAGTTTGAAGCTTTGAACTTTTTGTAAGGTTGATGTTTCTTATTTTGTTTTAGGTACAAACAAAAAATCTGTTATTGAGAAAGGGCATAAAATTAATGTTCAAAACTGTCTGCTGATCTCACCATGATTCAGAATGGTACTGTAAAAAGAAACTTAATTTTACAGTTTTTTATATATCAACATGTTTTTAATGTATTTTTGAATTACGGTCAAAAAACGTTAAATAAAAAAAAAATCGCACATTTACAAGAACAACAGTAAAAAAATGTTTACAGTTGAAAAAACTTTTTTACAGTTTATTTCTGCTTATAAATGTTTTTTTTACAATATTTCTTTTTTTTACAGTTTATTTTTGAAATACGGTCAAAAACAGTAAAATTACAGAAAAAGACAACACATTTACTAGAAAAACATGGAAAACAATGTACTATATCTATATCTATCTATCTATCTATCTATCTATATATATATATCCTGTAATCTTACAGGGAAATAAAATATTTTATGGTATATTTCTGTTTCTCTAGCTTACAAAAAAATGTTTTTCCATGGTTCATGATTTTGCTAGAAACATCAGTTTAACGTAAATTGACTCAAGCCCACGTAAAGAAAATGATGTAAAGGAATCTACAATTTGTTTCAGACCAACATGATTTAGCTGAATGTGTTAAATCATAAAATCTTTTTACCATGACGAGTCGATAAGTTTTGAAGCTACACAAAGTCGCATTAGGTACTTTCTGGAAAAAAAACTTGTTAAGTAAATGACCTTCTAAACTTCACCCATTTACATAAAAGTGGAAAAGCTACGTTGAAGGTATAATTGAATTAAGATGTAACAGCAGGACATGTGCTTGATAGGCTAAGCTTTGTTGATCAGCAGCGACGATGAACTTTAGCCAATCTCCTTACATCATTACCAACTGAGTGACATAATGAAGCCGTGCCCATATTTCTCTTACAATGTTCCTGTTTTTTTATCTGAGCTCTTTTTCTTGGTGAGAAACAAACATTAATGTTTTTTTTCTTTATTTCATTCTTGTTTGGGAAGCTTGTGTATGTTGGGGGTGGAAGAAACTCCCCGGGGGTTTTTAACTCCCTGTCTGTGCTTATTAGATATTCAAATTTCTGTCGGATGCACACAATAATACACATTTAACATCGTGTGACTGACACTTTCAGAAGGTCTTTGTTTTCGTAAAAAAAAACACGTATGCAGTGACACAAACAGACAGGAACAAAGCAAAGCTGACAGGCAAACATGACACTTTAAACTAAAGCGACAAAGAAAACTGTATAGAGATGGTAAATGTCTGACATACATGAGTAAGACATTAAAGACCTCTTAAAGGAATAGTTGACCTAAAAATTAAAAAATCTCTAATTATTTAATAAACCTTTATTTTTTTAATTAACTAGATGGAGGGATTGTATCCGTCATGCTTTCGTTTATGAATAACAAATTAAGCTTATTTATACATTTTAAATTAATTTATTTGAACATTTTATTATTTTTTTTGGTAGGTTTGCTACAACATGAAGGTAAGTAAATAATGCAAGTTTCATTTGTGCATAAACTATTCTTGTGAAGTGAACAGAGGTGATTGAATGAAGAAAATAATACAAAATAAGCATTGCACCGCGCATCTGTGCAGATATAATGAAAACATGCATCTCCGTCATTAAAATTCTGATCAGATGCCTTAACATATTTAGGCAGGCCGAGGAGGACGCTGCCCATAGCTGTTTCATTGATCGGTTGCAGGGGCGAATGCTCAATTTCGTACCTTGAGTTATTTCGCATTAGCGTCCAGATGGTATTTATCAGGCTATGTAAATGAACAGAGCCATGCTGATTGGATGTCAAAAATAAGCAGTTAAACCTTGAAGGCATTCATTTTCCATGTGCGCTAATGGGCGCTTCTTGTGTTTCTTTGGACTAGGTTCCTTGTTGAAATTCACGTTTGATAAATTTGAGGGATTTGGGGGTAATTTGGCCATCGAGAGCGCCGCTGATCCTTCGAGTGTATATAAACCTCTGGGAGTTGAACATCACATCTGCATATCCGAGCTCAAATATATACTTAGAGTGATTGGTTTAAACATTTAGTTGTTGATCTTGTCCCGGATAGATTTGTCAAAACGTCACAAGCCCGCCACCCCCACCCCAGGCCGGTTTCATTTCCGAACCGTGTGGCTAATCCTTAAATACCGCTCTGAAATACATCTTTACTAAATTCATTGATTGAGTTAGTCAAACTTACATTCTGCCCTCATTTCGCAGTCAGAGCATGAAATAAATATTCCTCAATCCATTTATTTTCCATAAGGGAGGATAACCGGCTAGACGAGCCCTTACATTTCAATTAGACGGAGAGAGAGGAAAGAGAAGCAGTGGTCAGTCGAACGGCTGTCAGGATAATCGCTGCGGACAAGCCGCCGATGGCCTTTAATCCAACTAGATAACAACCACTGCGAATTCACACTCGCCGCTGAGAAATAAACGTGTCATGCTAAACCAAACACATTTACCACGCCGATCCCACCAGTACTGCCAGATGAACACGATAACCACTTTAAAGAAGTGTTCATTTGACAGAAAACATCGACGTGGGAGATCAGGAAACGACTGATTGTACATTTGAGATTGATTTAGTTTGAAATTTGTTGCTTACTATTTACTTAATTCGGCCAAGTATACCATGTATAGTGGTAAAGTTGCGTAACTTTAAGAATTGACGATGGTCACACCATAGTAACCAACTGTAATATTTATAGTTAAACTACAGTAAACATGGTTACTAAAAAACTAACCAATAAACCATGGTTCATTTTCAAAAGGTAGTTTCCTGGTCAAAAAAGACAAATTTACTCGGAAGCAAAACTGCATAATACCTTAAAGACTTTTACAGAAAATCATTTTAATTGGGAATCAAATTTAGCGAGGTTTCTATACTCATTGAAAATCATCATCTTACACAATTTTTGCTTCTCAAGAACAATTTTCTAGTTTTAAGGAACAATTGTTTTCAGTGTTTTTCATTCTATTGCAATAGTAAATCAAAAAGAGAAAAACACAGCATTGTGGGATACATTATGTATACATCTTCATCTAAATATTCTATACAAAAACCGTGCATACACATTTGCATCGAGCATGTCATTGTATGTAGTATGTTATTCTGAACAAAGCCGAACAACGTTTGCTGAAAAACTCTTATTTTAGCAGCTTAGCGTTGACATGCTGTTCGGTCTGTTTTATTATGCAGTAGCGCTCGGGCGACATGACGTTTATCGTTCGCTAAGTAGTGGGGACAGATTTGTCTGGCGCACCATATGTAGACAATGACTCTAACAAGTTAATATGGCAAGCATAAAAACGTGCTTGGTATTATTATACCCTCTTAGCAACAAGCTCAAGAGCCTAGAAATTAATTGCTAGACTAAGCAGAGACAGCACAAATGATTTATAATGTGGCTGAATTGCTGGTAGTTATTTATTTTTGCATGGTATTACACCAACCGCAATGTTTTGCTGAAATTGTTAGTCAGTATCAATGAATGCAATTAGAGTTTAATGGGCTTTAAAGAGAACATGAAAACACGGCGAAGAGAGAGAGACGCAGCGAGGGAAAAGTTGCAGCGAGGTATCTCGTCCAATCAGGATCTGTCTCATGGAGGGCGGACGGAGATGGTATGAGTGTGTATTAGGAGTGAAAGATGAAGTTTGGTGTTTTATAACATTGATTTGACGAATCGAACGTGGTGGTGTTGTCCAGACTTGCATCCTAACATCCCACACAGAACATCCTAGCAACCAGTCGGAACACCCTTGTATCTCTTAAACTGTACTGTAAGCATTCAAACGTACAAGCAACGTTTATGTAACGTTCAAACTACTACACAACTACTCAGCCGTTGTGAGGCCTTAACAAACTTTCTCTTTCTGTTACTTTTCATTAGGGTATGTGATCTTATTTTGTGAGTGATATGCAGTAAGTGCAAACCCACAAACTGTGAAATGCCTTCACGGCACTAATCTGTGCAAGTGTTCCAGCCGGGGTCTATCCAAATCAGGCCAAATTGAGTCCATGCCTGCCGTGTGTAATGTCATATAAATAATTTCGCCTTGTGTAAACATATCAATTTCTCCCCGCAGCAGCGAGCTTCAGAAACCATTTGCGGGACCCAGTACAAGGTCACCCGAAGCTTGGAGCGTGGACTCGGTAAGCGCGCACACACACGCAGGCCACGTCCAACTGAGCTTGCACAGGCTCCTTCTGAGCGCACCGGCCCTTAGGCAACAGCGAGCCTTTCCACAGTCATTAAGAGCAGCACACAGTAGATATTTATACACCGTACTGCATGGCATCATACATACATACTGTACATGCGTGTGCAGGCCGCCCGAGGCACGAGCACGGGCTGTGTTCTTATAAACGATACACATTCAATAAGCATGCGCAAAACAGTGCATGAAAGGCAAATAGGGTCCAAACTTGCTAAGTATTGTAAAGAAGCGCGGTGCATTTTTCCAGACAAATGCAAATCGAGTCGTCTTGGAACAAATCAAAACTAGCGTTTCATTTCTTGGAGCAGCTTGTTGATGCGAATGTCTCCGGGACACTGAAGTTGAAAGCGTCAATTATATTCTCGCAACCTTTGAAGCCGCCTTGTTGCTCTAGAGGTATGATGCTTCATATTCGAATGACTTTTGCTTGTGTTTCATCAGGAATGCATCTCTACGCCAGCTCGCATTTGAGGCTCTGAGCGACATTCATTTTGCATGTTTCTCTGCGAATATCTTTGCCCGCCAGTTGTTAACCTTACCACGTTCATTATACATTGTTTGAGTCACACCAGCGCATGTTCAAAACGGAGACGGTAGATTAGTGCAAAAGTAAAAAGCGGGCCACTCTCGTAGGCATTACTCAGCTTACGTCAGTGCGCAGCGGAGAGTCACACGCTCGTGATATACAGTAATTCAGACTAAGTTGTTAATATGGGAGTTTATTTTTTCTGACAGAGAGAAAATGGCTTCCTAACGCAGGATGGATAACCCCCGCTAGCTCGGCACACGCCGCCAGGACGGTCGCCCACAATTAGGTGTAAATAAATATTAACGTCTCCACTTATGTATCTGACGCTAACGTGCGAAATTGAATTAGCCTTGGCTTGACCTAATTGCGTTGTCACAGCGCGTGTATCTAAAGAGGAGAAAGGTAGCATCAAATTAATCTAACAATTAGTAATTGAGACAAATGGCGTCGGTGAAAGACTAGATGAGCTCAGAAACGTGTTGTAGGGTTAAAAGGCAGCACGGTAAGGCAGTGACTTAATCTAAAGACTATTAGCATTAGTTAACCGTGTACTTTTCAATTAGAGCGATCATTTTGCATTTCCGAGTTACTGATAAATACCTTTCGTCAGCCTCCCGCGTAACAGCACGATGCTTTTCCACGCAGGTAGCTTCCCAATAAAGACACAGGATTTAAAGAAAGTCATGTTTAAAAGGACTTACACAGAGGGCCAAACGGAGCAGCGTTGTGTGGTATTTCTCGAAGGGGGTGGGTGGCGGGGGGCTGGTATATTGGAGGAATAAAATAAAACTGCAAATCAAAAGGCCCTTTGTATTAAATTACAGTGGGGGCTTTGCAGGAAAGAAGCCTGCGCACACAAACTCAGTGTGAATCTAATAATGAACTCGCATCCAACCTTAATTAAACAGCCTACATCCCCTCGCATAGCCATATAATGATGTCAAGCCGGGAAGCAATTAGCTGCCCTTCTCTGAAAGCAAACAGTGTTTGTAAGTCACACAAAGTACTGCGGCAGGCGCGCTTATTGAAACCCTCCTGAAAAATAAAATTAATTAGTATGTTATGATTTTGGAGATGCCTTAACATTGGACCCAGAGGACAGGGCAGCTGAGATTAAAGACGAGCCCCTCTTTCTGCCAGCGCTGGTATATAACAGTGGGAGAACCATTTCGCCGTCTCATTAGCGGTAGGCCGGGCCAGACTACGCGCTTTGCCCCGCGACATCATAACATCCATTAAAATAAGCTGTCATGAGGTTGTAAGAATAACAACCCACAGTAGACCGAGTCATTGGGAAGATAAGAAAAGCAAAGTTTTCCGACAAAAGGCCCTTCTTAGGTGTACGCCGTTTATTTGTGTTTAGAGATCGCCCCTTTGTCTGCCTCGGCTAATTAAAGTGATGCCGCACCGCCCGGCTTCGCAGGCAGTCACGGGAAGGCACCAGCCAGCTGAGACATCCAATTACACAATTAGGCCTCCTACACCATCTCAAAATTGTCAGGGAATAAAAAAAGAAACTTTTCGCATCCCCTTTGTCTTCTTCGAACGGCGACTGCGAGCGTATTTTTCTCCGTATTCGAACGTAAAGCCCACTCGATGATGTAAGATGCAATTTTGCCACCGGGCCCCTTTGTCGTCTTCCGAGCGGGGCTGTACATTCACGTCTATTTACTCCAGTCGAGTTTCTTTTGTTCCTGGAAGTTGTTGCGCGGGCGGTCATTAGGCGCGCGAGGTAACTTCGTCGAACGAGAGCATTTGGAGACTGAGCTCTAATTGGCGATGTTTTACAAGGGAAGCACTTATCACTTTGCTTATTAAAAATGCTTATTGGATGCAATAAAACACACATTATGGTGGTGAAATTAATATAGTGCATTGCCCAGAACATAATGCTGTTGTAATGTGTGTCTTGTTCGCCCTAATGAGCTCTGCCGAGTTTATTAGCTTTGATGACAGAGGGGCCGAGCCGGGGCTGTTATTGTTCCGTACAGGTTGATGGATTTCGGGAGCCCCGCTCACACGTGCGCGCGCCCACGCTCTCTTTATTACCCAACAGCGCTGTCGTCTGGCCCGGTGGGTTGACTTTAATGTGGTATAAACATATAAATCTGTAGTGACTCTCTCTTAGCCCGCAGTGGAGAGTCTTCAGTCGCTTCGCAGTCCATACGTTCTCGCTTATTTTCTCCACTGGAGAGGAAGCCATTGATAACTGCGTGACAGGGGCGGTCCCGGGAGAACCGGGCGGGGGGACGGCACGGCAGAGGGTTACTGGGTCATTACTGGCTCAGCACAGATCCTTTAATTGTCTACTGAGCCGGCTTGGATCCGTGTCAGGTGAACGCTTCGGCCAAACAGAAAAGTGCAACCTAATAGTTTGGCTTTAGAGCAGACGGGTTAGACGCGGTAATGGATGTTTGTGTATGTGAGAGCCCTTTGTTTATGGAGAAGCCTCTTTGTTTTCCAATCCTCCCTTTTTTCCACAAGTTTGAGGCAATTTATTTGCGATCCAATTTCAGGGAGTCTTGCAATCAGGCAATGCAATCCAATTATCTCTTTGATTGGGCGAACTGATTAAAATGTGTAGCCAGACGTGATTATCCGTCTCTCTCTCGCTCGCTCCGAACGTATGAGTGAGAGAGACGCGCAGGCCGCCTGAATTATAAACGCACTGTATGTTCGGGCCTGCGACGGACGACGTGGGAAACGTGATGATGCTCTGGCAAGATTACTACATGTTTTTTTTTTTGATCTCTTCTTAGGATAAGAGCTAGCTGTATATCCCGTTGTTTTTATATCTTGGTAGATGCACGGTTATCGGTGGGCATGACTATGTATGAGAAAATACGGGCAGGCCTTGACTCAAAGACGTCGACATGTGTAAAAACTGTTTGGCATTAAGATGACTTGGCAAGCAACACAGGTGTGCAGTTTTTATAATAATATATAATGGCATGCATTAAATGTCAGGAATTAGTTTGGTACCATCAATGTTATTTATGTGTGAGATGATAGATTAATGTTATTAATAATACATTTTGATCTTATTGATAATATTATATCATTTTAATAATCTTATATTTTTTTGTTTCCTTCAGTTTCCAAACGCATGCAAGGAGAAAATAACAGACATTTGCATAGTATTTAATTTATCAGATTGTGAAAAACAAGGATATATATAGTTATACATGATAAAATTGATTTCAATACCTTTGTTTGTATTCATTTATTAATATCATATCCACATATTCACAATTAAACATATCAAAATGTATACAGTTCGTAATATTAATATATATTATTAATTAATTGATATTATTATCTTTATATACGTAATAATTTTGTAATTAACATCAATATACGGCTGTCTCTTATTGCTTATCATACCAGTGGGGCCTTGTACAGTTTAGTGTATATGTTTTCAGTTTATTTCGTTTTTTTATTTTATTAACTAATTTTTCATCAGCGTTAGGCTTGGACCGTCCCGTTTGTGTCTAATCAGAAACGGTTCTTGTTCAGGTCAAGTCTTTCTGAGCTCGGCACTAAACATATACCTGGGCCACTTTAGGTTGAAGGTCTTTCCACAGTTTTGAAATACAATAACCGTCTTGTTTGATTGTTAAAGCGATAACCATGAGAGCATGGCTGCCCCATTTATCAAATTACCAACTTAGTGAAGGCTCACAGAAATCTGTTCGTAATGAATGACAGCAGAGAAATCGAGCGAGAGAAAGAGAGCAGGCCTTCATGTGGACGCTCGAGCCCTAGTCTCTTATCTTTTTTTTCTCTGCAAACCATGTGTCCAGAGCTTATGAAATTTAAAGTGGTGTCTGGCTTTCGCCTCCATCAGAACGGCCTTGACGTGGACGAGTGTCTGTAAGGAGAATTTGTGATAAGGCAGACCAGACCTCCTGCTAGACGCGTCATCGGCGACCCGGGCCAAAGGTCAAGAGTCAACCGACAAATATATCTCCGGCTTTCACCGTCGCTCGCTTTAAAATTGATAAAGACGAACGAGGACGCAGATGGAAGGAGAAGCGGGCAGGAGACGGCAGAGAGAGGTGTCAGAGCGGCGTTTTGTGACGCATCATTGAGGATGCCCTCCCATAATGCTCTGCTGTCTGACCTCACACTTCACAGGGTAGGTGAGAGCTCAGTGGTGACCTTGCTGGGGATTTTTTCTCCGGTCTTGAGCTGGACTGCAATGTTCTGCTTTGTTCCTTTTCCCACTTCTCTGGTTTCCAGACAAAATGTATTAGTTTACAGATAAATGTCAAATTGGGATAATACATTGAATAAATGTATGTCTTGAGTATAATAGTGCATCATTTTGGATAATTTTTTTATTATTATTTAATTCATTTAATACATTTTTTTGAAGCATTTTGTATAAAGGTACAGTATGTTTTCATTTTTATTACATTTATTTATTTATTTTAAATGTATTTTTCACTCATTCATTTCATTCAGTCAGTTTCATCATACGAAATAATTACCTTTTCTTTCTCATGAATTCTCATTCGTTTAGGCCTTCCCATCATGCATTGCAACAGCATTGCGCCCGCTAAAACAACTCGGCCTTCTTTGTTGTGATTAGCTGCTTTTCTCTCAGGAAAACACATTACGACTCGCTACAAACGCTGATCGATTTCTCTAAGACTGCCTGATCTGATTGCTTTTATACCTTATTGATTTTCCAGGATTAACATTTATGGCTGTCAATTATTCTCAGGTACGACTGTTCACATCTGTTTATTGCACGCCGCATAATTGTGGAAAACGATGATTCTGTTGGAGTTGATAATCCAATTTCAATATGAGAGACAAGCGGCCTGTTTTAAAGAGATCGACGCTCTCGTATCAACCGGTGCGAACGTAGCTAATTGACTAAAGCTGCCGTCACAAATGTCTGAAGTCTTGACAGAAGCGTTCTCTGTGAAATGCCACTCTCAAAGCTTCATTACAAGAGTGTTTAACAGTTATAAGAGATGTTTTGAGCTGAATCTGCCGCCGTGTCGATCAGAGAGATTTTGGAGCAAGTGTATGTGAAATTGAGGGTTTCATTGCCAACTGAGGGAATCTGTTTATCATTCTAAAGAAAAGCAGATTTTAAGCATCACCAATATCAAGGGGAATTCCTACAAATATCTCACATGCATGCAGGTGATTTTTTTTTTGGAAATATATGCAAATATGCTTTTTTAAAGTGTCTGTCAAATCTGCCAATTAATGCAATTGAAATTAAATGTCAATGTAAATCATAAGTAGTCTTATACAAATACGTATGGCTCAATGTTTTACATTACATCTTTATTTTTATTGCATATCAGGTATTAGCTGAAAATAGAAAAAAAAACGTTTGTGTTGCATTTGTCAGATATTATATTTAATAATCTGTTAATAATCCGATACCACATTCAAAATAAAGCACAGTAAATATCAACTGGCATTACAGAAAAAAAGCTGTAAATGTGCATAAACTTTGTAATATGAATATGCATTCAAATGTAATAAGTACTGATTGTTTTATTTATATACATTCTTACAATGAAAGTTTTAACAAAAGATTCTTCACAAATAAACAAAATGTTTGGGTTCCCTAAAGAACCAGAAACATTTTTACCTATATATATATATATACATAAAAAAAAACTTTCTTTCCCACAACAAAGAGCCTTTTGTAAAACAGTGTTTTTTATGGAACCATTCAACCAAAAATGTTTCTTCATGATGGCATAGAAGATTTTTTACACTATACTTAAACATATAAAAACAATTCAGGATACACTTTATACTTTTTTGTTTTGCTCATGAATTTCTGGTTTATTTACTACTAAATGCCTCAAACGAAACTTTTAAGTAACTTCAAATGGTAGTCTTCATTAACTTCGAGTAACATCTTTAACTTTGTTTCCAGGTGTGCTGTTGTGTCCTGACTTACGGAAGAGTTGTAAAGCGTGCCATCTGAAAATGGATTTAAGACGCAACCTGGCATCGTTTGTGTGCGGTATGCATTTAAAAGGTCGGTGAAAATGTGGTCTAGGCCTGTCACAAAATGAAATAAAATACAAATTTGCTGTTGCCGAGAATTTACAATAGCTATATTATCATGAAATCTATCGAAAATAAATGATGCTGTCCTTTAAATGAATCTCCGAGAGAGTTGTGGGTGAACAACTGCAAAAAGTGTCAACAAGAAACCGGTGCTGAATTATTTATATCAGACAGAATCAACACAATATCAGTAATCACAGCTATTCTAAATCACCATTATTGTCAATATTGTGAACGGTCCATGCGCCGTATGTGTGAGACTGAGAACTTAAAGTCATATTTGTACTTGTGCATGTAAACAGTCTGTAAGAAACACGTTGTACAAATGCACCGTACAAACCCATAAAGGACACCACCGTGGGGACGTACATGAGTTGAACAGGGTAGATGTAATTAAGCACTTTTTATTTGTTTTACTATCACAAGAACACAAGAGATGCCGCCCAGCTCTTAATGAATAGATACCATGGTTCATTCTCTTTTCCAACACACACACACACACACACACAAAGAAGGCCTCTGCCCACACTTGGCATTCTCGGGCCTCATTGTTGCCAGTCCCGTGGAGGTGGTGCGGTTAGTGGGTGTGGAAGCTAAATTAGCCTCTACCCCAGGCTGTAGGCCCTCCCGAGGGGGGTCCGCACTGCCCTGTGAGTAAGCTTGTACCGTGCCTGCCCTTGACATGCCTTCTCCATGGACGATGGGACGGAGGGTTCCGGTGCCAGCTTGCTGAATGGCACAAGCCTCGTGCCAGATGGTACCAGCTGCAGCGAAACGCTCTCCGCAGTGGACACCTGTCCACGCCGCGCACCTCCAGGAGCCATCAGTGCCCGCCCTAAAGAGCCGTCAGCAGGAAATGAGGCGCTAACCCGGGAGTGAAAAGCCTGCGGGCCCTCGCCGGGTGCACGCCGGGTCCTAGCTGAGCCGCTCTAATGAGGACGGGACTCCGAGCCAAGACACGTTTAGCAGGCATGCTGTTTACTTTATCATCATTACTCAGCGTGACCCTGGCCTGCGACGACGGCGCGGTCGGGACGTGGAGCTGGTTTGGATGACACGAGAACAGACACTGGGCGCACCTGACTCGGGGTGGAGAGAGAATGGGGCATGCTGGGATTTGATGGAGGGGCACGGTGAGCATTTGTGTATTTGTGAAAGCCATTAAATGGATGAGATGGGCACATATTGTGCCGAGAAAGTGCAGGTAAGAAATGTATCCTTACATTTTTGTTGCGTGCAACCAGAAATTAAAATGATTTCATCATTTATTCACCCTCTTGTCATTTCAAACGTGTATGTCCGCCTTTCTTTTGCAGAACACAAAAGGGGACATTTTGAAGAATGTTGGTAACCAAACAACCCCATTAACTTTCACGGTATGGACACAAAACCACTGGGACATTTCTCAAAATATCTTCTTTTGTGTTTCAAGGAGCAAAGAGTCATGTAAAGGTTTTATCTGAATGATAAGAGATTTTTTTACTTTATTTGTAGACTGTCCCTGTAAGCAGTGATTCTTAAACCTTTTTGCTGTAAGGCCCCCTTTGTGTATAGTGCGTCGTTTTGCAGCCCCCCCCAAATACAGCCTTATAATCCTAAACTTCGAATTAAATTAATCCAAAAACATAAATTATATATTGCTGGAACATCAATTATTTTGGTTGCTGGTCTTATTTTTCTGATGTTTGATTTCATAAAATCAATGACAAATTTCTATATTTCATAAAATGCCACAAAATAGGTGGCCCCCCCGTATCCATCTTGGGCCCCCAGTTTGAGAACCACTGCCTTAAAGGGACAGTTCACCCAAAAAAAGCATCAGTCGGTATGCCAACAGCATTGACCTAAAACGTTGAATGTACACCAATTATGGGGTATTAAAATCCTTGCAAATGCAAAAGTATATTGCAGTATGCACATTCACCCTATTTCGATAATTTCGATAAGTCTCGCAAACAAGCTTAGAAAACCTTCAAGATAAAGGATTAAGCGAAAAAATCTGTCTATGTTATGCTTAGACAACCAATGCCACAATATATTCAAACGTGAAAAATCTTACGTGTGATTTGTGTATTTCACACTTTGTTGCCACTTACAGTACAAATAGTGTTCACTAAGAAGGCAGCACACCTCAAGTTCATTGTGTTTTGAGCCTTTGTGTACATTCAGAGCTCCTCTATCATTAGAAATAATGTTGACTATATTTACAATTTCAGAAACTGCAATGGCTATTACCTCCTTTGCCTACACCACAACAGAGTCAAAATTCGTCTCCACGGGCCCGTATCTGGGAAGTGTGCGGGGTTCCTCTCTTTGTAGCCTACAGCTCGTTCAGGGATATTAAAGAGTCATTAGATGGATGTCGTCCTACGGGAATACTTCAATATGAAGCTCTGTGGTGTCACAGCCCATGTTATTTGTGTGTAAGTGACACTTACCTCCAAGACATGACATGAATTAAACACAGCTCTGTACCTGACAGCCTTCGCTCGCAGCTTTCTTGCCTGGAATAACCTTTTACATATTCTAACCTGGTTTGTCTTTTTATTTTTAGTGCGAAAATTGGCCTCGACTGAAGTGAGGAGGGAAGGAAATGACTGGAAATGCGAGGCCTGGATCGAGTTGGGGTTGTCGGCGTGGATGAATTTAAATTGAATGGACATTGTTGGTGAAAGTATTTCATGATAACATGGACGCGGAGCGTGTATAACCCCCGTCTTCCAGGGTCGGGTCAGCGGTGGCATGTTAACATGTGCATATCCGATGTTGATTATGCGACTGTGTTCAGGGATGAGGTAAAAAGAGAGACAGCAACCATGATTCGTTTTCACAGCGGGACGGATTCTCATAGGGTGATGAAAGAAAAAACGTGGAGCGTGGCTTTTTCTTTATATCGAAGGCTCTTCAGATGTTCTCCGACCGATTCTCCAACCTTCACCTCCTCACCCGCCGGTCGTAAATCGGCATCCTGTTAAAACTGCCCCCTCGATCTGCACATGTCCTCATCTGTTTGTTTTTCATGTCGTACCGAACAATAAACATCCCCCTTTATGTCCCCACGATAATTGATTTGCATATAATTGTTTCTTGACGTTTCGAAACGGGCAAGAATTGTAAACGGGCAGCTTTTCGCGTCGGCAGTCAATTTTTTCCCATTACGCCGGAGTGAGGATTTTGATAAAACATGAAGGTACTTTCTGTAATACTTTTTTTGGTTGTCGTTTTATCGATCAGACGTTCCCCGGGGAGGCCCTTACTGCGGGAGGCAATTATGAAATCAGAACAACGACTCGGATAAAACAAGATATTACGCTCGCACAGTCGGCTGCTTGTTCCATTCCGTTACAAGACTGAAGAGTCTCTCTCCCTCTTTCCCAATATTGGATTCAGTTGGAAGGGTAGGAAGTTTGAGGGTGGGGGGAAAGAGGAGAAATGCATCCAAGTGTTTTGTGGAAAGTGCTAGAAGTGCCACGATTTTTAAACAATATTGCAATTATTGTAGATCGCAAACGGGCTAGTTCTAGTCCAAGATGTTAATAGTTAATGTGTTTTTAAAAAGTTGATCAATATTTTTTATTATTGAGTAATTCGAAATCTGTATATAACTCTTTCTTCTATAAAACACAAAAGAAGATATTTTGAGAAATGTCTCTGACATCTATTGTACGAACACAAAACCACAGAGACATTTCTCAAAATATCTTCTTTTGTGTTTTACAGAAGAAAGAGTTAAATACAGATTTCGAACTACGCGAGGATAAAATATATTGATCAACTTTTTAAAAACACATTAACATTGACTTCTATTGAACGAACACAAAACCACAATGTTAATGATGTTTTTAAAAAGTTTATCAATATTTTTTATTCTTACATAGTTAGAAATCTGAGCATAACTCTTTCTTCTGTAAAACACAAAAGAAGATATTTTGAGAAATGACTCTGCGGTTTTGCGTTCGTACAATAGAAGTCAATGGGAACCAATGTTGTTTGGATAACAACGTTCTTCAAACTATCTTCTTTTGTGCTCTGCAGATGAAAAAGGTCGTACACATCTTTGAAAAAACATGAGGATAAATAAATGATTTTCAAAGAATTTTCATTTTTGGGTGAACCGCTCCTTTAAAATCATCTCATGGTGCAGGTGAGACCGCGTCCACGGGCCACGTGTTTAACACCTTGTGTTCTAACACTTAATAAATCTGTTTGATACAAAAATATTTGACTGATGCTTTGACAGGTGATGCTTTGCTATATTGTAAATACACTCACGAATGCCCCGCGATGGCATTCAGACGGGACTTCATTGACAGCTCACCGCGACCCCTCCTACCTCATTGCCAGGTTTTACTTTTGCATTTTCTTTGTGTGCAGGTTCAAGGCCAAGGGAGGAACTACTTCACACGCCTGACGTGAATTTCATCTGCTGTGTATTTACGTACGGCATTATTATCAGGCCCTCTCTGACATCTCTGAAATGAAGCAGATGGTGGGGATGCAGGTGGTAGCCGGTGTTTAAAAGGTGTGCGCATATGCATCGCTCCCGTCCCATTTGTTCCGCTCAGACGTGTGTGGCCCGCACTCTAATGGTGCTAAAATCTCCTTTTGGATAGCGACACCTTGCCAAATCAGATCTGTGAGTGTTGAGGTAATAGCGGCGGATCGATCGCCGGACGGTGTTGTTTAACCCCTCCGGTGGCGCTGTTTGCATGTCTCGTTAATAGATTTTCCTCATTTGCGCCGAGAACGCTCGGCCGGGACCTTTCCGTTACCGCCCCTGCCGGCCTACAAGCACAACTAATATAACGTCGAAACGTGAAATAGCATCAGGAAGGACTGCAGGTTCCACCTCTTGACAGCATCACAGCTGTAGACTAGCGGTAGTAATCCTCCTGTGGCAGTTTTAATTATCGGCACGGCTCTACTATCAGTAAGTGTGTAATTATGTGTCAGCTCGCTGGCTGCTGGGTATGAAGGGTGAAAGTGAAAGATATGATGATTGTAGAAACTGGCGAGTCGTATTTAAACAATCCGGAGTGTGTAAGGGGCTCTGTCATTAAACAGAGAGATTATGACCCTTCCTGTCACTCATTATTTCCTTTATGCAGATTTTTTTTGCTTTTCATAGTCTCTACTCGTTGTCTTCATCTGTCTGTGTGTGTTTGCCGGACGTCAGGAGGAAGCGGCTGAACAAATGGTGAGAATGAAGGTTCCTCCTGTGTAGACCAAACACACACGTATATTAAATAGATACAAGCTTGTATATATTTCATATGAGTTCATTTTTATAGGTTTTAGATACAAGGATCATTCTGAAATGAAACTTGGAGCAATAATAATTTATGTAAAATGAAGCGGATAGAAAATTTAAACAGGATATTATTAATATGGATAACAAATATTTACATTAAAAATACATCCAATCGTATTTAATATAGGTATAAAAATATGAAGTACCTTTTTATGAGTGTATGATGTGACATTATAGGATGTCAGCTTAATTTCAAATATTTTTTCTGCTCTTTTACATTTAAATGACCTTCTATTGAATTGTTTGCTGCAAAATATTATTTCACCAGTCAGACGTTTTCATTTATGATGGCTGTGTTGAGCTAATATCATTTGAATGTTTAAGTGCTTAAATAAAACAGAATATTTTGTGTTTGTTTAATTGGTAGGTGACCATGTAGTCAATTCCAAACTCTTCATAATATGGAGAACAATGAAATAGTAGTTTGGGTCATGCTCCGTTGTAGTATTTTAAGGTTAATATGCCGGATTTAACTATTTTGTGTTGAGAGGATGGTCACATGATGTTTTCTCCTGCTGTGAGATTCTCTGCCTCTCCATTAAAGAGCAAACGGCACCTTTGATATGATAAACTATAATAACATCCCCTCCTTTCCTTTCATGTAGACACCAGAAACGAGCACCTCCAGGCTCACAAACATGAAACAGCAGCACACCAGAGGTCGACAGTGCTGGCTTTGGGCTTTTGACCTTGGGCTTGGCTCTTGGGTGGTGTTCTTGGATTTGGACATTTGGAGAGAGCGGTGAATTTCCAAGATGCATTCAAGCATCTATATCACAGGGGTAGGAATTATTTAATCTAGAACTGATTGTCGTGGTCAAAAATGTATGAAGACTCCATCTTGAGCGCTGTGGACTGTTGCTGTGATGTGTCAATGGTGCCGCCATATTGGGAAGGGCAAGACATGTCATATAAGTTTGTCCATTCACACAAGTAAATAGAAGAGATGCATTCTTGAGGAAAAACAGGACAATGGTGATTGCATGTCTCAACTTATTTCAATTATTGTCAAGTGTGAGTTTTCACAGTTTCTTACACTCTAAAAATATTGGGTTAATTTCAACCCAGCGATGAGTAAAAAGGGACAAACCCAACCATTTTGTTGTAAATTAGCTTATGCTGGGTTGTTTAAATCCATTGTTGGGTCAAGTAAACATTTTCTGGGTTAATTTAACCCAACGCCTGGGTTTGTCCTTTTCAACCCCGAACGCTGAATTGAAAATAACCTAGTGACTGCCAAAAGTGTGACAATATGTAAATACAAACAGAATGTTTTTATACTCCACAGTCAGTAGATCACAAACTATTGTAATTGGTTGAGACATGTAAATATTATTGACCTTTTTATTGAGGAAAAACAGGAGCTCCCGTTCACGTATGCAGTTTTGTCCTTTCTCATAGCCAATGTGATGTTTTAAGATTATGGTGGTGTACAGTCCATAATCACTTTGTGACAAATTTAATCCAATACTATTTCAGACCAAGCGCTACGTTAAAGTTCAGAAACTCAAGTTGACCTTGTTAAAAGTGAAAAGTGTATTAAAGAGTTAACATTTCTACTCTCAAACATAAGCAGTAGAGTATTGACAAATGGAAAGTGCAAATTCAAAACAAACCGGTAATCTTAAATCATATCTTTTCTTCTAGAGATAACCTTCAAGTATTTGTAGAGCTCTTTTTGAATGCCTTATTATGGCAACGTTACAACTTGATGTTCAAGGTTTTGATAAATAATTCAAAATGCTTAATGATTTTAAAATGACTGTTTTAACTTCCACACAAACATTATTGGGGTCGCAAGGAGCCCAAACCTAAAAACAGTCAATCTCACCAGAACATTAAGGCCTCTGAGGATTAATTTGCTTTAACACCAGAGAGAGAGAATGATTTATTTTGATTTACATAACGAAACAAGTGAACCAGGTAGCAGGTTTCCCACATGGAAAATAGCGCTCATACATCTTTTATCATGGCAAATGTGCCTCGGCCGTTTAACTAGGTGAGCTTCACGGGATGTGAAGAGCCATAACCGCGGCCTCTGAGGGCTCTGTCTGTAGCCGACGCAAAAACATGACAGAAGTAGCGGCTTAATTTAAAGACCACTTCTCACCCTTGTGCTTTCTATTATAAAGACATCGGACAGTAGCCTTCCCTTAATTTATGGCCAGAGCAAGTACATTAATTGATTTTTACATTTCGTACCATACCGTTCCCCTATTAGAGAGAAGCGTGAGGCCATTTATCCGCCTTGATATGCCATATTCATGGCCCTGATTGTAATTTTGTGACAAAGTGGCACATTTTTTCCCCGAACGAACTGTACGGGTGTACGGCTATACGTTTAATCATTTTCTAATAAGCTCATCTAGAAGGATTCATAAAAATCCTCTCGGAATTCAAAATGAATTACTGTAATGCCGTTAATGCCATTAGAATAAAGAGTCTGTCTTGTACTAAAAATAAATAAATTATAATAGAAAATAAAAATGTCACAGAATAATCAAATATCCGGTTATGACAGATTCACCATTGTGTTAGTGAATGGAGCATTTCTACAGTTATTAATTATGAATGTTCTCTGTAATGACACGGATGAGCTTTTCATTTTACACTGTTCATGAAATGACGGTTTGTGAGCTTTGTGTTATTCACACGATTAGGCAATGAGCGGTTTATTTTGAGTAATGGGACGCTTGCGCTCAGCAGTTTTAACTCTTGGATGTTAGTCGTGTGGGCGGTCCAGCAGCTAAATGCTCGAATATTATTGGTGCTGTATTTTGAATGGAACGAATTAATGATACAAATATGTCAAGAAATAATTAGAAAAGGCGATTGTATACAGTATTGTCATAAAAAAATAAACAATAATCGCATAAATTCATTTAAAAATGCAAACCTTTAAAT
Source organism: Triplophysa siluroides (assembly GCA_006030095.1). NCBI lineage: Eukaryota > Metazoa > Chordata > Actinopteri > Cypriniformes > Nemacheilidae > Triplophysa > Triplophysa siluroides. Next base: position 1,123,404 of record VCII01000170.1, on the reverse strand, counting down.
TTTTTCTGTAAACTTACAGAAGCTCGATCATGTAAGTAACCCTGACAAGGGTCATTTTATGTTGCTCATGTCGCCAGAAAGTGGGACCTTGCGTTGATAAAAAATAATTTAAAATGGCTTTTTTACTTTGACAAATTTAAAGTTATCAAATTTAAGTTAAAAAGTTTGTATTTCTTCCTTTTATTTAAAGACAATAATTGTGACATTGCGGTTAGAAGTAAACAAGTTTATTAAATAGAAATCACATACAAGCACTTCTTCGATCAACCTCTTCTATTTTCTCCCATCCCTGCAGATGTCTCTCTGAAAGTTAAATTGATATTTCATCCGACAGCTACCATCTCTAATATGAATATAAATGTTGCTGGATGTTAACCAAAGCATGTCCCTGTGATTCTCAACAGCTCCGGGTTTCCCTACATCAGGATTTGAATGGCACGAGTCGACGTGCCTCATTCTCATGCGTTCTGACTCTTCCGTGAGCCGTGATTATTTTGATTGGCCGTAAAATGTCAATATTGTTTCTGCATTAGCTCACCGCAGATAAAATGACACGTTTTGCCTCCAGCCGGATGACATGGCCTTATTAAAGCTCCACTCTTGTATCAACATTGGACCAGCAGAAGAAGTTATTACGTTCCAGAGGGTCAGCGCACCGCAGCGCTAATTTGTTGACCCTGAAAGCGTCGGGGTTGAAAGTGCAAAGCCCAGCTGCTGGGCCGATAACCCGGTGAGTGTGTGTGTGTGTCTGTGTATGCACAGAGCAGTATCGCACTGCGGGGGTCATTTCCTTTAGAGGCCTTTCAAACACACTGAATGTGGACCCCTTAACCCAAATTGCCTTTAAATGGCCTGTACAGTAAAAACTGTTAAGGAAGGTTACAGCAGAAAAGATTGGAACCATGTGCTTAGGTACCATGAATGATCCAGGTGGCATAATATTTTACGTAGGACTGCAGCAAACTGTTTATAAAGTACATATTATCTAAACACGAGTGACAACATTATTTTCTGCAATTGACGTTATGCCACAAATATTTTGGACAGAGCTTACATTTTGTCCTCCTATTTCACTCTTGTTTTTCTAAACTTGTAACAAGAAAGAAGATATTTAGAGAAATGGCTCAGCGGATTTGTGTTCATACAATTGAAGTCAATGGGTTCGGTGTTGTTATTCTTCAAAATATCTCCTTCTGTGTTCTGCAGAAGTAAGAAAGTCACACAGGTTTGAAATGACATGAGGGTGAATAAACGATCTTCTAATGAACAGGTTTGACTATTCTAGTCATTTCTGTGATCACAAATCTTAAAGCCACAGTGAAATTACAATGATAAGGCCTTCGAAAAGATGCAAAAATGTCTAAACACGTTTATTGTAAGAGTTTGTCCATAAACAGCCGCAGAAGAAATTTAGAGATCATTTTAAAATTATTTGCATTTTCTGAAATAACTGTTTATAGGTATAGTATGTGTTTAGGTAAAATGATGATTTTTGTTTCATTTTGTGAACTACTAATAATATTTTTCCCCAATAAAATAAAATGTATTTTTTGAAGAAAAAAAGTTAAAAAAAACTAGTTAAACAGTGGAAATAATACGGCTGTAATTGTGGCCACAAAGTGTGAATTTAAATTTGCTAAGTTGTTTATAAACGAAAAGTTTCAATGCACATCAGTTCTTTTTGGCGATCTCCCCAAATTCGGGTAAATAAAACAAATTGTTGGGTCACCAAAAGTGAGACTGCACAAAATCCTCCTCCGTCCGTCCCATGTGCAGGCCTGACTGAATGGTGTTCTCCATTTTTGATCTTCCTCCTCAAGTCCAGTCCATCATCTGCCGCCCTATCACGATCGACAGGATCCATGAAACATTAATAGTGATGGAGCTTCCGCTGCGATCGACTTAATCACTTCCTTATGTTAATTCGGAGCAACGTTTTTCCGTGCCAGGCCATTGTTACCATGCTCGAAATAATTTCCGTGTGATCGCTCCCCTAGAAATCAAAATGTGAATAATTATTCCCTAATTAAGAGGAGCGGGGCCGGCTCCTGGAGGTAAGGCTGCATTCATTTGAATGTTTTTACGGCTCTTTAATTGGGATAAGGGCAGTTACTGATGAGGGTCCCGCGCACAAGCAGAGAGAAGACCCGGCTCCTGCGCTCCGCCACTCAAGGTCAGCGCGCCGAGTCCTGTAGCTCCCGCAGAGCCCTGCATTGTTGGCGGAGCATGCATCTATCATCTTGACAAGCATGTGCTCTCACGTCTTCAATTATTAATTGCATTAAATACATTTTTTGAATCCGGGATGGAGGTGTGTTTCCAGGAGAGTGGCCTTTAACATCGCCGGGTGCTGTATTTTCCTCCTCCGCGCGTTCGGGAAGTGTAAACAGCGAAAAAGGCCAAGGTGAGGAACGCGCTTTAAAGGGAAGCCGGTAGGAGTTTACGTATACGGTCCTGCCTTGTTCTTACAGTGTGTGTGTTATGTAACGGAGGTGTTGGGTTGAGGTCGTTGGATGAGAGAGACGAGGCTGGAGGAGAGCGAGGAATCGCCTCCAGCTACCAAAGGAAGGACAGAGAAAAATGTAACCATTGCTTTTCTGTTTTGGAAATATATTAGCACTCGGATGTTTGGTGAAGTGGGTTAGAGATAAATTTGGCATCGATTGAAAAACAGCCTCCCATCTACAAGAAGTTTTGTGATTAAAAATGCATCTCGGCATTAGACAACAAACTTTAGAGCTCTTGCGGCCTTTGTCGTGCCCTCGTGAACCCATGCCATTCGTTGAGCTGTTTTTAAAGCACCAAAGAACAGTCTCGGGGGTGTCAGACTACCCAACACAAACTTTTTCATTTTTGTAAATGTGTACATTGAATTTGTTTAATTTGATCTGTTTTGCTCTTGTTGGGGTTCGGTTTAGCTTTGGGTGTGCCGTAATTCTAATAATCGTACGATTCATATCGTACACATTCATGTGAAATTGTGTACCTCTATGAGTACCAATGTCTTGGCTAGTAGTCGTCTCTTCATATTTAAAGCTCACCCAAAAATCCGTCATCATTTATTCACCATCATGTGGTTGCAAACCAACAGTATATGTGACCCTTTCTTCAGTAGAACACAAAATAAGATATTCTGAGAAATGTCTCGGTGGTTTTGTGTTCATACAATGGAAGTCAACGGGGGCCAGGGTCGCTTGATTATCAACGTTCTTCAAAATATCTTCTTTTGTGTTCTGCAAAGAAAGTAATACAGGTTAAAAACGACATGAGGATGAATATATGATTTCAATTATTTCTTTTTCGGTAAAAACTAAATCTTATTTTAATAAGGAAGTAATTTGAAGTGCCATACAGTTCACAAGGCCATTGTACATCCACTTTCCATTGTAACTGTATGGTGATTTTAGTCGAGTGTTCCCTATAGGCCTCAATCGGCGTGCGTTTGTGTTGGTATGATGCTGGTACTCGGGCCCGAGTGGCATGATGTATAGGGGGTCTGGATCCTGCGGAGAATCACCGCCTGCCACTTACCCTGATTAAAACTCCTGCTGCTCCGTATAAAGCCGGCGTCACCCCGCGCTCCAGACAAATGGAGCACGAGGGGAGCAGGACATTTTTCAGACGCCATCTTTCCCCGCCGAGCGCTTCTCTGCCGTCTTGGCTCTCCATAATACTTTTGAATTAATTAGGAATTTTGGTAAATGATGTAAAGTGCCTCTAATTTTTTATGTCTGCCAGCAGAACAATTAGACCATTAGCTGTAATAGATGACCCGACCGAGTCCACGCGCCTGTTGCCGATTTCCAAAGCACATTATTTCTGACGTGCCAAAACAAATCGCAGCCGGATTCGACTGTTGCGTGCATCTCCATGGCAAATGATGCCATTTCCGAAGCGTTTTTCCACTTTCCCCCATCCTTGTTTTGACCAGAGGCCCGATCCCTGGTTGCGAGACCTCATTAGAACAGGTACGCTCTCTGTTCACTTTATCATCCTTCAGTCGAATCGTAATTTACATGAAGGTGCGCGTCACGGTTTCCCCGACGCGGACTCGCCCACAACCGCATAAGGCGGAGTCAGAGAGAGATAGAGCGCTCAAAGAGGCCGCTCGGCACTTGAGATGAAATTTTTGCCTCTCGAAACCTGTCAAATCTCCCGGTGAGAAGGCGAGAGGTAGAGGAGGGGGTGAGAGAGTGTAGAGGAGGGACCCGAGGTGCAAAAAATAGTATTTCCACCCTGATAAATGAGTTCTATCCTGACTGCATATGGTATATGTTTTAAAGTGTCTCCCCCCGGCCTGTGCACACAAGAGCCATCCTTCATAATGAGCTCGGCCCCTCTCCCTCATGTGGGGGCCCCGGCGGTTGCCAGGCAGCTGCCAGTACAGTCGCACCCCGGGTCGCCACGGATACATCTGCGCGCTGTAGTCTACAGTCATTACGGGCTCTGTCGTACAACTGCTGTGATGTGGAGTCGGTGCCAAAACTCTCTGGGCTGTCATTTAGTTGGGGTGTCATTCTACGCTGTTCATAAATCAAATATCACATGCGATCAACACCACAAAAACTGTTCTGTAAAAGTGCGATGTACCTCACAATATCCGAGTTAGAATAAAGGATTTTACAAACACACCTGTGGCATTAAAATTTGTATTTATATTATTGTTATTTTTTTATAATTTAATGTTCAGTTTGATTGAATATTGATTTATTTTATTAACATTTTGAATTCACTTTTATATTTATATTGTTAAGATCATTTTAGTAAAAATGTTTGGCTATTTTTATGTGCTTGTATTATTTTTATTATTTATGTTGCTTCTTAAATACATTTGTTTGAATTTCAGTTTTAGTTTTGGTTCAGTTATTAGCTGTAAAGCGTCCAAATAAACTTTTTTTTTTTCATTTTATTGGCCGAGGCAACATTTCATATTTATGTTTTTCAAATAATATTTAGGCCGATATATTAGTTAAAGAAGTGTTTTAATAGTTTTCCTAAACTATACTTACCTCACACAAAACATCCTAGAAAGTGTAGACATTTGTCTACACTTTTTTGTTGTTGAATAGTTTATATCCATTAATCGTTTAACTGTATTGAACATTAGAGTCTTTATTATATTGTCATCATTAAACCACAAGAGAAGGAGCATCATTGTTAAAGGGACAGTAAAAACAAAAAACATTTCGTTTTTGGTTAATAAAAATGTTATTTTTATAAAGTCCTAGTCAAAATTGCTCTGTCCAAAAACTAGCCTTAGCATCCCCATGTATGTGCGTGTGTGTCTGCACATGTATGTGTGGACCACATGACCCAGAAAGAAGACGGGGTGTCGGGCGTGCAGGCAGCCTCTCCTGTCACCAAATGATGTTATGTGGGTCAGCATTTATTACAGAGTTATTTGTCATTCTCGTCTTGAACAGGCAGGAGTGTGAAGTCTTCTCCAGCCAGACCCATTATTTCCTTCGTGGGAATTCGTCAACCTCTTTGTTATCTAAAGATCCGCCGAATCTGTATGGCGCTCACCTCTCTGCTCTCAAACTTTCACCCGTCTGCGTTTTTTCTCTTCGTGAGGTGATTTTCATCTCTTGTTATGTTCGTCCCGGTAGACCGTGATTGAATAAGATTCACTGTATTGACTGTGACTGATTTTGTGTTCTGCTGTGTAAAAATGGCTCTTGTAATTAAAACCTGTTTTGGGAAAGAGGTTTTGGCGTCTGCTAAATGGCTAAATGTAAATACGTCTGCGAATACACTAGCATCACGGAGGCCCGGTTTGCATGGACGCATCCTTATTTTTGCATCATTTCCAGATAAAAAATTCAGAGTTCTTGAAGTTTTTTTATGTTTTTTTTTTCTGACAGCATAACCGAGTTCACTTAATCCTAACCAGCCTGATATGAGAGTTTCATCATGCGAGTATACGTATTCATATGTTAATATTTTAATGAAATACCATGTATTCTATATATTTCCTAATGTCACGTTGTCTGACGCTGCTTTGCAAAATTGTGAAAAGCATTATAGAAATAAAAAAAGATATCACATCATCCTTGATATGAACGGAATTCCTTTTTCAATACGATGATGAAATGCATATAACTGCCTGCGTTTGAGACATCCTAAATATATTCGGTGGCTTTCATTTATTTATTGTGTAATTTTCCTTTAATTACAGTATATAGATGCAAATACTGTATATAGTCTTGACCTGCTTAATACTCCGATAAAGATCTCATCAAACGTGCATCTCCCTCTATTTTTCTGTTCTCATGCTAGCAAAATATCTAAACATTCACAAGAAAAACTGAATTTATTTTCATTACATTTTCCCATGTAACAAATTACATGGCATTTGTAATGACAAACAGCAGGTCTTAAAATAGAGTTTGAGTCCAAATGAATCCAGGCCAGGCATTGGTGATGGCAGAATAATCAGCTATCCCATACTCCCCTGTGCTTAATAGAGACAGCTGCTCAGAATTTAAAGGACAACAGCGAGAGAGAAGTCTTAATTACTGGACAGAAGTTAGCCAATAATGATTTTTTTATTTCAGGCTCTTGGTTGGCTGCCGATGAATTATGCCACAGAAAGAACGAGGCCGTGAATCATCGTGTCCAGGTAAATGCCAGGATGATGATATAATTGGTTGCTGCCGAGAGAAGAGCAACCTGGGTAAAATGTTAGTCAGGTGAGGGTGTGAGCTCTGCAATTCATTACACGCAAATATGACTGACTCCGATTATTCATCATTCCTTAGACTCTCGCTCTCTCTCTCTCTCTCTCTCTCTCTCTCTCCCTCTGTTTCCATCTCTCTCTGTCACTAATGAGCTAGTGTAAAGAATCTTGGAGTGGGAAAGGGGGGCTTCTATAGATTTAAATATGGAAAAATGTGTTAAATACCTCACTCTTATTGGTAGCTGAAAGCATAATACATTTATCCAACTTAAATCTGTAATGTAGGTTTATATATGATGGGATAGTTGTCACACTTTACTTCAGTTAATATTTCAGTTCAAATATAATAATTTAATAAGTTCATTTTATGTTTCAACTACAATTATTTTTTAGAACGTGTTCAGATATTGCTCAGGGATGAAGATACAGCTCATTAAACACACCTCGACCTTTTGTAGTCAAACGCATATGGGGTAAGTTGTCACATGCCATTAAACAGACAATTAAAGGGTTTTTAACCAAACGTAAAGCGTCAAACGATAATTAAACGCAAAACAACTTTTAAAATAGTAACTGTAAAAGGTCACACGGAAATCTGTTTTGGCCAGCAGAAGTTCAAATGAATAAAAGGTTAAAAAAAATACTGCATATAATGTGACAACTTGCCCCAACTTGACATTTATGAAAACTATAATTGCCCTAAAAAAGTGTCTCCATTATATAGTATTTGCTCTCATTTGCAATATCTTTAATTTCTTTCATTTTCTTTTTTCAAAAGAAAGATTTGCTCATCTTTAGCTGAACAAAACAAAAGATATAAGAGCAGATAGAGAGAGAAAGAGAGACTTGCAGTGCTCACTAAAACAGACATCATTAAGCAGGGTGGCCTGACTATTTCATGCACTGAAAAATTTATGAATGTGGACACAGAGGTCATGAGGACACGGCTACCATTAAACCAGCCCAGCACCCCCTTTACACAAGCATCTCCTCCAGCACCACAGCCTAACCCCGACATCTCATTCTGCTGCTCAGCTCCACGTTATTAAACATCATTTATACTAGCAACATCTTATTATTACAATTGAATTTTTTAACCGTTGTGTGGTGATCATATTTTTGTTACTCAGCAGTGTTGGTGGGTCTAGTGGACCCGCTGCAGTTTGGGGTTTTTAGTTCAACACAATCAAACACTTTGTTCAAATAATTAGAAGATGTTTGCTTCATCCCTATTACACGCAATCGCATTATGGTTCATATTTGCCCTGTGCCTTTGTTAGATCACATTTATGAAGAGGTGCTCTGCGTTTTTTTGCGGGAACAGCAGGGGCACAGACAGAAAACTCACACTTACCCCCACACTCTCTCACACACACGCACACAGAAACAAACACAAACATACTAAAAGGAGACCCAGGACACAAGGAAGGTACACAGAACCTACAGTTTCCACAATTTTATAAGCCCTGGGTCCAGTGGACCCGAAAATCCTGTAGGTGATATAAATGTGTAGGGGGGCGTCCAGTGTGCGGTCATTGAAAATCTGCCCTGATATACGTTCTTCACAGAAAATAAGCCACGGCCAATGAGTTTGAATTTTAAAAAATAATCAATTGAATCATGTTTCTTTTGATCAAAAATTAAAAGGGGTTCCACAGACACGAACACCATACAAGGGTTAAATACATTGCTTCAGTGCTAATGTTAAGAGTACTGTAGGCTATGAGCTTTGGCTTTTTGGGGGGTGAAATGTTGTGCTGAACTTAGTCAGTCCGCTCAACTTGTGTTGGGTTTTGTGTATCTTGTTTAAAATAAACAGTCGAATCTTTTGTATAATATAGTATATTTGACTAATAATTGGTATTGTTTTAAGGTTATAGGTGGCATCACATTTTATTCACCCATGTTTTTGTCCAAAATGTCTTGCATCTTAGATGATGCAAGAAAAATGGACCAATTACAATGCAGTATGCAAAAAACAGTGACAGAGCAGACCAATCCCAATTCAATATGCTGATAGTGAAATGACATCATCTTTGCTATTTATTACCCTTAACATTGTATCATAATGTAATATATTTGAATGTGTAAAAAGCATGTTTATAATAAAAAAAAGTTAAACATTGTGTATATTACTATTTTATCAGTGGACCACAAAAGAAGATATTTTGAAAAATGTCTTTGTGTATTTTTGCCCATACAATTGCTGTAAAAATGTTGTTGGTTTATCACCATTCTTCTAAATATCTTCTTTTGTGTTCTGTTGAATAAAGAAAGTCATGCAGGCTTGCAATGACACGAAGGTAAATGATGATGAATGATAGAGGAATTTTCATTTTTGGGTGAACCGTCCCTTTAAATTTGCTGTGTAAACATGAAGCGGTCTTGTAGTTATTAGGAAACAAGTACACTATCTCTATCTTCGTGCCTCGAATAAGTTCATTCAAAATGCAGCGTGATGGTGTCGAGCTCTAATAGAATGTGAACGCACACAGAATTATTTGGTAATATACAGGTCGAGTCAATTTGAGAAAGTATTAAGAGAGATTTAGCCGTGTTCCAGACATCTTAAAGATCAGGAAGAGAGAGCATTAAAGTTAATAGGACAGTGAGCAAGCACGCCAACGTGAGGAGATCCACTCTCACGCTTCAGCGGCCTCAACCCGCCGACATATTTTAGGTCAATTATTTGACGGCTCGGGCTCTCCTGCATTATTTAAGCGTGTCATCTTCGCAGCAGCCGCATGCTTTATCTGTGTCCTCTGCAGCGGATATCACTGATCTATTAACAATTACTTTAGCCTTGCCACTCTTGCACACTATAATTTATCAACCATTAAAAATTGATCAATATTAAAATTTACCATTTCGCTTTCAGAGTGGCGCTCGCGCATCCGAGTGGAATAAAACGCAAAGTCTCTGAAATATTTACATGAGGAAACTTGATAAGGTTTAATGCTGCTCTCCATCTCTCTCCCGGGGGACGTGCCGACCGCGGTGGCGTTACGTCGAGACTTGGGTTTGTTCTTTCTGTTGCTCGTGCTGCCCATCCTGACAGCGTTTGATAACATCATGTTTCTGGATTCCAGCGAAAGGTGTTCGGTAGTCCGCAGTGTCCATGAAAGTGCATATCATTGGATTTCCAAAATGTAATTTGGAATCCCTTAGGAAAAATAACCATGTTTTTTTGTGGTACAAGTGTAGTAACCAAGTTTTTTTGGTGCATTGATTACTTGGGGCAAAACCATGATTTTACTTCGGTTACCGTCGTTTACTATGGTTTTTTCAAAACCATGGTTGTTTTGTGATAACCATGGTTTTACTACAGTACCTATGATTTTTTGGTTTAAACTGTAGTAAAACCATGGTACATTTTCGTAAGGGATCTTTTTTTTCTAAACATTTGAATTCGTGTCCGCAGGTCAGACTGATAATCCTTGTCTCGTTAAATGAAGTTATTTTCCACACGTGTGAAGTCTAATATTATGCATCTTCCAGTATTAAGCAAAAATGTTTGATGCAAATGATGTAAAAATAACATGCACTTCAGATGTGAGTTCATCTCTGACATGAAACACTATCTCATTTTCACCGGCTTGGAGAAAAAAGACTTTTGAAGGGTCTGTATATCCTTCTTTAATCTGTTAAACAGATAAAGACGGGCAGATTTATCTCACTCTCAAAATCTCATTACAGGACTCATCTTCACCTTACCTACATCTCATTTCAGAAGAGTTTTTCAACACAACAATGTCAGAGAGGAGAGGAAACCGTTGCGGTGTGTGTCGATTTTAATCTCCATCTTCTGGGACCTGGCGCGAGATTTCTATGTTCTTCCGCAATTTACATGTTAAATTCGGTAAGCCCTAGGTAGTTCAGACGTTTGTGCGGGAACAGTGGGCGGTGTAATTTTCAAACGTTCAATGAATAATTTCATCTCAATTAGAAAATCAGGGCAACACAAATCTGCCCTTTAGCCCAAAACTACTGTTTCCACTTACTGTTTGCGTCAAACCCCATCTGACGCCAACACGTGCAATACAGAGAGACTGTTTGCAGTTAATTAAATGGTGGCAAAACATAGGAAAGAAAAGAAAATAGATCTCTTTAATATCTCTCCTATAGATGACCGTGAGATTAAATGAAGAGCAAATGAAGACTTTTGTGTAAGTGTCCTGTTTCTCAAGAGCTTGTCTTTAGAGTTTATCAACAGTGCTCAGATGTTGCTCTTGCATAGATCAGGAGATTTGAGTTCTCAGTTCTGCTCATATCAACTCAGTCTCAGATGTTTCTCCTAAAGTTGCTTAGAAGAAATCAAAACAGAAACAACTGAGACAATTGTTCACAGCGAAATTGCCAGTGTTAAAAAAAAGGACACATTAACTCTCACAGTGTATATATAATCCACACTTCAATAGTGTGGATTATTTATACACTGCGAGTGTTAATTTGACATTTTTTAAACCTGCCGATATTGATGTGTTGAAACACATGAAGAGTATGGAGGTGTAAAATGAATTGTGGAGGTAAAATTATCTGAATTTGAGTAATTTGATGAGACATGTTTGAGTTCATACTGAGATCTTCAATATTATTGACTTGCAATGCAGATTTGACAAATCTGAGCTCAGTTTGAGACATTGTTGACATCACTTCTGTCTCTGAAACAGAGACATTTGTGAGATTCGTCTGGCTCTTTTTCTCAGGAGAAATATTTGAGACGCAGATCAGACTTTAGCAAATGTGTCCATTAATCTCATTGATGTCTTTGCGATATACTGTAAATGAGATCTCATCTGTCATTTTTATTTCGAATGTGAATAATCAGAAAAATCTTACAGACAAAAAGTTGTCATTTTACTTTTTTGTTTTTATTCATTATTTTGTATTTAAACGTGTGGGAAAGAAATGCATCGGTTCTGTTCTACAGGACTGAAAATCACATCATATGTGACTGAAAACACAGTGGCGGAGTAAATAACGAACAAATTTTCGTTTGTGAGTGAACTATTCCTTTTTAAATATCTCATTTTTAAGTATGGCTATAAAATTCAACCCAATCACTCGGATATGTTTTACAATAACGGATCTACATGAGTGGTTATGAAGGCTGTTTTAATCTCTCTCATCTTGATTAATAATTCAACATGCTCTTTCTCTTTTGGACTCATTAAGGCCAAACGCAGCGAGTATCTAAACAGAGCAGATGGCTGGAAAGTCAATAAATGAGCATAAATCTTGACTTCATGTCGGCCCCATTCATTAACAACAAAACTTATGTTTTTAACTCGCTAGAACCTTTAAAACAATGTGTCTTAAGTTATACTCTCAAATCTTTGCATTGTTTATGGAAATACTTATTTATTAATTGTGAGTATCTGAGGTGTGAGGTTCACTCCGCAATGCTTTAGTCCATGATCTGGGTAAAGTTTTCTGCAATATGAAGTTTGACACATTAAATGTGTGGAGTCTTGTCTGATTGTGTTAATTACACAAATATCGTCATTTAAACACTTCTTAATGTATTCAGTGTGGCGGTCTGGATGTTTATTTTCTATCCGAGAAAAGATGAAAAATAGAAAATAAGAAATGCAATTAATTTAATTGCATCAGGGCCTCATGTTTTTATTGATCGTAGGAAAATGGCTTGCAAGTGAGGGGTGAGTACAGCTTGATAAGTGGCAAACCATTATTTTCCAGCGGCCCTAAAACCCCTTTGAGGCAACAATACTTCATCTTTTCATGGGTCTGGTGCAGGGATGCTCAAATCTGACACAGCACTCGGTTCAGGTCAGTGTATGTTTTCCTCATCGCAGTACCATCCGCACTGTGCAGGTTATGCAATTATGTGGATTTTTCAGGTTTCATTTATTCGTTTAGTTTTTCATTCACGTTCAATATTTAAATCACTCTCTCACGTATATAAATAGTTTTGCTTTGGTAGAGTTGACGTGAATTCAAGAAGGTTCACTTGAATGTGTTTGTGGGGGAACTAAAAGAAATAAGTTGAGTGCAGTGTGTTTTTATAGGAGGCTGAATCTCAGGAAAACATTTCACCAAGAAATGTTGTAATGCAAAAACGGAAATGAGTCCCGTTTGAGGATCATTTCTGCATGTTCGTGATAATGAAGTGCATTTTCCCTGCCAGATCTCATTACTGTAATGCAAACAAAATGATGCCATGTTATTAAAATTGTAAAGAATTTTTATATTTAATATACTAGACTAAGCAAAGTAATGTCTTACAGTAATGAGATTCTAACGGGAATCATCTTTGACAATAATGGAGAGTATAAAAACATAAAAGTACTGTAAAATGTTCGGATCCATTATGGTAGTGATAATTAGGACAAAATTTGCGTAATTGTAATTAAAATAATGCAAAAACTGTCAAATAAAATATTTGAGTAAAATATACATTCTCTTTTCATACTTTAGATTTTGGTATACTGTGAATGTGACTTGACAGATTCACTGGACGTTGATTCCACCTGGCTCTCGTCTTGTCACACGAATGATTTCTCTCTGGCAAACTATGAAATCAGCTATGGAACGCCGTTAACAACGGGCCAGAGACATCAGCGTGTCTTAATTTTCCTCCCAACACAGCGAATCCATCCAAACAAAGCAAGAGATCAGGCTAATCTATGTGCTGGGATATTTTTGCCTCCCTCTCCAGAAAATGTGCAATTTGGTCGGGCAGGAAAAAGAGAGGGAGAGAGGAGAGGGGAAAAAATTGAGCAGACCCTTCCAAGCAATAAATCATTGGATTGCTGGTGACACTCATACAATACGGATATAGTGTTAACTGCAGAAGTGAGACAGGCCTCCTTGCCCCACTGGGGTGACCTTGCCTGGCTGCCGTAATCTATCATTCTGACACCGGACACACTGGTTTTGTTTAATATTACACTATTGGCATATACAGTAAACACAATGCAAAGGAAATTTAGACACAGGCATGAGGTGAAACAAGAGGAGGAACACGTGTATACACAATCAGAGAGGCATTGTGTTGTCAAGCCAGCGCTAACTTTATTTCACAGGGTTTTGCGGTGGCTGTTCTTATGGCTCAGTGTTTTTAAACCGGTTAGCTTTTTTGTGTTATTGCTTTGCATTGCTGGTTTGTATAAACATATATATTGTTAATGACTAATGTTTGCGCATGTACTGTACAATGTGGTCGTTTACGATAAAACAAGGCTGCATGTTTGAAGCGTCTTAAACGAAATCTTTCAAATTTTAGGGCCAGAAACCTGGTTGGTGAAGATCTGGTCTGACACCGAGGGTCCATAAATAATGTATTTTAGGGTTGACCATTCATTCTTCATGTCACACAGTCACACAAATAAATTACTGTTACTCACAATTTGACAGTCACGTGCAGTCCGCCCCTCGATGCTCAGGGGCAGTTTGTGTCGAGGCTGCGGGTGTGAATAAACAGTTTTACTCTCATAAAACTCACCTTAGATTCGTCACGTTAGATTCGTGAAGATCGTGTCCCTTAGATTCTGAAACAATCGAATGCGAAATGAAACTTAAAAAAAATATTTTTCAAAACATTGTTGCATAGTCATTGTTACGGTATATGTGTTTGTCCGTGGCTGAAATTATGATTAAAGTCAAGACATGTGTTCCACAGATTTACATGTTTTTTTATCTACCTACTCTTTTCTGTAAAAGAAAATTGCATTTATTAATTTAACTAGAATGGTGACCACTAGCTGTCCATTTCAGTTGTCTTTTTTGGTTTATTGTGTTGTATTTTTTGCATGCATATGTCAACCTTAAGATGAAAAAATCACATGTTTACAAAATATTTTCACCATACTGCTAGGTCAGATATCAATATCTGGTATGATACCCGTGTGACGTCTCTTATAAAGTAAAAAAAGTGTTTTCTTTACTAAGGTGAGTGAATTATCATCCACAACAGTACATATTCCTCATAAATGGGCACATAAAAAGATGAAACATCAAAACAACTTTTTAACATTTAACCAAACTTTTAATAAAATAAACAAACAACCAAACAAAAGTAAAGGGCCGACAGCTCCCCCACGGTCGACCTGGGGCCTTATTTATCACCGTTGCGTAACAAAACATGCCCTGATAGAGACATACACCACTTCCCACGCAAAAGATGGGATTTATAAGAACAAACTTGACGGAAACATTTGTGCACCTGCACGCAAACTCTGACCACCGTTATAAAACAAAACCAAAGGGCATTGCAATCATATAATACATTTTGTTCAGGCTAATTCGATATTTAGTCTTCAAAAAAGGGGCTGTTTAGGAATAAAACATGAAATATTGGTGATGATTAATGATTATTCTGATGCGAATGCATACACAAAAAACAAGAATTACATGCAGTATAATTTTGCTAAAATAAAATTCTTAAAATAATATGACTTTTATCTTTTCATTAACAATCATATGCTGTGCCTACACTACTAATAAAATATCTGCATATCAAATGCTTTTATTCTAGAATGAGTTGTCTTCTATAGGAATAAAGAGAAGTATCGTAGAGCACAGGGAATGATGACACGGCTATTTAACGACACACACTTTATTATTATTATTTATAAAATATTAAACAAAATGTACATTTTAATGGCACTGATGAATGCAAATAAACAATTATTAAGCGAGGCACAGTTCAGAGAAAAACAGATACACAGAACCAATAAAAGCGAAGAGACGACAGCCCACTACTGCACCAGTTCCGCAATCATACGTCATAATCTGCATAAAGTTAAGAAGATCTCAACTTTTTGACGCTCTCAACGCCTTTTCGGCCCCGCTGTCGGTCCCATGATGCACCACGTGAGCGTTAAGCTCTGATTGGAATGAATTGAAACGCTCCGCGCCAATGGAAACGCACCGTCATTATCACTCGCGTCACCGGTCTCGCGTCTTTCCTTACGGTTCTCATCCCGCCTTGCTCGTTACACACTTTAAAATGCATTTATGTAAGGTTCCTCATCCAAATTCCTATAAAATGTGTACAGTTCTTCTATGCTATCACATCTATCAAAGCTATTAAATAGTTACAAAGTGTTTTTTTCCTCCCTTTAGGTTCTTTATTTGGTATCAAGCACTGCTGGCCCTTTAAAAAATTGAATTATGAAAAAACTAACGGTTTTATTCTCATAAACAGAGCTTATTACTGCTAACACACCTTTTCTCTGTTTACCTGTTTTCAGGTTTCATAGCATGTGTGTGTGTGTGTGTGTGTGAAATGATAAAGCGCGTACGCTCTCCTCTCAGCGAGGGGCTCAGGTATGGCCCTCAGAGAACACGGCGGATAAAGACGACGTTCACGCCGGCGAGGCGGCTCCGCCACCGTGACACAAACACATCTGAGCAGAATTCCGAGGTGTGACTCAACACCCAAAACAGTCTCTTTTATCCAAACGAGAACGGGCGGCTTTGGCACGGAGGCTGAGGTGTGATTTTCCCATGTAAATGGAGGTCATCGCCGTGCTTGCAGTCCGCGGCCAGCGTGTCGTGGCTGTTTTTGTTTTGTGTGATTATGTAGTACCCGCTGGAAAGTTGCTTATTTCTGTGTGTAAATTGGATGTAGTATTTTGCGGAATGGCGCCCCAGGCGCAGTGTGAGGTATTGATTGAACTGGATTCAAGAAGATACACAAGAGGATTCTGGAAAGGCAGAAATGTAAAAAAAGTAAGAAAACAGTGCAACTAAAAATCCATCCAGAGTAGTGAAGAAAATGACTAAACATAGCAAAGTATGGCATGGCAAACAGACAAAGATGGATGGATGGATGGAAGAGAGAGTGGGTGGCTGGGTATTGGATGGATGGGTGGGTGGGTATTGGATAGATGGGTAGATAGAGATATAGATGGATGGAGAGAGATTGATAGAGAGATGTCGAGATGGATAGACTGGGAAAGAGATTGAGAATAATAGAAAGAGAGAAAGAAAGAAAGAAAGATAGGGATTGATGGATGGATGGGTGGTTGGGTAGGTTAGTTAGGTAGGTCGGCTTGATGGCCCTGGGAAGATAGAGGGATGGGTTGGATGGATAGCTGGCGCCCGCTGGGGGCTGAGAGAGAGAGATGGGTGGTTGGTGGGTGGTAGGAAGGTAGCGATAGGGATGGAGAATGAGGGATGGAGACGCGATGAATGGATGGATGAATGGAGAGATAGATGGATAGATGGATAGATTGAGAATATGATGGAGAAGATTAGATAGATCGCGAGAGAGAGATAAATGGAAGGATAGATAGTTTGAGAAAGATAAAAGAGAGAAATGGATGGATGACAGACAAACAGACAGACAGATGGATCACTTTAGTTTGTGGTGATATGAGTTGTGCAGTAATTAATAACTTATATTTCAAAGACTCAACAGAATCAGAACCAGAATCAATACATTTATTTTGATTTGGGTCCCTATCGTACACAAACACAACAGATTCATTTGTATTTTATAGGTTCTTAACGCACTCACACTGGAAGCTCAGTGTGTTATAAGGGTCTGTGTTGTGCTGACCAAACGTGCAAAAACATTCCCATGTCGGGCTGTTGTATATTACGTCTGGTTCTGGAGAGGGCATCACTTTTCATCGCCGTAAGTGCTGTTGACAAGCCAATTGAATAAAATCTTGCATGCATGTGCACATTTTCAAACATAAATGTTTATTTTGTCTCAATTGTTCCTGCTCTCTCTCTCTCTCTCTCTCTCTCTCTGCTCTGTTGTGCAAAGACGTATCGATTCGGCCGTGAATCTATAACACCAATGAACTTGATGGAGTTCCTGACAACCGCAAGTGCGGACGCGTTTGTGGCCGCGTTATTTCTCTCGTGAGGAAACGGGCGAGTCGCGAAATCCAATATATACAGCGACGGCCCTCACTGTACTCGCCGTAACGCTGCCAGACTCGAGTTTAACTCTGCCTAGCTAGTGAGCAACATGATGAAATATGCATGAAACGGATGTCGTAAAAGTGACATCTAAATGACTTTGAAAAAATAAAACTTTACCGAGTTTACCCTTTACCTCCGTCTACCTTTCTCGGTATCTTTTTTGGGGAGGGGGCCGGTGGTGGGGGGGGAGAAGCAGACTTTGTTATGTGTCAAGGTGGTCTAAAGAAAGGGATGGTTTTGAAAAAGAAGATCTCCTCTGGAGAGAAGACATTACTCTACCCCACCTTCATAGTGTCCTTAATACGGCGAGGTTTGCCTCTCAAAGACTGCACTACAAACGGACGCTGCAGACTTCACAGGCCGCTCATAATTGCGAGGATTCAAACAAATCCGTGTGTCAGGCAGGCAGATGGAACTTCAATGTGAGAGCTCAATCGCATGTCGCTTACCTTAACTGCCTTTTTTACTCCAAGAAATATGGAAAGGACTATTGATCAGCTGCTGGCCCTGTCACCTGGGGTATAAACCCATGTGTGCTTGTGTGAGACGGTTCATGATCATCTGCATCACTGATGTTTGGATTTCCCATCATGCAGTGCACACACATCACCTCAGTTCAACGACTGAGGTTAATGATGGCCTGCTCGGGTCTTTCTTTTGTTTTCTCACATTTTCAGACGGTAAGGTACCAAACCTGCTTATACATGCAGTCAATTTTTTTTTTTAAAGAGATGTTTTAACACAATTGTTAAAATTGAATTTTTGACAATTATTGAATTGAATTATTCCACACTGTCGGTACTCTAACAGCCACAATTGTGTAGCTGTGCATACGTTTGACCACATTTGACACGTCAACTCATCCGCCATCTTGGAAGGGTGAACATTTCAGTTGCTCACAAAAAAAATTATGATTTGCTAAACATTGCTTAATCTCTAAATATTCTCGAAGACTTTGGGATAACCTTTCACAGGTGAGAATGTGTTGGTTTGTGCTTCTTCATTAACTCAGTTTTGATGCTTTTTAAAATGTTGTCACTTTTTGTGTCTTGTTAGCTAACGCCTTCATCGTGTTACATTTGGTAAGTTTACTGATTATAATGTTTAGGGTACACTCTTGAAAATAAAGCTGATTAAAGGTTCTTCAGAGCGATGCCATAGAAGAACCGTTTTTGGTTCCACAAAGAACCTTTAAGTTCTTTAAAGAAGCATCTCTTTCTTACCTTTTTATAATCTGAAGACCTTCAGTTCCTCGGATGTTGAAGGTTCTTTATGGAACCATTTAGACAAAAAAGTTTCTTCTTTGGTATCGTGAAGCACATTTACTTTTAAGAGTGTAACATTTGATGCTAAAAGGGTCATATGGTGCAAATACGGGTTTTTCTGTGTCTTTGATGTGTTATATGTTGCCCATGCAAGTATTAGACACGTAAAATTGCAAAAATAAAAGTGTCAGATCAAAAGATGCATTCTATCTAAAAGCGAATGCTCACCCAGACCTGCCTGAAACGCCTCGTGTAACCACACCCCCACAAATCTATGTCAGTCCGTGGTATGAGTTGACTAAGACCGCCCAAACGTATACGCAAGTAAGGTGGTGTACCTGTCAGAACAATTGCTTTGAAACCTGATGTTCCAATTATGGTAAGAGGCGTTACATTTCCGTCACTTTCTTGCAGTTTTCGACCAATCACCGCGCACTGGTTAACTGGCCAATCCTAGCACACCTCGCTTTTCAGAGCGATGAGCTTTATAAAAAATCTGTGCGTTTCAGAGAGGCGGGGCAAAGAGGAGATACAAACATGCACGGGTATGTGGAAAATACAGTTTTTTTAACCTGGAATCATGTATAAACATTGCATTACATCTAAAACAAACGAAAATATTTGTTTTAGCCGTGTCATATGACCCTTTAACTTGCTCTCGAGTGTTCACGGCATTGACTGTTCCATTTTAGCAGATGACTTGCACATGGCCTGTAATGATGCATCTACTGATATCTATCAGAGTTAGATTTGACAGCTCAAGTTTTCACCTACATGCGAACAGCATAGTTCCACCGCAACAGGTAAAACTCTGTAAAAGAAATATGAGGTGATAATTAGTTTCATCCACATGTTTATATTTTAATGAGTGTGGCAACAGTAAGTTGATCTAATGAGGTCTTCATCACCTATCTACACATGTACAGTATCAACATTCACACATCCTGAGAAAAACCTGTACGACGTTAGCTAGCGGGTCAGCACATCAGAGCTCCACACACTCTTTTTCAATTACTACTAAGCTGACATTTGCCTACCCTTTATCGGAGAGATCTTTAATCAATGCCGACTTGAGAGGAACAGGGAAAGGGTGCTTTGATTTAATATCTCAAGCGTGCTAAAGGTGAACGTGGAACATTTATGATAATCTGTAATGGATGTAGGGGAGACTTTCTTCGGGTGTCAGACAAACATCTTTTGGCCTTTGCGTTCCATGTTCACCATGTTCCATAATATGAATAGTTAAACTCTGCAGATGAGACATAAGTCATTGTCGGTAAAGGTAAAGAGTAATCATTTTTCAGATATCACTGACTTTAAGAGCTGTAATCCTCTTATCTGCAACATTGGAGCTTTTAAAAGGTCACACGGTATTTTAACAGGCTTATTTTAGCAGAATTTCACAAGGAATGAAGCAAAAAAATACATCTTTTTTACTTGCGCTTGTTTTTCCTTCTCTTTTCTGAAATCTGTAACTTTTTTGTTGAAATGAAATAGTTATTATGCAAGAACTTAAAATATAATATTGTTTTATCAGTTGAGCTATTTGGACTGAATTTAAGTTTAATGTAATTTCACTTGTTGCGTAGTAAAGTAACCTGCAATTGAATGGTTCAAACAGAGATGGCGATAGAGAGGTTATGGGTTGCAATTTTAAAGAAATCTTATTTTGATAATTTGCTGTTGACTCCATAAAAACACTATCCAAGTAGTTTTATGGTATATTTATGGAAAATTAGATTTGATTACACCTTACTGAAAATCCTGCCCTGTTCAACACAGAAATGTATTAGGTGACCTTGAAGGAATATTTAAGAAGTGCACTTGTTGTTTAAAAGCTTGGAAGCCCATGTGTACCGAAGACAAAGAGCATCAAATTGCTTGGAGCAAGACATGTTCCAAGCAATATGAGGGTGAGTGAACGAATCCCGATGACACAATTTAACACATAAAATGCTTTCTCAACAACATCAAAGACTTTTTATGTAACGAGATCATTTATGCAGAACAAAGTTCTTATCAAATAAGCAATCGAGAGCTCTTTTGTTCTCCACATCCACCTTTTTGATTATATTGCTTTTAACTCGGTCATCATCTCCCCTGAAAGGTCATTCGCACATCACGCGCCACACAAAGGTTGAATTGTTAATAGGCCACAAACAGAGATCCATGTGTCACTTTGATCTGTGTGTTGTTTTATTACCCCACAGCAGCAGTTTTATCCTCCGTGTGACTGAGGAGTCGGTCATTCTCTGGTCACTTATTATTTTTCACACTCGACCGAATTTACAAGAAGTAAAGGGGTTACGTTACCGGGAGTGTTATGGCTTAATTCTGTTTATTACTCTGCCGGCTTGACACGAGGTGGACATGTTTATTGTTGCCCTGGCATGGCTGAATTTGTCCGACATAAGAAATAACTGGACATATTTCACGCCTGTGTTTCAACAGCAAGCTGGACGTTTGTGTTTTGATTCATTGTGAGAGCCGAAGTCCTGCCTTTGAAAACAGTGTCGTTTTTCTTAGTCTACATGATATAAAAAGCTATTTTTCTATTGGATATTTTTCCCGCTTTTATTGCAATTTCCGACTTAAAAACTTTTTTCAGATTACATCATCAATGCCCTTTTATTTGATTGACCCATCTCAACCAACCACATAGCTTTATTCACACAAACCAATCATATTTAATCTAACGTGATTTTACAGTGTTATAGAAAATCCTACAAATGGCATACTAACATTTGACTCTATTTAATGATCAAATAATATATATTCATAATTTTAATTCAATTTACTTTCACTTAACCTTTCTAGATCCACCTGTTCCAAACATTCATGAAATATGTCTTGGAAACGGTTGAGATCTTGAAATATATCAGGCGATGGACGTGCACCAGATTCCTCTCCTGTGGCTTCAATCCATCTTTGTAATTCAGAAAATATCTGTGAAAGTTTTCCTCCGAGCCGTCGGGCTGAAATATGGGGCGGCTGATGTTTTTTTTGGACCTTGTTTTGGAAAGGATTGCACAAGACAGCTTCTCCTCTTTAAATAAAGTATAAAAGTGTCACTTTATGATAAATTTACACCGCTGGAGTTAGCCATGGCCCATTGAAGACTATTTAATGCTGTGTGGAGCTATAGTCTTACATCATCACCATTAAGGCACACTTTATCGGAAATTAAAAAGGAATTAAAGATAAAATGTAATATTTGCTGCCAAATTATAATGTGCTTCAGCTCAAAGATTCAATGAGAAATGAATGTGAGGAACTAGAAACTAGAATTTGTTGATGGGACGTAACCTGCATCTTTGTTAAGCTTTTATTTAATTTTATTATTACTATATATTCTTTTTAAGACCGTTTGTCCTGTTTTGACTTTAATGTTTAGGATTTATATTTTGTCCGTGCTTGTTGTTTTTGAGTTTTGAATTTCAGGAGAAAAGTTCAAGCAAACATTCTGTCAACATCTACTCATTCTTGTTGTGTTTTACAGGAAAAGAAAGTCACACGGATTTGGAATGGCGTGGAATAGGGGTGAGTAAAATAAATGTTTCATTTATTTGTCTCAAAGCGTTTCATTTCTTTAAATGTCAAAACATCATCAAAAACTCATTTACGGCATGTTTTCTTCTCTCCTGTCACGCAAACATGTCTGTTTTTATCATCAACGTATTTCTTTATCTGTTGTGATGAGGGGAAAAAAGCTGAAGACAGGCAATGAAAAGTGAAGTCCATCAAGTGTAAAGTGATTTTGAGTAAGTGTGTTTTTATTGCTAGAAAAGTGTCATTTAAGAGGTAGCTGGAGAAAGCGCCCTAAAAAAAGTGCCAACCCAAATTCCCAGGACTCTTTGTTTACCCAAAGTTGCGTGATAATGCGATCAAGTGTACTATCAAAGTGTGACTAAACAGGGGGGTTGCACATATTTTCCGTGAAATTGCCTCATTATTATGTCTTGCCAATATTGAAGTTATGTATCGTTGACTGTTCATTAAATATAGCAGAAATGATCAACAGTCATTCCCCGTCGTCCTTGGGGCTCTGCTGACATCCTAATGATGTTGTTTTAATGACTGAACCCAGTCTCGGAGGAATTTACCCTAATTTAAGAGTCATCTTTGTGATGATTATTATTTCATAGCTTTCAGACATTCCAGGTACATTTCATGTTATACTGTCTAAAAGTTAAACACTTATTTCGTTTTTCCGATGTTTATTTCAAAGCCTTATTTATGAACTTGCTATTGCTTTTTGTTTTTGCTATTGTGAATTGATGCTTAGTTATAGACCACTTCGCAAGATGCAAACAATGATCCAGAAGCACATCTGGTTTAGTTTTTTTTTGTTTATATTATTATTTTTTAATTATACATGTATAGTTACGTCTTAAAAAATGTGTTTCCCATTTTGATTTGGTTGATTCTTTTGGTTGTTGGATGTGTTTAAATAAACTTAAACTGGGCCAGCATTGGACCGAAGCGTCTTCCGAAGGGATTTACTGAATAGAATAGAATAGAATAGAATAAAGGGTTTCTGTGGTAACAACATTAACATTATATGTGAACTTCTGGTATAGGCCTCTGCAAAGAATCAATGACGGTTGTGTAGTTTTAATTTAATTGAATGCAATAATATACAATAATATTTCAAGTTAATGTTAATGTTAATAAAATTACGTCCGATGAAACCATCTATAGAAGAATAGAACCTAACATTATTTTGGCCATTAAACGTGTAAAATCACATTTTACAGTGAATAGAATATTGTTTTTCTTCATTACAGCTGTCAAACAGTCAAGGATAAACACACGTGTCAAATCTATCATGACCCTCTATTATAATAGACTAATATTTATTCATTCAGGATGTATGCATGTAATAGTCATAGGTCAAGTCTAAAACAAGTGACAAACTAATAAGGATTTTCATGCATGTTCTGTTTCTCTTTTACGTTCACGTGACCTGAATTACGAATACTGTAATAAAATGAATTAAAAACTGTAGCAATAGGAATAAATCTCATCGCATTCCACCTTCGTTGTTTTTCATTTATATTACTCCGTACGTGCGAATGGAATTACACAGTAACATGGACACTAAATGTGACCCTCTTTTCACAGTGTTTATTAATGAGTGACATCCATCACATTCCATGTCGCATGTGTCCGTGGCACAGCCATATGGGTCCTTTCAGCCAAACGACTGACATAGGGGGTCTCTGTTTCTACCTTTTTACACAACTGACAAGCTTCACTATTTCCCATATCTGAGGCTCATTAAAATGAACAGAGAGACGCACAGAGACGCTCCTTTTGTTGTGAATTCCGCCCGACTGAGTGCCAAACGTTTAAAGTCAGCGTGAAAAAAAAGTTTCGGGGTAATCCACGAGAAATTTACGTCGTTCGGTTTTAGCCATCAGATGTTAATTGGATCACGAGGTGCAGGTGTTACATATGCAGTCAGAAGTAATAAAGTCAAGTGGTTAGGTGAGCAAGTTCTTACAACAGAAGTCGCTGGGATTCGACGTCGTGCGAAACATTCCCGTCAGCCCGCTGATGAACCGATCTATTTAAAAACAAGAGACAATGCCTGCGTCCAAAGAGGTAGATAAAGGCGGCAATGTATTCCAGCAGCCGTTTGGAACCGCGCGGTTAATTAGCTCAGAGTTAGAGGAGCAGTGAGGTGAAGAAGAGCAGTGCGCGACAGATACCGCCAAGATGCTCCTCAGGGGGGGAACGGAGCCGGGTAAGAGGGAAGGGGGCATTTTGGAGAGACAGGGGTCAGTTGTGGTAATAGAATCCTGCCCCGCGCAGGCCCTCTTGAGCAAAGACGATAGCGGTGAGGTGAGTGGCGCTCTTCCGAGGGGCTTCGCGTGGCGGTCAGAGCCGCAAACCAGCAGGTTATGCATTTATTATTGCCATTAATGCACGCTAATGCGCCGCTGTTTATATTCATGAATACACGGTATTAATCCAGACAGGGTCACTGAGAAATAAAACACACTTCACCTTTTCAATTTGTGTTTATATGAATGTGAGTGCGTGTGCGTGAGGAAAATTAAATCACAGGAAGTAGATTTTCTCTGACGTGTGGAGTTTGAGTTTGATTAGATTTGAGTTTTTCATTAATCTCTTTTTTCTACTTTGCATTGACTTAACTAAGGAAACGTAAGTTATAGTAAAATTGGCTTATTTTTGTTGATTTACAAATATTTAGTTTCCTTCTGTTTGGGAACTTGTTGTATTTAGATGTATATTAGATTCATCATATAGAAATGGATTTTGTGAGACTGGTAACCGTCTCTTTTTTAACATGTATAAGCAATTATTTACATGTTTTACATGATAAATGACTAATAATAGATCAAATTGTTTATATAATCTTTAACTCGAGATTGATGTTCATGCACACTGTAAAAAAAATCCCCCAAAAAACAGATAAAGTACTGGCAGAAAATTACCAGTACATTATCCTTTATTTTATGGACATTTAAGTTAATGCTAAAATGCAATTTAATGCAGAGGAAAAAGTAAAATACAGGTCAAACTGCTGTAAAAATTAATACGGAAAATTCCTTGATATTAATAGTCATTAATTGACATTAAACAGTATATTTTGCCTATGTTTATGGATTTTTGTGTAGTCATGATGAGCACAGTAACATCAAATAATAAAATATATGATTATGTTGTTTAAAAGTGACTGCATGGCCAACACCCATGTTTCCTTTCCAGCCAAATGATGAAAAATATTAGAAAGACTCAATGAGGCTGGTGAAATTGTACATAATGTCAACCGGCCAAACCCACAAATAAAATGTTTTGATAAATGACTTTGAATAGAACACACACACACAGCGGATAGTTTATACAGTAGCTTCCTGATTACATTTCAATTGACTTTTTGGTCTGTGATCTACTGCACCGTCTTCCTTTAGATATGATACAGGAAGAGAAATTGCAGCCATATGTGAGTTTATGAACGTATACGTGAGGCTACAGTGAGACGGCGGGCTCTGTAATCGTCTCGCTCGTTCTCATTACATTCTGCATATGTTCCGACACGTCAGGCTGAAATTGATCTGTTTCCTCCGTCGAAAACGCCTGTGCCGACGTCTCAGGTGATGACACATAAACTACAATCTCGCCAAACAATAATGATGCTTATCACTCACAGTCGCCCGTTGAGCTTATGAGGAAATAAATATATATCTCTGTCCTCGGCCATTATTGGAAGTCAGAAAACATAGATCTTTTTTGTGGCTCTGATAATTCACTCCCGGCCCGGAGATGGATGACATGAAAAAGTCCATAAAGGATGTTACCTCTGGATTCCAGCCCTTGTGATTTATTTCACAGCTTCATCAAGATATTTTTGTGGGGGAAAAAACAAAGCAAATCATCCAGGCGCTCGCTCTCCACGACACACTTTGAAAGTTTCCGGGGGCTTCTATACGTTGGCACACAACGCTCCTTATCTGTGTTTGGTCTAAAGGGCTTTAATGAGTCTCAGTTAGCGGCGGGAGAGGAAGAATCTGTCTTACGTGAACTGACCTTTGTGACCATACGTGTCAGATTGGCGCTTTAGCGGTATAATTACCCCAGCCATCAGACTGGCTCTTTGTGAAAATGACCATCCTTTTTTTTCCTAATTTCCCGTCCAATTTAGATCAGAGCGCCGCTGCTCCACTTGTACTGTATTTTTCCTGTGTTTACTGCACATGCAAATGTAATTTATTTGCTTGTTTGTGAAGTGTGACAAAGAAATGCTGAACTCAGCGTCGAAATTAAGGGCCGGGGCTTTGTGTTTTCTCTGCAATTATCCTGTGGATATTTGGCATGAATCAAAAAGCATTTATACATAATTGTAGCCTCCCCTATATTAAAGGGTCTTGCATTATTAGTATCATTTTACTTTTTTCCCAGAGGTCCACTTATAGTGTTAGTGGAGTTTTGCGCAGCAAAACAAACATAATTAAGTTTTTCATGACCACCTTCTCTCTGACCCTTTCGATTTAAAGAGCACCTTTTTGTCACGCTGTGCCTTTAAGACAGCCACATAAATGCCCTTTTTGCACTTAGTATCAATAAGGGTTCGTTGTGATATGTTTACTAAACAATCTACACTTACTGTAAATGTGCCATTATGACGAGACCAAAGCAATCGGGAACTTGATTAAAGATAAAGATGTCATAGTCATATCTTATGCAGATCAAAGGATGCAAAATCAAACGGTTTTATGAACTTTATTTTGCTTTTGTTGTTTCTGCTGGTGTTAAGACATGACATTTATAATTGAGTACATGAACTATGTTTGTGAACACCCAATAAGTGGAAATACAAATTTGACCAAAGAATAGTCATTTTATTACCTGTGATAACACCTCTGCAGTCTATTGAATTCTTCTTTTAATTAAATCCATCATGCACAGTCATATTTTATGCCTTATATGCTATAAATGTATATGTTATGTTTTTAGGCATGTCAAGTCGAACACGCATAACATTATGTGACAAACCACCTAAGTTTTCATTTAAAACATCAGAATTCAAAAGATAAGTATTTAGAAATCTTACCATTTGTCATTTTTATTGTAAAACCGTTGGCTTTATGTTTGCCTTCTCACATCTCACTACACAGTTACAGTCATTAGATGATTCTTCTTCAATTTGATTGGCTGAAATGTTGCTTGGCCTCTGGAATTTGATTGGCTGGAATTTCGTAAACCCTGTTTGATTGGTCAATCTGTTGACATTGGGTAGCTTCGTGCCAAAGACACTAGATGGAAAGCCTGCAATCTTTAGCCGAAAAAGCGTAGCGGCCAATGCTAACGCCGCAATCTGACTTGGAGTGGCAAAGTACCGGCAACATGTGAGAAGTGGAGGTGCAAGAGAAAGTGAAGGTACGCTAAAGATTCAAATAGAGACGCGCCGGGATTGGCCCACTTCAAGCACTGAGAATGTCGGTAACCGAACAACACTGAACCCCATTGACTTCCATAGTATGAACACAAAACCACAGAGACATTTCTCAAACTATCTTCTTTAGTGTTCTACAGAAGAAAGAATCACAGGCTTTGAATGACATTAAAATGAATTTTTATTTTTGACTGAACTGTTCCTTTTCATGGTGATTTATTTTCTAATTTTTGTTTTAACCCCAATTCGGAAAAAATAAAAATTAGAGCTTTATAGTACCATAAACAGCAGAAGATAAAAGTGAACTGGTAGCATGTTCTATAATGACAAAAACAAATCTCAATCAATAATTTTTCGAACAGGTTGGCACAACTTGGAAGCAGAGAATCTGTATTGCTTTGCCAAGATACAATTGCAACAAATAATTCACCATTAGACCACCAGAGAGAGAGAGGCTAAAGATTGTGAACTGTGAGGTCTGGCGCTGTGAGCTTTAATACGGCGGGTCTCGGCAGCTGACCTCTCGGGCCCGACCCCGTCCTTTTTCTGTTTCCACAGGCCATTCCACAATTCTCCTGCCAACATTAAAACACTTCCTGTAAGACAGGCGGCGGCAGGAAGTAGCATACGCACACGCTGACTGGAGATGCTACAGTCCGAGCATGAAAGACACAACCTGCTGGTGTGTAGTATAAAACACAACACCGGGAAGAAGCGTGGGGGGGCGGTGGGAGGAAGAGAGAGAGAGAGAGGCAGAAATAGCGAGAGAGAGAGCGAGAGAGAGCACAGAGAGAGCAGGAGAGGAGAGATAGAGGAGACAGAGAGCGACGATGAGGATACGTACGCGATAGCAGAGAGAGAGAGACGAAGGAGGAGTAGCGAAGAGAGAGAGATCGAGAAGAGAGAGGAGGAGAGAGAGATTCTGCTCGCTCGCGCTTACGACTTTCGCTCTCGCTCTCGCTCTCTCTTCCCTCTCTCTCTCTCTCTCTCTCTCGCTCTCTCTCTCTCTCTCTCTCGATCTAGCTCTCTCTATTCTCTCTATCTAAATCATCCCTCTCTCTCTCTCTCTCTTCTCTCTCTCTCTCTCTCTCTTCTCTACTCTCTTCTAATCGCTTCTCGCTCTCGCTCCTCTCCTCTCCCTCTACCTCTACCTTCCTCTCTCTCTCTCTCTCTCTTCTCTCCTCTCTCTCTCTTCTCTCTCTCTCTTCTCCTCTCGCTCTCGCTTCGCTTCTCTCTCTCTCTCTCTCTCTACTATCTCCCTCTCCTCTCTCTCTCTCTCTCTTCTCTCTCTCTCTCTTTCGGTGATAGCTGGTTTGATGGTTTGCCGTGTGGCTGCTGAAAGTTTTGCAAGTGTGTGTTATTGGAATGTGTGTGTGCTGGTGCGGATGGGGTGGCTGATGAATGAGGCGATGTGGCAGATTCACAGTGCGAATCATACTGCAGCTGTAGAGGAAACTAATGGCTAGCAGGGACCACCGAGGTCTCTGAGCTAATACCTGCTTCCTCCATCACAAAACTCGAGCTCTGACACACACACACACAAAACGCACCCAATATAACCCTAACAGCAAATACACCCCATAAAATGCATCCCATGCACCCAGCACACCCAGTTCACAATACACATCATACACCCACTGTTGTTCACACATATGTGATCGAACACATGCACAAACAACAATGAAAACGCATGGATAGATGTGTTCCCACATGCGTTAAAGCTGCAATCTGTAACTTTTGCATTTGAAACATACAAATTTCACGCTACTTGATGCATTTATCATTACATACAGATGCTGAAAAAAACTAAATAATGTTCAGTTCTTCCTAATTTACTATTAATAGTTATGTGTTGAAGTAAAATCACTAGTTTTGTTTTCATTCTGTAGTGACAACATTTTTCCAAAACTCTAAACAAACTGGTCAAAATAACAAAAAAAGAAGCAATGTTTGAAGATCTTTGATACGGCAAAGTTTATATCAGAGTTCAAACAACTCAATACCAATGTTTTACGTGTGTTATAGAATCAATGTAAAAAGTGTGATTGAATAAGCCACAGTTTTACAACTTTCTTTCACAAAACTGGTGTTGTCGCTTATTCTTTTTACGCATCTGAATGTTGAAGTCAAATGACCTCAAACTGACGTTTCCTGGATATTCAGACCCGACAGCTTAATTTGTGAATCATTATTATAAATAAGGTTGGGAATCGTTTGAATTTTATCGATTCCGATTCTGCTAATCGATTTCGATTCTTATCGATTCCCAAGTTGAAGTAAAACATTTAGCCTGCTTATCGATTTGTTTGCAAAATATATATTTGTGAGCATCGTTTTGTGTATATATACACACATAGAACCATCTTTTTTCAGATTTATTACAATTTTCATTACCGTAGTTGAACTACATTATGGTTAAACTGTAGTAACTATTATGAAGCGATGGTTAATAATTTGTGGTTCCTGTGCTTTCTAATGCAAATACTATAGTTACACTATGCATACTATAGTAAAACATATTGTTCATTTTCACAAGGGCTTTTATTGAGATATCAGCGGATCAGACAAATATGCACACAGGAATTGATAAGAGGAATTAAATCTTTCATTTTCGATTCCCAACCCTAATTATAAGTTAACCATTGTGAATTGAAGTAAGATTAGGACACCGTTTTTTATTCGCTCAATAGCTGATTTGATTTTTTTATTAAGTTACGTATTGCAGCTTTAATATGCAAATCAGCAAGCACATACGTTACCATATACTCCCATCATTTCTATATAAATTTATATAATTTTTTTCTAGGGGCAATTTTGTTAACACACGTAAACACGCGCACACACACAGACGCACTTAGTTTGCTGTTCAGAAGTGAAGATGGTATCAGCAGGCCTCCATTCAGCGTCTCCTCGCTTTCATCTGTTCTCTACACATGTGATTTCACATTTCACCTCCTCCTGTCTGTCTTCATGAGGGTTTTGTGACCGATGAAGACCTACAAACTCTTTTTCTCGCGTTCGCACTCACTCCCCTGAAAGGTTGCACGCCCTTAGGAAAGTCCAAAAATAATATGCATGTGATAAGTCATTAGTCATTTTTTTGTGTGCATATGTTAACTTGACCTGCCGTATGTTAATGCATGCAACGATGGCCCCGCATATGGCTGCGTGTGCACTCCAAACTGCAGGAGCTCCTGCGTGGGGCCTCATTACAGAAACGTCCCCAGCCGTCATTAACGCAGGGACGGGTTAGAGACGCTCGCGATACGGTCACGCCATCAGCGGGAAGACGGGGTGACGAGACGCGCTGTCACGACAGGCCCGTCACGCACCAGACAGGTGGTGGAAGAGACAGTTGGAGCAATATGAGACAATAACTACTTTAGTAGACTTTAATCAGAGATTTCAGCACGGTTCACAACACTCTGACACCAACATCTGCGTAGAAACATGTACGTGTCGTTTCCTGTGTGGGATTTGAGCGCAAAACCTGGATTTTATTTCCTTAACACCCACGATCCAGTCTGACTCGACACTATCTGTGCTCGTAAAGCACTTTAGTATTTACCATAGTAAACTGAAGTGCTTTTGAACATTATGCTAAATATTAAAGTATACTATGGTATTTAATACAGTTTATTAGTTCGCTTAAGTATGTTTTGTAGTAAACTTTAACAAAGTGTACTAATTACAATACTACAATATTCAACAGTTTACTATAGTAAACACTAATGTATACTACAGTATTTGATGCAGTTTGTCACTTCACTATAGATAATACTAAAGAATACTGTAGCATACTTTAAACAAAGTTTACTATAGTAAATGCCAAGGTATACTTTAGTATTTACTAGTTTATCGCTTTATTATAGGTAATTATTGTGAATACTGTAGTAAACTTTAACAAAGTTGTACTAATAACTAAAATATACTAGAGAATACTATAGTGTACTGCAGTTTACCATAGTAAATTCCAAAGTACACTAAAGTATTTATAACGTTCATGTATAGTTCTTCAGAATACTGTAATGTACTTTATCAAAGCATACTTATTCCTATACTACACTACAGTATAGCACAATGTAGTGTATTATAGTAAATATTGCGGTATACTACCAGATTTATATGGGCTTCTGGGAGCATTCCTCTCCGTATACATTTTAAATATCTCTTTAATAAAGATTTAGTGGCCTTTCATCACATTTTGCAATATTTAAATACACGTATGTGACAGCACAGAAAATGATAAAAAAAAGTGCAGAGTTTCAATATGAGCCGTGCTGTAACCTGTAAATTACAGTTAAAATAGATACAGCATAATGATGTAGACAGACATTGTGATGTAGTGGATATTTTATAAGTGGATAATCCTAATAGCTGCAGTACTGTGAGTCCGCCAGAGGTCCAGCTCAAGTCTCCGGTTACCCGCTGGGCACTGTTTGGCGATGGGCATCATGGTTTCAGATTCTGGGCTCAGGACCAGCGGCGGCTGCCAGGGCAGTTTACCCCCAACTGGACTTTAACACAGTACAGCGCTTCATACTGGGGGCAAATAACTGTCTGTACACCAGCATTGATTCATGACTTCAGCTGTGTATTATTCTTCATTGTAAAGAATATTTAAAGGGATAGTTCACCCAAAAATGAAAACTCTGTCATGAATTACTCACTCTCCAGTTGTTCCAAACCTGTATACATTTCTAATTTAGTTTGAACACAGAGAAAGAAAGATATTTGGATTATTAAATAGTTATTGATCCCACCGAGTGGGAAAATGACAATGGTGGTCAATAGGGCCCCAGAACAGTTAGCAGTCCTACATTCTTTGAAAGATCTTTTTTTGTGTTCAACACAACAAATACATTTGTAAAGTACCCTTATCTGAAAAATATCCGAACAAAGAAATGTACACATATTTAAATCAACTCAAGGTCAGTGGTGGCCCTCCCGCAAGAGTGGACCCTTTTACCACATAATCAAATCAGTAGAATTCATGCATTTAAAAATCGCGTAACTAACCAGTGCTGTGCCACTTACTGGACCACATTATTTTGTGTCCAAACTATTGGACTTCTTGCACATAGTCTCGTGACGTACATCCAAGTTGAAATGGTACAGCTCACTAGGTTCAGGTTATGTATTTACAATGAGCTGTTGCTACAATAAATGAATGTTAGTGTTTATGTGTTTGTATATGTCAGTGATTCGTGTTTGTTTCTGTAATTGTTGAAGTCAGTGTTTGAGTGAGTGTTAGTGTTTCTATTTGTAAATCAGTGTTTTTGTGTTTAATTGAGTGTGTGTTAGTGTTTTTCTGTGTGTGCTAAAGTAATTGTGCATTTCTGAGTGTTTTTTGTGTGTATCTCTGTATGTTTGAGTGAATGTTTGTGTTAGTGTTCATGCATGTGTGTTTGTGTTTAATTGAGTTTTTGTGTATCTGTGTGTGTTTAAGTGAGGGTTTGGGATTTTTTATCCGTTTGTGTGTGTGTGTGTGTGTGCATGCATGTGTTTCTTTCTGCGAGTGTGTGTGTGTGTTTGTCTACTTTTAAGTGAATGTTTGTTAGTGTTTTAGCATGTGTGAGCATATGAGCATATGAGTGTGTATTGTTTCTGTGTTTGTTTTAGTGAGTGTGTGTTTGTTAGTGTGTGCATGTGTTTTTTTTCTGTGTGCGTGTATCTATGTATGTTTGAGTGAATGTTTGTGTCAATGTTCATCCATGTGTGTTTGAGTGTTTGTGTGTATATTACTGTTTGTGTGTTTAACTGTGTGTTAATGTGTGTGCATACATGTGTTTCCTTCTGCGTGTGCATGTGTGTGTTTGTCTATTTTTAAGCAGATGTTTGTTAGTGTTTCTGCATGTGTGTTTATATGAGTGTGTTAGTTTCTGTGTATGATTTAGTGAGTGTGTGTTTTGATAGTATTTGTGTGTGTGCATGTGTTTCTTTCTGTGTGTGTGTTTTAAGCGAGTGTTTGTGTATGTCTGCGTGTTTAAGAAAGAGTTTGTGTTTCCGTGTGTGTTTAAGTGAGTGTGTTTGTGTGTACTGGTGTGTTGTCCCAGGGCCTCTCTCTCTCTCTCTCTCTCTCTCTCTCTCTCTCTCTCTCTCCGCTCTGCCCAACATCTCTAATTGTTATTAATCTACAGCAATTAAAGTGCGCGTCTTCACTGTCACCCGTCTCCCCTCGTCTCTTTGACGAGCATGTACACGGCTGACACGCAGGAGACGCGTGCAGGAAGCGTCTCTGCGTCGCATTTCCTGCGGTAGTCGCCGCTGTACTCGCACTTAGCAAACGCAACAGCAGCCAGATAAAGCTCATATTTGAATAGGCCCTGTTATCAAATACATTCATTAGGTTACACGCTCCACTTGATTAATTATATTTAAAGAAATTGCAGCACTTTGGATCCTGCGACGCTCTGCGCTACGGCATGCCATAGATCCCTAATTTCAAGAAGAAAAAGGGTCTGAGGGCAGTTTTTTCCCTTCTCTCTCTGCCTATTCTGGACAGCCTGCGCGGGTCCCCGAGGGCCCGAACGTATTCAAATGTATCTCCATCAATGAGCACAGTAATTATGAATTCCGCACTAATTAGTGTATACACTACTTCCCTTGCATATTTGATTTCCACTGTGAGATGGTAATAAGGGAAATGCCCATTTTTGTCCTGTCTCATAAAAATTCCAGAATGGTAGAGGGGGGAGGGCAGATGGCGAGAGAGAATCGGGGGATGCATTAAAAATGAAAAGAGAGAGAGAAACTTATAATAACCCTTACAAAAATCTAACGTGGTATTACCATAAAAAATACCACGGTAATACCATGATTCTTCGGACACCATGCTAATGCCATGATTGCGCCAATGCAATTAAAATATTATACAGCACCTGCTTTAGGCTTAATATACTATCAAAATAAAGCTTTTGTAAAAATGAAGATGATATAAGACATAGTCGCCCTTGTGAGGTTTGTTTTGCAACATTGGAGGCTGATACGTCATACTGCTTATTATACAGTTTCTTACCTTATAAATAAATAAATGCATATAAAATATTGATTTAAGTTGAAACTATTCTTTAAATATGTGAGAGGAGATGGCAGAAACATTTAATTAGCACCGCTGTGTCGGTTGTCGGAGAGAGCAATCAGATATAGGCCTACAGTTTAGCACCCGTCAATCAAAATATTTAACTTATTTGAAATTACATTGACTGACCAATCAGAACTGGATTGCATTTCAAAGAGTATTTTCATACAACCAAAATGCAACGTTATTGTTACATTAAGAATCAAAACAAGTGAATATAATGATTATAAATACGTATATTTATTAATTGCAGTTTTGCTGTCACGATGCCTTTCATATTTTACCTCCTAAATATTTGCTGGTATTATTTCATTTTATTTTCGTCATTCGTTTTTAAATCATGCAGCCCTGGAGCCGTGTTTCATGTACATACTTGTACAAATACATATCTGCTTTGTCTTGCGTGTAAATGATGGCCTCCAGCTCGCTGTAAACAGATATATTTCCTTACTCGATACTTCGAAAATAAGACATGGTGAATTTTGACTCGCGGTAATAAAACATGGTTTCATTTTTTAGTTGGAGTCAGTCTTTGCTAGTGGATCATAAATTAGGCACATAAGACCGGCTAATAAAACTCTTAAAATGCTTTGAGTGACAGACATGTGATTGTGTGGAGTGATATAGGTCTGTATTATCTCACAGCAGAGTAAAACCACAGTCCAGCGCTGGAAATACAGTCCTGCGGCTCTTACTGCTGCTTATAACAGCACAAATCATCACCTGTCACCTGACGATACACATGCTTGTTGTGTTTCTGTGTCGGTGTGTGTGTGCGTGCGTGTGCATTATTTTCTTTCTTTCTTTCTCTCGCTTTGTCTTTTTTGTCCATCTCTTCTCCTCCTTCTTTATTTATTTTGTATTTATGCATTTAAAAAGATTTGTTTTATTTGTTTTTTTTTACTTATGTCTAAATATGCATGAGGTACACATGAGGTTTACCTGTCCGTGATGCCATTTTATTTTGGGAGAAGCAATTTATAAAATAAATTTATATTAGTAGTCATTTTTTTTTTAATGCAGAAAAGTTTGATAAAATCCTAAAAGATTTTTCTGCTTTAAGGTTTTTTTTGCTGTGGTCATTTAGTATTGTGTCTTTTTATTGATAACTACATTTTTTCTTTATTTACTTTTATTTTTTATGTTGTTTTTGTGTAATTTTGTGAAAATTTGATTTGAAATCTTTCTGTTCCACTTTCTATGCCTCTCTCGCTCTCTACCTATATCTTTATTTCATTCTTTTCTTTAAATTTGTATATGTTTTTTTTGTGATTAAAATCTCCATTCC
Organism: Triplophysa siluroides; assembly: GCA_006030095.1. Classification (NCBI taxonomy): domain Eukaryota; kingdom Metazoa; phylum Chordata; class Actinopteri; order Cypriniformes; family Nemacheilidae; genus Triplophysa; species Triplophysa siluroides. The sequence goes on along the minus strand of VCII01000170.1, from coordinate 1,087,266 downwards.
TGACTTATGATATTAATTGAAACTAAACTGGATGTATTTGTTTTTCATTTTAGTTCTGTGTTGAGTTTGTTGAGTAAAAATGTACCACTATCATGCAATGACAAACTCTCCACACTCTTAAAAATAAAGGTGCACAAAAGGTTGTTAACAGCGATGCCATATAGAAGAACCATTTTTGGTTCCACAAAGAACCATTTAGTCAAAGGTTCTTTAAAGAACCCTCTCTTTCTTACCTCTTTATATTTTAAAGAACCTTTTTTTGGCCACAAAGAACCTTTTGTGAAACAGAAAAGTTTTTCAGATGTTTAAGGTTCTTTTAAGGAAAAGTTTTGATAAAAAAAGTATTTTATGGCATCCAAGAACCTTTTGAAGCATCTTTATTTTCTAAGAGTGCAGCGGGATTAAACTTCAAATAAACGTGGAAGAATCCTGTAACATGTAAAGAAGCTTTGACCTCATGTTTCAGCATATGTTTTACTAAAACATCCATATTGTATACAATAACTCCTCTAAGGGCTTTCTCTCTTCCTCTGGGTTTATTTCCAGAAGCCGCATAAACAAAAAGTTCAATTTGAAACGATAATCCCATTTCCTGGAGTTATTAAATCATCTCTATTTATTAAACCATAGACATTTTACAGTAAAGGATTATTAATATTATAAACACTGCTTCAGGTTGTGACGTTTTGTCTCTGCAGAATTGGCGTTTGTTGCAAAATTTATGATTTGCTTCTGTTTCTTCTAAAGGATATATTTTCTTGTGTAATAGTCTATTCAAGTAAAACATTTTAAAATATCGGAATATATTATGATTTTGTTAACAGAGTTGGGTAGAGTACTTGGGAATTGTAATCAGTTTCGATTACAAACTACATGGCAAAATGTGTAGTCAGTAACGTAATCCCTTCGTTTACACAGATCTTGTAACGTAATCGGACTACTTTTTGATTACATTTGTTTTCAAGTTTCTGTTTTATCTATGCCTGGTGTATCTATGTGTCCACAACACTTTTCTTTTTTTTCATAATTTTAAATCGTTAAAATTATGTGAAAATAAATCATATTAAATTATAAAAGTACGTGAAGTAGTAGAAGTCAAATGCCTTCATACTGAATGACTGCAATACAACAGCACATGTAGTTACAATAAAAATGGTTAAAGAATAGAAAAAAGGCCTTATAGTGTAGATATCAAGTGTATAGATACCAAATCAATGGGCAGTAAATGAATGGGGGGCTGCTGACATTCGCATTTATTAATATAACTTTAAAATGTAACATTCTGCTTAACTTATTTATTATTACATATAGGAACTCATAGTCTGTATAATATGTGAACGGTGTCTCTCTCTTTTATCTTAAATGTGTGCTTCTCTGAGATAACCACGCTGTGTGTGTGTGTGTGTGTATTGTGCTCTGTGGGTGTGGAGTTGTGTTTTCTCTGTGTATGAACCTGTGTGCGTGTCTGTATTCTGTGTGTGTTCACTCTCTGTTTTAACGTGTCGAACTTCAATGTTTTGCTTGCAGTCACTATGTTTCATGTACAGCTGCTTTGTAACAATGAAAATTGTAAAAAGCGCTAAATAAACTTGACTTGTAATATTCATGCAGTGATGGGCAAAACAAAAAGCATTCAGACGGCAATCTGACAATAAGCTTAAACTAAACCATACACTTTTGTCTAAACTATCACAAATACCTGCAGATATTATAGCCACAATAATAACGGATTGCTAATAGCAAATGTAAATGTTCTCAACAGATGAAACAACAAAATCAAGTTGTGAAAGATTAAATTTATTACATTAAAGTATTGTGCTTGCGATTATCTTATATAAACATATACATTTTTATATAAATATAAAATATTTGAAAATGATATATTGGGAATGCTGGGCATGGACAATTCAGCAGCACAAATCTATTTGGACTTATGACTAATGCAGTTTCGCAATGAATGTTGTGATTTACACTAATCACGCAAATCATAGTATTATTGTTGCTAGATTGTGAAGATTAACACTGTTCTTGTACAATATATAGCAAACATAAATGCTTGTAAACAAAAGCATGTCAGACTCGCTATTGTGGGTTGATTGTCTTAAAAGATAAAGTGGCTGGTTTACCAAAAAATGATGTCATCTATGTAATGTAATCTGTAACAGTAAAATAGTAACTGTACTCTGATTACGAGTATTTTTAAATGTAACGTAATATAAGTACTTGATTTTTGGAATCTGATTACGTAATCCAGATTAAAAGTAATCAGTTACTTCCCACCTCTGATTGTTAATATATGATATATGACATAATATGACATTGTTGTTATGTTTATACTTAACTCAATATTTTTCTCTCTCTCTTTTTTTCAGGTTACTTCTCGACTTTCCTTCCTGCTTCTGGCCTCCTCGCATGATGTCATTTCCTTTTGAAGGTCCAAGATAAACATTCACTTCTGGATCACCTGGGGTAGTGCTCTGATAGACAGCTCAAGGATCCCAGTATTCCCTCACATCATTAGCAAAACCAGGCATGGCCATAATCTCATTCTCCAGACCCAGAAATGATGTGCCCTAGAAAGACAAGTTATTTTTATTGATTTATTGATTGATTTCTGCTTTATTCTCATCCCAGCGCTGTCGACACCTGAAGTTTATGCATTCAGATAACTCCTGTCTTCTGCTCTCTTTGAAACACTTTCATACTTCGGAAAGAAACATGAGAAGTTTAGCGAAGGTTCTCCTCTGTGATGCCGGCGTTTGATTGACAGTATCCCAGAGATATTCCTCCGCTTCCAAGTGGGAGTGAGATATTTAATCGTCCGTAATTAACGTTTTTGCCATAGCGCAAGCTGAAAGACAGCAGGCGTGCCAGATTATCTGCGCGCGAGACAAAGGTGATGATAAAGAAAGTTAGTCTTAATTTAGACAACACACGTCCTTATTTGACCAGTTGGGTTCAAAAGAAGCCGCATGGGTTTTGGCGCCCCGTCGCATATCAACACTTTCGCACGTGTGTTCAAACATTTTGAAATGTTGATACTGAGCTGCTAAAAGATGTATGTAAACAACTTATGGCGTGTTCTCAGAGCTGTACAAATACGCCGTGTTTGTACCGTTCATCTGAATTGTTGCCGTGACATTTACAGCAGGTTTGTAATGTGTGACTCCCGCTTTGTGCCGTACAAGTGCTCGGGTCACGACTCCGTGGTCTGTTCTGCATGTTTGGACACTTTCTTTCCTTTCATTCGACTTTTTTCTCTTTGATAATTCCTGTTTCACACACGCTGACCTCCAAATGTATTCTATCCGAGCTCGCGAGGCCGGTTCTCTGAAGAACGTGGTTTTCCCCCTGCGACGCCCAAATGCAGATGTTCAGCCGCTCTGCCAAGAACTAGCGAGCCTTTCTCTCGCTCACCAGTCCCAGGACAGCTTCACACAGCCGTCCATACTGGCATAAACACTGTGTGTGTGGGTGTGTGTGTGTGTGTGTGCGTGTGTGTGTGTTGTGTGTGTGTCCTCTCCACTTACCACATTACTGCAACTCACTGATGAACGATTTCAGATGTGTTCTACGTTTTTTTTTTCTATGCACATTTGTTTTCTTGTACTTTATTTGTGTTCTCTGTAACATACTTGCTTACTAGTGTTATATTTGTAGTATAGAGTAGGAATTTTGTGCCCTGTATATGAATAGAATATGCTTTGTTGAAGCATATTGCATGAAATAATGCATCTCACAATGCATCTCAACTTGACCTTGACCTTTCGTCGTGTCACGTGAATCGGACGTTTTTTTTAGCCGTGTTTAGCGTTTTTTTCACATCTTTTTCGAAACTCATTATTTGAATGCATTGCCAAAAAAGACTTTTTTTTGTGCAAAATTGGATAAAAAATGTGAAATAGATATACATTTCATTTCCGTTTTAATTTTCCAGATTATTAAACATCACAGGCTAAATAAAAAAAGAAAGAACCGTGATGAGTTTTGGTACAACAAAGTAGCAAATCAGTTTGTAAAAAAAATATTTTGGAATATTGCATATTAGCTTTACTTTACAAAAGCATGTACTGTAGTGTACGACATGTATTGTGCGGTATTTAGTGTAAGCAGCAAGCATCTCATTCTTTCTTCTCTTTTCTTCCCTCACGATCACAGGCCGCTTAACCTTCGTGGATAATTACTCAAATGACAAATTGAATTTGGTTAATGGTGAGGATGTGAGTTTGGGATTTTCTCGAGAATTTCACTCCCGCGAGCGACCGCAGAGGCCGGGCTAACCAGAAACATGCTTTCTCCATCAAGCAGCGGTCTGCAGCTGGCTGTGGGATTTCTCAGCGCTGGTATTCATGCGTGGAGGTTTGTGTGTGTGGGATATTTCCTACAGTCGAAAATTAACTCCAGGTGGCCTCTATGATCAGGCCATTACTTCATGACTGTGAGCACCAGGTCAGACATTACCCAAACTGTGAAGACGTGCTGACATTAGAAACGGCTCAGAGACCGTACGTTTAGTTACAGCAATATTCTAGATTTGTTATCTGCACCACTTTACACAAATTCCCAGATTGGCTATAATTTCTATGGTTATTCTACCATTCTTTTATGTCCAACATTAAGTTAAGTGTACTGACCGTGATATTTTGGTGGGAACTATAGTCAGTTTTTACGTGCTTTTATATATAATACGCTCAATACATTCAATACAATGCATGATAGTGGGTTCACTTTATGATGGTATTAAAATAGTTTGAAACATCTTCAATTTTCAAAATGTGAAAATGTTCAATTGCATTTTTGTTTCAACTTATAGTATGATGCAATATCACCATATATTGTAACACCCCTGCTCTATATTCATACTATTATTTGATTATATATTCAGATTTCAGTTCATTATATATATCAATATTAACTCAATATCACATTGAATTTTTCTTTTACCTCAAAAAGTCTAGTTTACAATGTGACTTTCCCTCAAACTTTTTCGTAATTTTTTTCTCATTTTTAAACTCTCACCGATTTTCGCTCGTCTCCTTTATGAAGTCATTCCCGCAAATCACACCCCATTGGTCATCCATCAGTCTGTGGCGATCATCAGAGACTCTCTCTCTCCCAGTAGCATTTTTCTTTCGCTCAACTATCAATCCCTCTCATTTGGCCCAAATCACCCTTCCTTCTCTTTCCGTCCGGTCAAATTGATACGTTTCACGACGCTGCCACGAGAGGAGATAAAATATTTCCTGTCACTTCAAGTCCAGAAGGCGCGGCTGCTAAATCGTCTAGCCGAACCCAGGAATCCGTCAACCGGCGACACCCGACTGACAAACAAAATATTTCATTGAGCAAAATGTCACGTTTTATATGGGCTAGGCTAGTAGATTTTGACGGTACAACCTTTCATGAAAAGTTGAGTCTTTAAATGTTAATGTACATTAACATCAATGCGTATTCAAGCTTCGTATCCAAATCTGACTCCTCGGGAGATCGACTCCCTGTTGGTTAGGATTAGTTGTGGAGGCGGGCTTTACAGATATGGACCGATCAGGTAGCAGCCTCTTGTATGAACCAATCAGAAGTCAAAGCCAATATTAGTACAACAAAATTTGAAATTGATAGTAACCTTTTAAAACTCATCTTGACACTTAGAATCCTGTCTTCCTTTTTTTAATGCGAGAACTCACCTTACATACACATATAGGCCTACTAAACGCCCAACCATACAAGGGTCGATACGTCGCTATCCACCAACTTCTCGATTGAAAAAAGTACTTTTGTGCGCCTTTTATATGCAACGTTACAGCCATTTTTCGGTTTCTGCAAATCCTCCTCAGGCCAAAGGTCAATAATGAAACAAAGTTTGAAGAATCTGCTGGAACATTCAGACGGCAGCAGCACGATGCACGCTTAAAGGCCTTGGAGAAACGCATCATTAAGTCCCCTGAAAGAAAGCGACGCTCGTATGCATAACATCCCCTTTCCCCACATCTGAACCATCATACCACATGCGCTGATGTATGGATCACGCCCGTCCTCTCCTCTCCTGGCGCGTAATGGCAGAGCGAGAGAGAGTTGCCCCACGGCTAATTTGTATCATTCAGCGGAGTGACTGTTTGTCAGAGCCGAAGCTCCTCTTTTGACCTTCTATTTCTTGTGGCGGCCGACAAGTGGCTCTGCCTCTGGTAATTAGTTTTCATCCGTTCTCGATGCGCACGTCTGAGTGTGTGTGTTTAAAGTTGAGCTTACCAGGGCTGGCCGATGCGCAGCGCTGGTTAAATATTTACCGTTCGAGGCAGATTCGCACAACTTTTTAAAATTAATGAGTGGAGAGGGCTGTTTGGACAGTGGCGGTGCTATTGAACTGTTTGTAGAGATTTTCCAGTGTGCGCTGGTGACATGCAAGTCACTCTGAATTTTCCTCTCTCTCTCTCTCTCTCTCGCTCTCTCTCGCTCTAGAATTAATGGAGAAACGGACATGTGGTTTCAGCCCACGCGGCGCGCAGCCCGTTGGATGTGCTCTCTCTATATTAAACTGTATTTGCAATGGATCACTGCCATTGTGAAGTAGTTTTCTGAAGGCTTCATGCGCCACTCTGCTCGAGCATTTAGCTACGCTTTTTTTCCCGGCTGTCCAACTTTTTTACCCCTCCCGGAGTGAAATTGCTCATATTGATCAGCGGTTGCTCTTTTATAGCTAAGGAGGTATCATGGAGGCCTCAGTTGTGTTATAAGCTGTCGCAGATGTTTTCCTGAAATATGAGAAATAAATAAAAAACATGGGTCAGTTGTTGACTTAGTGATGTCATTATATAGAGGTATTGACTTACGTTGATGTAAAAAAACAGAATTAGCAATACCGTGTTAATACCGCACATTTGATAATTTTGTAAATAATTCAGCACTTATTTTGTTAAGTTATTAAGTAATACGTTATTAAGTTTTGCCTTTAAATGTTCATAAACTCTCTCTCTCTCACTTTCTCGCTCTATTTCTTTCTTGCACAACATTAAAGGTGAAATCCAATAGATGTCGTGATAATATCGTTGTCCTGAATTATTTTGGCCACGTTGATCGTGTCGTGAATATCTGATATTGTGAAAGATCTATGAGATTCATTTGGTTAGCATTTCTCAGATGACTTGGTCTCCAACGAATTTGATTGAAAATGAAGATCGAACCGTCCGTACACATGTGAGAAATGATTGAGATGAAACTCAAAGAAGATGCTTTTTCCCAAGGTTCAATTCTCAAGTCTCCATTTGCTCTGCGTTTAATCTCAATGCTGTAACATAACAGAACGATTTTACTGTACTTATGCGTCACATCATTGTGCTTTAAAGCGCATTCCTCCTTTTTAACGGAGCTAATCTCTCCTTCCAGTCGAGTGCCAGAGATCAACATCCGGTAGATGACTTATATTTATACAAAAAAAAAAGAAAAACAGAAAGCACGAGGGGTTGTCGAGGACGGGGGAGATGAGAAGGGGGGCTAAAGGGATTTGCTACAGTTAATCTTTTTCCATAGAGAAGATATGTGGGCTCGAGCGTTCTGTGCTTTGTTGACAGAAGTGGGCTCCATTGTAGGGGCTCCAGAGGAGGGGGTCTTTTGAAGGGCCTGCTATCGTCCCTCCGCATGCGCGCCGCTCTCGTCCTGCAGCCAGCTGATAGGCCGGCCTCGGCACGCTGGGAAGATTGAATTGAAGTGTCACACTTGAGGCGCGCGGCGAGATCGGCCCTGCGTGAGTGCGAGGTGAAGAGGGGAGCGCGCGACGCGACGCTTCCGACTTACACGAACGCTCGCCCTCCCTCTCGCCGCTTGTATTTGACTTTGTGTGCTTGGCTGGTTTTATTATGACAAGCTGAATGCTGAGGGGGGGATTAAACTGTTAAGCAGACATCAGAGGCTGTCTAATGTTTAATGCAAGAGTGTGCGCATGTAAAAACTGATAATGAATACAAACAGGGCGACATCTTATTTGCTGTGTTTTTATTAGGGTGACTGGAGAACTTGACATCCTCGGCTATCCTCTCTTAATCTCAAAAGCCCCTGTCCCACATCAAAACGCCATCCCGGTTTCCTAATTTCTCCAGAGCTCACCAAAGGGTTTGTTTCTGGAGTTTTCCAGAAGGGATGGGTGCAAGTATTTGAATCTAAGAGGTGACGACGTTTTTTATCAGGCTTTTCATTTTTGTCATAGCATGTTTTTGTGGTACTGTATCTCGCGGTCTAGGCTAAGAACTCTTAGGTAGAATAGATCAGCAAAACTCGTTGAATGGATTGAAACTAAAGCAAATGGAGACAAACTGAGAGCTTTGATTTTTATATAAAACCGCAAACGCGAGGCTATCAAAACTTTGGACTGTTTCAAAACTCACGAAACGAGTGCCATTTTAAAAACTAACTTCACATTTTACTTCTAACCAACAGGTCCCAAGGTGCTTTTTGTTGGATGTATGAAGTCACATCTCCTCGCGTTCACACAGATGTGCACACAGATGTCCTCTCAGAGTGTTCAGAGTAAGGTGCGTTTATTTCATCACATTAAAGACGCCCACGCTCCACAAACTCTCACAAGATGGAAATGTCCTTTTGTCTTTATTTTGATCCATGGTTCTATCTGCTAAATGTCTGTTTCATATTTCTTTTATGTCATTCCAAGAACCTGGAAGAAGATTTTTTGAGAACAAAAACAACGGAAATCAATGGGTTTCAGTATTATTTGGTCACCGACGTTCTTCAAAATATCTTCTTTTGTGATCTGCTGAAGAAAGTCAAACAGACTTGAAATCACATGAGGAAATTGCTGAAGCATCCCTTTAACTATCCAAATACTTAACAGGGCTGCATTGTATCACACAATAAAAAATAAAGACCGCCGAACTCAAGCACTCGAAATGACCAAAAGGTCCTTTCCTGTTATTTAGCAAATGCTCGATACTGTAGGTGGCATTCCGGCGAGTGGAAGGGATGCCGTATGTTGTACTCACGGAACAAGTAGAAGATCATCACCTATGATAATGAAGAGCAGAGAGGAGCCGCAATGGCGGATTTAAAGGTCACACGCTGACGAATAATTGCTTTTTACATCCTCCACTACGTTTAACAGACCCGAGGCTTGACCCCACTGGCAGGGGCAGTAAATATGACATCTTCACAATGCTCGCGTACATACCGACGCTGTCGGCTTATGTTAGGAGCGCATTTACTGATCCGAGGTCAGGCGGGTGCATCCGAGAGCCCCTATGAATCAAGGGAAATAATTCAGCAAGTCGAAACACAGATCATCACGGCAGGACCGACCCAAAGAGACGGGTCAATCGATTGAGAAACACATTCATTATTATATATATAAATAAAAAGATTTTATGAGACTTTTTGGGAGAGAATTAGTTAGTCCCTAACATATAAACTTGCTAACTTTGAGATTCAGGAGAAGAGAAATCGAAGATGAGATCTGTTTTAACATCTCAGTTGTTTCAGTCTAAACAAGCGATTTAATGAGATCACATTGAGAATTTTGTTCAAGTCTCTTACTTTTTATATTTTTTAAACATATCTACATACCTTGTATGCTGTGTTATCTCGTGCAGTGTTTCAGAAAAGGTCTCAAACTGTGCTCAGATATGCAAAACTCAAGAGGTTGGAACACACAAACATTTCAAGACAATGGTCTCGTGTGTTTTTATTTCTCCTATAGGGACGTGTAGAAGACACACATAAGAAGTGGATCCTTAAATGAGACACGTCTCCTGAGCAATAAAAGAGCAACGTCTGAGAAACAACATTTTCTTTTGGGTAATTTAATGCACCACATTGCATTAGGCAAACAAAGTAACAACACACGTTTCTCTTTGGGTCATGGCAGCGTGCTTCCCCCTAAACCACATGTGCCACCAAAGACCCAAACATAACAAAACACGACCACAAATAGGAACCACCTTGCAGTTAGTACGAGGCGTTGAGAGCTTGAAATAGTGAGTTTGACGTGTCTCTGAGGAGAACAGAGACTCTTTGGGAATGGCATCTTACTGATGGAGTTCTCTCATCGGGGGATGCCGGAGCGCAGAATATGTGGCCGGAGAGTTCTTAGGAGAGCTCCCCGCGTCCCGTCTGACTGCTTTATGCATCTCAAAACACGCTCGCATACTTTCAGGGGTTAAAACAACAGGAACAGATCGAGCGAGTTTATTATGATGACATGTTTAAAAGCGAAGAAAAATAAATGCCGGAGAAATGAATGGGACGTTTCATTGAGGCAGGATGTTCACTTTTCATTCAAGAAATGTCGGACTTGTTGATCTTGCCAGTAGTTTTAATGGTTTAGAGAGAACGTAAAAGAGAAAAGAAGCTTGTTAGCACGTTAAAGCAATAAATGAACATTATTGCAGCATTATTGTCGTCAAATTTAATGAAATGAATTATGTTAATGTGACCGATTAGGCCTCTGACTACAGCATGAAGCGTTAAATTAGATTTTTCACGAATGTAGCTTTTAGTTCCAAGAAAAGGACACCTTTTGTTCGCACATGCCACTTGGTTAGATATTTTATTATTCTAATGCAATAAAGCTGTCGTGTTTTATATATAAAACTTTTTTAAGCCACTGTATTTGCTTATCTATGTTTTTTTTAAATAAATAACCCTCTACATGAATAAGATGAGCTAATGGCTTATTGTTTGTTGTTAGTCTCTCTGGTTAATCTTGAGAGGAAAGATAATTTTTTTAGTGTTTAGAAAACCTTTCAAAAAGAAAGGCACCGAGCCAAGAGTTACTCCATTCAGAGAGAGAGAGAGAGAGACTTGATTCTGGGTTTGTTTGATGGAGGCAGAACCACAGCTCCTCCCTGTGGTCTACATACTGGATTACTCCAAGCGCAGTTACATGCTTTCCCTTATTCTCTCTCTCTCTCTCTCTCTCTCTCTCTCTCTCTCTCTCTCTCTCTCTGCTTAACATCACAAGTTTAAAAACATTGAATGTTTCTTTTCAATGTTAAATACTTTCTTTCACACTCTTAAAAATAAAGGTGCTTAAAGGGTTCCAAAACTATTTTTGGTTCAACAAAGAACCATTCAGTCAAAGGAACTTTAAAGAAGCATCACTTTCTTATTTTTTATAATCTAAAGAACCTTTTTTCTCCACACAGAACTTTTTGTGAAACAGGAAGGTTCTTCAGATGTCAAAGGTTCTTTATGGAACCGAAAGGTTCTTCTATGGCATCGAAGACTCTTTTGAAGCACTTTTTTAAGTGTGTATCTCATTGTAGTAAGTGTTTCTGTGTTTCATCGCAGTGCTGAATTTTCTCTTATTATTTATATTTGTAATATATAGAGAATGCCATAAGTAGGCCAAGCATTTAGGTTGATTTTCTGTTTACGGTGCATTTAGTGGCATCTTTAAATATTTTGACTGACATTATCACGCTTATTATGCTACTGAAATGATTATTGTTGTATCTGAACCATGTTTTATCCAGATGTTTTTCCCACTAAAATGCACCAAAACATTCTGTGTGGGCTTGGCAATAACTAACACGTTCTTTTTATTCTAACGCTGGATCTTTTGTTCTTGCCCGTGTCTCTTATTGCATGCGAGCCAGCCTGTGTGAGACCCCGGGGTGTTGCCGCGGCCCGACCACCGCGCTCTCCTGAGGGTGCTTTCACTCAGGTCCCGGTCATTTCTTCCGCGCGTCCTCAACTGTCTGTCGGGCTCCTGTATATTGCTCTACGCCGTCTCATTCTTCATCCTCTAGGAAGAAGTAAAAAACTCTGACATTTGGAAGAGATTGGTGGGAAAAGCAATCTTAGATCACTCGGTCCCAGCAGATCACACGCGGCTCACCGGAGGGACTCCGGCATTATTTGAACCCCTAACTTCTTTACAGCTAAAACGGCACAGCTTTGGATATTTCTGGTGTCCTCTCCTCCGGTTTAATGGGTGAGTGGAGAGCGCGCGCGCCGCCCGCTCGTGACATTAGTCGTTTACCAAGACGTCTGTATGATGGGCCTCAGCTAAGAGCTTCAGGAGTCCCACACCATATGTTTCCTCCCAGGATCACCTCGTGCCACAGAATTACAGGAACCCGAGCTTAAAAAACACAATTAGTTAAAGGTGAAGTGTTTTAGTCCCCGTGGCACACGCAGGGTGGCCACCAACACAATCGTCCTTCGGCTGAATGTGGCTTAGATGTGTTGTGGATTTTCTTTATGCAACAGTTTTCTCTAAAGATAATCACTCTGCATTTTTTTAAGCACCTTCATCTTTGTAAATAATTATATGTTGGTTTTCCCAAAACTGGGGCATATTAAATATTATGCAGTGGCTTTCACATCATTATTTTTTATATAAATACTATATTTTTTTACACTTTTTAAACAAAACAGCTAACCAAATAAAATGCATAAATGTATATCAATCCAATTCCATAATTGATTGTGCCTATTAATTTAATTTATAAAATGTATAGGTTCACTATAAATATACATTTATGTCAATCTATACGGTATTAATCAAAACAATATATACAGTATATATATTTTGGTGTTTAGTATTTTCTCAAAGTACAGTTTTTTAGCTTTGCAACATCAAAACTAAATATAATTTTCACACGCAGACTGATCAGACTGCTGTTGATTCATCAAATTATTGTCTATAATTGTTTTTTTTGCGGCCTGGCGTTCTATGCTGAGACCCTGAGACTCAACCTCGAGGGGCGGACCCGCTATAAACGAATCAGCCAATCACCTTTAGCGAGGGGTTTTCCACATAATGGACTTCCAAATGGATCTCCAATCACAAAACTTCCTTCTTTCTGTCTTTGAGGAAAAGATTAGCTCATGTTTACAACCCTGGATGTGGATTTTCATTTCCTAGTTGAGGCTTTCAGGAGAAAGAGGCTTTGTGTTTCACGGCTGCGTGTAATGTACACCTTAAATAAGGGTTCATTCTGAGACCTTGCTATATTTTTTATGGGACGGGTGGTATGACCACACTTATATAGTGTTTAAAGTCATTTTATATTTCACAATGACCTTTATTTAATTCAACATTATAGTATAAAGAACAACCCTGCACGCTGAGAATCGTGCACACACATTTACCGCGGTAAAAAACACTCCAATTACTAGCGTTGGACACGGTACTGTCACTCTCAACCGTATATGAATATATTTCTATTTCTTAAATTAACATCCTAAAACCTCCCTGAAGGATGCTTTCCATTCACCTCACACTTTCTCTCCCCCGGACTCTATTGTCTCTCATTCTGTCTCTATTTCCTATTTGCGTGTATTTGGTTTCAGCAGTTTAGGGACGTACGAGGTCTTTCAAGCAAAAGGAGTCTTCATATGTCCCCAATTGGTGGGGTTTGGTTAGGGGCTTGCCCCAAGCTAACTGAACTTTGCCTCTTTCTGCTCCTTGCTCTAATACTTCCTCCAGCGTGGGGGCCGGGGGGCCGGGAGAGGGCCGCTGGAAAACAGCCCGCGGCTCTACAGCTGATAATTTCACCAAATTTGCATCTTTTACAGGCAGTTAGAAGGATCCTGCCTCTGAGGCCCACGGCGAATATTACACAGTCATATTCGGTCTTTTCCGCGATCAACCCCGTCTCCCACCCTCTCTCCCTCAGACTTGCCCCGCGGGAGGATCTCATCCTCTCCCATCTTCTCCCACCTACCCGCTCGCTGTGTGAGAGCGTTTGTGAATGCCTGTTGGCATGCTGGTACCTAGCTTGGCATCTGGCACATTTTAACGGGGGGAAAGCGGAAAGACGAACACCTCAGTTGATTTACAACAACAACAACACACACATGTGTGATTATGCTTGTTTGATCGGTGCGTTTTAATGTGTGTAATGTAAAGCAGAACGTGATGTTTTGAGAGATTCAAGTGTTTCTCTTGGGGGAAATAATGAGTCAGAATTGTACAAATGTCTCCAGAGATCTCCACGGTGTCACAAACTGAGCTCAGATTTGTCAAGTCTGCAATCAAAAGTCTTATTCCTAGTCGAGAAATGTTCAACATTTATTTAGAAGAACATTTATTGTAATAAATCTTGCGCAATGATTTCGTCCATCTTCTGTCGTGTTTAATTGACTTCTGATATCAAAGTTGTTCATCTATCCCAAAGTTTGCCCGGGATCACTGCAGCCGGGACGTTTTGTTAGAATTTAAGTAGGTGAAGTATTTCCAAGCACATTTAAAATAGCTGTAATGAGTATCCCCGCAATTTACTGGAACAAAGGAGTCATTAGCTGCCATTGTGTGCCACCATCCAACACTGTCACCCTGTCAAAGAGTGTAAAGTATCTCTCATTTAAAGCCCTTCTCAATAGAACTATAAATGCTCTGTCGAGAAGATCATTAGTCTGCTGTTAGTAAAAATATCTAGGATTTGAGTCTTGTTTTGGGGCTATGTGTTAAGAAAGCCAAACAAGGGTTTTGTGTCGTCTGAAAGGAGATTGTGAGCATGTCCGATTGTTTAGAAAGTGATTACAGCGGTATAGACAAATGTAGATTGGTATAAAAAGGAATTATTTCGCATGCATAATGAAGGCCTCGGGGCGGGTTTAACCAACGCTGGCGGTACGTAAAGCGATCTCTCTCATGAAAACAGGCCGTGACAAAGAAAGACTGTGGCATCAATTTTCACGTTATACCATTGTTGAATAACAAAATATTACTGCATAGGTACAAAACAGTACTTTAATCTATTTTTACGATATATTTTGAAATTTGGTCTATTTTTACTTTATTTTTACGATATATTTTGTAATTTGGTCTTTTTCTACTATATTTGTATTATACTGTAATTTACTGTGATACCTATATTGACACATTATTACAATTTAATACAAATTACAAATATTATATATTATAGCTAGTTTAGATATCTATAGTTATTAATATTATAAAACTGCCATACTTGACATTATGAATCAAAAGGCAATCGAAGCAATGTTTGCATCAAAAATATTTTTTATTAAATCATTCCATTGAAACAAAAAGTATTACAACATTAAAAAAAAATTGAAAATTTGAAACGGTATTGAAGTACTTCAAGTATTATGTATAATATCAATAACAACCGAATAATGACTAGGTATATATTACAACATTTAAGTGAGCATAAAAAGTCTAACATTACACATCAAAACAAACAATATTAACAAGTGACAGGTCACTGTATTTTTTTTACAACACTGGTCTCTAAAATGTTCCTTTCAAACTTCGTCAAGGACTGTTTATAAACTAAAAAGTGGGCTAATTTAGTCCCAAGTAGTATTCAAATACAGTCTTAAAAATAAAGGTGCTTTACAATGCCATAGAAGAACCATTTTACAAATACCTTTTTGCTTTCACCAAAGGTGAAATTAAATGGTTCTTATTAGAAATGCATCAATATATCAGCCAATAATATTGGTAGATAAAAGAAATGTTTCACACTACCAGCTATCAGCCGATAGTTTACAAACAGCCAATGATCAGGTCCGATATATCCTGTCAATCAAAAGAGGACAGGAAAATGCCATGAAATTGTGCTCAGTATATACATTTTTTAAAGAAACATCACCAGTTTGATGTTCAATATTAATAGTCTTTATGTGAATTAATAACATTCTGAATGTTGACAAATATTAATTTAGTCTTCAGAATCTGCATCGCCAGATATCAATGAATAATCGGCTATCGTATCAGCAGAGATATTGAGTATCGTTGCATCTCCAGCTCTTAAACAAACTTTCGAGTAAACAGTTCATTGGCAAACCAAAAATGGTTCTTTTATGGCATAACTGTGAATAACCTTTTGTAGCATCTTTTTAAGATTGTAGTATACACTACAAATGCATTAATTATACCTGAACTAAATAAAATCAACTTGAGGTCTACTGTCAAAGTAAGGGTTCTGTGACAATACCATAGTTTTTTACTTGAGTAACTGTATTGATTTCGTAAAGTAGAAATGGCTCAGAAATCAACTAGGTAGTTTGCTCAACAACCCCCACATTGTTGTGTGTTTTGAACAGTGACTCAGTCGCACTTCTATAGAATCGTAAACGTCGTGAGCACTGTGGCCTATTTAAGTCACCAGATTCATTAGATTCTTTCGGCAATAACACAATTTCGAAACGCAGGACGGGGGAGAAATGAAAGCGGGCACTTTTACGTCACTATTAAGTTCTTTTAAAATGTCCACTAAAACTGAGAGGACGTTGTCACTGGAAAAATGTTAAGCCTCCCCCCTCGGCAAAACCTGCCCCCAAGTTTCAATAAAATACGTGTTTCATAATTTGCCAATAAATTTGATATTCTTTATTAGTCTATAACCAGCCAATGTTTGACTGATTTACTCGGAAAGGTCGGTCTGTATGTAAAAGCGAATGGTAAAACATTTAAGCAGCCCGTGTGTCTGCCACTTGGAGAGAATCAAGTACGCTTCACAAAATCTGACTTACGTTCTCCCAGAGCTTGAAAACTTGAGCGGAGCAGTGGATGACATTAATAAAAGTGCTTTGTTTTGGGTTGGTTTCGGGTGAGCCTGCGGGTCTGGTTTGGGTTAGAACGCTTGTTTTGTGGTCTGACTGCTGTAAATCCTGGTTTATATTACGACAGTCGTTTCAGCTGCATGAGACACCAGAAGGCTGTGACACACATGTAATAGCTGGTTTGAATGACGCGTGAACTCATTCTCTCTCTTTCTTTCGCAGACTTTAACATCTGTGATGGAAGTAACTACATCACTGCAGTACCAGTCAAGGGTTTAAACACGATTCACTTGTTTGTATAAACAAGTTCTCTTTACATAAGTTCTGTAGTTAAAGTGATAGTTCACTCAAAAATGACATCATTTACTCACCCTCAAGTATTTTCAGCTATATAAATGATGAACACAGAGAAAGATATTTGGAAGAATGTTCCACTTCTGGGACATCATTGACATGGTAGGAAAAATGTAATGGTAGTCAAAGGTGCCCCAGAACTGTTTGCTTTCCTAAGTTCTTCAAAATATATAATTTTGTGTTCAACAGAACAAAACTATACTTTTTCTTTTCTACAATGGTAGTGGATGATGTCCAAGAACTGAAAATTGCTAACATTCTTCCAAATATCTTCCTTTTTTTACTGGTATACAGGTCTGAAACAACCTGAGGATGAGTAATAACAGGATTTTCATTTTTGGGTGAACTATCCCTTTAAATTGTGTCTGTTTATGCGTTTCTTACAAAGCATGATTTTTATGAATACATTTTATTTGAATAAGATGGAGCAGATAGTTGAGGAAAGGAAGCCAACAGGCATAACACGGTTTACTTTAGTAAAGTAAAAGTGTAAAGAAAGTTTTGGGTTTTAGTAGGGCTGTCAAAAGATTAATCGCATCCAGAATAAAAGTTTGTGTTTACACAATATATGTCTATGTACTGTGCATATTAATTATGTTTTTATAAATACAAACACATACACATGTATACATATTTAGCAAATATTTACATGTATTTATTTATATTTACCAACAATTAAAATTATATAAAAATGTTTCATAATTTTTAGATTTTTCTTAAATAAATGCATGAATGTGCATGTGTTAATAAATACAAAATTATTATGGACAGCACACAAATATATATTATGTAAACACAAACTTTTATTCTGGATGCGATTAATCGCAATTCATCTTTTGACAGCCCTAGTTATAAAATGTAAAAAAATAAAATAAAATGTTTGATCGTTTATTTATCCTCAAACCTGTATGACTTTCTTTCTTTCGCAGAACACAACATAAGATATTTTAAAGAATGTCAATAACCAAATGTTGAACACCATTGTCTTCCCCAGGCTTGGACGCAACATCACCACTCATTTCTCCAAATATCTTATTTTGTGTTCTGCGAAAGAAAGAAAGAAAGTCATACAGGTTGAAAATGACACGAGGATGAGTGAATGATGCAAAAAATATATATATATATATTATTTCTATATTATTATAGAAAATAATAATAACAAAAAATCCTATTATGTGGAAATAATATTTTAGCATTTTGTTTCCATCATCGAAAAAACATCAGTTTTTTTATGTAAGAATAAAACATGACATGTATGTGAAAAGTGAAATAAATAAAGCAATATACCCATTACAAGATTCCAACACTTTTGTAAAACTTTTCTATCTGAATATTTAATGGATCTGTTAAATGATAGAAATCCATTTGCTGGAATCTTTTAACTACACAAGCACCCGGCGGTGTCTTATTGCCACCTCACTCTGGACGCTTTCTAATGTCCTCAACTAAACTCATTTTACAGTATGTTCTACAGCAAGAGATTTCATTTCACGATTATAAAAATGTTGAGAGACAGACAAAGTGCATTTTACATTTACAGGTTATCCAAAGTGACTTACAAAGTGTGCATTCAATATATTTACTTTTACCATGGCTAACATCATCTACATGACTTAAGATGAATGTGTGTTTACAACACAAGCCATGGTCAAGACATGCGGTCAGACATAAACAATCTGCTATATTTTGTGTAAAAGCACACTTAACCTGCACAAGACTGGAAATATTTGTCTTGTGTACCGTGCACATTTACCGCTGAGCAGACTTTTTTACGTCTCAATGCCACAAATGTCATCAGATCCTAACATATTTCTCAGAGGAACTGTCTGTTTTTCTCTCTCGGTCCGAAATGAATGTTTATGAAGTATTTTTGTTGATATTATGGCCTGGTGATTGTGTCAATGGCGTGTATTTCCACTGGCTGCGGTGGTATTTCCGAGCCTGTAAAACCCTGTTTGCGTACGACGTTATGTCTATTTACTTTCTCTGTAAATCCAAATGATCCGTTGACTAATTGATATGCTGAAATATTCATATAGTCTTGGAGCAAAACTGTGCTTTTACTGGATGCTCGCGCTGTATGATTCACAGTTCTTGGGTTATAAAAGTTTGTGTTCTGGCATGAAAGTAATGCCAACATTGAGAGAGTTTGCAGGAGAGGTGGGAAGATTCCAGACAGTGGCCATCTGAGTCAACTAAAAATCTTACAGGTATCATTAAAGATTTCTTTCTTTCTTTAATTTTATTTTTTTATTTAGAGTAAGCCGTTATATTTATTTTGCCTGAACTAAATATTCATTGAAACCTTTGTATTATGTTATTCCAGGTCCACATTTTCTAAAATAAGCGTTGTGTGTGTGTTTCTTTCCAGGGATTCTTTTTTGGCCTTATGTTAACTTTGAACTTGTTGAAAACAATGGGTTCACATATTGTGCTCTGAAATGTAATGCCAATATAACTTGTTTCCAGGTCTGTCAATGAATGAACTGCCGAAATAGAAACGCAAAAAGAATCCAGTAAAACAAAAGAAGGCGAAGATTTTTATCCTGGCTCAGGAAGCACAAGAGAATAAGCACGACCTTGTCCGTGGCAGCGTTCCTTTCGTCCCATATCCGTAAGTTTTCATACACCCCACCCGAGGGCTTTGGGCTAAGCTCGCTTCACTTTACATGTTGGTGGTGCCTGAGACCCATTTTGTTTTGTTTTTCATTAAATCACTCAATTACACACACATGTTTGGCGACACTGTTATTGGCATCTGTCAACGGTGTTATGCGTCCGGTATTAGCTGCAGAAGTGTACTTGAACAGAGTGCATTCTGGGTACAGATCTCTGTGGATATTAACTAGTATTCGCTGTGACTTTGGAAGCCGGGTCTGCTCGCCTTAATTGTTTTTTACAGTTGGACTGGGAATATTGATTTATTTTTTCCGTGTCTACACTAATTGTATACAAGCTTTGGATGGAAAACCAGCAACAGTATTTTATCAACTGTATCATAGTAATTAGATGTAGAAGATTAGACACCGATTCAGAGGAAAGATTAGCATTTAAAGAGGAAAACTTTCGGAGTGAAAATGCGGACTAACACAGAAGCTGATAGACAAGTTAGCATAATATTCTGTTTTTTTTCCTTTTATGAAAGTTACAAACCAGGTGCACCCTAGAATGATTTTAAACAATATAAACTGGCAAGTGCACTGTATCAACAGAAGAACTTATAATACTAGAAGTCAACCGGGATGATTGTAGTAACACAACTGTAATTCAGAGTGATGAAGACTTTTGTTTGAGCTGATGCTGTGGGAAAAAAATGAGAGACCATTAAATTGACTATTTATTTGTTTAGGTAATATTGACATTTTTGTTTCATTCCGTGAACTACTAACAATATTTCTACCAAATTTCAAATACAAATATTGTTTCTATTTGCAGAAAATGAAACCTGGAGAAACAGGTGAAAATAACATAAAAGATGCTCTGTATTTTTTCAGTCTTCAAATACTGCAAAGAAAACAAGTTCATATTCACTTTAAGCATAACAACAGTCATATTTCTACATGTATTTCGGAAAAGTTCAAAATGATTTTATGTCATCCCAGTTTTCATGTCTTGTTATGCTGTCCGTCTTTCACATTACCAATTGAAGATGACCTGTCTCTTGAAGGTGCACGTGGTCCGGGTGTCTTTGTCTAGCCTCTCCTGCAGGTGAATATGTACGTTCAGCAGAAGTTCTTTCTTCACTGTCGAGACGGTCAAGTTTTAACTGTCTTCCTTTCCGTTACGACGTTGTTCAGCGGCACGTCATTTGCTGCCGGTGACATTTTCTTTGAAGTCATAAAGGCTCGTACAGTCATAAAAACGCTGAGAGTGACAATTTTCAGCATGCCCCGTGAATTATATCTTTTATTTAAGGTCTCGATTAACTGGTGTCACATTTTTCCCTGAACTAATCAATTTTCATGATACGAGCCACATATAATTCTGGAAAATGTTGGAGTCCCTCTTGCACACCGCTGCCAGTCGTAGGATACTTTTACGCTGTGGTTATTTTCCACGGTGGCATTTGAGATAGCGTCCCGCCGTAATATAAAATTGGTAGTACATTAAGTTTGGATGCTTCTTTGGTGGCGGTGCTTACATAGACTTCTAATGCAATGCAATTCAAATTGCTGTTATTATTTTTTATAAATGTCTAATGTGGATGTCTCCTGATTTACCCATCTGTTCACCCTGCCTCGATAGCCAATGAGAGGACCTTTGCAAAATGGATGACGTTTGGTAGAAACGTTGTTTGTACAGAATGTGACTATGTGAACGAGATTTTAAAAGACAACCGGACTGTCAGGTGAGATAATGTCCCTGTAGCTCAACATCGTGAGAATCGCGTTAACAACACATTGATTTTTATATTAGGAACATTTTATTGCTCAGATGTTGTTCTGACATACGTAACTCAGTTGTGGTTTGTGTTTAGATATCAACAACTCTCAGACATTATTCTTATTATACATTGTTGAGACCTCTTCTGAAACTCTCATGACAGAGACATTTGTGAGATTTCAAAGTCGTTTTCGTCAGACGAGACTTAAACGCAAGTTTCCATTTGCTCTCCGTTTAATTTCAATGATAATTGAAATATTAAAGAGATCTCCTCCGTGATTTTTCCTTCTTATGGGCTCTTTCACATGAATCCTCTTAGAAATGATTGTTTACAGGTTCATTATAGTCTGAACCATCTGAACCAAGGTGAAAATGTCCTAATGAATGAGCTGTCAAACCGAACAACAGAGGTGGTTGTATTTCACGCGTTGGAAACCCTTCTGACATTGTGCCCATTTAAACCCGGAGGAGAATTACTTCATATAAAGATTCCAGACAGTAAGGACCTTTCATTAAATCAGAGACTTTAAGCTTGAAGAACCTCAGAGTCTCTGAAACACATTTCTGAGTTAATAAGTCCGTCTTGGTAAAAGTTATGACGTCGTCTGATATGATCAACCATGAAGTACATTACAAAGGTAATGTGAGTCCAGAAGCGGGCTCTCCGAGCAGAGTGTATATTTTCATTATCAAAAACATTGAGCCATTTATCCTAAGAAGTCAGAATAACCATTAATAGGCCGGAATTTATGATGCCAGATCCCCAACTAATGTGAAAGACTCCAGGTGTTACTAATAGCTGTGCGGAAATGTGTGCCGGGGTCTTCGGCTAAATCAGAGGTAATAGAGGCTCTCTTAATCTCTTCAGATGAAGAGCCATTTCACTGACACGTTGATTGGATTTTGAGGGTCTTAACACAGAACTATGGGAAAGCGGGTTTAAATGGCGATGAATGGGGTGACTTTAAAAGTCATGTTTTTTTCTAGTCTTTTGTGTTCTTTAAAATGTGCAATTCTTTAATTCTTAAAAAAAAATGTGTCATATGACTTTCCTTTAACAAAATGATTTGACATTAAGTCTTGATATATATGTCTTGTTTTTTGAAAAAAAAAGAGTTTAACACAAGAATAAATATCTGGGAAAACATGAAACAAGATTTTTTCTCATCACACATGTCGATGTTTTTTCTTTTTAAAAGAAAATGTGATCATTCTCCCCTCTGAAAACAAGACCTTTGTGTGCAGATGATTTTTTCTAAATATTTTCTCCGATACCATTTTTTAAAGGCAGAGTACGAGTACCGATATTTTGTCTGGTTCTCGCCGATACCGATCCCTGTACCTTTTCACAACACAGTGAGACCAATAAAAATAGAATAGCTTCTTAATTACAAACAACTCCACCTCAAACACATTATGAGAAATAAAAAATGTATGTGCTTTTCACAAAATTTCAAAGCAAAAGTTTAGTTTAGTCACATGAGGTATCGGTCTTTGGTATCGGTGCATTTTTACAAGTACAAGTACGAGTACATGAGCTTATATCGGCCCCGTGCATCCCTAATTTTAATGATGGTGTGCACTTTATTGGTGGTCTCAAAGCTGGCAAAATTCAATAAAAGCCAGATAACACAACATTTGATGTAATTGGGTCTTTAAAGGTACACATGCCAAGCAAATATCATACACTGAATCTATTTGATAGCAAACAAGCATATACAAAGGGTCATTGTATTGCCTCATTGTATATTTCAATTAATAAACAATTGATTATTTGTAAAACAAAAAGTATTCATGAAATATCATGTTGTCAGTGTATTTGTGTGTGACTTGTGTGTTTAATGTTTTAATGATGACTGTCAAACACATGAATGCACAGGCGCTGTATAACATTGATTAATTATCCACATGACAAGAGGTCATATAGATTTTTTTACAATCCCTGATTACAATTATCCAATTTATAATTTATTTATCATTGAGTAAGAATATCAAACAATGCAGTTAAAACAATTCAACATTACTCTTATTTTGTATAAATTAAGTTTATCAATACGAGGGGATCGATAAACACGACATCAAAGAGTGCAAGTTCATATGCTTTGTATGTGACCGAGCAAGTAAGCACTGTATATACAGTAATGCCTTTTAAAAAACAGATTTTTCATTTATATAAACTGTGTTATTTTAGTTGTGCCAGCCTATAAAAATAAAATCACACAAGAGATATGTGTAATATCTCTTTTATGTCTCCTAAATATCAATAAGATTAAATGGAGAGCAAATGGAAGCTTTTGCTTAAATGTCATCAGATATTTCTCCTGAGAAACAAAGACGAAATCGCACAAATGTCTCTGTCATTAGAGTTTCAGAAGAGACGTCAACAATGTCTCAAACTGAGCTCAGGGTTGTCAAGATGTCAATATTTCTCAAGATCTCAATGTGAACATTTCTCATCAAATTTTCCCAGATTATTTTACGCCTAGATTTCAACAATTGTACCATTTCGATTTCTCCTAATTTTAGGGAAAACATTTGAAGTTGATACTTAAATGAAACACAACCAAGAACACCATCAAATCTCCTGAGCCATAAAGAGCAACATCTAAGCAACGATATTTTCCTCCGTGGGTGTATTTCCAATAAAACATCTTGAAAGTCCCGTTGCCGTCTATTGACATCTAATGAAATATAAGGTTTTAAAGATGCTGATGAGACTGTTGGAGACTCACGTGCACCTGTGGCTGGAGAACCATCATGGGTCATAATCCGAGTTTCTGTGTGAGGAACATCACGGGGACACTTTTAGAAAGCTTGAAGCAGATGAAAGGGATCGCAGCAGTTCAGGATCAAACGGGCCGGGCTCTGGTCTCTGCCTGTGTTTGTACTAGGAATGCATATATACTGCATAGCATTTAGATCTGGAGCCTTTGTAGAGTTTCAGGCCACAGACGCGACTCTTATTATGCACTCGAGCAGCAACAAACCTGCCCCTTCTTCCGTCTGCTTCTAATCCTCAAAGGCCGAGCAGAGACCAAAGGCGATATCACATAAAAACAGACGCAGGATAGCAGCGCACCGCACAACTCATTGTTTGTGTTCATAATGCATCAAATGTCTATACAGAGGGATTGTGGGTAATTGACCTGAATATAACTCCATCGATGCTTGATTTTGATTGGACAAAAGATGAAGCGCGTTTATCTTAATGTCATTGTAAGTCCTTTATAACCATGCGTGCTATCCTCTATGTGTGTCACATGTGCCTACGTAGGCGACTTCACAGCACGCAGGGAAACTTCACACTTCGCTGGACAGCAAATGAGGCCAGCGTTCATTGAATCACAGGTGGAATGAGCGCACAACGGTGTGCGTATTTTTCCAACACATCGTTCCAGGTCTGCTGTCATCTTTACGAGAAGCCCTCATGTGAGCCGCCCGGGCGATTCGGGTTTCCGTACTTCCGTGGCGTGCTAAAGATGCCCGTCGCCATGGCAAGCCTAGCGTGACCGCCGCCTGAAATAAACGATCCCGGGGCTTACCTGTCGGAAAGAGTGATTCGGCGCGTCGGACTGTTGCAGTCGGCGCTGTGACAGGCAGGTCCATCACGGTGTAGTAATGGGGTCAAACAGGAAGACAAGGATTTGATGCCCGGCGGGGCCACCGGACCGCGCCCTCGTCGAGCGGCGCGTGCGGCCCGATGGAGTCGGTCTGACCCGTTTATTACAGTGTTTTTCTGCTTGGCTGCAAACCCGTAATGATAGTCACACTGTTTGATTGACAGCAGCTCTCTCCGCTCGCTCGCACGCCGGAGCCAAGTTGAAAGTGGTTGATGCTGGACGGATTGTGCCTGTTGACCCATCGCTATGCCCCGGCAAGGGTTCAATTTACCTCCCCTGACAGACGAATGATAAGTTGCGGCCCCACGCGTTCTCGGCACCCTACCTTGCGCTCGGGAAAGCGCGTTACTTGTGCAGGCGATGCCGAATCCACGGCCTTTCATTAGCCTGGTAGATCTACTCCACTGAACAAGGTTAAAAAGTTAATGATGTTTACACACATCATCTGCAAGTCTTAACAACACGGTACGGTTTCAATTCAGTGGAAACAGGCTATTAAACATCCATATTTGTATCTTTTTAAAAGAGATGTTTTGTGGCTGTTTTCGTGGTAAAACCAAGATCGTACAGGTGAGACAGTTTTAACCTCAGTATACTACAGAATCACCAACACGATCGATTCATACTTTTTTTTTAAGGTGGCTAATTCGAATAAATTTGTACGATCTCAATTGTACGCTTAAGGTTTTTGAACCTTTATTCTTATTTTTTTGTTTACTAATGTTTTCGTACAGTTCATACCGTATAAATTCATACAAAATCACCACCTCGTAAAATAGTTGTTTTCGTAAGATTGTTGCAACTTCTCTTAAAGAATGTTATCTTTAATTTTCTGTTTAATCCTTGCACGGTGTTTATGTTTTGGTTCCTTAGACAATGTTTACGAGACAAGTGGATCCCGAGCATCAAAACAGCCATAGAAACTAACTTAAAAATACTTTGAGATGTGTGTTTTTATCTCCGTTACAAGCAGCACAGACACCATGCATGATTATGCTTTCCTGTAGCTCAGTGGTTAGAGCGTGGTGCTAGCAAAGCCAAGGTCATGGGTTAGATCCCGGGGATTGCACATACTCGGAAACAGATGTATAATATAATGCAATGCAAGTCGCTTTGGATAATAGCGTCTGTCAAATGCGTACATGTAAATTTAAAGGGATAGTTCACCCAAAAAAGAAGATATTTTGAAGAATGTTGGAAACTAAACCGTTCTGGGCCACTATTGACTACTATACACTGTAAAAAAAAAGTCAACTTAAAATAATAAGGCAACCTTTTACAAGCACGAGTTAACTCAACAAACAGAGACTGAAGTCCACCCAACTTAAAAAGTTATGTTTAAGTCATTAGTTGTCACAATATAGTCAAGATTACCTAATCGTGCCCCAGAACTGTTTGATTAGAAACATTCTTCCAAATATCTTGCCTAGTGTTTAGCAAAATAACAACATTTACACAGGTTTGGAACATTGTGGGCGAGTAAATGAGGACAGAGTTTTCACTTGTGGGTGAACTGTCCCTTTAAATACATCGTGAGCAGTGTATTGTTTTTGTAAAATAATTATAATAAGCAACTATTTCCATTTGGATAAAGCGTTTATATTTATTACATTATTGCTGTCATAAATTATAAACAATGTTTAAGTTCACATTATATTTGACATACTGCAACCTCACTTTTTCAAAACTACAGTACAGCTTCTTCAGATTAGGATTGTTCACTGTTATAATATATCAGAACACAGCAGAAGTCTTTATGATAGACCTTAATGGTGGAAGGATGTTTAACCAAGAGCTGCACAGAAGTTCAGCACATTGAGTTTCCAGATGGACGTCTAATAGTGTGTTTAAGTTTTTCCACTTGCCGGGGAAGTGGATGAGATGTTGGCCATAACTCAAACTGCACAATCATTAGGAAAGAAATTCAACAAGGCCGTGAATGTGTGTCGGCTTGAGTTTACATTCCAGCCTTCACGTTGTTATGTGCATGTGCTTTATTATTAAGGTGACCTTGTGCTTTTCTGCAAATGAGATTGACAAATATGGGTCAGGCAGTTTTATTCCATAAGGAAGTGTGAAAAGCATTTGCAGCGTGTTCTTAACCGTAATGGCCACAGATGCCGCTGAACAAAACTTAATAAATCAAGCAGCCGGTGAAGAAGTTATTAAATTAAAGAGTTCGCTGTGTAAACGTGACTCTAAAACGGTAATGATTTACATGAACTATGTCAAATTATTTGCCATGTGTAGAAATGAAATGAAGTCGATGTTTTATAATAGAGCAAGGCTGACGTTATTAAGACATACATTATAGAGCCGCTGAAAAAAATAAGAGACCATTCCAAATGTTTATTTAATCATCCTTTCCGGATGTGTTGTGTCCAGTCCAGTGTCTGTTGAATTTCAACAAAATGAAACCTCAGGAGTGACATAAAGTCATCCGACAGCTATGTGAAAGACTGACAGCATGACAAGACACATGGAAACTGTGATAAAAATCCAGGTTATCACATAAAACATGATATATTTTTCTAAATACATGTACAAATATTACTGTTGTATTGCTTGAGTGAATATGAACTTATTTTCTTCGCAGTATTAATGCACGAAAATACACAGCATCTTTTATTTTATTTTCAGAAATATATATATATTTAATTTGAGAGAAATATTGTTAGTAGTTCATAAAATGGAACAAAAAGTATCGTTTTACCTAAACACATATAAAACGTCAATTCAGAAAAACTGAAAATAATTTTGAAATTGTAATCTTGATTTTCTTCTGCGGCTGTATACGTAATATTAATTATGTTATTTTATATCATTTTAAATTATATAATTTTTATAATTTATCTGTGAGAGGGTAACGTTTGTGTTGTATGCATAATAGCAAATAAATACATTTCCAGTTAAAATACTCTGAAAATGTGCTATAAAACTTTATTTGATATTCTTAAAATCTTTACAAAAAGCAATAAAGGGAAAATTTTGTTTAAAAGTTGATCCCAGCATTTTTAAATAATATTATATATTTATAATATATTTTATAATTATATCTATAAAATATAATACATTTATTTTCCCAGTTTGCCAGGTTGGTTACTTATTTTTAACCCATATGTAGCCAAACATATGTAGTTTTTTGAGTGAAGTAAAATATCCTGTTATATACAGTATATAGTTATATTGTGTATCGTGACGGCGTTAAACGTATCTTTGTAAAATGCCACGCAGCCTAAGAAAACCCAGCAGATCCAAACCGAGATCACAGCGTTCTGTCTTTGCTACAGATCAAAACCGATGTCCAACAAGCCGAGTTACTTCTCGTAGAAGAAACGCCTTGGGCAAGTTCTGGTTTAAGGATCCAAAACAGACAGATTTTTCAAAATGGCCTCAGTCGCAGCTTTGCATCACCAACAACACGCAACCACCTGCACAATCTTACACCTTCATTTCTGTTCTGAAATGAACTGCTGCCAGAAGAGGAAAACGCACAGTAAGATCTCAGCGGCGGCGTGCGAATCGTGGCGATGGCTGTGACGCTGGATGTGTGCTAACTTGCATGCGCACAGATGCATGGGACTTAAATAGTGTTATATGATAATGAATCCGTCCAGTGGCTGGCACACAGAGGCTTTGTTAGCGCTTCTGATGTGAAGGTCTATGGAGTCCTCAACTCTTCTAATATCATAGGTGTTAGTGTGAGGTGTGTTTTATAGCACATTGTGGGTTCAGTTGAATATTAAAAAAAAAAGAATTACTGTAGAGATAAGCGAGAACCTTCACTCTTTTAGTGAAACAAAGAAACGTGAAAACGTCAAAGGCTTTTATGTTGAATTTAAAATCTTGAAAGAACATTTAACATGTGGTATTTAATCTAAACATCATTACCACAGGTTCACCTTAATGCACCTGCTCGAATCCGGCAAAGAAATCTTCAGCCCTTCCATCTAAATGCAACGTAGAAAGGCACGTCAGCGAATTCTGCTTGTGCATTTCACTGTTTCCTAATACCTACAAAATAACCCCGTGGGGTATACCGGGGCACAAAGTTGTTTTGCCTGTAAAAAAGCAAAGCGGTCCCCGAGGGCTCCTCGTCGCACACATGTCTGTCTGCCGCCCTCCGGGAACGACTCCCAATCATCAGGGGTCTCAACCACGACAGCCAATCACAGCCGTCCTATTTTTATACAAGTGCCAAAAGCTGCCAGGCCTTTTCGGTTGTTGTTTCCTGTCGAGCGCAAGTTATTTTAGGATACTCTGTTCGTCATAACAATTTTTGAAACAGTTTTGCTCAGAGGTTGTTGTTTTATAGCTCATTATACGTAATGAAGACACAGTTAAGACAATTGCTTAAGAAAGAAGTGTTTTTACATTTTGACTGAATGGTTATTTGTGGAACCAAAAATGTTTTTTTTCAATGGCATCACTGTGAAGAACCTTTTAAGCACCTTTATTTTTAAGAGTGATAAGTGAAGTGGGTGGGGCTTAATTTCACCTCTTGGCGACTGATTGGATGATTGGGAAGTTGAATTCCTGGTCATTTAACAGTCAGTAGAAATGTCGTTTGGAGGGAAAATAATGTTTTTGATCAAATATTATGAGGGCACAATAAAAATGTGTTTTAATGTTTATATAAAAGATTCCATTTAAAATAAGAACAGTTTAGATTTTTTTTTTTGTTTGGATATATGTCTCTCTCTCTCTCTCTCTCTCTCAGGTTAAGCTGCTGGACACCATCACTACTTCATCACCTTTTTTGGCAGGTGGGAACGCAGAGTTATTAATAATTTTGTCTGTGTGCTACAGATGTTCCACAAATGAACAGAGCAGCGCTGAGTTCTCATGACACCGGGGCACCTCAGGTGCCAAGCGAAGACCCAAATCTGTCTCCCCACCAACCACCGATCTTTAAGTGAATGAAACTGGAAGAAGTGAGGTAAGAACACGAAAACCAACACACACCACGTACAATATCCTCAACCCCATAAATGATTAAGAAAAAGGGTCGGGAAGACGGTTTCAGTCTAAAAATTGTAGGACTGACCACATCTCTCAGATTTTTAAAGGTGCTGTGTATAATATTTAAGAGCATATAAAATACGTAACTATGTCTTGAGAGGTACAGAAAGACCTTACCTAATGAAGCGTGGTGTTTATATTACTTTAGAATGAGCTATTTCTGTTTACATTCACCACGGGTCCCTGTAAATGTAATTCACCATGTTGTTTCTACAGTAGGTTTAAACTCACAAACTGCGTGTTTCATAAATACTTTATCTCCTTCGGCAAAGAAGAGAAAACGTGACGACATTTTAGTTCTGTGACTGCTGCTGTAGTGTTTCGAAAGGGAGGGGTGAGGGGTGGAGTGAGCCGCTGGTTGCAATTCGCTAGATGTCACTAAATTCTACACATTGCTCCTTTAAAACATATATTTTTTTTTTCAGCTCATTATATTACATTCACATGTATACATTTGGCATTTGTGACCTGCATGTCATTCAGGATATATATTTAGGTATTTTATGCATTCCTTCAAATTAGAACCCATGACCTTGGCACGCTAGTAGATGCTCCACAACTGATCAATAAAATCACGTGTATATGCATTTTTAATGCATTTGGATTTTCTGTAGGAAATGTTGATATTTGCAAAGAATTGTGCAAAATAATTATGATAAAGTTTTTGGGAAATGGATTAAAATGTTGTAAATAGAATTGTTTTCTTTTTTTTCTTCATTTGGACCAAGAGCACTATT
Organism: Triplophysa siluroides; assembly: GCA_006030095.1. Taxonomy (NCBI): domain Eukaryota; kingdom Metazoa; phylum Chordata; class Actinopteri; order Cypriniformes; family Nemacheilidae; genus Triplophysa; species Triplophysa siluroides. Next base: position 1,056,668 of record VCII01000170.1, on the reverse strand, counting down.
TATTTAAATCACCCATTTAAGCTTAGCTTTCATAAACTAAAAGCGTGCATTACAGTCTACAGATGATAACATTTTAATGATTCATACAAATCTGTGACAGCCCGATCGAGAAGAAACAGTGAGACGATGAGAAAGCGTTAACACTTGGAGTGAGAAAACCATTGGAGAGACATAAAATCAGACTTTTCCGTGAGGGGCGTGTGCATGTGTGGGAATTCAGAGCCAGCTGCGGCACACATGACTGAAGAGATTCTCCTCCCAGACCTCATGTTTCACAATGACCTCCGTTTCCCGTTCCACATCGTTCTGCCCTTCGCCGCCCCGCCCGGCCCCTGCGCCAAACTGCAGCCGCTGTAAAAAAGACCACCGGACCCATGAAGAGGTGCCGGTGTGTCAAGCATCTGTTTTATCCATTACTACGAGACTGCAGGCCTGCGGAGAACAGAAGACGTGCAGGAGCATCCATAAATCTTTGGCCTCTGGTGGAAACATATTTTCCACACGCTTGTTCCGTACATTCAGTCTTCTACCCCACATCCCTCCGTTTCTTTTACTGAAGGGGTGAGCATGCATGCAGTACAGTGATTTGGCAGGACAAAAGGACCAGAAGTGATTCATTTAGCTTCAGAGGTGTTGATTCCAGAGATGCAAAGTTCGAAAAATTGCAGCGATACAAGCACTGATAGACGAAAAAGTAAAAATGTAGATGCATACGCGACGCCTCGCCAGTGAGATACAGTCCAGTAATACATATAAAATTTCATGCTATTGTGATTTTATTGCTCTGTATGTTGCAAAGATGTCATAATTTAACACTGTAATCTTTATACAAACTCTTTCTAAAATGTATTCTAACATTTGTCTTTTTATTGTACAGTAGCTGTAATTGGTTGTCTTTTTTTATTTTGATCACGTGATGCTATTAGTATTCTTGTATTGGTTGTGTTTGTTGCAGCGATTGATAGCGTGTAAAATGGCAATTTCAATTTATTCTAATAAACAGACAAAAGACTCCCGTGACAGACTATAGAGATGATTAGAGACAAATATTAGCCCGCAAACTGTAAATGGTTTAACCCTGAAGCTTTGTCTCCCACACCCACGTTTACATTTATATCAAGCTTAATTGTTTCTGTAATATCAGAAGTCTAAATAAATTATGTTTTATCATTCAGTGTAGTAATGTATGAAAGACGCGAGACATTCGAGATTGTAAGACAGGCCAAATAAAGGACAAGTCTTGGGTTTGTTAAATATTTCATAATAGCTGGATAATTCATTTACAAAGAGACATTCATTTGCTCGTGTATAATGGCATGCTCATCTAAAATGGAGAGTGAGAGCTCAAAGTTTTGAAAAATTCAAATATTTGCATCAATTTTTAAAAGGGGTTTATGTCTAATGAATTTAGATTTAATTTGGCATGGCATAAAATCCATTTGTACCGCTCTTAATTAAGAATGCAGTCCATGCAATTAGAATTATGGGTAGAGCCTTCATCAGCCGGTCCTGAGAGAACTGCAGTCGGAAAAATTATGTTAATGCTTTACACAGAAAACACTTGGAATGGAGGCCACTTTTTTCTCATCTTCTGCAGACAATGAGGTCCTGCGAAAAGCCTCTTTCTGGAGCCGCGTTTGAAGCGTGATGTTTATTGCTTTGTTTACAAAAGCCCTGCATACGGAACATATGTCGCATGTGTTTATGGACTCGTGTTTGCGTGTGACGCTAATGTGCTGTTTTACAATATACAGTGACTGCACTGAGCAGAGCGTCAAGGCATTTTCTCTTCATCTTGAAGGAGAGTAAAGATGATGAAGTGAGCAGAAGAAAGTCAACAACGGGAGGCCGTTATTACCCATGATTCTAAATAGTGCAATAATAGAGTTACTGTAATTTACAATGTTTGCCTGGTGTGATACAACCTTCTTAAAATAAGTACATCAATAATAAGAAGAATTATTATTATGATTCATATTTTTTAATATAAAATAATATTTGTGATAATTTTATGATTTTGTTTTCAGCAAGTCAGTGGCCTTTTTGTGTTGGATAGTTTATAGATAACTTAATAAAAACACTTGAAAAATATATAATATTTTTACATCTATTATAGTTATAATATATATTTTTGAGTAATAGTCCAGGGTCCCATTGTATCTCTCTACCCTACCTTCTTTCTGTGGGTTTGATAAGCCTACTCATTAGTTTTTACAAACACCATACAAATCCCTTTGCATAGTTGAACCTTGAGTGTAAGTGACTGAGTCTTTCATCTGCTGTAGAGAAAAATAATTCATGAATGCACATGAACCGGCGGTGGACTTCAGACCTCCACACAAACTTTGACATCAAGCACAAGTTCAATTTGACTTTGTGCATTTTGATACGGAGAGCAAATGAATTGATTTGAATGCTTCCAGCACTTTCAAAGGACTTCAAAGCAAAGCCAAGAGAGGAATGAATGCAATTAGTGACCAATTTATAATATTATCAAACCTGTAGTTTTGCGTGTATTGTCTGCTTCACTGTCAAAAAATTTTATTCAAAGAGACTTTAGTTTATGTGGACTTTTATTATGAAATTTTACCTTGCACCTGAATTGTGTTAACCCCCAAAAAAGGTTCACAGCTACAAAACAGGGGTAAGCCAACTATTTTTAACAAGTTTGCATGAAATCATGTCACTAAGTTATCTCTAACACTTTGTATTTACTTAAAACGTGAATTATTGTTGTGTCTGTGTACATGTCTCCATTTCAGTCATGTGACATCACATACCTGGACTAATGTTGCCTTCACGTGCTCACAGAATTTAATAATTCCTACTTTAAAAAATAATTTATAAAACACTGCTTTTTTAACGTGAGCAGACACTTGTAATATTTTAATGCTATTAAATCATTCAGGGTTTTTTGCCACATTCATGGACCAAACGTAGTCTACATGTTTAGGTTTAGGGTGTGCGTAAGGGTATCGTAAGACTCGAAACACCAAGGATTTAGTCAAAACCAACAAGCCACGTCCACAGATCTGACTCAAAGATTGATGCTGCGTTCAAGACAACTGGGATTTCGGGTATTGCCAACCTCAATCCCAAAGTTAAATGTTTGAAACGTTTAGAATCGTTGTTTTTGTTTTTTTTCACAACATCTGCATTGCCATATCTTGTTATTAAAGTCTTGCATAATTACTTTTATGAATATCCATGTGATGCACATTGTATGTTAAAAACAGCATGTATTTTCAGGACCATCATAGCTGACTCAGTCGATGTGAAGGCTGTACTAAAGTTCAAGTTGGAAGTCTGCCTTCAAGTGGTGTCCGTAGTACTTTTCCAGGTAGGAACTTCTGACTTTCCAATTGTGGGAACACAGCATTAAACCCACATGTTGCATTATTTCTTTAGAAAACCTACTACCGCTACATAAAGCTCCATTTCCGTATCACAAACTCACCTCTACAGTATAGTGGACTAATCCACCGAGTACAACAGCAGCCCATTTTCCTTTCGTTTTGCCTCCACGCTGTAGGTGGCTTCCAACTTTTGAGTCATACATTTAATGGGAATGGCATCTGGCTGGATCTCCGCTCCCTCGCGAACGCCCACGCCGAGCCAACGCACAGGAACGCTCTTCCTATTCCCATTAAAGTTCATTTAACCTCCACACACACCGTTCGCAAACCTCAGTATTCTCTCTCTTAAGCCTCACATGGAGGCAGGTTTGATGTTTCTCAGGAGTGGAGAGCTACGCACGCCGGTCGGGGCCTTGAGCGAATAGACAGGTTTGCTCTGGGAAACAAGGTTTTCATTGGCAACACTTGAGAAATAAATAAGCAGAAAGCCAAAAGCTTCCAGTGAATATGCATTAAAAAGTAATGTGAGTGCCCTCTTGTGCATTCTGTGGGGAAATTAGGCCCGGGGTTTAATATGAAGTCGGAGTACTAGAGTATTACTAGACTATTATCAAGACATTCGCAACGCTCACTCTGTCATTTCCTAAGAGACTAATTTGTCTCTTTAAAACGACTTGCATAAAAGTGAACATTGTACAGGCCGGACTATTAAACGTGCTCCTGTAGGATGTGAGGTGAATGAATTGTCTGTTTGTGAGATTTTCTTATAAAGCGATTTGTAGCAATATACCACGATGTTGCGTCAACTTAAGCACATCTGGAACAATATTCAGTACTGTAATTGAATTGGAAATAGTTGATGGACTTTAAAGATGATCTGTGTAGTTTTTTCTTTGTCTGTTACACTGTCGGAAGACATCCAAGAAAAATGTAAACACTGTCGCACTGTGATGTTTTCAACAATAGTGTTTGTTTAGGCGTCCTGACAATGCAGTTGTGGCTCAACCAATGAGATGATGGTTGTTGGTGTTGGTGGAGTACATAACTAGGGATTCTTAAAGTCCTACTTTGGTTAACGCAGTGTCCAACAACAAGTTTATGTACATAGAAGGTGTAAAAACACTATTTTTTCGTATTTCGTAATAATTAGCAAATATTCTTACCTTACGTCTCTCAAATGATTCGTTCCGTGATTAATCTGTCTAATCTCCTCCTTTCCGCTAGCCTAGTCTGATGTGATTGGTCAGACAATCTAGTCTGCTGTGGTTGGTCTACCGTTTGGGGCTAGTCCTAGCAGAGCATATATTGAGGTAGTATATGTAGTGACGTAAATCCGCGGCGGTTCGTGAATCGGACTTGGGACGGCTCATTTGCGTGATTCATAGTCGACTCCCTTTTTTCCAAGCCAATAACTTTGTTATTCATTCATCGGATTTACAACTTGGCAGACTGCTTACTTTCAAACACGGCAACATTACCCAATGCATGAAATGTCATTTTTATGATCTCGTGTAATGTACTCTTTAATATATTGCGCAATATATTTAAATATGTGTGTGCATCTCTTGCAACAAAGTTTTTTAAATAATTTTGATTAAGCATAATAATCCAATACCCTTTGGATTCATTTGGGCTAATTCATATGAGTTGGTACGTTTTAAAGGTCCAGTTTATGAAATGTTTTTGTACGATTCACTTCATGCAAATGTAAGTTAGCAACCTAGTAAATGGCCGAGAAGTTTTGTGAGACCAATTTTGGGTGTTATTCTGTTTGGAAATAATATATAACATGATAAAAACGAATTATAGCTCATCAAAGTGTTTAGCAAGACCTCATTTGCCACATATATGACCAAATATAAACTGCCATGTCAATTTTCTCTGTTTGTATGGATGGATGGATAGCCCAAGTGCATAATTTAGATGTTTTAATCCGCCTCTCTGCTTCTATATGATAAATGTCAACAAAGGATTACAGATTAAAAGCCTATCTGGGTGGAGAAGACTTTCCCCAGGAGACTGCTAATACTCTGCAGACAAATGTAAAAGACTCACTCTGTATCGGCATCCAGCGCAGTTTCTGTTAGTTTTCTGTGTTGTTGTTTTTTTCATTTGAATACAATTTACAACAGTAATGAAAACCTTTCAATTTCTCTTACAGCGTAAAATGACCTCATGCAAAGAAGAGGTTTAAATCTTTTCTGAGTGTGTGTGTGCGTGCGCGCGTGTGTGTGTGCATGTGTGTGGCTGTTTTAAAATAATGGTGGCATTGCTGCCGTGGGAGAAGAGCCACATATTGATTGTGGATTGTACAAATAGTTCATTTTATCAAGACTGACTGTCCCTATTGTTCTACATACTAAATAATGAATAAGCCCATCCGTCAATGTTTCAAGGTATTTATTGCGGTTTCCCTTTAGCTTATATAAACCGGTGGAGGTTCTATCTTTAAAACCGCTGGGAACATGTCTGCGACTATTCCATGAAGATCTGGCGGGGTGTTTCGATGTAGGTCCTGTTCATCTTTTTTTGGCTGAATTGTTTGATTTAATTTGCTTAGTATTTATATTCTTATGCGATATGTAAGCCAAAGGAGGTCTGCAAAAAGCATTAAGTCTTGTGCAATAGCTAAAAGTGTTTCCAGGTGAAAAAACAATTGGATGTATTAAAAATAAGGTACAGCGTAATGGGCCAAATGTATGGTTATGACACTTAATATAAGTAGAATATATAAAGATAATGAAGTACTGAAGTGTTGAAGTGTTCCTCTAAATGTTTATATACAGTATATAACCAGTCTACACCACTTTGCAGTTTTTGTATTGTGTTTGTACATTGGACATTATAAAATTGATAGTTCTGAATCAAAATTATTATGTTTTTAATACTGCGACTGCAGTCTCCGTTTTAAGTTTCCATCACAAGATTCATTATTCATTCAAACTTCTCCACATGCTTAATGTACCTGAAAAATACAGTTCCGGGTCACTGTTTGAACACTAAATAATTTCACTGATCAATATTGCTGGTATGTGACACAGAATAACCTGCATGGCCTGAATATTTCATCAAATATAGAGAGGAAGGTTTCAAAAGTAATTTTCTGTCTTTTAAAAGCGCTTTTTCACTTAAGCCATTAATACGAGTGAATTATAGATCATTTTTTCCTGGATTTTTGAGCATCGGGCTATGAGTGTAACCAAGTAGAAATCATATTACATATATTATACAGGGGAACATGTAGAGAATTAATGGATCTGTGTCCCACTAACACTACAGACCCGATATGCATGAGACGTCCCCCCGGGGGTCCTGAGAATAGAAGATTTTCAATGTTCCTTAGAATTTAAAGAAAGATACAGTTGTATTTTCCTTTGTAGACTTACTGTATTTGCTCATTGGAAAACAAATACTTCACTCTTCTGAATTTCATCAATTTAATTCTGCTTAAATCTTAGCTCAGATTTAAGCTGTAGTTTTGGAGAGGACGCTCTCTTACTCAAGATCTCAGGACACTTTTTATGAGTTTAAATTCTTTACAAGGAAAAGTTTTGGACTTTCTTGCAGTCGGTCTCTTGTGACTGTGTTCATGCCTACAAATAACTGCCAAATCTTGATTTATCAGATTTTCAGCATGAAACATAAGACCTTGTTTGTGTCATGTGTTGCTAAAATTATTTTGTAAAGCAGAACAGAACCTCGACAAATAACAAACTGAATCCAACTTCCTGGTGGTCCTGTTTTTTTTTTTTATGCAAAAATTTGTATGAAGGCATGTTGGATTTTATATTAAATGGCTGAAAGGAACAACATATTGCTTGTAAAATAACGCAACGATATAAAACAGAGGCAACAACTTCTAGAGCTGTACACAGAAACATCAAGAATCCCAAACTAATCGTCTTCTCTGTAGTTTTTTTGTTATGAATTTTATCTTTAAATCTTTGCCTGTTTATTATAAATCATATGAAGAAAAAAGTTCATTTCTGGGGTGCTGAATACTCTACGAAATGGATTTTGGGGTTCTTCCAACATTAACTGAGAAATGATCTGGTATGCTTCAGTTCAGACTGTTCTCAGATCAGATCCAAAAGCATTGAGATGGATTCATTTATAAACTACTCTTTTTAATTATTTCTCTCTCTCTCACACACGAAAACTACAAGAGGTGCGATTCACAAAAAAGCAACAATCAGACTATGTTTAGACTATAACACACACACTGGCGTCGCTTGTCTCTGGGGAGTCTTCACCTGTAATCTTAGAATTAATTCTATTTGGTATACTCAGAGTAAGTCAGGTGAGGGTCTGTGGCGGAGGAACCTGCTTCTTTCTTAATGAACACATAGCTCACCTTCCTCAGCGTGTCCTTGGACTGTCATCTCCAACCTTTTGAAGCTGTATCTGATTATCCAGGCAGCAATTAATCATAATTAAGCCAGTCGGAGTGTTGGAGCAGTGGAGGCGAGGTGGAAGAGGATCTGGCAAACTTCCTGATCAGACTCCCGTTTTGGCAAGCCGGTACCTTACTGGGTTCCACGATAGAGGCGGTGGTGGGGGGCAGGAGGGGACATATGTGTGTGTGGGTGGGGGGGGTAAAGAGCGGGAGGGGGGATTTGGACAGGCCCGTGGCTAACTCTCATCCTCACTTCAGGTCCCTCTGGACCGCTGTGAAATGTTGGCTATGTTGAGTTCCTGAACACTTGGATTCTCTTTGTCTTTCTGAAGGAGACAAATGAGACCCACAGCGATGTTTGGATTTGGATCTGAGTTTTCTCAGATGCACGTATATGATCAAATTGGGAAAAGTCTGTAAATAAATAAAAACTGTAATATTGGACAGTTTCCTCAAATGCAAGTTGCATGAAAGCATTGTTAATGTTATGTTTAGATTTGCAAGCCTGTATGAGTCACCTTATACGGAAAGGATATGAATTCATATTTTCATACCGCACTATATAAAATGTAAATCTGCATGTGTTTTGTTTAATATTACTGAATTGTATTACACACTATTGTACTGACTGGCAGCTTTGTCGGGTTTTCAGATGGTTTGTATTTAGTTGCTCAAAAGGTTTGGTATCACAGGCCTGGACTCTTGGCCGTCTCATGTAGAAGTTGTTTCTTTTTGCAGGCAGTGTAATATTAGAACTGTTGTGTTGTGCTGTATGCGTGTGATGGAGGCAGAGCAGAGATTAATTCAGGGGTCAGACGTATCTGAAGTCCTGCCGAGCAAAGGCTGAAGTCTTGCCAGGCCCTGTCAACCTCCCCCTGTCTTTTTTCCCTCCCCGGCCCTTTCTCCAGTAACGGAATTGGCCAATCAAATGGCAAAATTGCTCTGGGTGCAGTGTTTACACAAAACTTCCCTTCATTCCCTTGCCTGGGGTGTGCATTATAGAGGGTCACACCTCTCTAATTAAAGTTTGCATCCCCCCACCTGATATACAGTATAAAGTTAACATGTACACATCAAAACTAGCCATTCGGTGATATTGACAAGCCACTGTGGTGCTTAGGGTTGTGGATTTGGTTAAATTAAAATTACTTATAGTATTATATTATATTATATTATATACTGTATAATGTTGTTGTTGGTAATAATCATAATACTATTTTAAAATGTTAATAATAACAACATTATGGCAAACATTATTAATAATATTATTATTATACTTTATTAATATACTATATTGATACTATTAATATTAATATATATTAAAATAATATTATTGATAGTAATAATATTTAAAAATAATAATCAAACTAATAATAACATTAAGGCAGTCTGTGTTGTTGTTATTATTATTATTAATAATAATAATAATAATAATATGCTTTTATAATCAATAATAAATTAATAAATGTTTTTATTATTTATTTTTGTATCTTTGTCTCTCTTCTCTACAGTGTACATGTCCAATTAAACAATCAATAGATACAAATGTGTTTCAAATCAAATATTTATAATTTTTCTCTTCAAAAAAGCGCCCGGATATGTTTTTCTTTCCCACCCGGTTGCAAATGGGCTTTAGAATTACGCAGCAATTAAAATCATTGACTGTATTTATCGCTTCATCCATCAGCTTGTAATCTTACAATAACATCATTGCATAACCGTTTCTCTGTCATTACGGTTAATTGTGCCTCCGTGTGTGCACTGACTTTAATGTAAAGACATGACTGATGATGTTGTGTTATCACTAATTCTGCCTTAAAGACACTGCACCGGCGGACCATTGTCTTCCTCCTCGATTTCCACGGTCGTCTCGCAAGGTCTGTTTTCTCCTCCGTTCTCCATCAGGCTCCTGATAGTGTCCGTCAGCGAGAATATTTCACCACATCATGGTCTCAGTGTGATTGTCCTCTGACTAACCTGACCAGAGGACGACTTTGTTCTTACAAAGAGGACACCAAATTAACAATGAGCTGTTTCACAGTCAGCGCCTCTGATCTTAATGAGGGATGACCTGGAGAAATATAACATAATTATCCTGATTATTACAATCTTTTTGCCAGAGAATATAAAAGGCTCATTATTGTTCTTTTTGAATTGTTCATTATGATTATTTTCAAGCCTGCAGCCTTTTCGGGCCGAGAGTGGAAAGTGGAGACGGGAGTGGAAAACGCTCTTTGATTGGTTAATACCCAGCAGTATATTGAGCTTACAGAACTTTAGCCCAGAACCTCGGGTCGCTCTGTCTCCCCTGACCCCCTTTCTTTCTGAACATCCCCGGGCTTTCCTGAATATATTTTCTTCTTTTTTTATATTTGAGTAAGGACAGTGATCTATTAAAGGTTTCTGTTAGGGACCTTTTTAACATATTCAAATATATTTGATTCGTTGAAAAGGGCAAAGCTGACGTGCTGAGTTTAGCACTTTTTCACAGTTTGCAAAGTGCTTGAAGACCGGGGCTAGTTGTCACACGGTTGAACATATTTATAATGTTGGTTTCTTAAAGTTTTTTGAACGTTATGGTGTTGCCCAGTTAATCTCAAGTCTACTTTATTTATAGAGCCCTTTACACTACAAAGTAGACCAAAGGACTGTACAGCCACAACAAAAATGAGAAAATAACAACAAGATCAACAATTTCAAAATTCCACAATTAAAAAAGATACAGCTTATTTAAAGTTTTTCCTTTTTGTGGCCCTGTTTGTGATGTACAAAACAGTTAAAGAAACTGCAAAAATGTGATGTGCATTAAAATAAAATGACAGACACCGTAATAAATCAACTGTATAAAACTACAAGATATAAAACACGTGTGACAACTTACCCCGGTTTCATTTATGAAATTTGCCGGTTCCAAAATGAGATAACTCATTTGTTTTTATTTTTCAAAAATCATGTTTTTTATTATGTTATATTGTGTTAGTTAGCTGTATTTTTTTTTTGTTATTATGGCTTAAATCAAAACAAACCAACTGCAGTTTGATTGATATTAATTGGAATGCACATTAAAAAACATGTAATGTTTGTAAAAATGTAACAAAGAGTAATCTCATTGTGGAACCAAATTCTTCCTATATTGTTGATTCTTCTCTTAATGTGGTTTTATTGTGTTCACTTATTTACTCATTTCACAGGCAAACTCATAAACATTTTACCCTTTTTTTATACTCATAAACATCTCTACATCCAATTTCTGTTATTATTCTAGTCTAATATTACGAATTACAGCAATTACCATAAATTACATTTGTTTGGATTCTCTCATCTCTGATTAATCGTCTGTATTGGGTGAAATGACCCCTGTTATAGATTTTTTTCCCTCATTTTTTCCTCTAGGTTAAAACTGCCAGAGCAGCAGAGCGGAGGGTCACGGCAGTATCGGCTCCTGGTTGTCCATTACTGAGTGTCTGCTTAATTTCAGCGTTTGCAGCTGGAGTGATATGTGTAATTACGCCTGTCAATCCATCTCGACGCGCTGTCACCTGCGTGACAGTCCACATAAGCAGACGTCTGCTGTCCTCTGTGAATTCACATGAAGGTTTGATGGAGGGTCTCGCTGCTACATACATCTACACATGAATGCAAAATACAGTCGCATATGACTGAGACTCTAAACAAATATGAATATTATAAGAACTCCTTTGAGCTTTTGATGACAGGACTCTCAACCTGTTTTGAATACTGTATTATACTGTATGAATAATTTTGATATTGCAAAGGCAAGTGATGGACAATTTTCTGTGTGTTCGTAAAGCTATAGATTATAATGTTTAATGCAATGCAAAACTGAAGGCACAGAAATTGATTTTGTTTGTTTGCTAATTTGAAGGTACGATTTCATGGAAAAGGTTCATTTGACATCATTTGGCTTCAACCCATGTAAAGGTAAGTACACAAAATAAAATGCAATATTATGTTTCAAACAAGAGATATAGAGGCAAAATTAAGCAACCCAATTAAAAATCTTGTGCATGCACAGAACAGTGCGGGACTCCGTGCACCGCAGGACGACTGGAACTTCATTTTGTTGGCTTACATTCGCCCCAAAAAACAAATGGGTTTCCAGTTGCTACTCTGCGTGCGAAGCTACACCCTTATTGAAATCCACAGTAGCTGTTTTGCCCCGGTGCCAAAAGAAATCAAGTTTGGCCCTCGTGGCAAGCTATGAAAGAATATGAACTATGGGAGAGACCTACTGTGACGTGTCGCCTGCATACGAGATCAAATGCACACACATTCAAAAGAATCTCCAGGTAGCCTAGATTTATCGACAGGGGGAAAAAGTGGCACGATGAGACAGACTCAATCGTGAATCCTTTGATGTTGTGGGAGGACGAAGCATCATGGGCCTGAACAGAAGAACAATTATTCTTTTCTGCCCCTTGCACTTTCTCTCTAATGGGTTTAGCATTCATTCTCCGTAATAGCTTAAACAGTCCGAATGGAGTACAGGCATGTTGTTTATTCACAGTTTTTTGCACGCACGCACACATTCTGCTCTTCTGCATCATTAATGACTACCACACGGTATGCATTTGTTTTCAAGTTCCTTTGAACTTTAAATTATATAATATTTAATGAATATAATAGAATGGGTAAATACCTCAAATTATAAGAAAGAACAGTCACAGGTTTATTTAAAATCTCACCTATAGACATCAGTGAGATTAAATGGAGAGTATAGAAACTTTTGCATAAGTCCTTTTTTGCTGAGAAAAAGAGTGAGAATTCTCACAAATGTCGCCATTAGAGTTTCAAAGAGATCACAACAACGTCTCAAACTGAGTTCGGATTTGTCAAGTCTGCAATCAAAAGTCAATATAATTCAAGATTTCAGTATGAACTCTAACATTTGTCATCAAATTTAACCCAATCAAAAATGTGCATTAAAAAGCATACAGACTTAATAAAACAACTGAGAACTCTATCAAAAAGTTTGTATTTATTTGCAACAGTTTGTGTTCCATGACAGTGTTTGATTCCTATCTCAAATGGATGTACTCTGAATCATTCCTATACAATGCGGCCCTCAGGTTATAAATGTTGCAATTAACTTCTCAAGTGAGCAAACACCTCCTTTAGTACCATATAGAAATTTAAAAAAGTGTCGCTATTCTGAAAAAAACTTGCATGCGTGTAATGGTGAAATGTAAAGATCTGTCTCGTGGAGCTTAAACTAGAATTTTACACCTCAAAGGATCACCCACGTATGCTGACAGGAAGAGGTAATGTGAAGTTTGAGGAATGTGAGTTTTCTCACATCCCTTGTGTGGCTTCACCAGGCTTCTGCGATCAATAGACTCTACTTGCTGGAGGTTAACATCGGGTCTCCTCTCTTTAAAAGCCATAAAACTGAAACTAAACAAGGCACGAAAAGCCCTAACCTCCTCCTCCCGCTCGACGCTCGCAGGTGTTCTCGGATTCGAGCGGTAATTGCGATCGCATCAGTCCGGCCATAAAAAGCAGGCCTATGTAATGAAGCCGGTCTTAATAAGGTGCTTATGTTTTATTCTGGCCTATTAGAGGCACTGAGACCATCTCGGCTGAGCAGAATTTTTACAGTTCTCTCCTTTACCTGCTGTTCGGCAGAGGTGAGAGAGACCGACGGTTACACGCTCGCAGACGTTTCCTGTTGCACGCTGGACAGCGGGGTTTAGCAGCTGGCTTTCACACAACGCCCACTTCTGTTCTACCTTTCATAACACTCACTGGACAATGCTAATCTGAACCAGGCCTTCCACGGATCTTGAAGACAATTTCTGGCCTCATTGGAACGCAGGCCATTAACAAGGGTTAGGAATGACATGGTCAAATACGCTGTTAAACTGAACTGGTTTGAGTTAGACTCATGCTGGGCTTTATTGGGAAACACCTCATGACATCTGCTGATGTTTTGTTTGTGACATCTTGTAATACAGTATTTGTAACATGTTCATCATGCAAATTTAGACAGGTGTTGAAATGAAATGCAGTAGTGACCAAAAGCGATGTCCAATATGGAAAAAATGATGTCTTAACTTTTTATTCAAATATATTATTAAAGATGGTGTGCAGTTGTGTTGCGGCTCAGCTTTGAGAATAATTTAAGAAGGGTTCACAAAAGATAAAACGCAAAACATGAGCAAATGTTATTGTGACAAAACCTGGAGAACGTTGTCTCAATAAACTGTGCTGTTGTCAAAAACAAGATCAACAAAATAATAATAACAGATAAATTGTAGTCAATGTTTTATTTTTTCTATGCATTTTTATGTTGTAAAATATCAATGTTATGTGATAAAATGATAGACTAGACACACACCGACTTTTGTCAATTATAAAAAATGATAATAAATATTAAATAAATAATAAATACATTTGTAATTATAAAATTGGGAGATATTAAAGTATCACACTTAAAAACATTGTTAAAAAAAAATACACCTGACTGGAATGGCCACAAAACATCTAAAAATGCTGATTTGAAAAAAAATTGAAATTATCTTTTATTTTTCCGTGGCTGTTTGTAATCAAGTAATTAAAGACAAAAATGTTTACAAATATGCCCTATGAACATCACTTTTGACCACTATAAACGAATATACATTCTAAAGTGTTCATTTACATACTTTCAATCTCGTATTTTACAGCAGCGAACTGATACTCTGAATGATTTATAAATATGCCAACTCATTTTTCTCAAGAGGTGTGCATGTAACTGGTACGGCTTTGGGGGGTTCCTTTGACACTCTTGGGTCCAGACCCCAAACTCTGGTTCATGTCCTAACAGCAAGCGAGCAGCGGGGTCAAGCCACCAATGGGAAGCAGTCCTGGGCCACACCTCCACGGACCAGAACCCCGTACAAGTCTCAAAACGTACGTCAAATGTCAGCTCAGCGGCCCTGGACGTACATGCCTGCCCTGACATCCAGATTTACCCAGAGCTGCTTACATTGGCCTGACCTGAACCTTCAGAGAGCCCAGAATCAGATAATAATGTATATTTATGCTGTGGGTTGGGCTGTGTGCGCGGTGACAGTCTTAAACATTAATATCAGTGTGTTTTTTGGATCATTTTGAGTCTAGAAGTCTAGATGGGTTTTAAAAGATACATGTTCCCTTCTGCAAACTATTAGAGCACATCTTTATGATACCACCGGTAAATCCACAAAAGCGTGTTTGTGGTATTCTCATGTCAAATTTACGACCCTAATTCATCTTCTCTCTCTTCGATATGCTGTATGCTTTTACACAGCACATCCGTCTTGCATTTAAAATAAAACGTGTATAAATATTTTAATGTAAGTCCGTTTCCTCAGGTTATAACTGTAAAAGGCATATCCCAATTATATCAGAACAATAACCGTTTACATAAATGGAACACTTTTTGACACCCAAATGAAGATGATTATATAGATAGATGATAGATAGATAGATAGATAGATAGATAGATAGATAGATAGATAGATAGATAGATAGATAGATAGATAGATAGATAGATGATAGATACTATTCTATCTATCACTATCGTCATACAGTTCTTACATGCAATGAAATATTAACACATGAATGAATGCAGGTCACATTTCTGTAAAACCCAAATTTGAATACCTTCCCTCTACCGCTGTTATGAGGTGCTGATGTTGGGCTAGGAGCTCATCCTTTTGCCCCAGATGGTAATTGACTCAACACCACGACCGCTGACAGCTGACCCCGTTCCTCACTCTTTTTTCTTCCCGGGACATCAGAACATTTCCTTTGCGGCTTTTGGAGGCTTTGAAATCCAGACTCGAAATGTTGGTGGATCCCAGCAGGAACAAGTCCTGTCTCCGTCCCCCCAGAGAAGACGTACTGCCACAGGGTCCTGAGATGAGCCTTTGCCCGTCCGCTCTCTGTTCCTGGTAGGTGTTCGCGGCCGATAAATATTTCATTTCCTTGCAAAACAAATAGCTGCGCATCATTTCTTCCCCGCGCTTTGTTGTCGACGGCGACTCGGCGGGTAGTTTGTGATGGTCGCGGTGGAACGCAGGAGAGAAAAATGGCTTGTTGAGAACAATCATAACTCAGCAGGCCGCACAAAACACCTGACCTGATGGAGTCCCGTCTGCTCATTGGGAAATACATCTGAAAGTTGTGACAGAGTTTGTTCTTTTTTCTAAGCCTGGTAGATAACTCATATCTGTATTAGAGAACTAAAATCAAACAGGTTTCTGTTGAGTGCAGAATTACTGTGATACCCTAAATCCCATCTCTATTTCAGCGTGTTTTAAAGGCCTGTGGAGGAACAAAGATTGGCTACAGCCATTCAAAACAATGTAAACATCGGAATATTGCTGAAATTCAGTGAAGTCGTTGTTTATGATCAGTGTCTATGCAGTGTATTTTTGATATAAAATTGAATAAACATTTTTATAAACATTCAATCATATTAATTTTATTTTCTCACAATATCCCAATAAGGTGAATAGACTTCATTTTATAACTTTGGTAAAGCAGATGTTACTGAATTTACCAAATTAAACAAAAATTTCAATAATATGTTAAATCTTAATTTGTCTTTTTTTTACATTATTGATATTTTAGTTGTAACCATGATCCCTCAGTTCTTCTTCACTGCTACAGCAAATAAAAACACAAAATATGGACGGCACATTATTAAAAGGTTAATAAAACACACAAAGACCGTTTTCTTCAGCGGTGTTTAACTTGGTAATATACCTTTAACTTGCCAGTTGTTGTAATGACGTCATCGTGTAGGACGGGAAATAACGGCTAAACAGCACAAAGTCCCTTTGTTATTTTCATGAATTATGTCATGTTGCGATGTTGTTCTCTAAAATAACACTCCGGCTGATGGTTCAGTAGAACAATATCAGCATTTCAAAAGATAAATACTTTACCTCAGTTCTTAGATGAGCAATGCTAACTTAACCTCCGTGTCGTAAACTTAGAATTAAAAAGTCCCTGAGAGTATGTTGCCTAAAGTATTACCAAATTTTACCGCTCAACGACGCCAGAACGCTTTGACATTGCGTCCACTGCCACTGCAAATCCCACAATCCAACTAGGAAACACGACGCTGGACTTCCGGAGAGATGAAACGAATACGCTCCCTCACCTTAGCGAAGAAAACGCGTTGTAATAACATTACACGATCACCCTTATGAATGTGGATTCTCAGCACTGACTATGAGCAAACAGATACATGCGTGAGTGGACTGACTCGAACTTTCTTTAACATCGCAAAGACACGTGAGTCACTTTAAATGGGTTAAATGGACATTGTGAAATGGATAGTTCTGGTAGAAGCTGATTTGTCACTACAGTGTATTTGCCACATTTACATTTATGTATTTGGCAGACGCTTTTATCCAAAGTGACTTACATTGCATTATCCTATACATTTGTACATAGGTATTTGCAATCCCCTGGGATCGAACCCACAACCTTGCGTTGTTGATGCAATGCTCTAACCACGGAGCTACAGGAAAGCCACGTTACCAAAAGGCTACTGTAGAAGAGTGAAGTTGACTGAGGGTGGCAAATGGTACGTCACCCACGGTGACTAGTAAGTTAAAGATTTGTTCCTGGCTGTATTTCATCAAGACCACCTCATTATTCTGTTCTCTTGCATGTTTTAGAGTTTGTGAGGTCGGTGTGTGTGTGTGTGTGTCTCTAAACCTGTCAGTTAATGAGCGGTTTTCTCTCACACACTTCAGCTTCTGTGTTTAATCACAAGGACGATGTTGAGAGTCCTTTAGAACATCAGCTTCACTCATTACAAGACTGTTCTTCAATCTGAGTGTCTGTCTGATACTTACTGACAGCTAATGCAAAAAAAACCCTGCCAATTACTTTTCTCCTCCTTTAAATTCTCACAAATCTCCTTGATAATTTTCTCCAGAAGCACAGGTCCCTGCCTTTTGGCTTTGAAGTTCTGACATAACTCTGTGTACAATGGTAAAACGAAAGTATGCCAACACTTTTGAGGAGAAAAAGGTCGTCAGAGACGTTCAGAGGGAAATGTTACTGCTCGTGGTAGCGCTTTTACATGTGTTTTTACTTCGCTGTTTCAGTTATGGTTCTCAGGTGTTTCTTAAAAAAGGTAAAGTTGAAATAGTTATTATTACAAATTTTTGGGATACAGTTGTACGGTTATAAAGCTTTCAAACCTTTGTGGATACCATAGCTCGGATAATTTGGTATTATAGTGATTTTGGTAGACTGAAGTGATGGACTTCACAGAGACAGTGTTATCAGTTTTAAAGGATTAGTTCATTTTCAAAATAAATGTTCATGATAATTTACTCACCCCCATGTCATCCAAGATGTTTATGTATTTGTGCCTTTAGTCGAAAAGAAATTAAGGTTTTTGATGAAAACATTTACCAGGATTTTTCTCCATATCGTGGACTTCAATGGACTCCAAAAAGTTGAAGGTCAAAATTACATTTTCAGTGTAGCTTTAAACGATACCAGACGTATCGTCAAAAATACATTTTTATTCGGTCTTATCTAGCGAAATGATCGTCATTTTCTAAAAAAAATATGATGTGCTTTATAAACACGATGCTCGCCTTGCTCTGTTCTGCGATGCGCGTTCATGACTTCACGTAATACACAATTATGTTGAAAAGGTCACGCTTGACAAAGGCAGAATTAACTAGTCAGTGTTTACAAATGTGTAGAAGGAGGACCGTTCAAAAGTTGTTGAATGTTCAATGACACATATTCAAATGTCTTTTTCTGATTTCATTGTTTAAAATGGTCATTTCGTGTGCGTATCCTGGATGTTGTAATATTAAAAAAGCGTGACCTTTTCAACATAATTATATATTATTTGAAGTCATGAACGCGCATCGCAGAACAGAGTAAGGTGAGCATTTGTGTTTATAAAGCATATACATTATTTATTTTTTTAGAAAATGACCGATTGTTTCGCTAGATAAGACCTTTATTCATTGTCTGGTATCGTTTAAAGCCCTTTGAAGCTGCACTGAAACTGTCATTTTGAACTTCAACCGTTTGGAGTCCATTGGAGTCCAATATATGGAGAAAAATCCTGGAATGTTTTCATCAAAAACCTTCATTTCTTTTCGACTAAAGAAACAAATACATAAACGTCTTGGATGACATGGGGTTGAGTAAATTACTGTGTCATGAAAATGTATTTTGAAAATGAACTTATCCTTTAAGGTTAAATAGTTTGAGTGTTTAATCTTCAAATGGCTTACTTTAAGTGGAAAGCATTTTTTGCCTTTTCATGCTCATTGCTGTCCTTGAGAAACAAATATATATTTTTATTTAAAAAAGAGTGGGACATGGCTCATGACTGCTCATCTTTCTGAACAAATGGCGTGCATTAAATGGCTTCTCAATCATTTTTATTGTATTTCATCAGATTTGTTTTATATCCACCAATCTGCTTTGTTCTTTGTGTAGAAATGGGCCAGAAATCCAAAAACTTTTGCTTCTGTCATGTGCACTTACCTCCAAGACATTCGTGTCATGATCTAATCCCTTTCCAGCTAAGCGTCATTAAAATGAATTTATGCACTTTGGAAGTTCTGGATGTATGTCGCCCAGTTTTCTGGCTCAGTCGTGAAAGTGTTTGATTCAATGGATAGAACCGGCTTCCCTTCCACTACATTGCAGTTGTTCCAGATTCTGAGGTCCTCATTCACTGTGGCCTGGGGATACTCAACTCCACATTAAATGGCACGACTGGGCCGGCGTTCTTTGCTTGTTAAGAGTCTAAAGCCAGACTTCAAAATCTCAGGGACCAGCTCAATAGTTCAAACATGTATTCTCTTTCACACTACCACTGGGTTCCCATCAGTGTCTGAACGTGGCGATGCTATACAGTAACTTTATTTATTTTTTGTTAACAGTAGCTTTAAGCCTAGCTTTATAAAAAAAAAAAAAGCTTTTCCATTATCAAGCTACTTTTTCGTCATGGTCTTTTCATGTGTGCTAGAAATGCAATTAATTTTGTTAAAGGGATGCTTCATCCAAAAATGAAAACTCTACTATGGCAGTCAATGGGTGTTGAGATCTTTCTCTGTGTTTATCAGAACGAAGACATTTAGACACATTTGGAACAACTCGAAGGTGAGTAAACGATGACAGAATTTTCATTTTTGGGTGAAGTATCACTTTAATTAGTTTGTTGAGATGCCCAGTTGCATGAATTAATCCATAATTCTTAAGTAAGGGATAATGTACAGGCAGCCGTTTTTTATCGCAGAAATGAGCCCCGACACTGAAGGGGATTATTTCGCGATAACAGCCGGCTGCTTGTACATTATCCTGCTTATCACACGGCTACTTGCCACATGAGAAAAAAACTGGACATAAAGTGTGAATTTGAAATATTTTTTAGCTCAGACATTTGCCGAATGCAGACCTTCCGCGAGGAAAAGGCGTTTACTTTCGGTTTAAAGTAAGAAACGATGTTCAAACGTCACGAACAGGCAAATTGGTTCAGTCATTTGTAAATATAATGTCATATATGTTATTAAAAGACATATTTATAATTCAATTTTGTGTAATATTAAACTGCCCCCCTCAAAATGATTTGCAGCATCCGGGTTAAAGGGTGTTATTAGTTTTGAGGGGTTGTTATTTTTAAAAGAAAAATTTGCGGCTGGCCAATCAGAATCAAGCATTCAAATAAGCTGAGTAGTAAAGATATAGAATTGACTACCATTTCCTCCAAGTGTCTCTTCATTGCTAAACTATAATGCTATTTGCATATCTTTTCCAGATTTTTTATATAATTTCCCGTTTTTCCCTTCTGCCTCTGTTTAAATCCCCTTATGTAAAGTCACAACAATGCACATTATAAAAAGCCCTATAGAAACAAAACCAAACAAAATTAAATTAATGACTGAAACGATTCAAAAAGAGAATATACGGTATAATTATAGATGAGGGTCGAAGGTCATTGGCCACAGTGGATTGCATGTAATTTCACTCTCTGAATGATTAAAAATGGCATTATATTAGCTCACCTGCAGTCAAACTGCTTTAAATGATACAGTTTCTCTTGCACGGCATTTCATGTAGAGCAGTAAAGAAGAAGATGCGATCAGAAGTGGCATTCAGCAAATATGTCTGACCTAACACCTGTAAGTGTCCACCTTTATTGTACAGAATGACAAGATCTCAGTAGGACTTCCTCTTTAGTTCTGCTTTCATTTGACAATGCAGAATTCACACTTCGCTTCTCTCGCTTGCCGAGTCGCTCTCTCGCTGTACGCTTCAGGCAATTACAGCAATGTTGCATTTGTCAATCACATTCAGTTGTGCATGGTTTCCTAAAATAATTATCAGGTGAGTGGCATCTTGTTGCCTGGAGTAGCAGTCTGGTGAAGGCAAGCCCTAGAGTATTAATTACTGCGTGCAGAAATTTGCAGAGAAGCAAGTCTTTTAATGGTAGAACTGACGCAACATGATTGTTTTGAATATTTTTTCTACTAACATGACAATCATTGTTGTCCCTGTGGTCATCAGCATAGATTAGCTGGAATCATCAGGGGAGTCCATTACCAAGCTGTGTACCATTTGATAAAAAGAGGCACACGTTGCCAGTTTTCTGTTTGTTGATTTTCAAAACAAGGCCTGCTTTTCAAGAAGAAAAAAAGCAGCCCAAAAGTCAAAATTTGTAATAAACATGGACGGCTGCCAGAAAGCACGAGTGTAGTGCTATTTACCGGGGTGAAGGAGCTACATTCCTGGAGATTTCTGCTGGAGAGAATTCTCTCAGGAAAGCAATCTTCAAATAGCAGCATAAAGGATGCATTTATTCTAAAGGGCATTTTCCTGCAGGAATACAGGCTGATGTGTGTGATGGCAGAGTTACTGTAGAATGCATCAACTCAGGCCAGGAAGATGTAGAATGAGAGAAAGAGAGACAGCGAGAGAGAAGACTTGTACAGGTGGCTTTAGTGGGTCAGAATGAAACGGTTATCATGTTTGTTCATTTTTGTCCTGGATTATATCTGTGTACGTCGAATGTCTTTTAAACTAACGTGATTTTAGTTATATTGCTCACATCTCCGATTAGGGATGTAACAATATTATGTATATTGTGTAATCGCAATAGCCAAATTCTCTTAATATATGCAGACTGTATGAAAACAATAGGTCTTCTAGGCAGAACATAGAGAATGTTAGAAAAAAGAATAGATGTTACCTTTGCCAAGGTTCATCTGATGCAATTATTTTATTTTATAAAAGTTTTTTTAGATAATTTGACCCATCTCACACTTTAACTCTAAGCAACAGTTATTATTCGAGGATAAAGAAACGAGGATGCTCATGGCACGTTTCCAAGTCATCATTTGAAATATTGCAAAAAATATCGTACTGTGAATTTATTATGGTACAGTGAGATTTTGATATTGTTGCATCCCTATCTCAGATTATTTCTGTGCATGCATAGCTGTACAACTTCATAGGACAAAGACTATAGTACAACGCAATGTTTTGTTTTTTTTATGGCCAAAGAAATCATAGGAAACCAGTAAAAAAGTCTGGTCATAATTTACTCCAAAATATTTAATTGTTTTTATTTATTTTTGTGTTATTTATACTGTCTAAAATTATTTATTTGCTATGGTACTGAATAAATATTATAAAATTGTTAAGATATTATTATTATTAGAACAGCTGGGCATATTCCTGGAATTTTAAGGAGAATAGTTTGCTTAATTGTCAGAAATATTATATAACGGTGGGGAAAAAATCCCAAAAGATTTATGGAAGGTTATATGTTTTATGCACAAATTGTATTTCTTTTTTTGATTTGAGTGAATTTAAATTAGATATGCTTCATTGGGCTTCATTGGATAAATAGGATGTAACAAACCACTCAAACACAAAGTCTCAACATCAGTGATCTTGGTATCCGTTTGCCGGGAACTGGCTGTAAATTCCCACCCATATCCCGTTACACCATTAGCAGTGTGGGAGTTCTCAATGTGTGCGTAAAAGTGTATTGTACACCTCCCAATGAGATTTCTACACACCTTTGGTGGGACAGATTCACCTTCCTCAATTGTGCACGTTAAAATGAGATGCAACGCAGTGTCACGTATTCCTTTCAACTTCACACCCTGGTTTATTGTGTTGCGTTGATGAAGGCTAGCGGCGGTAATGGCGGTCTTTGAAACGTGACCCTGCGTCATGCATGCTATCTGAGAGCGATGTGTGAAAGGTCCGTTCAAAGAGCGTTGCAACCTTTACTTCAGGCTTACAAATGCACACTCGAGTACATATGAAAGAGGCAGTGATTCAAGGAGAAGCGGCGGAGGGGGGGTGTAAGCAAAGCTCATTAACATCCGTGTAGCGGCAAACGCTTTCTCTCTCTCCTCTTCTGTCCACAGAGCTGAATTCAAGCTTCAGATGTGCCAGGCCTGCTGGGACTTCGGCTGCCACTTTAATTAGTGCTCAGTAATTTCAATAATGAGTGACAATTCAGTGGGGCTTTTAGGTTGGTCTCCCTGTCAGAGGCGAATCAATAATCCACTGTTTTCCTCCCTCCTTTCCTTTCAAGACTAAAAAGTGGCGCGTAACTTCCATCAGGGCGAGAGCGAGAAAATGAGAGACAACAGCGGGTCCCAGAGAAATGCTGGAGACGATTTAGCGCTAATGGCAGATGCTAGCCTTTCCTCTGCCTTTTGTTTTGATGTTATTGGATGAAAAGGCAGGTCTTTAGCAGCTAGCGGAGGAGCTAACCGTGAAAACAATTTGCCCTGGCTGTAAAAGGAGTGATTGTGGGTTAGCGAAAGGAGGCTCTGGGATTAGGGATAATCTCCCGGTCCGCACCTCAAGGCGGAGAGGAAATCGTGAAGCTCATTTTCAGCGTGCGCATTTGCGTCGTAGCCGGGCAGCGTTCGATCCCACGGTGACATCCGTAATTGATAATAGGATTTTCAAGTCGAGTGGAGTTGAAATGTTATTATTAAGTCACATCGGGGTAGAATGAGAAACGAAAAGGTGTTGCACTGAGGCGTTTGAAAAGTTTATTTACATATCACTTATTCACAGAATGAGTTACGTGATCTGTGTGCGATTCTTCAATTTAATATGAGGATGTTTCTTCAATTACCAACACTTTTTATGTCCCGGGAGCTGTTTCTTATCAAAACTAATAGATATTGACTTCTTTTGTTGTACGAAGGTCATGATACATTATTTGAGATTTTGTCTTTTTTGCAATCAAATGACTTGCAGGTTTTAACGCATTCAACCTTCATTTAAAAATGTGAAAAAAGATATCTTTCATTAAATAATCTGAGCGAGTGAGAAACAACGTATGATATAACTGTGACGTATTATAGTTTAAATGGTAGCTGTGCAACTAGCGTCTCCATAATTGAAGAAACATCGCTTAACTTTTTTAATCCAGCGTTGTTAACCCTAAATATAAATAAGCATCTGTGAATTATATTCAGCGCATATTTAGCATTGACGCAAAAGCTTGTTAATTGTTTGTTGGAGATGGAAGCATGTTGTCTCGGCTCGTGACGAGTCAGCGTGGTTCTGCATACCATTATGCCAATGATGTGCAATTAGACCCTCAGATGCCAGGATTGGCAGACGTCCCGTTCCTCTTCCTACAGATACCGCTGTGAACTTCTGAACCCGTGAGGAGACGGGTCTACCACAGCCTCTGGGTCTGAAAGGAAGACAGCGAGGGAGAGAGAGAGACAGGAAGTGCGGAAAATGATGCCTCGGGCAATGTTACTTTCTAAGCAGTGATGTAAGTGGTGTAGTTTGCCGGGCTAAGAAGATTATTCTTAGTGTTGGTTCCTTTCATCGTTTGACTAAGTGAAAGAGATTGTCCATGGATCACTTTTGGCAGTTAGAACAACAGATCTTTGAAACGGATGTATTTAGACATGGCTGATGATATAGGTAATAGGAATAAGTGCAGGCATTCATCCGTGAACCAGATCTTCTGAACTGGTTTTGGCTTTGGGACACAGATTTAGACACGGTTTACTCCTTTACTTTAGCAGGGCTGTACAGTGCAACATATATGTCGCACGTGCTAATTTATCCATCTGTATGTAAAATGAATGACATTTATCAGTTACCTGCCTATTCATGTGATAGACAGCACTTGCATTTTTTTAAGGATGACAAAAGACGTTTTTTACTTGTGCTACAACTGTTTGGCCTGTGCTACAAAACATTAAACCTCTTTAGCACCAGTGCTATGTGCGAAAAAAGTTAACAAACAGCCCTGTTTAGAGACTTTTATGTTAATAACACGAAAACTATTTCTTGATTGTTTCCTATGTTTTACATTTAAGCTGCTAAACAATCTGTATTGTGTAAAGTGCTATATAAATGATGTTGACTCAAAGGGAATGAAGCCTCACCCTCAGTTTCACTGAATCACGGCAAAACTTTGTTGTTCTTCGGATTGCTAAGAAAGATATTTGGAATAATGTTTGTAACCAAACAGTTCTGAAAATATTAAATATTGTAGGAAAAAAATGCTTGGTTTTCCCACATCCTTCAAAACATTTTCTTTTGGGCTCAACGTAACAAAGAAATGTATACAGATTTGGAACAACCTGAGGTTGAGTAAATAAAGACAGTATTTTCATTTTTGGGTGAACTGTTCCTTTAAGATTGGCTTTGATTCCAGATTTGCTTGCTATATTTTCCTAACCATATGCTCGATTATATGATTAGTTATTTAGTATTAGTTCGTCTTGCTGTCTCCAGCCCATTCAAAACTACTTGAGTATAAAACAGATTTACTTTCAAAAGTGTGAGAGCGCTAGAGATCTGGTCTTTAGCATTAAGGACGTGTTTAATGCTACAGTATTCATTATTCATTGTAAATTTATATTTGGCATAATTATGAAGCAGTGTCTGTCGCTGTGGTCTGTGTGAAGCAGCTCTGATGGGGATGATAAATGGTGAAGCTGGAGCTCTTAATGAGAAAAGAGGTCATGTGTTGGGCGTACAGCACTGCCACAACTGCGGCTCGCCTTTCCTCCCAAGGTACCACATGAGCATACGACACGTAATTAGACTAAGAGGGGAAAAGGGAAGAATAAACCATATAATATCTTAATGAGATATGATATCAAAACTTTTTCTGAAGACATACGGAACATTTTTGAATACTATTGTAGTAGTAATTGTGGAGTTCAGTCGGTGCTTTGTTATAATATACCTGCAGTCAGACATTTATTTTATTGGTAATTAGGGGTTGGATCAATTTTGGATCAATTTTGTGATCAATCAGTCTGTGAAAATTTGGGTAAAGACATTTAGTTTTGGTTTAATGTCTTCTGTAAAATCACCCTAGTGTAATGAACATTTTGTGAAAATACTGTGTAACCTTGATGTCCTTAATATTGACTGAGTAAGACCATGTCAAAGATTGAAATCATCGTGAAATTATTGCTTGAAATCAAACGTTCATGTTTGTTACCTCATAATCAGATTTTGACACTTAATCCTGGTTTTCAGATTTATGTGAATAAAATTTTGGTGTAAAAAGTGGATGACAACCATTTGGTTTCTTTAGAGCTCTCGTCTTATTGATGAATTGTCCAGAATAATAACTGAAGTATTCATTTAAACTCTAAATACAGCTACAGAAAAAATAAGAGACCATTCCAAACCAGTGTCTGTTGAATTTCAATGAAATCAAACCTCAGGAGTAACAAAGTCATCAAACAGCAATGTGAAAGACTGACAGCATGATAATATACATGAAAACTCTGATCAAAATAAAGGTTATCACATAAAAAAATAACTATTTCAACTTTTCCTAAATACATGTAGTGAATATGAGCTTGTTTTCTCTGCAGTATTTGAGGTCTGAAAAATGCAGAGCATCTTTTCTGTTATCTTCACCTGTTTCTCCAGTTCTCATTTTCTGCAAATAGAAAACAATATTTTTATTTGAAATTTGTGAGAAATATTGTAGTTCAAAGAATGAAACAATAAAACATCATTTTACCTAAACACATAGTTAATTCAGAAAAACATCAAATCATTTTAAAATGTCTCTCTAAAATTTTTTCTCTGGCTGTACATTGTATAAAGTGCATTAATGATTTGGATTATATCTTGACTTTGATTTTTTCCCCCTAGAAAACACACGGATGCAGCACTGAATGCAGATGACTCTCCACGGGACAATCTCGTCTCAAGCATCGCACAAAAACATTTAAGTATACGAACACATACACACTATTCCAACAGGTCAGAACTTCACTGGAATGCGCGAAAAATATTAACCTCCATAATGCTCTCGATCACATCACAACCCTTGATGTAATCCCCATTAAAAATGCACCTCACAGCCAGAGGGCCTTTCTGCAGGGCTGCCGCGGCCCTATGAAGCCTGCCGGGGGACTCGGCTTCAGGGAATAGCCCCGCCCGAGACGCTCTGATATCAGCGGGGAAAATTCCCCACATTTGTGCAACAGAACCCTCCTAATCTAACTTTTCCTGACATGTAATGGGGGAGCGTTCCCCGATGGCCCATTTATTTATATTAAAACCGTCATTCAGGTTCAGCGTCTTAATTGATTTCGCTTCTCCCCGTGAATCTCTTGCCCCCGTACGTTTCCACTCCAATAATCTAAACGATTATGTATTTTTTATTAATACTTGCAGTCAATTTTGACTTCCCTTCACCTGCTTGGGTTAAGTCAGACTTTGATTTCAATTTCATCCGGTATTGTTTTTGTGATTGACAAACTGAACCGTGCATGTTCACAGGTTGTGTCTCATTCACGGTATGTCTGGATTTTCTTTTTCTTCTCTCTGTTTCTCCTCAATCTGTCATATTACGGGAGAGCGGAGTCTCTGATAAGGCAGTAATGGGGTGTAGAGGGAAAAAAATCAAAAATAAACGTGCCCGGTTATTACACGCTCCCCGGGGACTCGTGTGTTTGGTGTAATGTGCGCGTGAGAGCGATGCTCGTATTTACATGTGTCATGCATCCGCTCTTTCTCGCTGTCAGGAGAATTGTCAGACATATTGCCGTGGCACTTGGCGTGAAATGTTCAGCAACAAGTGCTTGTGACTGACTATCACACCCGCGTTCGAGCTAACGCACTTTACGGCTGTTCGGCAGAGGATTGCTCCGCTGTGTTTAATAGTTCAGTGACAACAAATTTATGCTGCATTTGATTTTTTTACACGGAGAAAATTTTGAAATACAACATGTAGTCTTCTTTAAATTGAGCTAAATATCACAACGGGAAGCTTGACTTTTTTCTACGCCGCAGCTGAAGCATTCCGGCATGCATGTATAGTTGCATAACAGCTCTGATTTATTACACGTGCTCAATGCTCAAGTTCAAGTCAATTGTAAACGTATACCGTGTTTTCGTTAGCACCGGATTACAACCACAGGCATTTATTGCTCAAACCAGAGCCACGGCTGAGAGTTTGAAGAGCGTGAAAGAAGCAGAGAGAGAAATTCATCATTTGATCCTTTTGTCTCCGAGTTGTCTCCCACAGGTACGGGGAAATATCAAGTTACCGAGCGCTCTCTCAGACTCGCTCCAAACACAAAAAAGAGAGAGCATATGGTTTTTCTGAAGACTCACACAGCGTTTCATCTCTTTTGTGCTCTCCCAATTGATGGAAAGTAGCAGTAAATAATCTTGCCGCGTATCTATTAAGATCCAGATTTACGGCTGTTAAGCATCGGCTAACGTGTTAACCAGGTGTGTGCATGTATGAAATCCGAAGCGGTTTTAAATCACTTCCAGGTCCGGGAGTTGAGATGGGAAACCGGTAGATCACGTTCGTGTCTTCTATCGGCAGTGGGCGGCCGAAGGACGTGAGGTATATTTTTCGGAGTGCACAGAATGCCTGTACGCTCTCCTCCCACGTCTTTTTCCGCTTCTACTCCGATTTTCTCAGTCTTATTTTTCCGTCTCTCCTTTATGGATTCTCACCGATGGTATGAATATCTCTGGCCGTGTGTGCAGGAGGATAAATCGTGGGTTTCTGGCAGAAGCCGGCATGCATCCTGGCGATGGTGGAGGCCATTGACAGCTGAGTGTTGTCAGGGGATATTAAAGTCCAACAGCGGGCCCATTTCCCTTATTATCACATGGGCTGTCCTACGATCAGATTCATGCACCATTCCTCTGGCCTCCGCCAACATGTGTCCGCTGTGTTTAATAGTTCAGTGACAACAAATTTATGTTGCTAAGCCTCAGAAAGTAAACCTCACCAAAATACATGTCCGTCGAGCCAAGATGGAATTTACTTGTTTTGAGTCGTTTGTAATTGCTTCCAGATTTTGCTCTTCTTGAGCGAAGCCACATTTTCTCACGATGCAGGCGGCCAAGAATATCTCCAGCTTGAGCTGTGGTTATTCACTGCTGCTTGTCAAACATCCTCGGGCAGACCACAGCCATTTGTTTTCATGTTAACCATGCCTGAGAGAATCGAGTAGGATTACAGCTCACTGTGGAGGGAACGGGGGGTTCTGTTATTTTGACATTTCGACATGCATAGTTCTCAACTTTGACATGCTGCATTTATCATATGATACTTAAACTGGAATGTCAGCATGTCTGTCTGTCTATCTGTATGTCAGTCTATCCATCTATACCCCTCTCTCTCTCAATCATCCACCCCACTCCCCCCCCGTCACAATCCGCCACGGGAGAGGGGAAAGGAGAGAGACGAGAGCAGAGGAGGGGAGCGAGAGAGAGAGAAGAGAAAGAAGGAAAGAAGGGGGAGAGGGAAGGAAGAGAGAGAGAGAGGGAGCGAGAGAGAGCGCGCGAGAGAGAGAGGAAGAGAGCAGAGAAAGAAGGAAAGAAGGAGGAAAGGGGAAGGCAGAGAGAGAGAGGGGGAGAGAGAGAGAGAGAGAGATCGAGAGAGAGAGAGGAGAGAAGAGAGAGAGAGAGAGAGAAGAGAGAGAGGAGAGAGAAGAGCAAGAGTGAAAGAAGGGGAAAGGGAGGAAGCGAAGGAAGGAAGAGAGAGAGCGAGAGAGAGAGAGAGAGACAGAGAGACGCGGAAAGGAAGAAACGAAGGGAGAGGGGAGGAAGAGAGAGGAGAGAAGAGGGGGGGGCAAAGAAGGGAAGAAGGGGAGAGGGGGAATGAAGAGAGAGAGAGAGAGCGAGCGCGAGAGAGAGCGCGCGGAGAGAGAGAAGAGAGAGAAGAGAAAGAAAGGAAAGAGGGGAGAGGGGAATTCTCTTCTACTTCTTCTTCTTCTCTCTCTCCCTCTCTCTCTCTCTCTCTCTCTCTCTCTCTCTTCTCTCTCTCTCTCTCTCTCTCTCCCCCTCAATCCTTTTCATTCATCTCTCTCTCCCTCTCTCTCTGTCTTTTTTTAACTTTTAATTTTTATAGATTCCATCATTATAAATTAAAGCAATTTTGTGTTTAGACCAGATTTTTTTTTTTAATTGTAAGATTAGTTGAATTTTGCTTTTTACAGGGGTGTTGGTTGGTAATTTGTGGTATTGTTTTTTGTATGTAAATTGTAATTAAAACTCTATATTCCTCAATCCATCCATCCCTTTCTGCAGTTCTTATATTAATATTGCAGGATTATATATTTTGACTTTATTTGTTAAAACCTGTATAAAGACGTGCAATGCATTATGGGATTTCTTTCTCTGCAGTGGTTACAAGTGATGCTGCTTTAGAATATGCCTGCCTTTTGAAAAGTCCCTTTAATGCCTTTATATGTTTCCTGTCTGCATCGTTTTACATTAATCTCTCTTTTACCTAAATAGTTTGTCCTAACGCTCATTTCAGAGTACGTTTCAATGTCGGTTTGTGGTGCACATTGCAAACCAACGCAGCAATAGTTGCTCGTCGACCTTGAGGTGGCCCTATGAATATGTATGCGTGCGTATGTCTTACGATGCAGTTTCCAAGGAGGACGCAAAACCGACCTGTGTCTTACTGTAGCTGGGTTTCATCAGATCTACACTCATGTCTCATTACTCAGATGCAAAACTCCAAGATGGTTTATGTAAACCCTTATGTATCTACACAACTATAGACGAACACGGGGAACATTAATTCATAAAACATGTCCTGCCTCTTATAACGCACAGCGGCAAGGCACATCAACTCTAATAAGACGCCACCGCAACGGGTTTTATAAATGAGCTGGATGCTGCGTCCCCTGGTACGGCACAGCAAACCAACTCCAGTGGATTAAGCTGTAATTAATCTATCATCTCCCCTTCCGTCTCACTCTTTTTAATACACATGAGCACTTTCTCTCCAAGCGTCTCGCTATGTTCAATTATGTATGTTTATAGATCAACACGGAACCTTGAACGTCAACGCTGCGTTTATCGGCTGCCCATGACCCCTGTTGACCGGCACCTGGGAAAGTTCACCCGGTGATGCCACGATGAGTGAACGACATGTCATTGTCATCCAGGGACACCCAGGCCATCTGCCATTGGTGGACACCCATCCTGTCTTGGCCCTGATTGGTCATGGGTGGTCTGTGTCCCTCATTTGCATGCAAATGTCTCCACATTGCCTGATCAGATAACGGTCTAGTCTAGAGACGCCCAGAGCTGCCAATCTCTCAGATTGGATTAGATTGAAGCGGGCTTCTAGGCGCTTGTTCTGGTTGGTTAGCCTGCCCTCCAGGGGGGCCCGGGACGACTCGGGAGCCCCACAGAGATGCACTTCTGTCTTCTCGTGATCCCCCCCATCTCTTACCCACTGTCAGGCCGTCCTCACCCCGTTCCTTCTGCCACGCTACCCCTCTTGTTATGAGCGTAACACCAGCAGGCAGTGTATTAATATGTAAGAGATCAAGAGATTATTGATTAGAATCACTTGCTTAATATCCCCTTGTCTGTCATTCAGTATGCGGGGGCTTTCATGATTTTTTTGGTGTCATTCTTTTTAAATATTCATGGCTTCGCTTGCTTTGTGGCCCTACTGCTGAATATCTAATTAAACTGTCAAAAGAAATACAATTTGCCCTTAAGGGTTATTATGAGAGGGGTCAGATACCACCGGTCGGGCCGAGGGGGTGATTAGCTGTAAGCAAGCAATGTTTACCTTTTACCTGTGGCCTAGCGTCGGGGAGTCCGAATGAGCCTTGCTAGCGGCTGATTTCCTTTGAAGCCCCGTCACGCCACCCAGATTATCCTGATCTAGAAGAAAGGCAGAGAAGTTGGGAGTCTATAACAACATAATCAGCAATTATGGCTGGGAAACGGGGAGAGAAGCAGGATTTTTATCTCATTAAAACGACCTGGGTTTCTGTTCTTTCCGCGTCAATCCTCGCCTCTTCTCGCCGTCACTCGCGTTCGCTTTTGAATTCAAATGATTCTGCTTTAAAGGTGAGGGGAGGAATCTGGAAATTTAATTCAGGAGATGAGAGCTTGAGCCAATTAGCCGACTCGGCTCGCTAAAATATGAATGACATTTGCTCTCGCCGAGCCCTAATGGAGGCAGGCATTAGCGTTTGCGTGTCTGTGTCGCTTTATTTCCCATCATTATTGTTGCCTTAGTTCTTCTGTCAAATTACGGCGGCTAATTTCTGTTCATATTTTACGAGGCCTGTTAGCAAGTGTCTTTAATGAGCTCGGAAAACTGACCCGGCGCGGCGAAACTTAAACGGGAACCGCCCATCGAGGCGTTTCATCATAGAGAAAGTTAAACACTAGCGTTCCAGGACGATTTACTGTATGTCTTCACCCCGCACGCGTAAAGAGCCTGGCTTTTTAATTTGGCTTTTTATGTGACTTGTTAATGTGCTCTTTTAGGGGACTCTTAATACCTTCAAAATTTGTAGAATATCATGATAAATCAAGGCCTTGCCCATCTCGTGATAATTTATCTCACTCATTATTTTTTTTATTCTCTCGCCACATTATGGCACCTAGTTAAATTTCTTTTCGTGTGACCTTTACGAGCGCGTTTCAAAAGTTAGTTCTCGGAAAAGTTGATCATTGCGTCGAACTTCAAGACGATCCGTTACCACGACTAAAATGTTCCGTTTTAGGTCTGCGTGAAATAATACTGTATCAAAAGGATAAGGAAGTGTGAGTAATTCAGGATCTGGAGGTGATTTAAAAGTACGCAAAATCATAGACACTTCATTGTGTGACCCGGAGCCCGTGACACTCTATCACACAGCGGGTTTTTATAAAGCAGCACATGTGCCGTTTATAGTATTTTGGGGGAATAATTGTGAGAGGTGATAGTTCTCTTTATTGCTTAGCAGTTAAAACTGTACTGCAGAAATGTTGGTGAAAACTGGATTTGCGTTTCCTACAGGAAATTTCAGAGCCTGCAAGGCAGCAGACGAATAGCGTATTAGATCAACTTTGGTTTTAGGCTTTGGTATAAAGTTTACAACAAAATACATTTTTATTGTGTTGCTTTGGGGTTGTATCTGTGTGACAGCAAGCCACTATAATTTTCAGCTTTTGGGCTTCTCTTCAATGCACGTCTATAGGATTCTTAAATAAGAGAGAACTCAATAGAGTAGAACATGGATAAATAATGTTACAAAAGCTACAAACTCTTATTTGAATCCAACTCTGCATAACACGCAGGGAATTCATGCAGAAACGAGTCATTATTTGCACATATAAAACGCGTTGATGTTGAGGTTTTTCCCTTGATGTCATAATGGGCTGATGTCATCGCGTATTAACATGACTAATGGCGACGTTTAAGACCTCTTGGCGTAATTTATCTTTTCCAGAAACGTTGTTCATACGCGACTTCGGATATCTGAAGAAAACGCAATCATTATGGATTTCAGCTCCATCAATGACAAAAGCGCAAAAACTGCCTTTGATGCTGATGTGCTTAACAGAACGAATGGCACCCAGAACGCCCTATTCAGGAGTGCTTAATTTGGCATAAAAGAACTTAAAGTGTTTTTTCTTTCCGTCTGACATGAATAAAAGCCAAACAATAGCGCCGAGCAGAAAGGCACCTGACACATCCGCGCCTCTCGTCATCTGGTGATAAATGAACGTCGTATTGTTACCAAACAACATTTGTCATGACTCAAGCAGTGTAGGAAATCTTTAAATAGATGGTGATCTGTTGCGGGGGAAACAAGGGGGCGGGAATAAAAGCAATGATTTCCTCTTGTTTTCAAAGTGTCGACCGGCTCATCTGAAGCTAGCCTGAAGTTTATTGGGACTTGGTGCCATTGCGGTATCTCTGGAGAGCGCTGGCGAGTGGCGACATTCGTTGGCTCCTGTTGAGGTTATTTACAGGGGATTTGGTGACAGTGAAACATGCCTTTGCCATCCCTGCGTGAGCACGGTCCGACATCTTTTTAAGAGATGGGTGAGGCGGAGAGGTGCATGTGCCACCTGAGACCACAGAGGCAGACAGAAAGTGAGAATAATGAACGTGAGCTCTGAACTCAATAAAACCCCATTTCTGACCCACACAAAGTTTGCAGCGAAATGTATTGTTGACCTCATATTTTATACTCGGTTTAATGTGATGATTCACTTGAAATGGACAATTATGTTGACAAACCTGTAGGACAAAATTCTGCAGATCATCCTTGTTACTCTTTTACATTATGTTATCAGTAAATAATTGTTTTGTCTTTCTTACAGACAAAGTTTCATGATCACGATCATCCCATAGTTTCAACTTTCTCCAGTTGTGCATGAAATAAGTCCGGTCTCTAAACGTGAATAAAAGACACCAGGTTTTTTTTTTATGAAAAAAGCTAATTTAATTTATTAGATCATCGTTAATCCAAGATGATCGTTCGCATTTATCACGTCACTTTGTTTCTTCTTCTTTTTGGGGGGTGTGGAGGTAATTCGATCTGAAATGATGATTTGGTAACCATCCAAATCCACTCCATTGCATCTGTGAAAAACAATTTTCTTCACATTACGGAGCCTCGTGTCATGGATCATTTTCTGACACCTCAAAATAAGTCTTCAAACAAGCCTGCGAGGCGTTTACCGTTGCTTTCTCCCTCTTGTCAGGTTCAGATTTTCTCATTGCTCTGGAAGGAGTTCAGAGTTCCAGTCTACCAGCCCATTATACATGGTAGTGCTGGAAAAATAGGATTATGGAAGGCGATTGTGAGCTTTATCCCAATACCAATTTTATCTGGCGGGCTGATAAACTGCCGTAGCCCGCAGAGCAAAGGGAGCTAATGGGAGCCGAGAAATAGAGCGCTTGGACAGAAGGAGTCACTTGGCTGTGGTTGGAAAGGTCACAGGTTTAGCGCTGTGTGCTAATGCTAACAGAAACTCATTTCACAGACTGGGCCATTTGGCTTCAGGGCTGTGAACTACACACTGGATTGCTGTCCTAGTTTTCTGCAATTAGAAATGTAGACTTTGTAAGCCGCACGTACGTCTTTGAACTCGTGTCGTGGGTGCACTGATAGTCAAAAGCTGATATTTTTCAATGATCAAAAATCAAATGTTGACTCTTGGCCTGTGTTATTATATTGCGCAAATCATCATCTCCAAGCTCTAATCATATGTTTTTGTATATGGGTTGAATATTTAATTCACAATTGTTATAGACGAAAGTTATTCATTTATATTATCAAGTTAAGATTTATTTTAAGGTTCATTTAAGTGCTTCTCAATTTTTTCTCTTCTTGAATCTGTAATATTGTTTTAATTGACCGTTTGTTGTACACATTTTTTTTTAACTATCACAGATTTAAAATCCTACTTTTTTATCTCTTTAAATCTGAAGCTTTCTTTTGGCATCATCCTCCAGGGAGGTGGGATAGCAACATCACAAACATCTGTAAGTATTATAAATGGTGTTTTAGGTTTTGTGATATTATCTTTGTAGTTCTGCTGTAAAAGATTTTAAGAAAAGGCTTTTTATTTCCATTCTGTTGGGTTCCCTCCTGTTTCTGCATATTTGAACTGGCTTGCCATCTTGTTTAAGATGTACTAGAGTTTAAGTGCTGAAGTGCATGTGTGTTCTTATATTTCAACCGTATACATTAGATTATCAAGTTCAAAAGGTGCAACATAACGACCCATATGTGTGTAGATTTATACTTTTGCCTCACTTCTTAACAAGCAGATATGTTACATCAGTATATATAGAGCGAGAGAGAGAGAGAGAGAGAGAGAGAGAGAGAGAGAGGAGGCAGGCAGGGTCGTACGAATCTAGGCCATTCGCTAATGGTGGAGTCACCAGTAGGCCGTGGCGTTACTACTGCCTATCCAGACATTAAAAAGAATATCAGATATACTCGATGTCTTTGAGGAAGCGCTTCCTTTGAGATGAGGCTCCTTTTGAGCATATCCAAAGTGTTTTTCTGGTACACGGACCCCTCCACAATAATTAAAGCCACAGTACACAGATACGCATACTGACCGGAGTCAGCTTTCGAAAGTGAACTCTTGAACCTTTTCTATAACCAGACAGATGCATACACTATTAATGGTTTATGAAGGAGACACATGACAACATCATTTAAACAGTGATGTTTGTTTTTGGACTATTTACTGTTTTAAAGATTCACTGAATTAAAAAGACTAACTGTTTTATCAGTTGTGGGACAGCAGTTTTGTGGTTAAGTACATAACTTCTTGTTGCCTTACCCTGATTTACAATGATATGCTTACAACAATGAATTATATTTTACGCTGTCACACACTAGAAAAGTTGAGTTATTTTATCCCAGTATTGGCTCAAAAATGGACAAACCCAGCAGATGATTAATATTCGACCCAACAATGGTTTAAAACAAGCCAACATTTTGAGTTGAAACAACCAAACATAGGTTCATTTCTTAACCCAACGGTTGGGTTCGTCCAATTTTTACCCAACGCTGAGTTGAAAATAACCCAGCATTTTTAGAATGCAGGTACGATTGGGCAGGTAATGTCAGTTTAACATCAATTGACTTCAGATCCAAGTTAAGATACGTATGCAAAATAACTTGCAGTTTTATGTTTAAACAGAGATGGCGATAGAGAGGCAAACACGAAAATAGTGCCGCTTTTTTATTCACCGTTGTAGCTATTACAATGTGTTGCACTTATCTTGTTTATTAAGTTTTTGCATTTTTTCATACACCATAGGTAACTGACTAGTAAATGAATTATTGCTGATAATGAGGAACTTGTACGGCGTAGAGCTTTTTACAATAGAATATTTCAGCATTATTAAGTGACTCTTCCACGCGTGTCAGGCAATATCTGCCTCTTCCTACGCAGCATGCGCCGCTAACCGCACCATATTGCGGAGAGGCAGGCAGCCCATCACGGACGTAACTTTGATTGACAGTAAGTGTGCATATGTGTCCAATCTGCTCATCGGGATACGTGCTATCGCCATGATCTTTATTTATGTGCTCTGCTGTCGACGCAGTGCGAGCTAACTGCCCATTCCACACTAAATTAATTAGTTTGGCAGCCAGCCTGCGTTAGAAAATTGGATCCAATATGGTATTTCCAGGGTGTTTCAATGTGGCGTTCACTGGAGGGTGAGACAGACTTCGGATATTTGGGTCACACAGATTACACGTTTGTAATTTTTCAGATCAAACTTAATAAAACGGAACTGAATACGGGAAGGAACGCATTTAAGCGATTTGTTGTGTGTTAATAAGCATCGTGCGTTTCATTTTGACAGAGAAATTAAACAATACAGATCGCTCAAAGACAACCCTTGATATAAATGACAGCTGTAACCTTGGAGGCGCATACAGGAGCGCCTTTGAACGAGCACCTATCCTGGCAGGGGTTCAAACTTGTGTTCCTCTTGAAAGGTTTTATCCAAATAAATAAATAAAAACATCCTGGGAGAAAGAGAAAAAAGAAATAGCGAGAAAGGGGAGGGGAAAGGAAGCGTTTCTACCCCGTGCTGTTGTGCGTAAAATAAATCCTTTGTAGCGCGCGCTCTTCTAATAACACATCGGCTAATTAATAACTTCTACACAATTATAAATTAACTTCGGATCAGGACTCCGGCTTTACATATAATTTCCTATAATCGCTAAAGCTACTGCGAAAACATGTTTCATATCAAGCGTAACTTTCTTATTTAACACAGACAGGCAGGGTTCTCATCGGGTTTAAACGTACAGCAAATTATCTCTGCTGGGACCTGGCGCCAAACCCAAAAATCACAGCAGTCATTTTTGTTTAATTTGAAATGGCATCCTTAATCGTCATTTTTGGATTCTTTTTTCTTCTTCGACTGAGCTTTGATGGAATTAATCTTAATATTTTAATATTATTACAGCGGTAAGAAATAAGTAGGAGGGGGCTGTCGCTAATTCGTTTTTCCGAGTGTCGACGACTCGGCCTCGGAAAATAAGGCCTCGGCGTGTGAGAAATAGGTGGCTGTGCGTTCTGCACGTCCGATGGTGAAACGCCGTATCCATAATAAAACTCCTCTGTAATTAAAGGTGTGGAGAACGCAGACGAGAGGCGCATGACATATCGCCTGACTCCTCATATTCCTCTGTGGCTTTTCAAAGGATACTCCTTTAATATGGAGATTATGCTTATGTACTTGTATTCACTTGAAAGGCATTTTCCTAATTTACTTTTTAATGACATGTAAATCTATTTATACTGAGGGTCTCAACTTTGAGGAAAGGCGCCGGTCCTGCTCGCCGTAAAATCCTTCGGTTTGAAAACACGGAGGGAAAGAGGGAGGGCGCGGGTAGACGAGCCGGCCTCCCATTCTTGTTCTGTTAAAAATTTATACAGTCCATGTTAAATTTATTAATATTGCTCGCTGTCATTCACTTTGCTGCGCTCTAAGTGAAATGCGACTTGACGGCGAGCGCATTAAAGATGTATGTCATTGTATTCAACAAAGATTAATGAAGCTCTGTAAGAGTCGCTGTATAGGAGAGAGCGAGAGTGATCAGAATTCGAATTCGCTGAATTAAACAAGGCCTGGTGCGGCGCAGTTTAACGTGCTTGTGGGATTTTTCTTCGGTTTTGGGAATTTTTGGTATGTTTGTCTGTAAAAAAGATAACGTCTAGGGCCCTCGCTTCACTCTCTTTCTTCTGCGGAACACTAAAGAAGATATTTCGAAGAATGTCCGTAACCAAACTACATTGGTGCACATTGACTTCCACTGTATGAACACAAAAACACATTTCTCAAAATTACTTTTGTGTCCCGCAGAAGAAAGAGCAGATTTAGTTGAGAAGATGATGGCGTGATTTTTATTTTTGGATGAACTGTCCCTATAACGTCTGTGCCATTAAACCAAATATTATTTTGGCAAGTAGGCTTCTATAAATGTAAAGTTTATCCAACTTGCACAGCGCATTTCCCTCGAGCTTTATACCTTTTGGACTGTCCGTATACCGGAAGCACAACTTTGATACGTTAAAATGCTAAATTTAAGGAATGTCTACTTTGTGTTGTCTTCTGGATTTCATAGACTATCATAATTTTCTCTAATCTGTAAAAACCAAACATCAAAAGCCTGCAGGAATTAGTTTTTAGTCTCTGCCATGTAAACATTTCCACCAGAGACACGGTGACGAGACCAGCATCCCTGTTCATGTTTTCTCCTGTAGTCTGTGTGTGTTTGTGTGTGTGTGCGTGCGTGCGCGTGTGTGTGTTCAGTAGACAAGCAGCGCTGTAGTGTAGTTGAGTGTCTCTCACACACATATTCCCCTCTCAAACATTCTCACGTTGAGCTCTACCGCTCTTCTTTCCCCAGGCGCTCTTCTGTGCTGATGTCATATCCCCTGCAGCTGAGATGAGAATTTCACATCAGACCATAGGTGAAGTCCTTATGAAACCATGTTCATGTCTCTCCCGCATACAGCCAGCTGTAAAAAAGCCTTTTATATCGTATAGCGAGGAGTGTGGAAGGCTGGGGTGGCTTTCAAACAGAATCAAGATCTGCTCTGTTTGGTTAACATTGAACGACATGGTGGTGTGTCAAAACACAGATGCTGAGAAAACTGAGATATAATGGCCGAAGCATGTTAAATTGTGCAGATAGATTTCAAGATCCTGTCGTGAATGACCTCGAATTTGGTATCTTATAAGGAAGCGTAACGTTGCACTTTATCTTTTGTAAGATGCGGTGGAGAAGAGAAAGTAAAAAATAGGAAATCCTTCGGGAGGCAATGAAACGATTCTTCTGTATGGTGCGCATTCCCTCAAATTATTACATTGAAAGATTAAACGCCCTCACTACAAACAGCCGATTGTGTTCTCGCAATTAAGATCGCGGCGGAAAATCAAAACAAAGCAACATTTGCTGTTTGCTCAGCACAGGGAGGAACACACCAGCAGATGCTCATAAGAGGGAAGGAAAAATTATTTACAAAGCTAATTTGGTTTTACAGGAACCAGCGTGAGGCGAGATTTCCGAGAGGGAACCCGGCCGAGATCTTCGGGCGGAAGGTGCGCTGCTTTCCCACTGCAGATGTATAATGCAAAGTTAGTGTTTCTCAGACGTTTCCTCCTGATAGATGTTCCTGACAGATCTAAATCAAAGGCGGTTAGGCGGCTGAGCGAGCTACCGTGGGCCCGATGTTCAGTGAGAAGATCAGTATAGACCGACGCTCAAGCAGAGAGATGAACTTGTAAAGAAGGTAAATGTGACCCAGGTGTGCTCCGGCTTTTTAGAAACACCAATGCAGATCTTGAAACAAGCTCAGATGTCGCTTCTAACTAAATCATTGCAAATTAGAGCTTTAGCTTTTTTTTACGAATACTTTTTGTAACATGTATTTCGGATATTGGGGGAAATGTAGAACAGGGTTTTATGCATTAGGATTCGCTGAGTTGTGAAAAGTCAGCATTACATTAAGGCCGGTTTCTGAAGGTGTTAAAAGAACTTTGTTATCAGAAATAGAAATGTATTGAATGACGTTTTTTAAAGATTATATTATGAATTTTGACGTAAAGTTTTCACTTTTATAACCGATGCCCAACACGTGTTGTGTCAAGCACAGTTAACAACATGGATGTCAACGCGTCGGTGCAAAGTAG
Source organism: Triplophysa siluroides (assembly GCA_006030095.1). Classification (NCBI taxonomy): domain Eukaryota; kingdom Metazoa; phylum Chordata; class Actinopteri; order Cypriniformes; family Nemacheilidae; genus Triplophysa; species Triplophysa siluroides. Next base: position 1,015,933 of record VCII01000170.1, on the reverse strand, counting down.
CGTATTTCTCCAGAAAGTTTCATTGATTTTGGCTTCAGAGCATTCGGATAACTTTGTGGTCAGTCTGAGGAAACATTAATCACCGTTTCTGATCTAAAAGTGCGGCTGCTAAACGCTCGGCTCCCTTGCGAAGCCAATAAATTAAATATTATTAAACTACGTATTTAAATTCCATCCCCAGGCAGTTTTTTTAGCATGTTTTGCTATTCTTGTGTACTATAATATTCACCATCCCATTTTCAAACTAATGGCTTGTTACAGCGCGGTTTTGCATTTAATTTGCTTTCCTCTCTATTTCTTCTCAAAACAAATTGCAGCTGAACTCTAAAGGGAGAGGAGGACGGAAATTGAAACTTTCTGAGGAACACGTCATTTCACTAACAATCACCCTTAAGAGATCAGGAGGACTGGAATAAAATTCAGTGATTATTGATGCGCGCAGGCGTCTGCGTCTGCTCTGCGAGAAGAAAATTATGCATTTAAACCTTCAAAATCGTAATATCTCTTATTCGTTATTTGAATCAAATGTGGCTTTGCATTTTTTTAAATGAATAAATATTTGTGTAAAAATATGAAGCGTTCATTCAAAACATTCTGAGATTTACAGTATCTCCAACAAATGTATAATTTATAAATGTAAACAAACTTCATCTTTAATTCCAAGTATTGGAATAATTGAGAAATTATTAATAACTTTCTAAGATCATAAATGGCTCATGCAAATAGGGGGCACGGCAAATGCAGTCAGAGAGAGAGGTTTTAGGTCAGACTCATTACAATCTCTTCCGAAAGAAAATTTTATTTTTCTAACATTTTAAACATTTAGTATCATAAGAACTTTTTAACGCTCAGGGGAAACTCATTAGTGGATCTATTCACATTGCACTGAAACAGTTTCAGAGCAAAAACAAGACATTTTTGAGAAAATTTAACCTTATTTGATTAACTGAATCTTGACCTTGCATATTTTCCTTTAATTTTGGGGTGAAATATAAACAGGTTTCTTGGGATACACTTGTCCTTCATATTCAGGTGAGAAAAATGTTAATGTACTTAATGTATTTTATTGTTGCAATATTCAAACATAATTGTATGAATTCTATTTGAATAACCAATACGAATTTTTCCAAATAATACAGGGGGTGAAGGTCTCACCAAAGAAATGGAAGTTCTCTGCGCTTGCAGTGAAAGCATGCGAGTATTACCACAGGGGAATTAGCAGACTCGGAGTGAACTTTCTAATCAATTCAATGCATTAGTTATTATCACTGGCTTTGATAGACACCAGACATGTGCTCATTACAGCGTCATGCTACTGTCTGACCAAATCTACTGAGAGAGAGAGAGAGACAGCAGGTAAAGCATCTGTAAGGATGATTTTTAAACATTTGCATTTTTGTTTATTCACTTTAAATATTCAAATGTTTTTGCATCATATGCTTATTAATACATTTGGTTACAAAAAAATGCTTATAATTATGCTTGAGAAATAAATGTGCCACGTCAAAAATTAAAGATGCGGTTTATTGAATACATGATGACTTATCTAGGCATGTTGTGGGGTAAGTTGTCACAAAGGAAATCTTACATTACACCCCAGGTTTTTTAACACTAAAAACAAAACATTCATGAAACACCAACGGTATGAAATTCTTTCTTTTTGGCCTACAGAAGTTGATAATATAAAATAAAATCTTTTTTTATAAAATCTAGGTTTAAAATGTATAAAATATGTTTATAAAAATGTGTGACAACTTGCCCCAGTAGGAATGTGGCCACATAAATTAAATCTATTTACATATATAACCACTGATAAACAAAGTAGAATTGGAATAATTGTTTTTTGTTGTTGTTGTTACACAAACCTGATAGTTACTGAGATACAGCCTATGTTCCCCAGTGTGACAACTAGCCCCAGTGTCCCGTTTATTAAAGCACCATCTGATACCATGATGTGCTAGTACCAGCACAGTATTCATTTTTTTATTTAGCTTGTGAGGCAGCCCCAGGAAGCCTATACAGATTTACTCTGAATTTCACACCCACAGAGCCAATAAAATAAATCACGAGTGATTTGACTCCACAGTAAGAGGAAACGTCACACATTACTGCCATTAGTTATGCAAATGTGTGCCGCCGTTTCCCGAAGTTCCCTTCATAATGTGGCAGGAGATCGCACGGCATTAGCGAGAACTTAGATATCCTCTAAGTCGCCGGCATTATCTTCCAGGACAGAGGGCGCAAATTCCCTCTCTCAGGTGGATGATTAAAATCAATTAAATCACTCCGGCAATGCCAGCCTAGGGATTCTTCTGACGAATGAAATTATGCTAAGAAAAAAAGAGGGAGAGAGCTAAAGAAAGAGAAACGTCCGCGCTCTCCCCAGGCCTGTCTCTCCATCGCTCTCTCCCACAAATGAGATTAAAATGTGCAGCGCAGGGATTTCAAAGGGATATTTTCCATAAGAACATAAAAAGTCCTCAGAAGCCAATGCAAAGAGTCGTGGAAGCCTCCAGCAGGAAACACTGTCAGCCAAACCACCACACGCACGCACAACGCCGCTGCCAAAAAGTTACGCGTACACGCTCGCACGCGCTCTCTCTTTCGGCTTGTTAAGTTGTAAACAAACACAAACCCACCAGCTTCAATAAACATTACCATAACCGAGCGAAGCAACCGTGACGTGTCAGCAAACAGGGCCGCGTGGAGGCGACTTCCACTCGGTGTCTTGTGCTTTCTCTCTGTCATTCTGCTATTGTTCTTTTGTCAGCGACGCTTCCATCTCTGTCAGTTGAGAGTCACAGGAGCAGATAAATGAACAGGGACGCTGTGTCAGCGCGGCGGACGGTTCTCGTTTGTCGCAGGTTGTCGCAGACAAGCGGAGATTACAGGCAACATGAAGTCACAACTGACCCTGTTTACTTTCTCAATGCATGTTCCCTGCCATAGTCATTAGTATTTCAAAGAATTACAAGCTTTGTGTTCCACATTTCCAGATGTGTCATGATATCACGGATGTGTTTTACTTTAAGCTCCTGTTTCCACTCTGGGTATGTTATGCCTTCATTACAGTCCAAAACAGTTATGGATGGATGTTTACACTATACTGGACCAACTTTTTTGAACATATATTTTAACATATACTTTTGAACAATAGTTAGCTCATCAAAACTGTGGAATAACACAAGGGGGACCATGAGAATTATGTTGCAATTAGAAAATCTAAACAAAAACATTTTTTTTTAATTTTTATGCATCTTTATAGTATTTGAAGAAATGTTCTCTTGGTATTTAATACGCATCTTCATGGGGTTTCAGATTGAAGTAGTGACCATCTGTCATGTGCTCCCATAGGCTGCCCTTTTTTCATCATTAAGACAAAGTTATCTATTTAAAATGTTTTATTAAATACAATTTTAGTTCGTAATAGAAAAGTTTAGATTTTCACAATTGTCTTTAACACTCAATTCAAACATTTATGTACACACCTTTAGATAAAAACAATCATCTTAAATGTTCTTAAAAACTTTTGATCGGTAGCGTATTTACAGATACGTTTCTGTTTCACTTTGCATTTAGCAATTTAAGGTCGAATGTGTGTGCATTTTTTACACCTGTATTTATTATTTTTGTATTCTTGTGGCCTGTTTTGAATGTGTGTACTGGTGGATAAGCATCGGTTTAGTTTAGTTGATCAGTTTAGTAATTTCATTTAATAATAATTTAATTGTTTTATAATTAGATTTCTTTTATTTAATGTTATATTTAAAAAATATTTAATCTTATTTCATTTTTTTATACTTTATTATTATATTTGACAGAGCTTTCTTTCTCTCTTACTTTCTTTCTTTCCTTCCTTCCTTCTCTCTCTCTCTCTCTCTCTCTCTCTCTCTCTCTTTCTTTCTTTCTTTCTCTCTTTCTTTCTTTCTTTCTTTCTTTCTCTCTCTCTTTCTTTCTTTCTTTCTTTCTTTCTCTCTCTTTCCCTGCCTCTATTCACTAAACTAACATTGAATAAACTACATCTACACACCAGGGGCCGGTTGCATAAACTGCTAAGACTAGTCTTACAAGTTAGTCATCTCATAACTTCAACACTGGATATAACTTCTATAAGTCAGTTACATAAAAAGGTTGATTCGTCCTAACTAACTGCTAGTCAGTGAGACTCGTTGTCTTAACTTAGCGGCCACCGAGGTTTCACCGTTTACAAGTTCTCTTTGTGTCACAGAGAATCAACTTTTTCCAGCATTATTTGACTAGCATAGCTGTAGAGTTTACAGTAGCCTGTGAGATTTATAGATTGTTAGTTTAAATTGTCAGAAGGCAGTAAGACAGCGTCACATCTTCAGCGAGGGAGCGCGTGATGAGCTCCATTCCTCAGCAGACGCGAGAATCTTCGCCCTCCTGGAATAATGCGATATATGATGTACTGTAGAGCCCACCGAGTGATCACATTTGGACAGAGAAAAATGATAAATGTATGTTGAAACAATGTAAAACCGTCTGAACAGGGTATTGTCAGGGATTTCTGCCTGCCTCGCTTTCGCAATAACCGCCCAAATCCCTCTCTGAGCTCTTCACATCTATTTAATGCCTTATTATCTGAAAAAATATACAGCAGCTATCGCCTCAGACTCCGGCAGGCCCCGTCTCCTGACAAATTTACCTATTCTCCAATTCTGGTGATGCGTTTGAGGAGCGAGCCTCTGTCAATCCCGGTTAAAGACAGCATTCCCTTCTTAAGCTTTTGATATAGAGCCCGGCCGTAAAGCTCGAAAGGAAGAAATATATTCAGTTAGTCGTAGCCGCCTCGCAAAACCAGCTTTGGAAACGGCGTATTGAAATGGCTAATTAACTGACAGTGTCCAGTCAATTGGGTTTGCTAAACCTGCAGCTCACCTCAGCTGAAGGGCCGTCCCTGGGGCGCGTTTGACATGCACACTTTTTATGGCCCCTAAGAATGATTCTAGCAGACGAGGCTTTGTGCTGGATGGAATTTCCCCACCTCCGATAAGTCATGCATCTTCTTTTATTGGAGTATGAAGGGGAATGGCAATGACATTTTTATTCCGGTAGAATTCGGTGCAAACTCCCATGGGGTGGGCAGAATGCGGCCCGGCCGTAACGGGCACGAGCTGACCTGTTCGGAAAACGGCAAGGGATGAATCAAAACAACGGAGAGATTGTATTTGTCTCGATCTCAGCTGCTGTTGGGAACTGTTATACAGGAGATTGTCTTCGCCTGCTGTTTTTGACAAATACAGTTGACAGCTTTCTACTTTGACTTGTTTGGCTTTTCATTTTTGTATTCACTTTTTTATTTACTTCTAGCATGAATGTGTGTTTGTGTCTAATTTAGCTTCAAGGAATAGCTCACCCAGAAATTAAAATGATATCATCGTTTGTGCAGAACACAAAAGAAGAATATCGGTAACCGAACTATGGCGGTACCCATTGACTAGCATTGGTTTTGTGTCTATATGGTAGAAATGAAAAGGAAGAACATTCTTCGAAATATCTTTTTAGTGTTCTGCAAAAGAAAGTCATATAGGTTTATGACATAAGGGTGAGTAAATGATGACAAACTATTTGGGGTAAAACTTTTATTCTGAATGCGATTAATTGGGATTAATCGTTTGACTGCCATAATTAGTTTGTTTCTTTGGTAACATTTGTTTTTACAGGGAAAGTTTTGTTGTCCACAAGTATACATTTCTTGGGGTAAAAGCGTTATAAAATTACAATATTTAAATCATAGGCAACTGTTTTGTTAACAAAGTTAATGCACAATGAACTGACATCAACTAACACTAAGACAAATGAATAATAAATGCTAAAAAAATGCTTGGTTTGTGTGACAACATGTATTTACTGATGTTAACAAATACAACCTTGCACTTAACAGTGTTTCCAAAACTTTTAATGTTAGAAATAAGTTCATGGAATGACAGATAACAAAAAACGTGAAAAATATTACGAAAAACGGACGACACATCATATTTGACCCACGCGTGTGTTTTTTTATTAACCGACAGCTTTCGTTTTATCCGTCTGTGCCCAGCTTTGATTATTTCTTAAACCCGTCACCTTAAATTATCATTTTAATAGTAACATTAGTATGACGGCAACATGTTATTAGACTTAAGAGCAAAGTACGAATCAGGTTTTCATTTCTCTCATCTTAAGCAGGGCGCTATCGCTCCTTCTGCATCGGCTCAGTGATTACACATCTAATGAAAACTATCTCTGTTGAATTTCCAAAGTAAATGCAATTTAAATATCTATTTATCTGTCTTTGAGAGTGGCTTTGAGCTATTAGTTCATGTGAGCAGGTCTGGCCTGTTAATTTTCTACCTCTCTCCTTGAGTTGAGACCGAGACCGAGGGGTACGGCGTTCCCCCAACGCCACCCTGAAACTCAGCAGTGCAGATGAATAATGCAATCGCTCCAAACCCCCATCACACACACACACACTGCAGGGCCCGGAGCTGCGAGGGTTCAAGTGTACGCACTTGAGGGGCACCGACAGTATCAGCGCACAATTATCTGGTGAATTTGTACACTTTATTACTGGTGCTCCACTGGGCAAATAGTGTCACAACATAGTGACTGGCCCTTCAAAAGCATATTTAGCTAATAAGAGCAAATTAATTAGACTAGAATGAGCTTAGCGGGGGGGACACTGGCTGGCGGTGAACGCGTGTGCTCGATACAACACAGTCGTGACTTCTCAAACACAACCTTAGATGGATTGACACTGAGGATGGGACTTACATTGGATTAACCTTACAGGTGACACGTTCTCTTATCTCAGCTTAAAGGGACAGTTCGCACAAAAATAGAAATGTTGTCATCATTTATTCACCCTCATTCAAAACGACTCTTTCCTCAGTGGAACACAAAAGAAGATATTTCAAGAAATGTCTCAGCGGTTTTGTTTTCATACAATGCGTTGGGACTCAATATTGGTTGGTTATCGACATTCTTCAAAATATCTTCTTTTGTGTTATGCAGGAGAAAGAAAGTCATGCAGGGTAGGAAGGAGATCAGGGTAAGTAAATTAAGATTTTTTTCCATTTTTAATTAAACTAGCACTTTAATATAAAACAGCCATCTGTAACTTTACAATGAGGTATTATTCATTTATTTGTTAAGATAACAAACTTGCAGTGAGCAAACTATTTTTACAGCATCTGTTCATCTCGATATTTCAATTATTTGTTATATCAGTAACAATTGTTCATTCATGATAGTTCATTGTCCATTAACTTATGTTAACAGATGCATTTCAATGCGTCGTAAGCTATAGACCACTTTGCAAGATGTAAACACTTCAGGTTACATGTTTTTTTTTTAATCGTACATATAATTTTTAATTCTTTAAGATATTCATTAAACTTTTTTACTCTGGTTCTTCTGGACCAGTATTGGACCAGCATTGTTTCCATTTTCCTATGTGGTCTATAGAATTATTTATTGATCCTTTTTAGTTCATGTTATTCAAGTGGTTACCAAATGGAGTATTATTGTATAGTTTTTGGACATTTTGGATTTTTTTCCATCTTGAGCAGCCCGACATGGCATCATCGGCTAAACCAGTATCATAACCGGTCAACCAGTTTATACTCATTTAGTTTTTGAGTAGTAAGACGTTGTGGTTTATTTAAAAATGTAAAAAGATCCGTTTTATTTTCAGAACCCTTTGTTAAATGTCAGTCTTAAACATTTGGTACTTGCATTATAGATGCTTCTTGGTTCTGCATCCAAAGGGTCACGGGGTCTCTTCCGCATAGGTCGTGCGTTTATGGCCGGCAGGACCTTTGCATAAAACTCCTAACAGAGATAAATACATGATGGACATTCGGTGCGCTCGCTCTGCCTCCTGTCTCACCCTCGTGTTTATCACGCGAAAGTCTGTTAACCCCATCACGCGAGTCTTAAATCAAAGTGCGGACACGTGGCTGATGGGTGTTTGACGTCCCCGAGCTCCTGTCACTGCTGAGTCAAAGTTGGAGGTCTGGTGTCCTTGTCTTTTTCCCAAGTGGGCAATCATTTCTTAATCTGTCCACAGCTGGCGGGACGTGCATTCCGAACGCGACCTCGCCGAACGTCAGCTCGACACACATGCTTAGACTCGCACTTTGTTTGGTGCTTCAACATCCCTTCTTAATGTGAAAGGGTATGAGATGCTTGGATGGTTAGATTTTCCTTTCTGGGTTTGTGTATCGATTGTGTTGAATCAAAAAATGTTGTGAAGGCGTAGGCTTTCGTTTTTGCTTAGTATCCATCAAAAGATGTACTGAGTTATAAGTCTGTTTTACATGCACACAGTTTTGCTTCTTTAAAAGAAATACGGGACCAAAAAATGTCATTGTCTTTTCAAATCATCAATTATTCAGCCTCCATCCAACAAAGCGTTCACGCTCAAGAAGCCGGATCACTTTGTCTCTTTCGTCTCCTTTATTCATGACAAACTTGCATGGAAACTTTAAATTAATTATGAAAACAAAAAATATATTTAGCTCCCGTCTGCGAGTCCCCTGAACCCGTACAATGCCCACGGTGCGCCGTTCTGTCACAAAAATCAAAACGAAAGAGAAATGTGAGGACTGAAGGCAGAGCGCCGAGACCGACCGTAACCTCATCAGCTGAAGAACAAAGGTGAGAGAACATCAAAACAAGGAAAGGACATATCACTGATGTATTTTTCCTCTTGATAAGTAGGAAAAGTCTTCTTCTGACTATCAAACATATATATTTATTAGTATTATTATTTTCGCTACTCTGGGACGTTGCCGTGTGTGAACGTAGTCGTGCGGGGAGGAGGGGCACAAATACATTTTTAATTTGAAGGGTGAGGACGAGCGTTCGCCGTTCAGATGTTTTTCCTGCGTCTCGAAGCAGACTTCATCTTCAACACGAGTCCCACGTGGTCCGAGGGAAACATTCAAAGTGACGAGCGGGAAAAGTCAAGCATCTAGCGCGACGACGTAAAACTCTAGCGCTTTGATGGAGGCAAGTGACAGATATTCCCCAACCATTGTTAGATGTCTGTTAGATTCCACCTGAAGATGAGATACCGTTCAGACGAGGCCTGACTGAAGAGTCGGAAACTCAGGACCTCTCAGATATTTTTTAATTGAGTGAGTTTTAAATGTGTTTAGTATTTTTTTCAATCACAAAGTCGTAATTACAAGTGGGACACTCTCGCTTTTTGAGCTCCAAGTTGGAGGCAAGTCAGGTGAGAAAATATAAAAAAAGCCTCTATTGTAAATTCAACGGTTCTTCAGACAAACAAAACATACTTAGTCAACCAATGAAAGAGCTTTGGAGGCCATCATTTCCCCCCCAGCTTCTCGGGAAGGGATGCTCTAGAACAATCCAAAACACAGATTTGATTACACCAATTTTGACTTTTCCATTTTTTCCAACTTCGCCAGTCCGCCGCCGTATTCATATTTAGTATTCTCACCCGCTCTCGCATGTTTTCCTTCAGACAACCTGTCGTTCCTGGCCAAGTCAGCTTCAAATAATTAGCCTAAAGTAACGTGAGATCCGCTTCTCAGAGAAGAGCCACTTAAAAGCACGCATGAATCATGTATAGCTTCATTTTAAACTGCTTTGTAGACAAACACACTTGCAAAGTCAGCTTCTGAGGAGAATGCAAATCCCCCTTCTTCTGCCCTAAGCCCGGTTTTAATGTGCTAAAACGAATGAGGACAGGCTTTCTTAAACCGCTCTTTAAATGTGTCATTACCTGTCACCCGGGCAGCATCGTTCAAGGGATTTTCTGTTTGCCTGCCTTTTTTAGCCCTTCCTTTGTCATCCTGAAAAATAAATGATGCAGAGAATGATGGAAAATGTTTAAAGATTGAGGGCACTCAAGCAGCAATTAAATTTGACTCTGGGGGAAATTATCTACAAAAATGGGACAAGGGCCTGGCATGTGGTCAAATGGCTTTTCCTTGTTCTTCATTCGTGTACTTGAGCACCACTTGCAACACAAAACTTTTTATTTAAAAAGATTCCTTCCGTCCGCCTGACCACCTTGTCAAGGTCCATACGGTGAGAGCCGCTGTCCAGTGAACACAGATTAAGACTAACTGTACATCTGCCAATATAGCGTCTTTGTTACATATTTTAGGTTAGACATTTAGCTATTTTTAAACAAAATATACATTTTAAAATGTTCGGATGTTGCTCTTCCGTAGTTTGGGAGAGATTTGGTGGAGGTCTCAGTTGTTTAGGCATCAACTTCTAAGGCGTTTCTCTTAAAAATGCTTGGGAGGAATGAGAATGAAAACAAATGAGAAAATACAGTATGGGGAGTATGGAGGTGTAGAGCTAAAACCTTCTGGATTTGGGTAAATTGGATGAGAAATGTTTGAGTTCATATCGAAATCTTCAATAATATAGACCTTCTGAGCTCAGTTTGACGCGTTGTTGACATCTCTTCTGAATCTCTAATGACAGAGACATTTGTGATATTTCTGATTCTTTTTCTCAAGAGAAATATCTGTGACTTATCATTGATGTCTATGAGAAATAATTGAGAACATCTGAGATTTTTTCTTATTCTGATGATTCCAGGTATAATTTAATGAGTTTAGCACCAGACGAAGCCTTCATAAGCAATAATAACGTGCTTGAAAACACAATTGCATTTTAATATTGTTGTATAACAGGCTGTTGCACAACACAATTACATCACAAGAAAATGTTATTCATTACAATAAGTAAATTACATTAACATGTTCTCTAATGAACAATGAAAATGTTTGATTTGTGTCATGTATGTTTATAATAACGTGTAGGTTATGTATGTGCTTTGGGACTTTTGAAAGTAGGCTACGACTGTGTTTACCGTTTGAAGGACAATTTTAATTACAAGTGGCGTGATGAATTAAAGCGGTTTCGGTAAAACATATCCAACTTTAATAGCCGCCGTAACCGCATTCCACATGAGTATTATGTTGTCAGGACTGTATTTGGTGCTGTAATGCATAATAAAAGTGTTTTGGCAATTAAAAGTCAGGCGCTAAATTAACTTCCCTTTTTCCGGAATATCAATAACTGCGTGCGTGCCGGAGTTTGTGCCGATTAGAGTGAGGGCTGTTTTTATAATTGCTTTTCTCCCCGTGGCAGAGAGGGCCCAGAGGGTCAGATCTGAAGAACCGAAGCGCCTTCTCCAGGGGAACTGCACGGGACCTGCAGACGCAGATTAATTGTGTGAGGTTCTGGGGCTTTAATTTGCAGGGGAGGAAATGACTGTGTAACCTAATTAAACACTGACTTGTTTCAGATATCTGTCCAGCTGCAACCCGAACGCGGCGTCGCACGATGTCGCCGCCCGTAATTGCCTCGTATGCAGTCAGAAAGCGAAAGGGTGGGATTCGGGGGGGCGTCAGGGTGCGGGTGACACGGAGGTGAGCGCGGGGCGCGATTTTCTCAAGTGATCAATTTAAGGCAAACTCTATTGCGCTTAACGGCAACGTCTTTAGCTCGGATGGCGAGCTGTTGCTAATTAGGATATGCATTTGGAAATGTACGATCATGGCGCGCAGCTGGAAGTCTTTTATAGAAACGTACTGGTGTCTGCCCTTGTGGGACGCCAGGAAAAAAATGTCGAACGTGAAATCTCAAAGGAATAGTTCAATCAAAAATTCTCCTTTAGCAAACTATATGACAAAAAAAATGTTGTTTTTGTGAGCTCCTGCATTAATTGTGATGTTGGTGAGATGTATGGTTGATCAAACCCAGTGGCAGATTGTGTCTGATTATCCTCTCTGTATCTGTCAGGGAGGGAGGTATGATTCCAACATAAGCCCTTTCACTGCCTGGCTCAGGGCTCGCCCCCAGCTGGACGCTACGGACTGGTCCTCGGGGACGCGGAAGGGCTCTCTGTTCGAATCCGTATCGATCCGCGATGCTGATGAAAGAACTCGCTGGTCACCTTGAGCCCTGCGTATCCCGCGGCAACGCTGCAGCCCCCCGTGTCACTTTAGTCAGACCAAGAGCCTTCGGGGCACAAGAGGTGTATGTGTGGGAGAGAGACAGAGGTGAGACGGCCCTCGAGGAATTATGATACAGAACCGCATTTTTAACAGTGCATTTCACGAAGAACTGCCTCCGCCAAGTTACAATGAAGTACAAGTTACGTTTGGTAAAAATCATGTGGTTACAGTATTAAAAATAAAGGTGCTTTGCGATGCCATAGAAGAACCTTTAACATCCAAAGAACCTTTCTGCCTTACAAAAGGTTTGTGCGAAAAATGTAGGTAAGATGTGGTTCTTTAAAGAACCTTTGACTAAACGGTTCTTTTTGCAACCAAAAATGGTTCTTCTATGGCATCGCTGTGAACAACCTTCTAAGCACCTTTATTTTTAAGAGTGTAGAGGCCATTAGCATTCATTTGTATTTTGTTTCTTTAAAAATGGAGCTGGAAAAAGTTACCATAATCTGTATTTTACTATCAAATGAGTTCCAGCTATAGAAACATTTTAAGTTCATTGTGTTTCTGGGCTTAATATGTGCACGTTTGTGAAGCGACCAGTTGGCAGAACCTTCTCTATTCGGTCTAAAATATTCTTAATTCTAAATTGCACATTGACCGAATCTTTTAAGACGCAATTAATATTTCCCAAAAAAGTGAAGGGAACCTTGTAAATTGTAAAAGTTGGGCAGACGTTGACCCCTGGTATCATTGAAAGCATTGTCTATTAAAAAAATGACAATCACATAAAAACCTAGCTGGCAAAATAAATGGTTAGCTGTTTTTTTGCATTTTTAAAAAACAAAAGCTATGATAAAGTAGGATTTTGCAACACTTTGCATCTATTTGCACAATTTAAAATAAAACACGCAGATACAACCTAAGAGAACCAAAGCAGATCAGTAGCCCATCATTTCCTACCACAACTTCTCCAGACAGAACCCCGATGATCACACGCATCAAACTGCTCTACGGGGAATATAATGACTTCTTTTTTCTTTCTGTTTTACCATTGACGAGTGATTTCCCAGGTTTAAACAGAGATGCTGGGAGAAACATGGCCGATTGATCAGCGATGATGCCTCACATTTGAAGATCACACGCAAGACAAAGGAAAGCTAAGTAGGACAGCGTCGGACTCTCCCAAAACACAAGACGGGTTAAGGGAAAAGTACGAATGAAAGAGAACCGAGACGGAAGTCTTGGGAATTAAGTAAAATATAATTAATGACGGCAGTGTGAAACTTAACGGTATCAGAGATGTGTTTTAATGGTGAGCACATCAGGAGCGTCACACGCGGGGTAGTCGTATGGCTCAGGGCGAGGGAATATTTAACTACCGGCTCCGGAGTACAGCTGGATTATGTGCCGGCTCCCAGTCTGCACGACTCTGGGAGTGTGTTGTTTGCGGCCTTATGGGAGCCGGATGGAGAGGAAATGGGCTTCCGACTGTCGGCCACGGCCGTGCCTCAAAAAGAAGAAGAGCTTTCGAGATTGATCTTCGGCACGCAGCATGGGATTCAGGTAAAGGAGTCGACGGCGGCTATTGGACAGCTGGGGATCTCCTCAGAGATCACAGACCATATTGAGGAGAATAAACTCCCCTCTCTGTGCTTTGTCACTATCAGGACCTTGTCCCACAACCTTGAACACATATTCCCTCGGTAAAGTCACCTGGGAAAAATTACAGACGGAAAGGTTTGTTCTCCATTCTTCTTTTCGTTGGACCCGAGGTTTAATCTTCTACCCAATACTAGAGACTCATTTTTTAATATCTCCCCGGAGTGCTGCCGGGTTAAAAGCCTTCCCAAAATACACCAAATGATCGGCACAAAAAACTTTAATAGAGATTTGAACCCTGCAGATCAGTTTTATGTGGTTTAAAGTTTATTTATTGGTCTTGACAGACTTGGCATTATAGAGTGCCGTGCACATCATTCAAATTCAGAGACGTTCTGAAATTATTGTTTTTGTGTCACATACTTCTGATCGATCTAATTGATACTTAAAAAGAAATGTTGAGCTTAAGTACCTTAAGCTGTGGTTTTAGGCCTTTGTGTTGCATAAATGTGAATAATGCTCTTTGGGAGAAAGCGTCTTACTACGTAAATGTAGAAAAACAGATTATTCCTAACACTCATACGAATTACATTTATACATTGAATAAACTTTACATTGTGAAAGTTGAAATTCGCAGAGATTTGTGAATAACAAAAAGTCATTATTATTATTATTAATCTTTATATATTTTTTCCTTTTTTGTATAGAATATAAATGGTGCCTGCGCAGACGAAACTCACCGTCACAATATCAATCATATTTGCTTTGAGTGGTTGTCAGGACATTGCAAAGTCTTCTCTCGGATTACATGTTCATTTTATAAACCCTTTTATAGTCCAATTACATAGACAGAAATATTAAAACTGATTATTGTGTAGAAATAACTGCACCATATTTATTCAGTAAAACTTACTCGATAGACCGCATTTGGGATTTATAGTATAGTGTAATATCTTTTTATTTTTATAATATGAACTAATCATAAAAACTATTTATTGTGTGGAAGCAATGATTTTACGAACAAATCATTTCTGCGAGTGACTTCTTTTGAATCATCCGTCCAAATGATTTGTTATCATATTAGTTCGATTGATTCTTTAATGAGCCTCGGTGAAAATGTGAGAAAGAACCAGTGTACGAAAATTACTCCGATTTTCAGAAGCAAATGGCCACAGGTGAGATGATTCTTCTTTACTCAATAACATCCGAAGTGTTAAAAACTTTTTTTAAAGGATTTTAAACATTATACTGAGTTACTTTTCAAGCACTACACCAAGTATTTTTCGCCATTTTTGACAGAGTTTTTTTGTGTGTGTGCTTTGATCACATCTGATTGGCTTCACCCATCAGCTGTGTTGTGCGGAAAAGAACAGAGGCGTCGTGAAAAGGGCCAGAAAGTGCAACAAATCCCCCACCATACAGTGTGTCACCGCGCTCCTCCTGGCACTCGGAGACAAGAGGCCCAGCTGGGACTTTACCCAGGATCACGTCGCTTTCATGGGCAAACCCGACTTCACCTGCCCCCCTTCCCTATCCCCCTCCATCACAAATCCCACAGACTCCCCCTCCAACCATCCCAGCTGAGCTTTGCTAATCAGTATGGCGACGAGAGACAAGACTTGGTTAATTCGACCAATTAGGCCTAAGCATTGTTTGTGGCCAGCGACATTTTGTATTCGCAAAAATGTGTGGAGTGCAAAACATGCCCTGGAGCGACGGCATGATAGTGCCCCGGCCGTGGCCACGTGTCAACGAAATGCACACGGGGTGAACGGGGCTGTTTAAGGGAGTACGTGCGTCCAAAGATGAATATATGAATTTGAGGGGATTGTGTTTTGAATTGGAGGAACTGTTTAATAAATAAGATAATGGCTAAATGGTGTAGGTAAAAAAAGAATAAAAATCGAAGAGCAAGTTATTAAAATCGTATCTATTTTAAACATATCATTTGGACATATCATATATTGTTTGAAAAAACTATTTTACAAGGTACATCATTTATTAATCTTAGTAAGATTTGCATCTTTACATAAAGTACTAATTCGGCATAAATGAAAAAAAAAATATTCCTCTCTCATTTCAGGTTTAATTATATGTATTTGTCATCAACTCAGTCATCTTTCAAAAAAAATTACATCAGTTTATTAATTCCGACTACAAACGTAACTTCATCAAAATACTGAGAAAATTGTTATAAAACCACGTATGGCAATAATTAAGCACCATTCCTTAACCTAACCATCACTATTTAATTCTATTTTATTTCTACACCACTTTTTACAAATTTAAAGCAGTTTTCCATGCATGCAGAAAGATGTAGTTCTGAAAAGAATAAAATTGTTTTGAATTTCTGCAAGATCAAAGTGGCATTGACCAATCAGCATCCAGGACTCAAATTGTATAATTTTGTTTATGATGCATTTCATCTCCTTCTCATTTCTCCCCATCTCTCTCTCTCTCCCTCGCTCTCTCTCTCTCTCGCTCTCTCTCTCTCTCTCTCTCTCTCTCTGTCTTTTGCAGAAGCGAGTCAGCAGAGGGGTCTTGGTGGCAGATGGGCAGCAGTATCAGGGATTGGCTAATCCCAAATCTGCCATCTTCTCACCACACCGAAACCAGGGGAGAGGCACAAGCCAGCTGCTACATCTCTGCTTTTCATGCTCGTCTGCACACAACAGCTGCAGCAGGCCTGCCTGCTTGCTTCTAAATTATTAAACATCTTTTTAGTTTGTTCCAGATGCAGGGCCCGATGTGCTCGCCGAAGTCTTTGTGCATTTTACATACCGTTCCTTTTCCCCACCTCTCATCAGAATGCTGTTTGTAAAAGTCATTATCCCATCTGCGCCGCCAGTTTGGACAAAACAGCCCGAGACGCATCCAGCTCGTCCCTCCTTTCCGGGACAATTTGGGAGTTGAGGATGACGGTGATGACGATGAAGGGCCGTAGGGGTTTGGTTCTGCCACCTCTAAAAACGGGGCCCACCTGTAAACCGTGTGCCGTCTCACATTATCTCTTCGGGCCCGCGCTAGGGGGTTTTGCATGTGGATTTCGTCCTTTAGAAGCTAAAGACAGACCGAGGCTCTGTTACAGACAGGCTGAAATAATCTGCTACTCACAAATCTTTCCCCAAAGGCAGGCTGGTCTATTATTGCCATGAAAAGGCGTGAGAGTCCTGAATATTCATCAGGGAGGTGGAGGAGGGATGGGAAGGGCCCCAAAGTCCCACCGCGGTGACGGTCACGTTCAAATCATCAGATGATGGGTCGGGACACTGATCAGACCGTTTAGTATACTGTTGACTTAACAGTCTGCCCTGAAACCTGTAGAGCCAAGACTGTGAGTTATTCATAGTTTGTTTCTTTTTATTTTTGCCGTTGGGAGAGTAGACAGGTGTCACAGTGACACATGATGTCCTCTAATCTCTACAACAGTTTTAAAGAGGTTTTTTTTGCTCATTCATTTCTGTTTTATTCTGATTGTATTAATAATAATTATGAAACATACATTTGTATCTTAAAGCATGAATTTGTCATATTGCAGTCGTTACTTTTGGGGTCTAAAAGTGATTGATTGTTTACTTTTAACCCTATAGAGTTTCTAAATTATTCTAAATCAACGTTGAAAACCTTACAAACATCTTACCGTGATTTACCCCGGTAAATTTACAATAATGGTGTAAATCAGTGTGTATGCTGTCAGGTCCGATCTTCATGGAAACATTTAATGTCATCTGACTTAAATACATGTAAGGTTAACTGCAGAGAGATATCTATGCTACCAAGAGGCAAACGTTATGGATCGGAGCTTTAAAACGAACTAAGCAATTATTAAATAAAATAACCTTAAAAGAAACAACGATCACTTACAGGACCTGAGTTTCTTCGCACTTCACGTTTTTTCATGAATAAGGTCAACATACAGTAATATAAAGGATACCAATTTCATTTCAAGTGATGCATATGTGCATGCTATATTTTTGCGTGTTTACATTGGCTTTGTGTTGAGCAGTAGTTGCTGTTTTTATGCTGTCAACACAACACCGGGAAAAAACACGTGCTCCGGAATGGAGGAGGAAAAAGAAAGGCAGAGAATGTTTTGAGAGATTTGGCATGAGTCTGCAGCACCAGAGCTTCTGGATTGAAATTATGAAGCGTGAGAGGGGTCCGGAGAGAGACTTGGGCTCTCTCATCATCTCTCCCCGTCCAGATGAGTTCTCAACGGCCACACACACCAGAGACGCTCCTCCGCTGGAGCATCAGCACCTGTTGTTTTCACTCGCTCAAGACAGACAGACCGTATGGAAGCGTGCTGAACAGACAAAAATAAAGAAATGTTTAGCTTTTTGGATTTTGCCAACGATATGAAACACACTTACAATGAAAGCTCCCAAGAGGAAGCAAAACGGGTTCACAGTTTTTCCTATTAGTACTGTTTTCAATTTGAGTTCAACTTTACTTAAACCAGAATCAAAACACTTTGACTTTTTAGATTTAAAATGTGCAAGAAGAGACTGGTCTCATTAATGGCGTTAGCACAGCAACACTGCAAAAAATACTTTCTTCCTAAGCGTTTTTGTTTTGTTTTCTAGTAAAAATATTTTAAAATTAAATGACTATACATTAAAGTGACCTAAGATATTTAGTCTTGTTTCACTAAAGAAAATATAATAAATAGGCAAGTTAATGTTTAAAACAGAATAGTAAAATAAATCTACAGTAAGTTAATGGCCAACCTGCTGCAAAACTACAGCAAAGTTCACAGCGTACCATCGAAGAAAAAAATATTGTTCTGTTGAACAGAAAATTTGATTTTAGGAAAACAAACTATTCTGGGGCACCTTTGACTACCTCTTACTATGATAGTCAATGATGCCTAAGAAATCTCATTTGCTAACAATTTTCTAAATATCTTTCTTTGTGCTTAACAGAACAAAGACATTTATACAGGTTTGGAACAACTTGAGGGTGAGTAATTCACGACAGAATTTTCATTTTGGGGTGAACTATCCCTTTAAGGTCAAATTAAGTCAAAAACGTTCAATCTTCAACTGAAAGAACTCAAGCACACTCATATAACATGACCAGAACTCAAACAGACTCGTATAAAATGAAAAAACGATTTAGCGTCAGAGTTTGGCGTTCAAAAACTAGATACACTGCACGACTCAGGTGAACAAAAACACAGACGACAAGAGAAGCCAAAACAGATCGGACACCCATCACGTCCTCGCCAAGTTTCGCCTCATCACTTTCTGCCCACAGATGGTGCCACGGGCACGGCCATTCATCTAATGCCTCTCTCACTTTGGCTGGCACGGCCAGTTTACGCTTCACAATTAGGCTGTGCTACTTTGCAGAAAAAGGTCACGTAATAGTTAATTGTATGCTAAAAATGTCCTGATTCTGACACACATTCTCTCTTGAAATAGCATTGCCTGAGAATGCATGATAAATTGTCAATAATTGACCTCAGAGTTGTCCCAAGTCTTGGACTATAATGTATGAGACTTAAAGAGAACTATAAGGACGGCGTTTGCGACTACAGAAGCTGACCTTTTACATGTGCCGTTGATGAATGCACCTGATAAAGTCTCTCCGTGAGTTTGCGGTGTTCTTAGGCATCTATTGGTTGCTCCTTTATCAGCTCGGATCTTTGAATATTCATCGGACTCCTGAGAGGCGCTGAACGATCCAATCAGATCCAGTAGAAGAAATCCTTCAGCTTTGGATTGTTTTAACATTCTCCACTGAACCGAGGCTGACGGGTTAATCGATGCTGTGATCAATTCTGAATGTACAAATTGTTTTATTTGAATGGAAAATGCAAACTGTTGTTTCTCAAGTCCAGATTAATTGCATCGTTTCTGACCCAAATATTGGCTGCTACCCGGGAATGCCCAAAGCTCTGAATTGGTCCAAGCTTTATAATAAGGTTGTTTTATTCGAAATTAACAGACTCAGAATGGTTGTTATTGGAAGTGAATAAGGGCTTGCGCTGAAACATTCCCAAAAGAAAGAAAACAGAAATGAGATCTTTTTAATTTCAGTTATTTCTGCTAGACATCAATGAGATTAAATAAGGAGCAAATGGAAACTTTTGCACGGGTCTCCAGCATCTCAGATGTTTCTAGAGTCAGAAATCTCACAAACTACACGAGAGATGTCTCAAACTGAGCCCAGATGTGTCACGTCTGCAATCAAAAGTCAATATTATTGAAGATCTTGATGTGAACTCAAAAATTTCTCATCAAATTTACCCAAAATCCGGATTATGTAACTTCAACTATTTATATTCATTTCACACCTCCATATTCCTCTTGGATGTGAACAATTGTCCCATTTGTTGCTGTTTTTATTTCTCCAATGCAATTTAAGTTAATTCATAAATATAAATTCCTGAGCAATGAGAGAATGTTCCTCTGGGTTTAATCAGAGTGTTTTAAATACATGTTGAACTACTTTGGTAAATTCACAGTGAAGTTTTAAGTTTAGCGTGCGTGTGCATTCATGTGTTTCCTGCATTGTTATTGCGGTGTTGTGTACTGCAGGTTCAATTGTGATAATGCAATAGGATTCAGGCACACATTAATTAGCCGAGAACGACCCAGGAGAGCCCGACTGGATTCGCTATTACTGCCAGAAATGCAAGAACACTCAAAGACAAATTATACAGTGCTTGATAAATTAACTAATGCCTCTCTGATTAAAAGCCTGAAATGCAATCTCATTTTTTTTCTCGTTCAAATTACCAATTTGTCGGAACAAATGAATCCAATATGCTTTCTGTTTCCATTTGCTGAATGCAACCTTACATCTAATTTCATGTGACAAAAATGCTCACCTTCCATTCTGGCATTCATGTCCCGTTTTCATTACAGTTTGGCTGTTTTGCAATTTATCAGACCATTTTAACCACCGTGAGACTGATTTCCAATGCTATGAATAAGAAATGATCTGTCTGAATGGCCATTTTTATTTATGGTTGTCATGTATAATAAAAGCATGTTGGGTTACAAAAGTGAATGTTTGCATTTTTAAAACTTAGTTCAAAACATTTGATTCGAAAAAGTGGTTAAAAAGTTGCTCTGGATTCCACAAAATAAATGCCTCTGTTTACATTTAAAAGTGCATAAAACACATAAATGTTTCCATTTTACCTAAACTTTTGTTTTATGCTTCTCCAAATCTTAAATTTGTATTATGAGCTTTAGGATGAACAAATCCTATATGTTTACTCTTTAATATTTGGACCCCACTCTTCAGTAAAGTTTGTCATGTTGAAACTATTTTCTTATTTGATGGATCTTGTCAAACATCTGTGATAATCAAATTAGCCTCTGGAGACATCCTTAAAATGTTTACGGAACTGAAGTGTTAATTCACATCTGCAAGTCATACAATACTACAAACAATTCTCGTGAATTCATCTCCAGAAGCTCTTTTCTAAATCTACTTTTCTCACACATTTTTAATGTTGGCCACTCGCTAATTTGCCAAGTGTAAATACATTTTCGTGTCGCGTAGTGTCTGAATTTCAATCTGCACCTCCGGCGTGGGTTAATTAAACAAGAGAGGTTGATGCCACATCTGTCCTTCAGCTAGATCAATGAGGTGGGACGTATAGCTCCCCCAACCAAACCCTCCTCCCTTCTCCTTTTGTGTACTTCCACATTTTTGGGGGGAAGTTTTTGTACACTAAAAGTGACGTCAACATATGCATCTCTGTATGTGTGTTAGTGTGAACATGTGCGCGCAGACATGTGTTTTCACACTGTGCCAGTTGCACAGAAGACATGTGAAAATTTCCTGCAAATGAGACGGCGGCGATAAATTCATTTTTATTCAAATGAGTGTGGTCGTACATCAGCACTCCTGTAAACATTTCGCCGCATACGAGCTGTGGGTATCAACCCACAGATTACGCTGTTAATTCATTAACGTCACCTACTGTTTCTGGTGTTCACCTCTGAATAATTACACGGCCGGATGCAGAGGTTACAGACGCCAGAGCAGCATCACACACATACTGTGATAAACACACTGTCTGCACGACCTCTGACACTTCAAAAAGTTTCACATAACACCTATAAAAACTGTGTTTTACAGACATATACAGTAGATGAAAAGAAAATATGTGATCATGATAATTATATGATACCTAAAACAATAAAACATGTAAGAAAAAGAAAAAGGTGCAAAATCAAATGAGAGAGCTTAATTAGGGAATGTCAACAAATGCACTTTTCTGCATAATTATTTATTCATATTTATATGTATTTTTTTCTTTATATATATATATATATATATATATATATATATACAATTATATACAAATAATAATAAACATACTTTTCCTTATTTTCGAAAGTCTAAGATGTTATATGAACAAATCGATGTGGGCTGTAAGACATCTGTGTTTTTATTTAATATTGAAAACGTTTCATAAACAGACTTTATAAAGTGAGATCTTCATTCAAGAGTCTGTATATGCCATCTTTTGTTTTTAAA
The DNA here is from genome assembly GCA_006030095.1 of Triplophysa siluroides. Lineage (NCBI taxonomy): Eukaryota > Metazoa > Chordata > Actinopteri > Cypriniformes > Nemacheilidae > Triplophysa > Triplophysa siluroides. The sequence goes on along the minus strand of VCII01000170.1, from coordinate 993,875 downwards.
AAGGTCCAGCCTAAAACTTGCAGGTTGTATTTCTTCATTGTGTACAAAAAGCAGTAGTCACTTTACTTGAAGTAAATTAATCAATTCTTGTTTCATCTACCTCCAATAAATTAATACGTCTGAAATAATGTCATTTTATTTGATCATTTATTTTGTTTTGTTTTTACTTCTATTTTATTATTGTTATTTTTTATAGTATTAATATTTTTTTAATTTTATGAGTGATTGTTTGTTTTTCTATTTCTTCCTCAGTGTCTGTTTTCAGTATTTGCCACTTTTTCTCTATGGAAGGGGGGCACGAGGGGGCAAACCGCAAGCAATCCTCTCGAACCACATTCAGCCGGATTCCCCACAATCCTTCGCAAATGTGTCTGGCATTCCAGCTCTGGGTTTAAGTGGCTGAAAGCGTCTCACTCCATCCAATACCTTAAGTTCAACTCGAACCCCATCCACCCCGGCGTCCCCTCTGTATTTTCTGTCAGGGTCTTGATTAAGCAGGTTTGGACAGTGAGCATGTTGTCTCTCTCCAGCTTCAGGCCTTTGATGCCGGTTTAACTCTAATGGCGCAACACTTCCAATCCGGTTATGGATTTCAGGCCGCTGGAGCGTGGAGAGGCTGCATGTCCATCTTTAATCCCGAGCCCGACGTGGTTGACTCGGGATGTGAAGTCGGCCCACTGGTGCTGCATGCGATTGCTGATAAAGAATAATTCCGGCCGTGTTTGTATGGGACACATGGGAGCCGTCCATCAGTCAGACTGGGATTCTCTATTGATGCTTTCTGGAGCTCGAGTTGTGCCAGACACATACTTAAATCACACACCATTCCTTTCATACCAACATGCATGTCTATAGCTGTAACCGAACAAATGGAATCGACTATTGTTTTTGAAGATTACGAGCTAAACCCATTCGGGATGGATGCAGCCATGCCAAAATGCTTTTTTAAACATTGAAACAATGTAAATGTGCTTCGTTTTTTGACCATTCAGGTCTCACATTTTCTTGTTTAAATATTTGCAGCCAATAATTTTTTCTATTTTATCCTAACCTGGCATTTAATTCTAAAACCTCCATAACAGTTCGAACTCCCTTTGTTTAAAAAAATAAGTTGAAACTTCTAGCTTAAGTTTAGTCAACATAAAATAATAAGTTTTTCTTAAAATGCACTCCTTCTCTTTGAATTATGTGCTTACAGTTTCACTCTGAAATACGTTGCAGACGCAAAATAGGTCACCAACGCTCACATCATGTTGACATGAAATGTCAATGCTGAAAAAGTACTTTATAAAACTCAATGCCTGTGAGAGTCGGTCACACACAGCTTGTCACAGACCTCCCTGGGCAGCGTACCTGTCAAGGTAAGTTTGATGTCACAGAAAAGTTTCCTTCCCCTCTCCATCCTGAGACGGCGAAGATTCACACAGACTGACAGTTTGTGAATCTTCGGGACGGGTCAGTGAATCATACGGTGAGGGCTGTTCGACTCCGTGATGTGAGGATGAAGGTGTCGTCTTCTTTCCCGCCATGTAATCGCTCCCCGCTTGCTAATGTTCACAAGCACTGACTCTCTCACGCTGCGAGAGACGCTTCACTCGCCGGCCAAACTCGCTATCATCTGCTGTGTGCTAATTGAGTGAATGTGGTCACTGTGACTGCGCCCAAACTCACAGAGAGATGAGACCACACGACTTAGAAAAGTGACACGGAGAAGAGATTAAAGGAGAGGAAAAGTGAGAATTGAAGTAGAAAAGAATAAAATACGGTACATTGTGAGACACAGATGAGACAACTGTTGACAAAAATAACTTTTTTACTTTTAATCACAGACGTTGACGTCTTAACAAATCGGAGCATCTTGTATTTTCAAGAACTCAAGGCATCACTGGAGTGTTTTCTTAAAATAAAAATAAGTTAGCTCTCTACCTTTACCAAAACGTTTATTGTAGTGTGCTAGAGGTTTTAAAAGAAAAAGTACTTCTCAGAAGTTAATAAAAATGACATTGAAGTATACTTGAGATTTACTAACAGAAAAGTAAGTTTAGCTTACACGTTTGCTTTGTCTTAGGATCAAGATGTACTTCAAATCTACTTAAAGTCCCCGTGAACCGGAGGTTGCGATCGTGTTTTACTTCCGTTTTTTTACGCATTTCCGATTGAAATGGAATTTCTAATGAGAAAAATGGTGAGCGTGGCTTTCGTCTTTCTTTGCGATTTGATTGGATGTATAAAAACAGCCGTTGCACATGACAGTTGAAGGGGAGGAGTTAACGGATGCTCCGCCCAAGCCGTCTAACATCCGTCATTTAAGATGGATAGTCATTACAGGAAGGAAGTGCATTTTTTTATTTTAACTGAGGATTGTTAGGGCACACAAATTTTAAAAAGAGAATGACCCAAATTGATAATGTACTTACAATAAACGCTGCATTATTTCATGAAAAAATAGGCATTGTCATTTTTAATTTCACTGGGACTTTAAAGTGCATTTAAACATATAGTTGCTGTGTACCATTAATGCTTTGATATTAGTAGCCTACATTACATAAAGTAGTTGAACCATTATGACCATCGCACCCAATGCAGTGTAGTTATTTTCTGTAAGTGTACTCATATTGCCATCCAGCTGAAACAACTGAGATATGAAAGAGACCTACTTTAATCTTTCTTATGCGAATCACTGGACATATTTGTGTAAAGATTTTGCGAAGCCGAGTTAAACTTGACAGTGGCTGTAGCATAGCGGTCGTCCATCTGACATAGTTCTGCCCGGTGGCCACAGCAGCACACATGACACATGAATAGGTAATTTTACCTTTGTGTTACCAGGGTCACGACCTATGACCTCAGAGGTCGTGGCTGTCAGTGTCTGGATCAGTTTCAGTGCCCCCTTCACTCGCCCTGTCAGGCGCTTCAAAAGTCAGCGACAACATCCTCCTCACCACCCCTGCGGCTCTAAACACACACACGCACACACACATACACATAAACAGAAGAAACTGGCAGAGCTGGAATAAGAGCAAGAGAAAACTCAAAGATAGTGACCTTCCCGCTTCATGGCTCAGTCCCAAGAGCAGTCGAGGAATCTTTTGATATTTCAGAAACTGTCATGTCTTCCCCTCTCTCCCTCGCACTGTCTCTCTCTCTACTTTTTGTATTGTTACACACTGATCTGTCACATTGTTGTCGGAATGAAATGCAACACTTCCCGGGTTGATTTCCTTGTTTGTGGGAAACCCAGTAGTGTCACCTGCACAGCTGATAAGTTTGGTTTCTCGCTCCGAGTTTCTCTGCCGTTCGCCAGAGCCGGAAACTTTGATGGTGCAGGATTCCGGAGAGGCCCGATGTCTCTGTCGATAGTGGCTGTTCTGTTTTCTTTCACCAGGGTTTTATGTGCATTTACAAGCTCTGGACTCGTACTGCTGAGAAGCAGCTTACTGAAGCATTCAGCTGTTTCGTTGATTCCCACCAATTTAAGCGACACATGGAGTCTCCATCACCCCGACGCAAAGCATTCTGGGTTATTTTCTATTCTGAAGCCTTTTGCTTTCCTTGACTCTTCAAGTATTGTATTACATTAAATATGCGATTGCACATGCAGTTTCACACAATAATCAACATTTAATTCTTTATCTATTTATAAGAAGCTGTGTTGTTTACTTCTATTTATTAGTATGATAGTTACTTTTTTATTTTAAAGCCTCAGATGAATGTCTGTATCGGGTGCTTTGAATTATTTATTAAACATCTGTTGCATTCAACATTTTATTGTTTGACTTTATATTTTGGTCATCTTAATTTATTTTTACTTTAATTATTTAAAATCAATTCACATTTATCTGGAGCTGCGCTTTCACAATGCTTGTAGTTTCAACGCTGCTTTACAGATAATGCCTGTTTAGTAGATTGATTTGCAATAACAAATAATATTATTTATATATTGGCATTATTTTTTTCTTTGCATTTAAGCATCATGCAATGTAGATGCATTACTGCATTACTGTCTAATCCAAACATGCACCTTCAGAATATTGACTTAGAGCAGTTTATATTCTTAACAAACTAAACTAATAGATGAAACACGTTTATTAATACATTATCTTAAGATTTCAAAGGAAATGTTTTATAGTTTTAGGACTAAACAGACAGCATAAAGAACATTAAAGTGCCACAAAGATAAGAAACTGCTGTTTGCCAATAATGATGGACTTGTTCACTACAAATATTAGCCAATCATTGCTTAGTATAAACGTTTACAAAATATCTTCTGTCATGTACATCTAAAGAGCAACGAATAAAGGAGATTATATTAGGATGCTAAATAAACAGAACTCACATTTGAAGCGTGTGACTCTCTTTTAAATGACTGAATCTAACATCCTTTGAAATATGTGAAGATGACATCCAGCTCTGTCTTTTCTTTCTCTTTTTTCATTCTCTCTTTGGATAATGAATGACCGCCGATGTCCCATCTCATGCAGAAATCATGTCCCATCATCCACAAGGCCTGGCTTTCCCTGCATTAAAAAGAAAAACTTCAGAGCAATCACTAATGTTCATTTTCTTTCCTTTGCCACTTAAGCTACAGACGTTTGGATTAAACAAAATAATGTTGCATGATTGAGTATGATATTCAAGACATTTAAACATTTGTGAAAGGATTGTGAAACAAGAGAGATTAGAAAAATAAATGTACAAAATGTTGGATTTCTCCATGGTTAAAACAAATATGAAATAAAGACATAAAAAAACACATTTGTGAAAAAACAAAACATTCTGGACAAGTTTAAGATACAAAATCTACGAGTCAAGATTGACTTGAAATTGTTAATTTACTTAATGTATTGTGTTTTTTTTGGTTTTGTCAATAATGATAATAATAGTACCTATTTTTATATTTTTGCAATAAAGCAATATATGATCCAATTATTTAATGCATAACATTATAGCTGAATGACATTATATTTGGGAAAGGGTCTATAAAAAAAAAAGAGTAAAAAATGAAACACTGCTTTTTGAATCCAAAGCAAATTTTGGCATTAATCTTCACACTTCACCTTTACCTTTGAGTAATAATCTTAATTAAAACAGTTCGTGTGATTAGATTTCTCTTAACCAGATAATGTGTTATCAGCCATTAACCTCAGAGTAACATTGGGCTCCAACCTAATTTGTTAGTGTTTACCTTTACATCTGACACAGAATCTTTTATTAATCTTAGTGATATTCTACAAATTTTGAGAAAAAATATATACAGTATATATATCTGCTACTGTTAAAATAGTACACAAATATCCGTTTATTTGAAGTTCATTTGCAGTCCCTTCATTTGTGCATTTGTCTTCCACACACACTCTTTGTCTTGAACCCTAAACTCACACAAGCAAAGCTGTCGGATGAAATCTGTGGCATTAGAGCACCACCATCTGGCCACCCCGTCCCCCACCGCTCCTTTCTTCTGGGTTACTCACAGATTTTTGAGTCTATTTACTTAGCAAAACAACCAATATGTTAAAATCACAGAATGCCAAGGATGTTTGGGGGAAGGGGGCTGTTAAAAACGGAGCGAAAACAATAGCCCGCGCCATGTTTCTTGTCACCTCTCGTTTAAAACACTCAGGGCCGGGCTGGCGTGATATCCATCATAATGCAAGTTTAATGGAGAAGGCCGGTGCAGAAGCCACAGTGGTTGCTGGGGGCTAAAGAGCCAAAATGAGCGGCCTGTCGCGGGGCGCACCTCCACAGCGGCGTTGGCCGCGCGCTGAAATAAGCATGCCAATCGATCGCGGCGGTAGGCTGATGGGTGCCCGTCGTTTTGATGGATATAACTGTACGGAGAGGGGAGGTGTGGCGAAAAAGCCCAGATTGCTCGACGATGGACCTGAAAAGATGTCAGCCCAACGCAGAGAGTGGCAGCTGTGGCCGGCCCTCTACAGAGTGGCAACGGCTGCCTTGATTTATAGTTCCATCTGCTCACCGCGGTAAAGACAAGCTCCCCCCCATTTGGTTAAAATGAAACGGACCTTAGAGAGCAGCCCCACACGGTTCAGAAAATGTGAAACTTTTTTGCCAGGGGTGCCTTTAAACAATGGGGTGGTCCGTGTCGGAAACCAGGGACGGGGAGGTTAGATAAAAGTACAGTCAAATGTTCTGGCCTATTGTTCTTTTTCATTTCGAATCAAAGTGGAGGAAAGATGACGGTTTATGACGAAACCTTGAAAGATGAAAACGTCGAGTTTATGGTGGAAATAGACGAGAGCTGGGAACTGCCGGCGTTCTCTCGACGCAAACCTCTGCTACGCCACACGTTGACCTCCGGCCTTGACCTCTGCCTCCGGAGCCTCGCAGATTCTTCCTGTGGAGCCGCGTGCACCGCAGTCATCCCCTGCTATCCACTCTCAGGAAATTCCTGCTGCCAAAAGTGTTTCCTGAATGTGAGAAAATCCCTTTTTTAAAGCGTTCGCATCTCTGTGGAGTTTAACGTTAGTGTTGTTGGTAAATAAGCACTGCATGCTTATTACTGATAGCAGATGCATTTACTTACAAATTAGTAATCATTATGAATTATTAAATATTTATATTTTGGTCATGCCTTTACAGTGCATTCAAAATAATTGTGTGTGTCCCCTGGTCTCAAATCTATAACTTTTGTGCCTCACCTATTGTACTCTTTATTTAACTATTTTATTGTTCAGCAATAAAAATCCAAACATTTTTCAATCTAAATAATGATGAAAAAAAGGTAACACATCAACATCTGCTTCTCTCTTGCAGTGTGTGTCACTGTTTCCTTTGCTTTCATACAAAAAAAAACTGTGTGTGTTTGAAGTTATTCAGAAATAATCCCTTCTTCACTGCGTCTGTCAGTAGCTGCATAATTTACAACAATTCACACAAAAAAGGGAGAAACGCCGACCAGCACACAGCCTTCACAGTAACTACCTTTCAAAAATAAAAGAAGCTTTCACGGCGACATCAATCGAAATATATGCAAGTGAAAATCCATATGTATGTGGTCCCGTCCCAGCTCATTTAAAGATAATGCCGAGGCTCTGTTGAGGACATGGCCGCAGTGTTTATTTCGTGGGCTTCACTGTATTAACCTGAGGGGCAAGGTATCTCTGTACAGCTGCCCTACAGAGCCACAAAACACATTGATTAACGCTTGGCAGCGGACGGGACACCCAATGATCTGCTAATGAGAAGTGATAAGCGCGCGCGCACACACACGCACGCACGCACACACACACACACGCGCGCACACACACACACACACACACACACACAGGGACCCACCATTGAAGTTGGTTGAACGTATTCTAATAACCAGGTCCAACAGCAGCGTCCGCCCCCCGCGAGTACGCGCGCATGCATGCGAGTGCGCATATATTGCCGAGTTGCACTCCATCGTTACGCACGCGAGAAAAAAGGAAAGTGCAATCTCCTTTGAGGGCGATTTAATAAATAGACGGCCGTTTGCATCTCAGGGCTTATTTGTGCAAAGCAATGGACTGTTAGAGAGCGTTTATTGCCCTCAGACCTTTCTGATAGATTTCTCTGCCTCGGCTAGGGCGGGAGCTACAAATATAATGGACTGTTTGACAAGCAGAATATTGATACACGAAATTCCTTTGCATCCATCAAAATATTTCCATCACGGGACAGCGGAGGAAATAAAAGACGCGCGCGTACCACACTGAAAGGTTGAATAAATGCGTCGCACTGACACTAATAACAGCTCTCCAATAAACCCACGCAGTGATAATTACAGTGACAACGTATGTAACTCGCCCGTGAATTGTTGCGGATATCTTCGAGCGCAAACAGGGAACCGTTTCAGCGATCTGTGTCGAGTAAACCAAAAGAACTGTTGACAAATGAAAGGTGTAGGAAAATAAACGCCAGGCGTGTTTGACATGCAGTCGTCGCTGCAGCGCATTTGTCTTGGAGGGACTCCAGTCGTTTCTGCACAGAGACGCAGCAGTTTAGAGCTCGAGCTCTAGGCTAATATTTACACGAGCGGAAGGCCTTGCTGACAAACGCCCCACGCTGGGTGTGCTTAGAGGTCAGAGGTCACCAAAAAACCAGCCTGGGAGAAACAGGGGCTGGGGTTTAGAATCAAAACATGCAACCAAAATCCCCAAAAGCTGTTGCACAGATTTAATTGACCTCCCACAAAAACATTGTATTTAAGAAATCATTTATTTCTTTAGTTTAGTTTCCTTAAGAACTGCTATTTAGCATTAACCTTCAAGCATTCTTCTTTTGTTCCTGTCACATTTATTAAATAATAAAAAAACATTTTGTAAAAAATAAAGGATTGTTGGAAGAACAGAATACCACTAAAATACTTTGAAAATAAAAGTGCACATCTTATTGTTGTCAATCTGTTTTTCTACTTCCAGCTTTGGGATTTCACAATTTTGAATCAATTCTCTGCCTCTGCTGAACAAAGCCTTTCGGTAGTGAAGATGGAAAATGTGTGTTTGGAGATTCAGTGTTTTGGCAAAACGATCTCTGCACACTTGATTACATTTATTCTACAGAGAGTTTCATCTCTCTCTCTCTCTCTCTCTCTCTCTCTCTCTCTCTCTCTCTCTCTCCGAACACAAATGAAACTACACAGCTTGCTAAAACATCACCTATTAGTGGAAGCCCAATCGTACAGCTCGGATGGCTTGAAATCCACACATCTACAAATTCAAATCGACTACTACCAAACCGATGCCTAAAACCTTCCCGTTGTGAATTTCAAGACTGAAACAATTCTGAAAAATCCAAGGACTCCGAGGTCACATCATTTTACAGTTTAATTCTAATGAAAGCCTCTGTGTGTTTTGTCTCCGAACTGTTTTGCTTGTTTTGTTCAGTTCCCATCCTGCCAGCTGGACCCTGGAGGAGAAATAAATGTTTTCAACGCTCCCCCCTCTCCCCGAACCTGCGTATCTGTATTCCCCCGGCCGTCTGGTCCTGAGTGTGTACATATAAAAATAGGAGGCCTGTCATTTCACATTCATTAAGTGTGAAACTCAGAAATTAATAATGTAAAAATACACTTTTTAATTAGTCTTACATTGGGCCCAATGTACTAAAACGAGATCAGGCACTCCCAACAGACCCTGTCTTAATAAAGCATTAGTGTGTGATGTTCAAGTACTGACAGGTAGAAAAGCTTAAGAGTTACTTTTGTACACACGCACGAACGAATCAAAATGAGTCCCGTTCTATTTAAATGTAATTAACATCGAGATCTGAACGCACGCGAAGGCGGGCAGCGAAATATAGAATACCAGAGTATGTATTTCTTTATTACAGGCTGTAATCTCTCCTTCATTATGTTGAATCTGAATGTTTACATAAGCATGAATGAATCCTGTATGGGAGAAGTCGACATATGACGTTATTTACACGAGTGAGGCCACGCTGAGATTATGTAGTGTGTTTGCCCTCTAGACTCCTTATATTGGATGCTAGGGAACACAAATCTCACGGGAATTACCATGTGAATGGGCATTATTAAACCGTGTGATGTATTTGCAAGCATGTTTGTTCACATGTCGTGGAATACAAGAAAACTTTGAATCAATCAGTGTTAGAATTTTGTACCTATTTTACGAGGTGGCCAATTCGTATAAAATCTCATTTGTACGATTTGCCTTGATGTGCTTCCGCGCCAGAGAAATTGTAGGGGCGGGGCTTCATATGATTCACATGATACGACTTGCCACACTTGCTCAGTTCAGGTGCAACATTTATCTTTTGTACAACAAAATACAAGTGCATTAATAGTTACAATGTATTGTGTTTGTTGTACTGTGCACTACAAACTGTGTTAAAAATAAATCATGTGTATGCTATGTGTTTAAAGAAGCAGGTTGACGCATCTCATTCAATCTAACCAAATGTCTGTTTTCGCATAGGCTCGCACTATTCCCAAAGTGAGGTGGGCAACTTTTCCAGAGAACGCCTGGCCATTACGGCGAAATCACCCGGCGCTCCCTAATTTGAAATAATTAAAGCTTTCCTCCCGTCCTCCAAATCCCCTTGAAAAATTCATGCTCAGGTTAGAGTTGGTGGGGTGAACGCAGGGCCATCAACGGCCGCTGACATCTCGCTGTCTCTCCGCACAACAGCCCACAGATGCCGCCGCGTTTAAGAGCAGATTAAAACTGACACTAATTATAATCTGACTTGTGTTATATAACTTAGATGCTCAGGTGAATCCCCGGACCGTTCGACCGCGTTGACAGATTCTGTCACTTTTGCTTAGGGGCCGAATTACGGGTGGAAAGAGGCTCTCGTCTGCGCCCAGGCCCGCTGCCAAATTGGCTGAGGATTCAGACGCTGCTATATCCCTTTTTTATTTAATTGAAGTGCTAATGAACGGGGAGACGGAGATTGCCAGTCTCTCTCTCTCTCTCACACGCACACACAAAAAGAAGAAAAAAAACAGAACGGCGAGAGCTTTGAGAGAGATAAAGGCTTAAACCGGATGAGATAGTCGCTTTTATCAGAGCACCTTTTACACTTTAAATAGACCATCCGTAAAGCACCCTAGTTGTTACAGATCTGCATCTTCATATTTTTGTTCACTGATCTGCTGGGACCAGTCATACAAACTCCAGTAATGTCCAAATCATCCGTCCATTAGAGCCTGAAAGCACATGATATTAACCTGGTCAATCTGCCTGCTTTAGAAATCGCTCACCCAGGGGATTTGAGAGAGAGAGAGAGAGAGAGAGAGAGAGCACTAAATATAGACTTCCCAATGAACATACTTGTGATTTTAAAACTTGATTTCCTTCAGTCCTGATTTTAAATGTCCATCACAACACAAAAAGAAAAATGGAGAGGTGTAAATCATATAGATTACAGAATTCGACCTATATTAACCCAGGTCACATCCCATATGTGACACGGCAGCCATATTTATGACAGTTAATGGAGATGTAATTAATTCCTCATTTATAAAGGAAAAAACAGGAGTCGAAAGGAGATGAAATGGAGCGATTTAAAGACTATTAGTCAAAGTAAGTGAACGAGAGCCATGTACAAATGTCTCGCACAGGTTAAAATCACAATGTTCAGGTGTGATGGGGGAATATAAGTTACTTTGTAACTTTTGCTTCAAGGATTTGTCGTGTAAATGATGTCTGTTCAGTCTGTATAACAGCAGTTGTTGGCAAACAAAAAGTTCTTATAAACATTTTCTTTGCATTGAAGTTAAATTAACAATCAATCAATTAATGTCACAAATGTAACAAAATGAAAAAAAAATTCGGTTTATGACAAATTGTTATTTTTTGTGTCATTGGCACAATGTGGATAACAGTAGCAGTTATACATTTTAAGAATCATTTTGGTGCCACATCGGGTCTCCACCTCCAATCTTAGTCCTCGATAAAGCCTTTGGTTATCATGCAACTCAAACTCACTAAACGTTCCCCAACGTGACGTTTTCCTCCTGACAATTTATTTGCGGTCTGTTTAAAAGCTCCTTTTCTATCATTTAAGATTTAACATCCGTGTCTAATCCACAGCAGAGACTGATGTCAGATCAGATTCTGACCGTATGCACAGACGGCTCATCTTATGTGCACATATAATGCGTTTGAAACGCAGAGCTCAGCCGCAGTATTAACCACATAACATTTTAATGTACGCTCAGTAAGTCCGCAGTGATTGATTCCCCCTCAGGCGCTAACAACCCTCCAAAGGTTTTTCAGGAAACGCTGGCACAACGCTTTGGGAATGACACACCGAGATCCTCTCTGTTTCTCATGCTAACGCTGTGACTTATTCATAAGTTATTAACTCAGGGTCTGGCAGACTGAATCATTCTCTAAGGCACCGGCGACCATGACTGACTCTGGCTAATGTTAGCAATGTCTCTCATTTCTTTCTTTTTTCCAGTGCCCACACCAGATCTATAACCCTGGATTTCCTCCTCTTTTCATCTCACCTGCAGCCCGTTTTCGAAAAATCCGATTATGCTTTCAGCCTCCCGATGAAGTGTAAAAACATAATAACCATGTTTTTTGCCGGATTGATTACCGTTTGTGTTACCACAGTGTTACTACAAACATCGTGTTAAACTATTGTTACTAAAGTGAGAACATTGTAAACTTGGGGTTACTATGGTATTTTACTATGGTAAAACCACCAACGCATTTTATTACCTTAAACCCATTCCACAGCTTTCCCTTCAAAATTAGGGAGAAATTATAAAAAATAAAATAAAAAACGATCAACAAAATCACAAACAGGACATATATTGTGAGTGTAAGCTTATGTTTGACTACTGATTTTATAAACAACCTAATAGAATTATTTTTAATGTTAATATCAAATATGGCTAAGTCCGATAAAACATTAAAACTTGATAACATTTTCAAATGAGAAAATACTCACGTGTCTGCACTAGTATTTACCATAGTAAAGAGTAGTAAATTGTAGTATACACTGTATAGTTTACTGCAGTATCCAGTATTCTGTAGTTTCTCTGTACATTGATAAACTATAGTATACATACATATTTACTATAGTAAGGTTCAGTGTAGTATCATTGTATTGCAGTGGACCATATAAATACTATACTACTACCACTACTACTATATAATTAATTTTGTATTAATTGTGTATTTTTTCTACTATTTGGCAATTGCTTTAAATGAGTCCCTGGACTCTTGGCTGCTTGCAAAACTTGTCTGCTATAAAACACTGTAAAAGCAAATTTTTCATGTATAATGTAAAAAATGTGGTTTTATGGAATTTACCGAACAGTATTTTCACATGTTTTTAAAAATATGAAAATCTATCTATTTCTAGAAACATACTACAAATTTACAAGAAAAAACATGTTATTTTACAGGGGAAATTTTTTGTAATTTTACAGGATATTTCTGGTGCCCCAGCTGCCGGAAAGTTTTTTTTTTCGGGGTTGTGTGTTTTTGAAATATGTCAGTCAAATAAATTCAGAAAAAATTATTTACACGAAAAACATACGAACCCTATTTACAGGGGAAAATGTTTATTTTACTGTATATTTCCAGGTTCCACTTAGATTTGTTTTTACATTAATGTAAAAGGTTTGAGTTGAAGAGAGAAGCATGCTTAAAGAAAACGGCACATTTATCAGAGGAGAATGTGGCGGGTTTCATTGTTTGTTAACTCCACCCTTAATTGATGTGTGACATGTGAATGTTTTGAACATGATGCCACTCCACAGCATCTGGGTGTGAAATGAAGTCAGTGCCCACGCCAGGTCTTCATCAAGGGGCACTGCGCCTCTGAGTATGAGTGTGTATGCGTCTGTGTAAGTGAGAGAGTGTGTGTGTGTGTATAAAAAGGAGGATTCTTGTCAGCCTGTGTTGTGCACTTCCATATCGCTCGTGGGACCTCGTGGAGACCGCCTGCAATCGTCTCACTCGAGACCATCACAGCTGTCAGATAAAAATCAATTGAATTTTAAAGGGCTTTAAAGTAAATATTTAATTCTTGCCTTGGGAACCAATTAAGTGTGGATAGTGAACTGGTTGAACTGGGGATGTACTGGAACCAGCTGGTGAGCAATGGGGATCAAATGAGGTGTGTGCGGGGGTGCCTGGCGTAAAAAGATGCAAATCTTTGCTGGGAAGGTTCGCTCGCAATTACGTATTGATGTTTTAAAGATGCGGCAAACGTGTAGTGGCAGAAAGGGGCTGGAAGAGAGATGGAAAAGGTGTGTTGCACAGCGAGCTGCCTGCTAGCTTGTTTACCGTGCGTGTTTGTTGCTATTTGCTTCGCGGTTGATGTAATTCCCGCCGGACTGAGCCGGGCGTGTTGGAGCATGCTCAGAACAATCTGATGCCCCAAACAAGTGCACCGGTGTGAATGTGTGTGTAAATGACAGAGAAGAGAGACATGTATTGTGTGTGGACTCTGAATCACTATAGGGGCCTTGCTGTATTAGGGAATCCTACAAAGACTAGTTACATTTTTTTAAGACAAAAAATGTTTTGTCTGTCAAGCTCAAAACAAAAAAATACAACAAGTAATAGCAATAGCCAAATCCACGGTCACTAAGAAATGTAAGAACTGCTGTTGTTTAAAAATGAGAAATTCTTATTTCTACTTTTGTGTGCCACAAAAAACTTTTGGTAGTATGGGACATTTTTTTCACATTGAAAGGACTGCAAAAAACTACCTAATCCATTTTAATCTATTCTATTCTGTTATCTATAGAAATGTAATATATCGTATGTCCAAATTTGCTAAGTTTTTCAATGATTGCATACTGTCAAAGTTGACAAGCACTTTTTAATACTTTTTATTGGTTAGATATTTGCAAAACCCAGTGACAAACATAAAGGGTGACTAATGGTTTATGGCAAAAAATCTAAATAAAAAATATGGAGATATAACGTTTCAGCAGCAATTTATTTATATGAATAAATTAAAATTTCTGTCAGGTCTTCAGTACATAATAATCTGATCACGAAAAACATATATTTTTACATGGCTAATTTATCAAAATCATTTATTTTATTTATACAAATTTTTTACAGTTACTGCAATTATTGCAATGTGCTTTTCACTACACGTGAAAAGACTTTCTACAAGACAATCCCTAACATTTTTATCAGGAGAGGCCTATTAAGCAAGAAATATACTGACCGTGACTGTTTTTACTGTCTGTTTACTGAATAGTTTCTCCCTCTGAGTCCCTGTTGAGTTGTGATGGCCTGGAGGTTGAGGGACTTCACCACAGCAGGACGCTGCTCTCCATTCAAACTAAATCAGACAAGCAGGTCTCCTCTTTAACCCAACAGAACAGTGTTTAATCTAACAAGACCTCCAGATGGACCCCAGATACTGTATCTGTTTAACACCTGTCGGGTATCTACAAGTATGCAGGCTTATGATGGCCCGCCTAGGTTAAAAGTGAAGGAAAATGTCACCTTGCAATAAAAAAGTCACACCAACGTTTACAATCACACTGAATGACATAAACAACTTCTTTTCATTTGAGCAATCACAACATGGCAGGAAATGATTTAAAATTTAAAATAGTGAAAAGAGATACAATGTAATTCAACAATGACAGAACTATTCCTGTAAGGTCACAATTAAAACAAAGAAAATAAAAAATCTTATTTTAAAAACTAAAAATTGTAAAAGCAAACTTTTATTTTGTATGGTTTTAGGTCATCAAATCAGAAGCTCCCATATTAGATCTACAGTACGCTGAAGAAAGGGGTGACCGGGTTTTTGCCATAGCCGGCCCCTAAATTGTGGAACAATCTTGATACGGTCCGTTTGGCTAATCTCATTTTCACCTTGTGTTTCGCTTTTATGTTGTATGTATTATAGCTTTTTTACTCTGATTGTTCATCTAGTGTTGCGTTTAACTTTTTAAAATAAGCAAGTTAAACTAAATTAGTAGAGCATCTATGAACTGGTGCTTAAACCAATAAACCGATCCGAAGAACTTTTCATTTTCTAAAATTCACGACCAGCTCAAATCCTTACGGTACAGCAAAAGGTCTCTTAAAAAATGTGTTCTTTGATAAACCCACAATACCTCACAATAAACATTAAAGAACTTACTATCTCTCTAGACTTTGGTACAAAACGTGCTGAATTTGAAGACGCTCGACTAACATTTCACAAACCAGATCAGAACAGTTGGAGCTGTTATCAGAAGTCACAGTCCAATATTCTCTTTAATGTCCCAACAACGTATGTGAGCGAATCAAGTAAAACCATCAAGTCCAATGAATCCTGATGTGCGTGACTGGAAGCCATTTTTGGCATTTTCGCACTCAAAAGAAACTCTGAGATGCACCTCAGCAGTTATCCGATGCCTGACAATACAATCCGCACGCATCTGAAAAGCTTAAACTGCTATCTGATGAGCGTACAAATCTGAGGCTACTTGTACCTCGAAGGGGAAAGCGTCAGAATTTCAAACCACCCGCTAAAGCACCCACGTTTATTTCAGCATTCCCGCGTCTTTGTTTCTAGCTTCCGTCCTCATTGGCTTGACAGACTCCACTTTGCATCAGTCGCTTTTCTTGCATCTGGAGACGAAAAGGAATATGTGAAAGACAGAGAGAGAGAGAGGGGGGGAATGTAGTTGTAAAGAGAAGTTTTAATGTTTGGAGAAGAAATGAATGAAGAAGAGAGAAAGACAAGGCCTCAGATATATAAAATCACCTCCAGCGCTGGCTGTGAGATATGTGACTGACACTGGTTAGATACACGCTTGTGTATGTGTGTGTGTGGCGTGAGCGAGCGAGCGAGTCTGTGCATGTGTGTGTGTATGTGCCGACAGCTACATGGTGACAAAGCAGTGATGAATTATACAGAAAGGGAGGCATTGCTTTGTGGAAACCAATGTAACTGTCAACCTCTGCAGAAACATGAATGTTTTTTGACCGAAGTGGCATTTCTTGTTATTGGAATAAAAATGTTTGGAGGGCAACCGTAGGCCTCAGCTTTCCGCCCCACTGAGGAGTGAAAAAGGCTGTTCTTGAAAAAATCCAGATTGAGAAACAGCCGTAGAGGAAGAATTTCTATAACATTGCTGATTAAAAGCTCCAAGCGTACGATGATTGACAGCAGACGATGAAGTGACTATCCTCCTGTACATCAAAGAATATAATATGACCCGAACTCTTAAAGGAGTAGTTCACTTCGAAATTTGCCCCCATTCACTTAACATGGCCATTTTTTTGCGGCTTTCTTTTAATGTTATTGCGATGCTAAGTGACATCCTGTGAACTGTATGTTTATTCATCATCTGTTTAGTTATGACGGTGGGGAAGCGACTGAACATTTCCTTGCTAATTACAGAAGGCGGGATGTGAAAAACGCAGAGATGAAAAATGTAAAAGTTCCTTCATAATTTATGACAGGTGCAGTTTTTTAGTGCTTTTTGTGATTTTAACTCTTCAAAACACTTAACATGAATTAACATTACGTATTATGAGCCATATGTACTAGAGATCCATTTTTGCCTTATATTTTACTTTCCTACATATGTTGTACATTTTTGGCAGACATGTATAGATCTCCCAGACATTCCCTTTAAAAAATTTACCATGATTTTACTACATTTACCATAGTTGATCTATACGGTAACCACACATTTATTATTGTCTCCCCATAGTAACCACAGTTTGTCCATGATTTTGGCAGTAAAATTACGGTAAAACAAATGGTAACCAACTTTTACTGTGGTAAAACCAAGGTAAATTTTCATGAAGTGTCGAGGGACAGATCTGACGAAATTTCAAGCAGTAAAATTTGTGACCCATCAAAGTAAAAATGTAAAAGTATATTTTAAAAGCTACAGCAAAATACTTGGACTGGAATTCGTCCCTGGTTCAACAATATCAGATTATTTGTTTCGTTTGTCGTAAAGCCATAGTCGAAGTCACAATTTTACTATAGTTTAACCGTGGTATTTGTAGTAAAACTGTGGTGTAACGAATGGTAATTAATCTGCCAAAAAAACATGGTTACCACACTATGGATGTTTCCATTATAAAAACTGAAAAAAACACGTTTCCTACAGTAGCTGCACTATTTTCTCATTAGATCACAGATTTTGTCATAGTTTGTTAGTCTGAGAGAGAGAGAGAGATGCACGCAGTCTTATGACAGCTGTAAAACGCTCCCTCATTATACAAGTCGAGCCCAAAGTATTTTGTGAATCAGGCAACTGTAAAACAATCATCATTCATCTGGTATCTGCTGGCTGGCGCCTGTTATGTTTTTATTAGGCAGTCTGTGAGGGAATGAAATATGAACTTCTGAACGGAGCTCTTCGGCATGGCAGGCCTTGTTAGCTCGTATCCGACGGCTCATGATAGATTCATTAAACTCCTCCACCGCAGCCGAGACTCCTGATAAATATTCCAAAGCTGTGTGTGTTTTTCCCATCCGTAATTATCAACACACACTAACTGCTTCACGCCGAATCAATTAGCGCGTTTCTTACCAGCTTTTTTTATTAAATCCCGAGCATTTATTGACGTGATCTCCGCAAACTGTGAAACAAACACAACAAATTTCTCAGCTCGCGTTCAGCGAGGCAGCTTGCCTGGACCTGTAGTCGCACATTAGCGCGGCCCCGCACACATCATTTGGTCCCGTTGTTTTGCGTTCGCGCTGTAACAGATGTTGGCTCCCATAAGCTCTAATGTCTTCCAGTGCAGACAGACGGGATCAGACCGCTTTTGTTTACGCCCGACTCGCTTGGCTTTCATGGCTCGTCTATATCATTTTGATTAGATGATAAAGGCTTTAAAGATCCGTTTCATTTGGTGAAACAAACCACAAATATAATACGCAAGGGATTGGACTCACTAGTGGATCGGTCTGGGCCTGTGTCCACTGCAGGTCACAGGACTTGATTTGTGTTTGTTCTTTATGACGACATCAAGAGGGGATTTATTTATCTTCAAACTGCATTGAAGTGTACTTATGTGTACCAAATATTTTTGACAATACTCGAATGTGAACATTATTCGTGTCGTTCCAAACCATGTATGTGACACAAAAGATGATAGTTTGAGAAATGGTTTTGTGTCCATACAATAAAAGTCAATGAGGTTCAGTGATTCAAAATATCTTCTTCTGTGTTTTGCAGAAGAAATAAAGTCATACAGGTTTGAAATGAAATGAGGGAAATGATGAAAATGATAAAAATCTATTTTTGGGTGAACCATTCCTTTGGTTGCATGGCAGATAGCAAAGATGCTCTGAGCTTAAAACAAGCAAAAATATCTGCCAGTACTTAGTAAAGATATTTGCTTGTTTCAGGCATTGAACTTAATATCATTGTTTTTTTGTCAAGGAAATGTATTTTGATTTAAGATCATTTTTAGACATTTGTAATGCAAAACAAGACAAAAGTTAATTTACAGTGTAAAGGTACTTGTGTTCTTCACAATGCCATAAAAGAACCATTTTGCTTTCCCAAAGAACCATATAGTCAGTGGTTGTTAAAATGATAATTTTCCTACATTTCTATAATCTGTAAAACTGTTTTCAAAATCATGAACGAGTGTGAGACCCATAAAACTGTCACCCAGATCTGGTAGGAACTAGATCATATGTGTTTTGACATGTCAAGCTACATCAATTCAAGTATGCAAACTATATCTCCAAATGCCTGTTAGTAAGCCGATGCTACTTCTAATACTATAAAAATATATAACAATGCATTACTATATCGAATTAAGTAAGGATTACACACCAAATGCAGTTTTTGTTTCTTTTGCCACCTCCAGTGTTTAAAAACTATAGATGTACTATTTCACTTTGTTTAATTATGGGATTCTGCGCCACGCTTTCCTCCTCAACATACGATGGAGCTGACCTTCAAGCTCAATCAAACCTCCGAGCAGCATCGTGTTTTTCTCCCGGCTCTCCTGCGCGGCGCGGCGGTGAGTTATGTGGCTGAACGGGCGCTGTCCACGGCGCTGACAGACTGCTACCTGTGTGGGGGGTCTTCATCTCGGCCACATTAGCCCATATGGCCTGAGTTAGCTTCTATTGAAGCCATGGCCTAATTACAAGGTAGCGAGAAAATGTTCGCGAATGACGATTGGGCTTCGCCGTTTGTGCCTCATCCAGCCCCCGCGGTGACTCGCACCTGTTCCTGTCTTTAAAACCGCTCTTTCAGTTTAGCTTTTGGCCAACGCCACCAAATGACCTATCCAGGGGGCAATAACGCTTTTTCTGTTTTGCCCGTCATCAAGTCGTGGTGTCAGCATCCAGACGCCACTGTACCCCGGGCAGCGGAGAGAGGGGCTTGTGCACACAGCTGCCGGCTTTTATAGCTTTTAAATGTACAAAACGCAAAGGAGTCGTTATGTATTTACTCGCTGGCACATCATCGGGCAGACAGATCTGTAAAATGGAGTAAATACCGGTTTATTCTGCACAATGTTGGGTGGGGGCTAACTAAACATGACAATACAATTAAACTTAATTAACTAGGGTTTCAGGAACGTGACCTGCGTGGCGTTTTAAATCTGAAGTCAGTTCATCGAAAACCCCAAAGGATGTTATCATTTGTTTACTCTCAAACCTGTTTGACTCTTTCATCTTAAGAACACAAAAGAAACTTCAGTTCAATGCTTCGCTCATACAGTATCTGCATATCATACCTGAATGTTACAACAGTATGTAAAGCGTGCCATGTCAATCCTTCTGTCAGGCGATCCATTTTTAAGATACCGTCCTTTAACACACAGGAAAATTTGTGTGCTTTGAGGTTGAGTTTGATTCAACATCATTTCCCACTGCTTTAGGACTTAGTTGCTGTCGGGAACAGAGCGGCAGGGGCGAGAGACAAAGAAAGAGACCTAGAGAGAGAGAGAGAGAGTGAAAAAAGGGGTTCCCTAACATGTACATCAAAGGCTTTTCCGTTGCCTCTTTTTATTTGGTGTCAGCACTTCACAGTGAGAGTCGTATGGAAATGTGTTTGGCTGTCTGCGAAGCTGTCAGAAAACACACACAACTCAGTTGCACAGAGGTAATTTGACTGGGCTGATGTCTTTTCTGCTTTCTGGCCCCTCATTATACAGAGAGAGAGAACAAAATGGCAGCGCTCGGTGTTTTATCTGTCAGCATATCTCCGTAATGCGTTTTCATACCCCGTGTATTAGTCGAGAACATCAAAGGCCCCCGTGTAAGGGCCGCGGAGAGCGACGCGGGCGCCGGAGAACCAGACATCCTGAAAGGTGACAATTGAATCTCTTTGCTTGCGTGGCATGTCAACGCGCCGTGAGAATAGACTTCATTTGACTCGCATGCTCTTGGGTAAATAGCGGCATGAAAAGAGGGCCGTAATGTGACAGTTACGTGTGATAGTGAGAATCTGAGACGAGGCTTTTGATTCACAAACAACGCTGCCTTACAAACACTTCCGATCGGCAAGCAAAGCAGACGTCAAAAACAGAGAATAGAAGTTATACAGTAAAACATGTTTGTAAAAGAAGCTGGATAATGACGTGAATACAGAGTCCCACAGCTCACAGTGACGGCAAACCTGGAGAGTATTCAGCTCTGAACAGTAGGTGGATATTTAACTGGGGATAAAAAGTTACAAATGGGTCAATGTTTATAAATAAAGCTTCAACAGTGAACGGAACTTTCTATAAGAATTTAAACATTTAAGCAAAATAGGTTTAATACATGATGACATCACTTTAAAAATGCTGGGTTATTTTAACTTCAATATCTCAGCTTTGATCAATTCCTTTCCTCATTTGAAATTTTAGGTTAATTTAACCCAGCGTTGGGTTTTAGAATAATGTAACCCAACCGTTGGGATTTAGGTACATTTAACCCAGCGATTGAGTTTGTCGAACGTTCAAGATTTATATAACTGAATGGTTGGGTTTGTAAAATAGTTTAGGTTAATTTAACCCAACGGGTTTGTAGAATTTTTTCGGTTAATTTAACCCAGCGGTTGCTCTGTAGAATTGTTTCGGTTAGTTTAACTCAACGGTTGGGTTTGTATAATATAATAGATTTATTTAACCCAACTGCTGGGTTTGTAGAAAATAATCAAGGTTACTTTAACCCATCAGTTGGGTTTGTAGAATTGTATAAGGTTATTTAATTCAATTATTGGGTTTGAAGATTGTTATAGATTTAATTAACCCAAAAGTTGGGTTTGTAGACTATTCTAGGTTAATTTAACCCAGCGTTGGGTTTTAGATTAATGTAACCCAACCGTTGGGATTTAGGTACATTTAACCCAGAGATTGGGTTTGTCGAACGTTCAAGGTTTATATAACTCAACGGTTGGGTTTGTTTAATAGAATAGATTTATTTAACCCAACTGCTGGGTTTGTAGAAAATAATCAAGGTTACTTTAACCCATCAGTTGGGTTTGTAGAATTGTATAAGGTTATTTAATTCAATTATTGGGTTTGAAGATTGTTATAGATTTAATTAACCCAAAAGTTGGGTTTGTAGACTATTCTAGGTTGATTTAACCTAACGGTTGGGTTTGACAACATTTGACTCAATCACGGATAAAACAACACAACATTTTTAGAGTGATGTTTCATTGACCTTATCAATTTAAATCATGAATAAATACATAACACTGTAGTTCATGCCTTCAAATATTGCCTTTAAATGCAATCTTTTAATAGGGTCACATCTATTTCTCAATATTTCTAATGAAGCATAATGTGTGTATCGATAACACAGCTGTACCACTTTGTTTCTATCCAAACATTCTTGGTTATTCTGGTAGTATCCCACTATCTCATATCGGTGCTGTTAATTGAATGAAACTCCTACAATAGTTGCAACTCACTCCTTCCGTCCAGATGAATATACTGTACGCTTCACTTAATTGGAGTGTGTGTCTGCATCCAAAACATTTCCCGCTGTTAAGCATCAGCACACACAGGCATTCCCCCTGCATGCTGGGATCACAACAAAAGCTATTGATTGGCTAAAAGGAAGACATCTCCACCAAAGGGCCTCCTGGAGAGAGAAATACAGAACAGAATATACCACCTTTCTCACTATATTAAATGCTCACCGGAAGGAAAAACACAAGCATCTGTCTATTGGTGTCAATAATGTCTTCATGAATGTAAAGTGACGCAAAAGTTCCATGTAAAAACCCAAAATTTATTTTTATCTCTTATAAACTTACTCTCTGTATATCTGAGTTTGAAGTATCTTTAGATTGATTGTATGAAGTTTATGACCTAGACATAAAAATCATAATTCCACATGATCATTTACAGTAAATGTCCGTAGGTTAAAGATGTTGCGTTTCCATGGGAATCAGCAATGCTGCCCCCTGTAGCACATGTATGCACAAACAATCGCTTACACGCACAATAACACACACACAAACAGTGCCGTGGGCGAGGACCCATCTGGGTGAGGGTGTTGGGCCCTCCGCATCTGTAGCCGCCCGATGAAGGTGAGAGCGGGGCGACGCAAAGCAAGAGCAAATTAAAGCTCGCCGTGGGAAGCTCGCGCCCCTGGCACTTTTCTTATGCAACAGCTGCACCTTCAGCAGCCTTCATCTCACATCCTGACATATACGTCCAGCGGGGCGGGTCCGCGCGCCAGAGCCGAGCCAGGAGAGAGCGAGTGGGAGGGTGGGGGCACGGAGTCCCCGCCTTAAGCAAAACAGGTGTATGACATCCTGTTGCTATAGTCTGCTGGGGGAAGCGGGCCACGAGTCGCACATCCTACTGAGAGAACAGCCGAAAATAACAAAAGAAGGTTAGAGGCAAAGCTGACAGGCTCATTGATAATATTTTAGATAAAGCAGGTCTGAGACTTGACTACAAATTGCCTCTAATGTCTAATGGTGTGGGCTGTGGGCCACGGTCGAGAACAAAATGGAGTCATTATTTATTAATTCTCAGGGTGGGTGAGAGATCTGGCCCTTGCCAGAAATTTCTAGCCGGCGTGCCAGCTACGGCCAGGTCCCTTCTGTGCGCCAAGTCGACTAAGGGTTCCGTGTCAACTTTTAACCCTTTTTATTTTTAGGGAGTCAGATTGAGTTTGTTGTTAAAGAAAAAGGTAAGAGTGACCTTGTGACTGTCACATGTTTAACATTTCTGTAAATAAACTACTAATGAAAATAAACTGCTGGACATTTTTTCGATTTAGGATACAAAAAAGCGAGCCAATTCTTAGAACATTTTTAATGATTATTTAGTTAGTTGTTTTTAAAGTAAAGTGAAGTAAAGTAAAGTAAAGTATATTATTTTAATTTACATTATATTTGTATACTATATTGTTAAAATTATTATAATATTTTATTTATTAATATTTTTTTATGACAATTTAAAAAGAAATAAGAACAATATTACTTATAAATACAATAAAATAGAGAGCTATTTTTTGTATACAAAGTAAAAAATACAATAGCAAAATAAATGTTATTGTGATTGATTGATTGATTATATTGTAATGGCATTAATTCATGATGATTTTAATCTAATTCCTTACATTACTGGAATTTCCTGTGTTTATCAAGTATATATAACAAAACATAAAAACCCATGATTGGGATCAAAAAGAGACGAACGCAACCATTATACTAAATTAACCTTACGTTGTTTATAATACCAATAATATCCACAACCATTTTTTGCCATTTTAAATATAAACAAATGCAAGTACAAAGAGTTCTGTGATGCAAATGGCACATATCACTAGTAAAGGCATAGCTGTCAGTGGTTAAAGAATGTCTGGCCGTGTCTTCAGAGGAAGATGGGTAATGTGTGTGTGGCGGGATCTAGTTTTTCATCATTAGGCAGATGCCGCCTGCCGCTCAGGTTAGAACACGTCCAGAGCGCATGCTGTCTGAGTCAAATGAGCCAGTTCAAGACCCACCTGATGCACACACACACACACACACACACTCAGAGCCTCGTCCCCAAGGCCGGCCTGCCACACACACATGCACCTGGCC
Organism: Triplophysa siluroides; assembly: GCA_006030095.1. NCBI lineage: Eukaryota > Metazoa > Chordata > Actinopteri > Cypriniformes > Nemacheilidae > Triplophysa > Triplophysa siluroides. Next base: position 969,412 of record VCII01000170.1, on the reverse strand, counting down.
CTCCATTAGCACCTAAACTTCACTTATTAGATTAATACCAGAAGTGACGATAACCCCTCACCTTTGGGGACTCCAAAGAACGGATGCACTGCACAGTTTCACCTGAACGCTGACAAAATCACACTTTGCCACAGAATAAAGTAGATTAAAGTAGATTAAGGCTGGGATGAAATAAATTTTCAGTTTTTATGCTGCGAAGCGTACTACTGAATTCCCTGTTTGATATTTGTACACTTTTTCTATGAAACCACTTGTGCGTAGTATACAGTATGTGAATATTTAATAATTGTATATATTTCCTATAGAATGAACATGAATTGGGCTGTAAAGCTAATACACGGAGGAAGCGAAAACCACCTTTTTGTCTTTTCCTCAAAATGAATTAAAACAACATATCCATAACACGTTGGTCTCTCTTGGAGCTCCACAGAGTCTATCCCTATTATCTTTTACTTTTAAATGTGTTGTCCTCTCTCACCATAAGAACTTTATTATACAAACCTAATGAAAGTCATTTGAATCAGTTGGTTGAAGGGACCCTTGCAACATCCCGGCTCTCGCTTCACCTCTGATTAACTCCCACCTTGCTAATGTCCTAAAACACAACAGAAGACACATTAACAACTGATAAACACCTCTGGATAAAACTTCAGCCGCTTCACATCAGGGTGCCGTATTACTGAGGTCGGCAGGAAAGCCGATGTGTCTCCTGTGGAGCAGTCAGAGCTTCAAAAATGCAAACGAGTAAAACAAAAGTCATCCGGTGCGAAAACCCAGATCACCTTTTTGGACATCAAAGGCTCTGGATTGCTTAACACCCCGTTTCCTTCGGAGATGCGGCTGCTCACACGAGCGGGTAACCTTTCCACGCGCCGTTTGTTTACTGCGGGGACATGGAGAATGCGGTCGGCGAGTGCCAGAAATGAGCACCAGGCCGAACAGTTTGTATAAGTCAGCCGTGAATGATTACAGATTAGCTGGACTGGCGGAGGTTCAGCAGGACCCCTGATGGAACTCTAAAGCCGCTGGCATGATGGTCCGTCACACTGGAAGAAAACATCATTTGGGCCCGAGTGTGCCACACTCCAAATTATCGCTTTAATCAGCAAAAGTTAATTGCTGTAAATCATAAATTTGTTAGATTTAACAGTCTGTTAAACGGAGTTACTGATCACACAAAATTTAACACAATACCGCTAAAAAGTGTTCGGATATAAGAAACAGTTCACCCAAAAATGAAAATTCTGTCTTCATATACTCACCCTCAGGTTGTCCAAGTATGTATAAATGTATTTGTTCTGCTGAACACAGAGAAAGATATTTGGAAGAATGCCTGTAACCAAACAGTTCTTGGCCACCATTGACAACCAGTGAAGGAAAAAAATTTAGAGAATTTTTCTGATATTTTTTTATAGATTTTCAACATAAAAATGTAAAAACATTTTTTACTGTTTTTATTTTTACAGATTTTTTTTGTGTATTTTTGAAATACTGTCAAAAAAACTTAAAATTACAGGAATGACCACAAATTTACAAGAAAACCATGTAATTGTACGGGAAACACAGTTAATTTTTGGCTCAGTTCATTTTAGTTTTTTTAACAAGATTTTTTTTACAGTTTATTTTTACTCACCTTAAGGGTGAGTTAATGATGACAGAATTTTTATTTTGGGTAAACTGTTCCTTTAAGACACAATAAATGTCGTTGCATTATACAGTATAACAAATATTTTACCAAGTGTAATTTATGAATAAAAGTAAAATACAACTCAATCAATTGGTCTCCTTCACTCATTTTGTGGGAACAGGCCCTTCAATGTCTTAATACGTTTTATGACATGTCATAGCGACAAATGCACCAATAAATATATACATACAGTATATACACAAATACAGTAATGTTATCAGAGCATTAGAGGCTCATGATGGCAAATGCATCTTTCCATAACTGTTTGTAATTTTGCTCTCTCTCTCTTCCGCTCTCTCACACACGCACGCACGCACGCACGCACGCCACACACACACACACACACACACACACACACATACATCTGCAGTAACAGTGTCTCAGAGCAGTAGGTGTTCAGACAGGGAACGCAGAATGGTCTCAAGTAAATTATCACATTGGTAACTTGTCAGTAAACAGGTAAACTGCAGAGGAACAGGTGTCGGTGTAGGAACGAGCCCTTCACAATAATCACCTTGCAGGAAGGCATCTGTCGCAGTCGCGCAATAAAGACCACAGTGTGAAAATGTTAAACATTAAACTCATCAAACAAAACTCACAAAAGATATTTGAATGCGCTCAATGGCACACGGCAGGCCTACAAGCCTTCTCTTCAGAGACACGGGGCGTCAAACAAAAGAGAGATATGACACCATTAACAACACAGAAAACCATCAGACCCACGTGCAGATGAAGAGATAATGACACAGATTCTTATTAAGATCTTAATGAGATTGTTATGAACATCTCAAGTACCATCCAGAGGAGAGACCGGACACAGCACTGAACGCATCAAAAATAAAACGATTAAAACTTGGTTCTGGGTCAATTAAAACGCTCCAAATTTTGGAGCCGTTGAGCGGTACTTCATTTATAAGCAACACAGGGGCTTTCATGGGGTTGAAGGTTTGAAGCTGTGCGTCAGTCTCATTCAACCCATTTCTCAAAAAAAAGATATTAAAAACTCAAAACAAAAGTTCACATGTTTAACTCTCAAGAATGGATGTAAACATTGTAAATTCTGTTAAATGCTTTTATGGTTAGCTCAAATGTTTCTCCTAAAATTGCTTAAGAGAAATAAAAATAGAATCAAATGGTAAATTTAATGGGACATGTTTGAGTTCATACTGAGATCTTCAATAATATTGATTTTTTTTATTGCAGACTTGACCAATCTGAGCTGAGTTTGAAACATTGCTGTGATCTCTTCTGAAACTTCTGAAATGTATGCGATATCTGGCTCTTTTAGTACATTTGTTTTTGATGCATCTGCTCTCATTTAATCTCATTCATATAAGAAATAATAAAGATATTAAAGACCTGTTATTTTTCTTTCTTATAGGGGAGATTCGTGGGGGATGCATTTAGTAATATTGCTTGAATAAAGTTTTGACAAAGTTTAGTGTAAAAGAATAAGAAAAGTTATAGGTTACTTCAGGAAAAGTTATACTCCCTCCGTGCAGAAAACTCCCCAATGTTTCTGATAAATATGTACTTGTGCAGACAGTTTGCTGAAAATGCTACAAACCGTTCTCTCTTGATTCTAATCTCCCTCCCTCATGTTCAGGTAACTCTGGGGGTTGGTTTAAAGCACAGGTGCTCACCATCTCTCCTCTGAGTGTGTGCATGTATCTAAAACGTCTGTGTGTGCGTGTAAGTGTCCAGGTGCATCTTTGTGTTTATGTGTGTGAATCATCTGACCCATCCATATGGTCACCGGGGGGTGATGGAGCTGTCCAGGTGCACCTTGCGCACACGGCCATCGTGGGGGACGTCTGTTTGCACAGAACACTCGATGACCTTGTTGTTTTCACAATCATTCATCTGTGGTGTTGTGACCGAGTGTGTTATGTTTGAAAAAAATGATGCAGTAATTTTCAGCAGGAGTGGGCATGCTGTGTTTATATGTACCTTGTAAGTTCATGAGGCACATACAAGCCACGCTTCACTCCTAAAAACAGGAAACTAAAACAAAGCCTATCATTAAAAAAAATATATATATAAAGCATATGTCTTGAAGTATAACAATAAACAAAAAATATATTGCACAAAAAATATATTGTAATACAGGGGTTAATTTCACTTGAAATAAGATAAAAATCAGTACATATTATGAAAAAAGGTAACTTGACAAAGACTTTTGGTTAAAACATCTTTCACCTCCAAAAGGTGCGTGTATGTTCCAATACACGGTTTAAAAAAAAGAAATTAGCATAAATGTCACAATTGTTTGGTGTTCTATAATTTTTCGTATTGCTTTTCCTTACGTCTCTACTACCTACACCAATGTGTTTTTACCGTAAAACGACTTTGCAAACATGCAAAATATTTAAGTGTATTAAACAGGAGGTTGGGATTTTAAAAATATTAAAATGAATGATATTATTGATGTTGATTATTAAAACACTTAGGCCCGGTTTCATAGACAGGGTTTAGCCTAACCCATGCCTTAGTTAATTTAGGCTATTTATGGCGCTTTTATCAAAATGCAGTAGAAAAAAAAACATTACTGATGTGCACGTTGAAACAAAACAGTGGCACTATTTTTAGCTAAGACAGCTCAAAATTAATTTCAGTCTAAGCCTGAACCACATTTAATTGTTGTGAATCCACAAAGGAATTATTATATACATTTTTACCACCTGACTCTTAGGTCAGAATATAGATTCACATCATCATTTAGAAAAGCATTTTAGAAAGCGTCACAAAACATTTAGTCATTCAATGACATTGTTGTGTTTTAAACAGTATTTGTATACTGCTTGCTCAACATTTTGTGATTTCCTGCTACCTGCTTTGATTCTTAGTTATTTTACAATGACAGTTATATTTGTTACGTGGCTTAAGTGTCCAGACGTTTTTTGAGGCCGTTGCCGCAACGGATACAGAACAGCTCAAAACAACACATCACTTACGTTGGCCAGAGAAACAAGAGCTCAGAGACGCTGCGTTCAGTGATCAGACTTCCAAACAAAAGATTGTCAACCAAAGCTTTCCATATAAATAGGAAAATTAACCACCCATCTACCTCAGTGTGCGTCTCCAAGCCTGGTGTTTTTTATCACGACACAATCTTTCTCCTAACAGAACTCCTGCATATGAAGTCAGTTTCTAATATTGAGCATTTCTCAGGATTTATATAGCTAAGCAGTCTATCTTCAACCGAGCCAGACAGAGAAACACGATCGGTTCACACCAGCGCCGTCTCTCGTCTGGGTTTCGTCCACGACACAGAACTGTCTGTTGGGGGGATTCCGGGTCTCTCTCTCTACCCCTCAGATTTGGGGTTCAGAGGTCACGGCACTCATTGCCCTGGGTGAGGAGCAGGAAGAGAAAGATCTAGAACTCCTAAGAGGTTAACGCCAGTCTAGAAAGGTCACCTCCAGGACCCAGACGGCTTTTCCTGGGAAAACAAGTTTTGATGTGCGAGTGTTGACACGGATACGGAGGGAGAAGGGTACGAGGGTGTGGGTCAGAGCTGACACTCAAACCTCACACTCGGGTTGGGTGGATACTCAATATTCCACAGAGACCCCGTCTACGTTTTAGCCCTCAAACGTGCGAAGTCGTTTTCCGGTTTTGGGTTACATATTAACGGCCAGATGAATTGTGATGTGTGGCCAATATTGTGCTGATAGACGGCTGAAAGAATGGAAAACGAATAATAAATAATGAAAGAACAGCAGTATTTCTACAGGAATATTTTGATACGTCCACCTCATGAATTTTTTATCCGAAGCGATTCGCTCGCTGAAAGTTTCTATCACGTGCGAGTGTTTTATATGGATGCGTGTACGAGTGAGATTGTTGTCCGCGTGGGGAGGAAAAGATGCCCCAGATGTTGATATCGATGTTGTTTCTTTAAGTTTAAAGGAAGCTGCTCCCGCGGGTTTCCCTCGGGGTAAGACATGTTTTTTTTTCTCTCCACCAACCCTTCAGCTCCACACTTCAATTTAGCCAATTCTGAGGGATACGGTTTTGAAGAGGAAGACCACGACTCCATGACCGTTTCAACAGACTTACACGGCAAGAAAAATATCACAAAGAAGATTGATTTTTATATCTCTCACTAACGTCTGGAAAAAAAGACGAGCGCGTTCAAGAGCCAATTAAGGTGTGAAGGATGTTTGGTTGGTACGAAGTTTGAAAATGTGTCATTTGAGTTTGAAGGCCGGCTGTAATGAGCAGGAAATATCTATCAGATGTCGGGAGATGCTGGAGCATGAACGCTTCCAATCGAGAAAGTGGCCGTACTGTATGTGGACCTGTCATTCCTCTTCAAGCTCGTTGGCCTGATCGCTTCATGATGTGTACTGAAAGAGACTCCGTACGGCCGCACCGCTTAAAACCACAAACCCTGGCAGGCGGTCTGGAGAGAATTAAGGGATTTCCTGTAGAATGCACAGGCATCCTTAAAAAGCAGATTGAGGTGCTCATGTTTAAAGGGTTTAAAGGGGGGCTGATATTAAAGGTAATAAGGAGAAAAGACCACTGACAGAAGTCTGACAGGCCGATGGGAAAATCTCAGCGCTGTTGACTGTAGTAATCAATGATGTGGAAATACAGGAAGCAGATCTGTATCTCCAGACAGCTGCCTGAACCTGCTGCCCCTTCACTTCATTACATACCTGCTTCAAAATCAACATCTGATTCTGTTACTATAGACGCGTACAGAGCAGAACTATTTAAAGTCCCAGTTAAGTTGAAAATTACAATTCTGATTTTTTCGTGAAATATTGCAGGGTTTATAGTAAATAGCTTATCAATGTGGGTCATTTTCTTTTTTAAATTCATGTACCCCAGTTAAAATCTGAAATGGCTATCCATCTCAAATGATGTAAACTAGACGGCTTGGGCGGAGCATCTGTTAACTCCTCCCCTTCAACTGTCAGTCTGCTGCCAGTTTCATTTCAAAATCGACGCAACAGCTGTTTTTTTTATTTATTTTGAGACATTATAATTGAACAATTTATTTAGTACATTTATTAAATTTTATTATGTTAAACAAATTTAAATGTGTAAAATCAAGTTTACTTATTTATTTTGTGTTGAGACTACATTAATCATTTTTGTAGATATAACTACCTTGGCAGTTGATCTTTAGTTCCCAGCATGCTTTGCATATGACTGCATTAGGAAATACATTTTTCAGATTAACTGTCATTGAAACTTTCATTTTAGTGTGGGACTAGCCTTAAGGCTTGTCTGTGAAACCGGGCATAAGTGTTTTTCAGTAAAAAGAAAGACGTTGATTTATCTTTGGGATTTAGGAGAGTTTTGGTATTATTTTTAAGTTAGATTTTTTGAAGTGGTTATCGTCGTTCAGAAGAGCGGTGCTTGTGCATAGGCTGAGGGAGGCAAAATATTAGTCACGATTCATAAAGTGTGATATTTCACTATTGAGCAGTAACTGTGCTAATGCCAGTAAAGAGACCACCAGTCTATATGAAAGTAAGTGAACCGTGAAGAATGAGTTAGACACATGTTTTTGTTCAACGTAATGTTTTTTTGTTTGTTTACTTCAAGTAATATTTACTTCATATTTTAAATGTATTTAACAAGTAGAATTAAATGTATTCTGGTTAGTACGTTGTACTTGAATTATTGCAGCACATTTCACATGAAAAAAAATAATGCAAATTGGATTATATTTATTAAATTCTACAAGTAATTTTTTTCAGCAATAAAAAATAAAAAAATGTATACAAAAATCTGACTTTTTTAAGTATTATTAAAAAGTCATTTTTACTTGCTATTTCTTACGATTTAAAGGGATAAGGCACCCAAAAATACAAATTCTCTCATGAATTATTACCCCCCAAGTTGTTTCAAACCTGTATACATTGATTTGTTCTGTCAAACACAGAGAAAGACATCTGAAAGAATGCTCTGGAACATCATTAACTACAACAGTAAAGAAATTAAAATGGTAGTCAGAACTTTTTGCTTTCCTAAATTCTTCAAAATATCTCATTTGTGTGTTCAACAGAACAAAAATATACAATAAAATGACACCTCAATACAGAATGTTGCTTGTATGACTGGAACGTGCCAGCTTCCAGGACATGTTCTCCGCGTTCACAGCACGAGTGGCGACACGAGCAGCAGGCGTGTGTAGGAGGTACGAGACAAACATTTATAACCTGAGCATCTCTCACAGGAACCTCCTTCTATGGTTTCTCTCTCTCTGTCTGAATCATAAAGATCTTGCCGGATGATCAGAGAGTCCCTTCATGAGGTTATAAAGTCTTGTTATCCTGAGGGTGAAGTGTTGCCACTGTTGTTGTTGTGGTGTTGGTGAAGGCTGTCTTCTGCAGATCTTATTGGCTGCTTATAGGGGCCCATAAAGACAAGCGTGTTCTGTGTTTCATCTCCATGGCTGGCTTACAGGCTGATAGACAGATGAAGAGAGAGAAAGAGAGGGAGAACCTCAGGCCACCTTCTCTTTAATGTGGGTCTGAGGGGACGGAGGCAGCCATCGTATCTCTGATCAGCAAAGGAAACAGATCAAGTAGACATTAGCCAAACCATTGGTCCAGAGAGAAAACATTCTACAATGGTTTATAATCGATGATGTAATGCATGTGATTGGTACGTTTATGCATTTGGCAGATGCTTAAAGGGATAGTTCATCCAAAAATGAAGATTGTGTCATCATTTACTTACCATCAGGTTGTTAAAAACCTTTTATAAATGTCTTTGTTCTGCTGAACATAAAGGAAGATATTTGAAAGAATGTCTGTTGCCAAACAGATCACATCCCCCATTTACTGCCATAGTAGGGAAAATAAATACTACGGGAGTCAATGGGGGATGAGTTGTGTTTGGTTTCAAGCATTCTTCCAAATATCTTTCTCTGCGTTCATCAGAACAAATACATTTATACAGATTTGAAACAACTTGAGGGTGAGTAAATGAAGACAGAAATGTCATTTTTTGGGTGAACTGTTCCTTTAATCCAGGCAATTCAAAAGGTTTACGTTTACATTGTTTTACTACGTGTGTTCCCTTTGCTAATAAGCATTAAACATGTGTGCACTGTTTGTGAATGTTTCTTCAAATGTGGTTCTGAAGTGTGAGCAGACTCGCAATTTTTGCCTGAGAAATCTCACAGTCTTATATTCAAGGAAGGACCTCGGCTGTATCTATATGGATGAGAATATCACAGAGATTTGGGGCTGGGCTCTTTTGTAACCATCTAAAAGCCACCTAACAACCAGGATCAGAAATGAAACATGGCTCAGGGCAAGACTGACACTGCGCATTACATAAACGTCTAGATATTAAAGATGTGGAGGTCCCCATCTGGAAATGTTTGAAAATCCTACATTTTACAATATTCAGAACGCTTTACTGACTATTAAGCAAAGCTGCAATCGGTTACTTTTTTAACAAACAAATGCAAAGAGAGTACGTGAAGTAAACTGCAATTTTACATTTTAAACTGTGATGGCGATAGAGAGGCAAAAGTTGTGGATTGTACCTGTTAAGTATTTGTCATAAAAGGACAACATGTTTTTTTTATAAATGTCCTCATTAAGGCACAATGTGCCACTGATTGCAAGTGGAAAAGGATTATTTAAACACCCTAGTAACACCCTAGCAACCACCCCGTGCAACAGCATAGCAACAGCTATCTAGTTCAAAAACTAGTCCAAAAACGATTCTCTCTTTCTGCCAACTTTCATTAGTCATTTAAACACTCAAAGGTCAAGAAGGGCGGCCATCTAAATCGTGCAGAACTCCGAATCATCTCTTTCCAGGCCTAGCGGACGGACAGCTGCTGAAGGCCAGAACACGAGGAACAACCGACTTCAATGAACCAGCGTAACTAATGGGCAGAACACTGAACGTGCGATAAGAAGGACAGAACGCTCGCGCCTCTCGACCGCCGCTCCCCGAACGCGCTGCTGGCAGTCGCGTTCAGCCGCCACATGCCAAACTCTGTTAGCACCCAACGAAATAAATAAACAAATCGAGTCGGTAATCCCCTAAATTCAAGCTTATTCATGTTAAATCTGGACACGAAAAGCTCATTTCTGTTTCAACCCCTCCCCTCCTCTTACCACTTCCAGCGTCAGCAGTTGTTGTTTTGCAAACGGGCATCTTATGGCACACGCAGATATGCCGCTACATGGACAGCTTGTCCCGCTAAAGCCTGTTTTGTCTTGCTCCGCTCCTCCTCGTCCTCCAGTTTACGGCGTGTCAGAGCCAGCTGGCTTGCGCAGAAAGAGGAGAAATAAGCTCCTTATTGCACAGTCGAGGTATTTGCTTTGCGCCAGGGTTGAGGGTTCTCATTATACCATGTTCATGAGGCTACGAGCGCTAATTGGTCTTCCGCTGAACACAAAAAGGACTCACGAAAAATGTGACCGCCGGCGATATAACCTAATTAGGAAATTTGCCACCGCACGCCGGCCAGATCGGGCCCCGCTATTGTTCTAAGAAGATAAACAGGCGCACTGTACTTTCTTTTATATTCAACTATCAGCAAACGGGGAAGGTAGATGATAAAGTCCCCTCCCGATTTTAATGAATCCACTGTGTTTTTAACAAACGGATTTAACGCCTCTTCACAATTTATCTCTCGGCGAAACTGAGCTATAAAGGTCAGACAAAAATCCTTTAAGACGTTCATTTCGGTTATTATAATTGGCTGATTTTGCATTAGTCGTAACGCCGACTTTTCAACTTAATCTTTAACAAGTGCAATTATTTGTAAAAACATGAACAGTGTGTAAATGATAATGTTCTATGGCGTCATTCATTTACATTAGTTATAACATAAACTAACAATTTAACATTAAAGTTTTGTTGATCGTTGTTTATACAATTGTTGATTGTTTGTTCATGTTAGTTCATTGAGCAATAACTAAATGTAACATAATGTTTGATTTTATTTTATTACTAAATGTAGAATTTGTTTACAAATAAACGCTGTAGTGTTGTTTATATTAACAACGTGTAAATAACTAATGTTAGCAAATGGAACCTTGCTTTTATAAGATTTTCCTCTTAAAATGATTTTCTTTAGTAGCCCATGACATGTTGAAAACAGAGAAATGAAATCATAGGGGATGCGTCAATTTTTTTTTTTTTTTGTATTTTATCAAATTGACTGTAAAAATAATTTAAACTCAAATATTAATGTGTTGCTGTAACTGACTTGAAATTGATTAACCAAGTTTATTTTGAGTTAAAGTAACATAAAAACATCTGTCTGCATAAGTTATCGATCACATTTTCACAGTGTACCAGAACCATAACTTCGTTTCACAAAATTACGAACTTACGAAAAGCAAGCAGTGTAAGTTTTACTGAAATACATTGTCCAGGTCTCCACTGTTTCTTTTTTAAATATAGCTACTAAAAACAGTTTCTATTGATTAATAAACATGCAAAATAACATTTAAAAATCCAGATCTAAAAAAGGCCAGACAGATAATACAGATAGATAATTTAATTATAAGCAAGATTTTTACCAGCAGACGTCTGGTGGACTCAGAAGAGATGCTTTGTAGTAGACTGGTTTGATTCTCTGTCGTCCTATCAGCAGGCCAGCAACAACCCATCCAACACATTTGGACAAGAACCTATTGAAATAGTTTTATTTAATGTTAACAAAGTAAAAAGATTGACTTTTCTCACCCATATTATTATTACCAAAAATATTTATGATAGAATTCATCATTAAATTATAAATGATCAAAGGTAAAATACAAAAAATGAAATGACAGTTACAAAAATCTTAAGAGGTCTGAAGGTAATATTTAATGGCCACCTGCAAATAATGGCACACATTACCCAAATGCCTTTGCATGTCAACATGTTAATGAGAGTTTAACATCCTCTATCCCGACCAGCAGCTGAAAGCGTCCCAGTGCGCGTGTGTGTGTTATCATCTATTAGAATCTGGCTGCCTCTTCACCCCATATCCATTATCATTAGTGTGTGTGTGTGTGTGTGAGGTGTCCTGGCCCGGCCGTTTGGCTGTGGTGCTCTTATGCACAAGGGTCTTCGCTCCAGTGCAGTCGCCGATGAGCAACACCTGCTCCTGGCTCTCCGAGACACCTCTGGGCATCTCATGCAACACTTGTTCTGTCAGAATGCGACGCAGACTGCACCGCGTGCCAGCCGCTCCCGATCTGGAGACTTTCACACTTGTCCCCTTCGCACACACACACACACCGTCTCCCTCCGTCCATCCACCCCCTGTCTCCCCCCATCAGCTTTGGTGCGGGCAGTCGGCACCCTCCCCTTCCCTTGAGGTCCCGGGGACCCCAGGGGCCCGCCGTGGAGGGGACAGAAAGTGAAGTGGACGAAGCAGAGGCCCTTTGGAAGATTCAGTGAAGCGTGGCCGGGAAGACCCTGGCCGCCCAATGTCACTCTCTCTATGATATCCTTCGGTGCGTCTGGGCCGACCGCAGCTACCTGCATTATAAATGAGAGCACTTTTTATTTCCATCACAGACAGCCACACTGCATGTGTCCACACAACACACACAATACTCTTTCCTTTCTCAACGTGACAGCCAGACGCGTGCAATTCTGCAGACAGATACTGCAATGAGGACTGAATATGATCTCTTGGATGCTAATCGTATGTTAAGCGAATCACCCAAAATGGATACGACCCCATGTACTGACACTAAAGAGGGGTTGAGACTTCATCTCTTTTGTGGTCATCTATTTTGTATTTTAAGAAGGCAGAAATGGGGCAGTTATATTTAGCTTATAGGGATATTTCACCCAAAAAGGAAAATTCTGTCATCATTCGTTTCAAACGTGTATCGATTTCTTTGTTCTACTGAACACAAATGGAAAACACAAAGGAAGATATTTGGAAGAATGTCAGTAACCAAACATTTCTTGGCCACCATTTACTGTCTTAGTAAGGAATATAAATACTATAAGAGTCAAGTAGGGAAGAGATCTGTTTGGTTTCTGACATTCTTCCAAATATCTTCCTTTGTGTTTAGCAGAACTAATACATTTAAATAAACAGGTTTGTAACAATCTGAGGGTGAGTAAATGATGACAGAATTTTCATTTTTGGGTGAATTATCACATGATGTCATGAGTTCTCAATTATAGTTCCTTTATATTTCATTATTATTTGAAGGTAACATCATACTACTGCAAGATTATTATTATTCATAATACTAACTATTATTATTATTTATAATACTATGAAAAAAATATTAGGGCATTCGTTTATGTTATATTAATTAAATTTGCTATGAAGCTGAAGATGAACTGCTTTGAAAATTAAAATGAACCAAACAAAGTTACTACGAAAGTAACAAATATAAAAATCTTGATAGTTAAAAAATCCAAAAAATAACCATTACACTGTGACAGTTATCATCACATTTAACTCTACGCCTAAAAGAACCTTGTTGTTGCTTATTTCGTATCCACCTGAAACATTGACATGAATACATAATATATTTCTGATCAGCAAAAGAAACAGATGAAAAAGACATTTGCTGCTGGTCAAAAGATATGTTGTTAATATTAATAATAATTAATAATAATTAGTTAATTATCAATATAATTTCAATATTACTATGAATATGTATATGTATATTATACATTTATATTCATGCATTTAAAGGAATCGTTCACCCAAAAAATGGTCCCCTTTGACTTTCTATAGCAGGAATAAAAATGACTATGGTCAAGTGAATGGGGAACAATTTTGTGTGAACTATCCCTTTAAGCTTTTACCCAAACTGTGCATTAAGTCTGTATATTTTTATCAGCATGTGTGCTTCCTAGGGCTTGTACCAACAACCTTTGTGTTGCTAGCGCAATGATACCAACTAAGCCACAAGAACACGATGCCACAATGTTACACGTGCTCGCCAATGCAAATCCGTTAATATCATTTATAACAATTTGCAGCGTTTACCTCTGACAAACTCTCCAGACCCCCACGATTAGATCACAGACCAAAAAGGACGCAGGAAATGTGTTATGGCAGTGATCTGTAGAAAAATACCAAGAGGTGAACTAGGATATACAGTAGATTAATAGCCATGCTCTCTCTCGTCTGAGACCAACCTTCCGGGCCATTACTGCTCATTGTGGGACAGCAGAGGAATAATTGTATGGCTGGATGACAGACCATCTATCCATGGAGACTCACGGCTCCTGCAGGAGTGCTGCACACTATTAGGAACATGCCGCGAAACTAAAGTTGGAAAACACACCTCGTTCCTGGCTGGTTGTTTTTTAGGTCATTGAAAATCAACATGAACGGAGAGGATTTTCCTTCTTTTTCTGTTCGCTGATGGCCTGATGGATCTCTGGCATCAGATGCGAACGATGGTTGTCTTTCATTTCTCTTCCTTCATCTCTCTCTCGGCTTGCTGCTCAGGGTGTGCTGATAGGAGAGAAAGACATCTCTGAAATTGTCCATGGAAATGAGCAGTTTTGGGGGTCACTCATCTGCAGATGAAATAACTGTATTAGAGCAGTCGTGCTGTCAGATTTACTACTGTGAATCAGATGAACCACTGAACTGAGGTACATGTTTTTACTGCTCATATAACCACATCAGTCATGCTTTGACAGATTCATTCAGGATTTTAAACAGAGATTATTATCTTTATTTGATATTTTAAACACTGATTCTTTCTCTCTTTCTATTGCATAAATATGTTCGTTTCTTGTACTGAGATTTTTTGCATACTCTTACAAAAAAGAAAATGATTTGAGTGTGCTAAAAATAAGAAATTATATTTTCAGTCTACTTTTTATGTTCTTTCCAAAATCATACTTTATGTATTTCTCAGAAATAATATTACATAAAAATGAGCTATTATTACCAAGTATACTTAACACTTTTATAAACAAAAAGAAAAAGGGCTACATAAGTAGTATTGTAAAAGTACACTAGTACTACTTAAATAAAATTTACTTAAAACATATTCGCTTATGTAAACTAAAAAACAAAAATGAAATCTACTTAAAAATATATATATAATGCTTAGGCATACATGTAAAGGAACTAAAACCAAACCTAAAAATATACTTTAAATATAACATTTAAATATACTGAAAAATATACTTGAACTTTGCCTAAGTATACTTATAAAATGAGCTTGAAATAAACCTAAAATGAAGTTTAAAAAATAATAAAAATAGAATTATAATATATTTAAAAAATATAGTTGAACTTTGCTTAAGTAGACCCAAAACTTGAACCTAAAATGAAAAAATTATCTTGTTTTTTAAATGAACTCGAAGTTCGCAAGGGTATCTGCAGAAACATAAAACTGAAAGCCGTCATTTTTCAGTGTGGTCAGACACACTTTTATGAGTTTCCATATCGCCATAAAAATGAATCAAACCAACGTGAGAGGTAATAAAACTGAACCAGCAGATTCTGTACTAAAGCATGGATGCGTTGGATCTCTCTTTCAACGGCGAACCAAATAAGATGTGACTATTCGTCACAATGCATTCAATCACAGTTTATCTATCACTAAGTGCATCTTATTGTAAATATAGATGTATGAAAACCAAAGGATTCTCAAACACTGTGCCATCTGTTTCCATCCCATCATGCCACTGGCTAAGGAAGCCTGGAAGTTCACAAAAAAAGCGATTTCTTTAAAAGTGATAGTATTTACAAAAGGATATACATATTTTGTTCAAATGGATGACTTAAGGTACTTTCTGCATGTTGTGTTGGGACAGAAAAACACTCAAAGCACATTTAAAAGTACACACTTAAAGAAATGAGGTAAATTTGCAGTTCAGTATACTTCCTGTACATTTTTCCTACATTATTGTTGGTAATGCACAATGAACTACATTGAACTGTCGTAACAGAGATCAAGTTCCTGAGATCAGTTGTAAAACTCCATTTGTCTGTAGTCACTGTCACTCGAGCTTCCACCCTCACAGTCCGCGGCCTAATTTAACCGTAAAGACTGAAGCAAACACAAACATTTCTCTTCTTCAAAAGTGGAAGAGCTCTCGCCCTCCGCTGGGTTCGTGGAGAAGGATGAGATGGGAAAGAGGAGAAATAATAACGTGGTAGCCGCAGGTGGAGAGAGCGCGATCCCGCGGGAATCTCGGCGGTGACAAGCCATGTTGCCGGGAACGGCTGGCTTGCCGGAACTTTTCTCTCTAATAGACACAAATGGGCCCACTTCTCCGCGCTTTTATGAGGCATTTTATCTTGCGTTGGGAGCGCCGGGTCCTCCGTGACACACTCTATTGGAATCTTCGGGAACACTTAGGTTGGTAACGCTAAGAAAAAAACGTTTTTCACAGTCCCCGGCCGAACTTTCTGACATTGACAGTGTGCAAATTTCCCCCTATGATGCTTTCTAACACAGACGTGCTCGTGTCTGCATTTCTGATCGGACTCGAATGAAGATAAATCCGAACGACGATTCAGCCCAACGGGACGGCACGGAGTCTGGATTCAGGACTGGATTTCCACTCCAAAGTCTAAACCAACCTGGGACTTTCTTTTAGAAAACTCGCAAAACCTTTCTCGTGTTTGCTGATTCGACATGCTGGTAAAATATTGTGTTCTACATTGACGTGCACGTTACCTTTAGGAAGAGCTCTTGGAGTTGTTTTAGTTCAGAGACAGCTTGTTCACACCGCACCATTGGAATTGTTCTGCCCGTGTCGTATTTGCCAAGTAAAGATCTTTTTATTTATTTTAAGAACTGCTGATAAATAGTGAAAACAAAATCTTGTCCCACTACGTAGGTCCAGGACAGATTTTGCTGTTCTTGTCAGTTGCGATATAATGCTGAACTGTGCTCCCCACAGCCATCTTTTACTTCATTTTTAAGATTTTCTTTATAATATTGACTATTGATTTCAGACTTGGCAAATCTGAGCTCATTTTGAGACTCGATTCTGAAACTCTAATGGAGACGTTTGTGAGATTTCTGTCATTTTCCCAGGATAAATATCTGAGATGTTTTTAATCGTTCTACATTTAATCTCACTTATGCGTATAGAAGAAAAAAAATTGTATACATTAAAGACATGTCTGTGATTTTTTTATACCGTAGGCGCAAAGCCACAGCTCCAAGAGGTCATCGGCGCACAAGACTCATTCTTGCACTCAAAACAGCTGATCTAAAAAAAGATAACAAAATGGGGAATAGATAAATAAATTAACATTTTTAAACCGTTAACCATTTAGCCGTGAACTCAAACACATTAATCGAAAATGTAAAGATAAACACACAGTTTTGGCAGACACAGAACGGGCGAATGACCCCCGACTCTCCGGTGCACTGGATTCCAGTCTAAATTATGGGAACACCACAAGTACCACATCAAACCCATTTACTGTAAACAGGGAAAGATAATGTAACTTTAAAATGTAGCTTTCTCGATTCTGAAATACATTCAAGACATTTCGTTTTCTTGTTTTTTTTTCAATTTCTTGTTTTTTCATTAGATGTGTTGTACAGCTGTGGCTAAATTACAGGTCTATGCAGTAGAGCTCTCTTGAATGACAGGGAATTGTGTGTGTGTGTTTTGTGTGTGGATGGGGGGGTCGGACAGGCCTGTGGTCTTGCTGTCACCGGCTCTTAGCCATAAGCAAGGCCAGCCGTCAGCCAAACTAACAGAGGTAAACAATCAGACTTTACCATGTGGAACACAGTCTGTGTGCGCGTCTGCGTGTGAGCTCTTATTGGATTTTATGGCCTTGTCGCCTTTACTTCTATAAGGGCAGAGCAATTTTTAACCTGGTCACACTCTCACCATCTATTTTAATTGACCTCTCAACACTCTGATATTACTGACCGGCCCGAGACATGGAGAGCCTGGCGAAAACACTGCTACACTGCACGTAAACTGATGGAAAAATCTTTCATGTCAATCTGAGATGTTTCAGACATTAAACTATCCTGCTGTGTCTCTACTGGAATATTATTACTGTATATGTATGTTTAGTATAACAAACAAGTACAATATGAGGTAAGTCTTAGAGAAAAACATGTGGCATTGTTATTTTCGTGACAAATAAGCATGTGTTAGCCCTCATCCCTACAATCATTAGTAGCTTAAACTGTAATGTACAGTAAATGCATGTTGGATTTTTTATTGTAATGCATACAAAGATGCTGAATTTAATTTAGAATATTCTGACTTCAATAATAAAAAAAATCATTACTGTAGAATTGTTTTTTTACCTCACAAAAATGCAAATAATAGTTTCACATCAATTGATATTTTGGGGGCAAAATGTGCTTTATTGTCATGCATAATCATGCAAATTTTGTAAAAATAGATTTAATTATCTTCAATATTTTTATTTTTAAATGTACTATTTCGGACACGTTTGGTTACCTGACCTAAGCCTAAATTCAGGGCTGTATACTTAGAAAAGTATATAATACATGTAAAAAAATCTTTATGAATACATAAACTAAATATTACCAAGAAAAGCTGTTTCTTATATTTAACAGAAAAAATATCACAAATGATAATCAAATAATAAGGACCAGTTTGTTATTTTAGATCCAAATCAATATACAAGACATTATCAGAAATAAATAAATGCACGTAACAGACTGACTCTATGTTGGTTAAGGGCGTAATCAGCAGGATTTAGATGCGTTTGTATAAATGTCTGACTGACAGACTGCAGCGGTCATGAAGGACTGAGGTCAAGAGCTCCATCAGTCTGAGTGGCAAAGCCTTGACAAAGACCCTCAACAGCAGCAGAGACAGAGTCAGAGAAAGAGAGAGAGAGAGAGAGAGAGACCATGTGTGTCTATCAGTCAGGCGGCCACTGAAGCATCTCTTCAATCAACCTCCATTTACCAGGCCAGACCAAGTTTTCTGCTCTGCCTCCATCCTCATGGCCTGACAGTACAGCTGCCATTTATCCAGCACCAGCAGACCACACACACACACACATCCAGACATACACACAGAAACACAGACAGACAGACACACTGTCTCAGACACACAGATACACAAAACACACGTGCACCGACACATACAGAAACACCCACCGTCACAGTTACATACACACCCAGTCAATCAGACGAGCAGACACACAACCCCCCCCAGACAGACATCCGCACACACACACACACACAGTTACACACACAAATACACCTGCACGCACAGACACAGTTACACAGGCACAGAATGACATTAATCCACACATAAAAGAGAAACACACACCCATGCTCAAACACACACACATATGGGTTTCCATATTTTTGGGGGACATTCCATAGACGCAATGGTTTTAATAATGTACAAACTGTATATCATTCATATTCCCTAACCCACCCCCTAAACCTAACAATCACACAATTCTTGTTTCCTCATGGGGACCAAAAAATGTCCCCACAAGGACAAGGATTTTGGATATTGCCATCTTTGTGGGGACATTTTGTCCCCATACCGACCCTACCCACAGGTACTGACACAGATACACATACACACACCACACAGTCACACACAAAGTAATGAAGTCACACACAGTCACGCATGCACGCAAACACACACTTACACAAACATACTTACAAATACATTTGTACTGACAAACACACCAACCCAGTCTCAATGCAGTGTGTGGCATAGGCACGAAATTTGGAATCTATCGATTCGTGTTCATGGACACGGATTTCCCCTTTTTTCTTTTCAGTCAGCACGACCTTTTTCCGTGTCACTCATCACGACTTTCAACACACGGGTCGCGTGGTTGATTAATAACCCGATATCAAAAGAATAGCCGCAAAGGCAAATTTAGCTAAAAACGCGAGTTTGAGGGGGCAAAGCAATGACAAATGGCTACTCTAACCCGGCCCCTAAACCTCACGTCACCGGGGCAAAGTCAAATCATTACAAAACATACGAATGAGACAGGAAACAGGAATTCACACGGATGAGCCACCTTGTAAAATAGGTATGAACTCCCATCAGATTGCGCTGATATATATTTATACATATGAAAGACACCGAGTATTAAAGTACGTTAGACTGAAAGTCGTGCTGGATGACACAAAAAAGGGGGAAATTCGTGTCCCTGAACACAAATTAATAAATAAAATTTCTTGACAACGTCACTAATTCCCTTAAGACTGTGTTGCACAAACACACACAGAAGTCACGCAACATCATGCAGACACGGTCATACACGCACACAGACACCTAAAGTTTTTATAACACAGTATTTCATCACTTCAACTGCCCCACTGCTGTTTGTTTTTACAATTGATTTGCAACAGACACTGATGCGCAGCTCCATCGATGAAAATCTCCACACGGCACGCGTGCAGACCGCAGGTCAGAAACCAGGAACCTCAACCATCAATGCATGCCTTTCAACCTCATTTCATTTCACAAACTTTCTTTACAAATAGAAAAAAATAAAAAACTTTCTTTCTCTGAGGGCTACTACCTCACAATGTTCTCAGGTCTGCTCCTCTGTCACGAAAGTTATGCCAACTTTAAAAACTCTCTTCAAAGGAAGACTGACAAAAGAATAACAAACACGCATAAAGACACCTGAGTTCCACCCCCAGACAATGAATTCACAGTTTTCTCCTTCGTTCTCGGGGAAAAAAGCGAAACGCCGACATCAAATATTCATTCTGAGGGCATAAGAAACTGTAAATTATACATCCTTCTTCTGTGTATTTAAAAATACGCCACGATATCATTAGCATTGATATTTGGGTACAAACGACAAGCGCGTCCCGCGTTCACGTGGCGTCTGGTCCTGAGATTTCCTTCTTTCAGGTTCCCCCTCTAGCACGCTGTCAATGGCGCGTCTCATTAATGTTTAAAGCCGAGGCTCTTTTAATTGTCAGGCCGCTGACAGGTTGATGGGAATTATGCTGGAAATTAACTTTCCGCTGTCATGCATAATGTAATTTGGGAGGCCGTTGTTGATGCTCAGGAAGATTGAGGCGACCCTGGACGTCAAGCGCGGAAGATATTATTTCAACTTTATTTTAAGTCCTTGCGAACTGAGGATCTAGGTCACGAGTGACAGGTAGATCTCAGACGTGTCGCACTCGAAAGCGTCTGCAACTTTCAGATGAGTACAGAGAGAAAACATACGAGATCGTTTTTATGGAGGTGTAATTAGAAACTAGATTTTAGAGTTTTAAAGGAAAGCCAAAAGAACGGTGCTAAAGTTTTAAGTAAGTTTCTATGCCATGTAAATAAAAAGCAACGGAGGAGACTTTTATTCAACGTTTCCAGTCGCATGTGTGAGAGAATCAATTCAATTTAATTCAAATTCATTTTGATCGTGCTTTGCAGAGAAAACAAAGCACAAAACAGAAAAATAATTATAAGTATTATAGTAATGTAGTAATTATAAAAAGTATTATAAAGTATAATTTAAAGTACCAAAAGGAATGTATATATGTAATTTGAACACTTTATGTTACAAATCAATAGCAAACAAAATATTTAAAGGGACAGTTCAGCCAAAAATAAAAAAATCTTTGATCATTTACTCATCCGTACGTCATTCCAAACCTGTATGACTTTCTTTCTTCTGCAGAACACAAAAGACGATCTTTTAAAGAACCAAACAACACTGGCCCCCATTGACTTTCAAACCACTGAGACATTTCTCAAAATATCTTCTTTGGTATTCCACAGAACGAACATAACATGACATAAGGGTGTAGAACTGAAGACATCAATTACATTTTTAGTGAACTGTCCTTTAAGGAATATTAATACAGTGTTCCTCAGTGGGTCGTGGCTTCGATCCCCAGCATATGCACTTTGGATACAATGAAAGCATCTTCCAAATGAATTATTGCAATAAAAAATTATGAAATAACAACATTTGGTTCCAAGAACAAACTAGATTATACAACAACACCTGCAAACGAAACCAAACAACTGTTGTGTATAAAACAATCAAGAATGTGCTTCCCTCCTAATGAAACTAAAGGTAACAAAAGCTATTGGGTCAAGGTACAAGGCCGTGGAATACAACCACACAGATTAAGACTTAAAATCCCACCGAGGGTCTCTCCGGCTCTCAGTGAGCGAACGAGAAGGCCTCTGACACGTTACCCTTCGTCGTGTTCATTTTAGCATCAAAGTCGTACCCCACATGCACGCCTGCGGCTCGCCGTGTCGTCCCTCCCCCCGCCGATGCCGTCTGACTCCTCTGCATTCTCCTGTTTATGAATGATTAATAGATGACAGATCTGTTTTAGAGACACATCATGGGCTGAGCTTTCCCCGTGTCACATTTGACATCGATGCCACAGGGAGGAGAATCAGCCTCTCTCTCGCTCTCTTCTTTTTTGCCGGGTGACAGTTTAAAGATAAATCATTGAAAGAAAACGTCGTTTGCTTCTCAAAACTACATCTCTCATGTCTTCAGACCGACCAGACAAAGTCCTGACAGAGGAACATGCCATGTTAGGTGTGACGGAGGTCAGATCAGGAGATTGAAATGATCAGAAATGAAACTTTACTCACCGTGGTGTTTTTTGCTTTGTTCAAATGTTGTTTCTCAGACTTTGCTCTTTCATCGCTCAGGAGATTTGATAGACAAAGTTGATGCTCAAATGAAACAGTCTCTGACGTTTCTTCTAAAATTGAGACATGCTTGTAAAATGCTTGTAGATGGAGGAGTAAATTTGATGAGAAATGTTTGAGTTCACTTGGAGATCTTCAATAATATTCACTTTGGATTGCAGACTTGACCAATCTGAGCTCAGTTTGACACATTGGTCAGATCAAATGGAGTTGGGTGATGGACCAGGCTACTTACAGGTTATGAAGAATTGCATGCTGGGATTGCATAACCCCTAATTTCTCTTCTTAAAGCGTGTGACACAAACTTGACACTAATTAATAATGCAACGTGAAAAAGATCGAGGACAACGACAATGCAATTAGACACAGTCTCTCTCTCCAACATTCTCAAGGAACGAAAGAAGCGTTTCGATTGAACCATGGCCGCACATGACAGCCTTGATGTGTTCACATACCATAATGACACAGCCTTTAACAGCACAGACGGTTCATTAGAAGACCAGCCTTCTGAACGTCTCCAAAGTTACGCCGCTGAAGGGTGCGTCATGTCTCCGAGATGTTTTTAATCTCTTTGTTTTTGAAATGAAGTGAATTTGGCAGACCAGGCTATCGGAACATTGCCTCTCTAAGTTCCAGCGAGGCTGTCGGGCCCCCGGGGGCTCGCCGTGGCGCTGACAGATAATTGCTAATTGTTCGAGGCACAACCTGGCACAATAACGGCTTCGCTCGCGACCCTTCTGATATTCCCGTCTTTCTAGTCGCCGTTGGTTTTTTTCCCTTTCGTGAGATGCTAAAACTCTAATAAGGCCACGGTGGCGGCAGCCGCTTCGAATTTGTCCTCTCGAATGTTATTAAAACACAAGATTTTCTGCGCTGATATATTTTTAACCGTGTTAATGCATTTTTGACGTGTCACTCGCTGACAGCACAGCCATAGTGTGCGGCGAGCCACCAGGGAAATTTACATGCATTTGAATTTGCACTGCCAAGTCCTGCCATCTCCCCCTGACAGCATCTTTAGCTGGGTGATAAGTTAATCTGGATCCAGCTCAGACTCTTCTGTGGGAAACTCTGTGTGCTCAAACCATTAACTGATCCTCAACCAGTGACGCTACATAAAACAGCTTCTACATAGTGCAAACAAACAGAAAGAGCACAGGAATGAGAAGAATTGTGTTGAGTCGCTGCTCTGATTTTAGACACTGGAGCATCCGCAGGGATTGTGCTCGAATGACAATGGAGCCTGAAAATGAAAGTAAAGAAGCAAATGGTTTATTTCATGACAAATAATAATCATAACGAAACCAACTGAAATTAATAGTCTTCAACATAACCTCAAACACAGTAATTCTTCTAAGACCAAATGATCTTGATGATCTTAACCAAATGATCCTGGACAAAACAGGTTTTCCAAGTAAATCTGGCAATGTTTTTTTTTACAGATTTTATGTATTTTCTGAAATACGGTCAAAAACCGTATTTGTATTTTACAGGGAAACCTGTTATTTTACTGTTTATTTCTGGCGCCCCAGCTGCGGAAAGCTGCCAGAAATTTCTGTTTTTTAAACAAGATTTCTTTTTTACAGTTTATTTTTGAAATACGGTCAAAAACTATAAAATAACAGAACAAGAACAATGGGGAAAACTATTGAATATATTTCCTTATATCCTATCATTCAATTTTACAGAAAAAAAAACTTTTACGGTATTTTGTAAAATTTTATGTAAACTGGAAAATCACAATGTACTTTTACTACTTTGTATAATAAATCCAATCCATCTTATCCACTTCCGTTTGACAGCTGTACACTTTTTTGTGTATTTGAACAATTTTATCCTTTATGTATAGTTTAATATTTCCTTTAAAAATAACATTTGAGAAAAGTGTTTATATAAAACATCAGTTGTGTTTCATTTAAGTATCACCTTGGTCTCAGATGTTTTCCATAAAATGTGTAGTAAAAATAAAACCAAACTATTTAGACTATTGTTAAAATACATAAATGAATTAAAGAGTCAGAAACCACACAAATGTCTCTAAAGAACTGAGCTCAGATTTGTCAAGTCTGCAATTAAATTTCTATATTATATACCATCTCATAATGAACTCAGAACCCAAAAAAAGATTTTGTGTAAATTTGATGAGAAATGTTTGAGTTAATTTTGAGATCTTCAATATTCACTCAATAATATTATTTCTTACTCTTTTCCTCAGGAGAAATATATGAGACACAGATAAGACTTGAGCAAAAATGAACATTTGCTCACCATTTGATCTCATCGATGTCTAAGAGAAATCATTGAGATATTAACGAGATTGATTAAAGAGTTTTTTCCCATCTTACAGGAATAATTTAAATAAATCTTTAGAAAACAGACAGAGAGGTTAGACACCACATTTAATTTTAAATAAAATAAGGCTATAAAGAAAACAAAAAAATATTAAAAAAACACTAAAATTGATAATAACCTGAACTCAACTCATGTAAAATTGTGCTTCTTGTGAAAAGAAATGCTGGATTCAGTGAATCAGAACAATGTCAACATCTGCATGTCACTCAGAAATGGCGTGTCCGCTGGGTATTGGGCTTTCTGAGGTTAAATCAGACTGACAGTGACCGTTTTCAACACTGTATACATTTTCACAGCCCGAAAAGAAAGAACAT
Source organism: Triplophysa siluroides (assembly GCA_006030095.1). Lineage (NCBI taxonomy): Eukaryota > Metazoa > Chordata > Actinopteri > Cypriniformes > Nemacheilidae > Triplophysa > Triplophysa siluroides. Next base: position 944,491 of record VCII01000170.1, on the reverse strand, counting down.
TTTCACCTCATATCAGGTGGTAACTCTGCTCAGAGCACATAAGACACATCAACAAAGAGAGAGAAAGGATGAGAAAACATTGGATGCTAGTTGGTGACAAAAAACTTTTATAACAAAAAAACAAAGGTGGGTTTTCGGGTGTCTGGAGGTGTTGAACCGCCTGCTTCCAGGGGGACCCGGTAACCCCAAAAAAGCTCTGGGGTCAAAGGTGAAAATAGCCCCCCCTGGGGTCAGCGCCAAACTTTACACAGCAAATGTAAAACAGACCTCACAGATGAGACGCAACCTGATCGGCCAGTCAGAGGTAAGGAAGGAAACGTCTCTTTCTCTGGGCACACGGGCGAGTTTTGAGAGGTAAACCAAACACAGACTCACCCTTGTGTTTTTCAGTAGTTGTCAGTCGCGAGGAAGCCGGCGCGATGGCGAGTTCTTCCATAAATGTCGGCGAGATGCAGGATAGACAGCTAGCCTCACGAGAGGCGGCATTTCATCTTTCCTGGAGTTAAAGTACAATTTGGTTTGGCTGACGGTGAGCGCGTGGGGTGGGGGGAGATGAGTCTTGCTGGGACCGTTTAACACTTCACTGGCCTGGTGAGAAAGACGAGCACATGAAAAGAAATCAATTAGAAGTAACAAGCAAGGCCTTAAACCGCCGTCTTGCACACACACAGGCCAGTGAAGAGGAACAGAAGAGCAAACGCGGCGGCGAAACAAATACTGCTGCTGCTACTGACCATTTACAGTCAGTTTCTCTCCGCTGGACACATGTTGTATTTTCAGCACATTTTTACACATGCTTAGCCACGTCAGGAAAAGTATAATAAAATTTAAAATGTTTCATTATGTTAAATTACAAATTAAACTTTTTGTTTTCTTTGCCATTAAAAAAAATCACTTACTTTTTTGTAAAAATCAATATCAAGGTTTTATGTTTATTTCATATGTACTGCACACAGTCATATGTCAGTGGTGACACATAAATTACTGTACATAATTTGTAGTCTCACAATTAATATACTGATAAAGTATATATATTTTATCATTATATATATGGATAAAAACCATAACAGGCAGATAAGAAAGAAAGAGAGAGAGAGAGAGAGATCTTTGTTTGTATAGACTGATGTGTATAGTTTTTATAATCTCATATTAATTGATCTATAAAATGAATAGAATAACTTAAAACTTAAAGTTGATTAAAAAAAGTTAATGGAAATATTTTTTAGATTAATTTGTATTAAAAAACATTAAATGTTCAGCCATGTCAAGATTTGTTTTATATTATCATCATCATTATTATTATTATTAATAACAATATAATACTAATAATATTAATAATAAATGTGTATAAAACATTTTATTAATTGTTATATACATTCATATAATGCTAATCTAAAATCTTGACATTTCTAAAACAAATTCCGTTTTCATTAGATTTTAGACAAATGATAGTGATTCTCCAGCTATATTGAATCTAATATTAAAACACACACTTTCCCTACGGGGCCTTTTGCCCTGTTGTACCCTATTGTGCACTCTGGGATAACAGATGATGTGAATGAATTTAGAGAATTATAAATGTCCTTTCTTTCAGGGCTGTAATGCCAGGGGAAAGATTTAACCCAGGACATGGCAGTGACACCGCTATAGAGCACCTTTACTACAGTGTATTCTGCACCGCAGGACATTATAGGGGCGACTGCATCTGTCTTCTTAGCTCCCACAGTAATCTGTGTTGTTTGACACGGGTCACTTCCCACTTCACACGTATGCACTGCATAATTGTGTATTAATTAAGGTGGACTAGGGGCCAGCCCTCGCAGGGCCAATTGCAGGGACCCCTGTCCCTCTCCGGGGGTCTGACAGATCCCCAGACACTTGTTGAGGATGAGCAAAGGTTTTGAACCAGCTGTCCCGGACAGAGTCTCGTCGGACACGTCAACCCCCACTGCGTATAAAGGACACAGTCTCCTCAGGAACAAGAGACACGGATAATACAGCTATCCAGAGTGACCGCAGGGTGAAGGGAACACAACGGGGCAGTCAGGAGGCGGAGTTTGACTTGTGATGTCACAGCCAGAAATGTTTCTCTAAACTTGAACTTATTGATTCAAAACTTACCTCAAACTTTATACAAATAATGTTTCTTGTCTTGTCCTCATTTTATCAGTGCAGAGATTTTCAATTGTGCAAATGAATTGTTTTATATGAATATCGCAGATAATTAACCATTGCACAGTATTTACACAATACAGTCATCACATTTCGCTGTTCTTATTTTATTTCAATGTGATTTCAAACAGCAAACATGTTTTGTCTTTAGAACCTTTTCATTAAAAATAAGATCTTGCCAAAAGGACTTTGCCAACTGGCTGATGCAAGCAAGGCTACACAGAGAATTGAATCACGTTGTTTAGGTAAACTCACGTTCACATCTGGATTCTTTCTGGAACGGATGCCCTCTTTTTACCCTCCAATCAGCTCCTACAGAAACAAGGATAATTCCCGCCCACAAACCTTAAAGGATGCAATCAAGCCCTGCCAACAATTTTTGAAAGGGAACATAAAGCCCTGCCCACAAATCTTGAAAGATACACCTAAGCCCCACCCACTTCGTAACAATTAATCCCTACATTTTTCTCAATGAATAACCTGTCACATTTAAGAAATGAATTGATCATTTACAATGCTTCAAATGTTTAAATTAGAAGTGATGCAAGTCAAAGGAAACAAAATTAAAGAGCATGGCCTGACCCACACATGAAAAACCCTTTTGCTCAGACATCAAGAATAAAAAACAGGACAAAAGAGAAAAAAATGAAGGGTGGAGAGACAGAGGGAAGCATGAGTCTAGTTCATTTGATGCAGTGATACGGTCTCAAGTGCATGTGTGCCCTGAGGGCTGAGACCAGGGCGAGAGGAGCTGAACCCCAGAGGCTGATCTCCAATCTCCCCTCTGTACCGTCCACAGCAGCTGTTGTACCATTAGCCTCTTCTCCTCTGGAGCTCATTACAGCTGATCAATACAGGCCACTGCTGCCCATCCTCTAGCCAGCAGAAATTCTCTCTTTCTTCTCCGTGCAAGTCCAACACATGGCACCTTCGCTATCCATCTTTATTTGTCTCTCCCTGCTCTCTCTGTCGGACAGGTTCTTCTCCAGTTCTCGCTCGATTCTTTAAACAAGCATTTTCTTTGTCCGCGCTTATTTTTCTTCTGCTCTCTCAATACGGTATTTATTTTTAATCCAAAGTCGCTCGTAGTTCATAGATAGATGACAGACAGACAGATAGACAGAGACACAGTGAGTGGTAGAGAGACAGTCACAGACACATATGATGCAGAGAGACAGACAAACAAAGATACAGAGGCAGACGGACAAACAGGCAGACAGTTACACAGAGAGAGAGGGGTAGACACATGCACAGAGACAGACAGATACACAGAGACAAATGGGCACACATACAGACACAGAGAGAGAGACAGACAGATAAAGAAAGAGAGACAGACACAGACAGAAACACAAAGACGCAGGCAGACTGACACACGCTGACAGGCAGAGAGAGAGAACGACAGATACAGGCAGACAGACAGAATCACAGAAACACAGACAGGCAGAGAGACAGACAGAGAGGAAGACAGACAAGACGACAGATACATGGATACAGGCGGACAGACAGACAGACAGAAGACAGGCAGACAGACATACACAGAGAGACAGACAGAGAGGAAGACAGACAAGACGACAGATACATGGATACAGGCGGACAGACAGACAGACAGACAGACATACACAGAGAGACAGACAGAGAGGAAGACAGACAAGACGACAGATACATGGACATACAGACAGAACGACAGATACATGGATACAGGCGGACAGACAGACAGAGGCAGACAGACATAAACACAGATACACAGACAAATAGTAAGATTGACAGAAAGAAAGATGCTCAGACACAGATGCAGAGCGAGAGACCGATACAGACAGACAGAAACACGCACAGAGACAGACAGACTTCTCTGGTCAACTCTTCTCCTTGCAGCAAGTGTAATATTCAAAAGTGAAAAAACAAGATGAATGGAAGCTCATTGACTTTGAATACATTCACACATTCTCTCTCTCTCTCTCTCAATCTCTCTCCTTATGCATCTCTAGAGAGAAAGAGAGAGAGAGAGAGAGAGAGAGACAGAAAGAGGGAGGGAGATAAAAATAAAGATATGCATGATGTGGACAGAATGTTAAATGTCCATTTGTCACTCTGGATAATATAATCAAACTGAATGATATTTCCTTCTCTTAAAAGCATAATGAGATGGATTTAATACTTGGAAATTAAGTATACTGGCCTGTAAATAATGGAAGAGCAGTGAATAAAAGCTCGTGTCATTTTTAATAACGTGTAAGCAATTTGATCACAAACGCTGATAGATGGTGCGTCGCGATACCAAATATATACGGTGATGTGGACCTCTGTTATTATGGGATCCCTACGGACTGCTCTCAGAAATCACAGCCGAGACTGTAACATATAACACGGACACAAAAGCAGACAATATGATGTGTCGTAAAAGCCAGTTGTTCAGGTCAAAGCATGTAAATTGACTATCATGACCAGGCCAAGATCGAAAGCTCCTCTATGGGCTGAATTCATTTAAACCCATTTTTGGGATCGTTCACACGGCAGGAAAGTCAAACCGCTACAATCCCGTGAGTTAAATTCACAGATTCGGATACGAGAGAAGCGTTCTGACATCAGCGATGAGAGAGCATCCCGTTTTTTTTTTAGAGGATCCTATTAATCTGTGCAAAACAAAACGCACAGCAAAGCGTCTCTCCGTTTATTTGACTTCAAATTGGAGCTTTGAGGGAATCGCAAAAAAAAAAAAAAGAAATCGAGAGAGAGAGGATTGAAAAAATGACCTGCTGGCGTGCGAGTTTGTTGCTGTAAGGTAAGTCCTGCTTATATTGAAGCAAAGTTCTGAAAATAAGCAAAGAACAGATTTATTGATTTTTGGTAGAGTCTGGGTGTTGAAGAGGGGAAGAATAAAGAACTGCTCTTTGCCCGATATGTCCAAATGACGTCCCGCGGGAGACGCTTAATGGTGGGGGCGGGGAAGGGGGGCAGGTGCCTTGCCTGTCTCTCGGATAGAACTGCCCCGAGGCTAGAGCTAATGGTATTGGCTGAGCCTGCTATAAGAAGCTCACTTCTAATGGCCAACTTTGTGTGTGCCAGAAGACAGACAGATATCGATTGGTCCAAATGCCCTTGAGTTGGCAACATCTGAAATGAAAATCCACCACGCAAGCAGAAAGTTTCTGCAAGTTATGTTTCAGGAATGCAATGTGAAGAGAGGGGTTTGTGGAGGGGGTACAAAAAAAGACAGGGATATATATAATATATGCTGCACCCCTCGTTTTGCTTCTTCCCCCCTTTTTGTCTTTTCTGTTTCGGGAAAAAGGGAACATTATCATACGAGTGGAAAGGGATCATTTCCACGTCTTAAGCGGATGGAGAAATTCTCTCGCACGCCCTCTAAACGCTGCCAAAAATCTTGCCGTACGCTACCGAGACCACATCACGTTTAAAGCGTTAAATGTAACATCAATGCAACATTAAATGGCACTGTTAATACATCAAAAATGATTTTGAAAAGGCAACACAGTAACACAACTCCGGTTTGTACATGCAAACTGACTTCAACTAAAAGTGCAAACAATTTTGCTGATAAATAAGTGTTAAAGGAGTTCAAAATAAGACTTATTCATTTTTATTCCTACCTTGGAAAGTCAACGGGGGCTTATTTTAAAGTGGACTTCTCCTTTAATGTAACTTTTTTCTTGAGTAAAACACAAATCATAGCTGAACAGAAACATTACCAGGAATGTCACATGCCAAGGGTAACTTCCTCAAAAGTCCCAAAATTGTGGCACAAAATTTCAACAAATGTAGTTTCTTGTCTTTTATTCTGAACTTAATTCATCATTTATGAAGCAAAACCTCAAAAAACTAAACTACAACAAAGTTAAAAACAATTCAGCAGTTTGAGTCGATATTTTCTGGGCTAATTTAACCCAACGGTTGGGTGCATCTCTTTTTGACCCAATGCTGGTTGAAAATAACCCAGCATTTTTAAGATTGTAACAACAAAAACAGCATAAAAACAAGCAAACGTTATTCCTACAATATTCCTACAACTGTAAATGCAAAGCATGCTGGGATCTCACAAACTCGGAAACTTTATTTAATTGAAATTGAAAAAGAGTCTTTTTAATTCAAATGCCCAACAAATGCCGTATGCGTGGTTTACCCGTCACACCAAGTCTGTTCCTTTAAATATATCAATTACAGTCAAACACCTGCTCTGAAGCAATAGGTAAAAAGACTTTTACATTACATAACTTAAATTCACTCTGATGTCCTTCACTCATCCCTTAGCCAGTTAAAACCGGGGTACTTGCCAAAAAAGCAGCGTAGCTTCTGAATACAGTGTTTTAAATGGAAACCAAGTGGATTTGAGGGCAGGATTTCATTTTCCATAAATTACACGAACACCACAGGGCCATGCAAAGCTGAACGGCGCTAATCAGGCGTCTGGGTTCGAGCAACAACACAGATTAGGTGGAACAGACTCCAAGTCCCAAACCAATCAGAAAGCATCCAGAGACATGACAAAATGAAATAAAAACGGCTGAAAAACATAAACCGTTAGAAAAACACTGTAAAAAATGAGAATTGAATGCAGACATGTGACATTATGGGAAGGGACAGATATATTCACCCAAAGCCACACAAAGACATCCGTCCCTGTGTGAGTTCAGCATCAATCCCTCAGTAGCTGTAAGAAGGATTCGGTGTCCATTATTGAGTGCCAGTGAAAAGCTATTTCATTTGATGCATGTGTGTATGACTTTGAAACTCATAAGAAAGAAAAATTACACAATTTTTTCTCCCCCTTCCGTTTCACTGTATAGGGATGGCTATAACTCACAAAGTTTCTGTGTAATAATTGTTTTTGTCCTTTTAAGAGGTCAGGAGGTAACAGAAAGGGCACTTCCTATGAAAAAAGATACAAGTAAAAAATGGAAAATTCTTTAAAGTTGTAATAGCCATTTGGTATTTGGGTTATTTACAGCATGGCAGAAAGACAAGCAAATAATCCCATTCTAGTTGTGTAAATCATAACTGCTTTTTGACATTTTACAACAAAAATCCCCAAAATATGTTTCACGAAACATTATTTCTCTAACACTTATATGAACAATTCATTGATTTTTTCATTAACTAACAATAAGCACAAATATAACAATTTGTTGATCTTTGATGTCTGTTTTCTGTTCGCTCACTGTGTATTAACGAATGTTAACAGATTTGATCTTTTAACAAGTTTAGGTTTTTTAAATGTATTAGTAAATGAACATTTAAATAAATAAATAAAATGCAAAGTGTTGTACATTGTTAGTACTAATCTAGGGAACTAATGTTAACCAACTGAGCCTTATTGTAAAGTGTTATCAGTTTATCAATAACTACAACCCTTTGGTATAAACAATCTGAAAAAAGAAAAGAAAAAACGAAATTTCAATTTGCATTGCCTTTGTGGTACAAATCATAGAGAATATTTAAAAGAAAAAAGCCAAATTCATAAACATACCTGTGAAGGTTATCTTCCCAGGGTCATACGGTCAAATTCACTTCAAGATCTTATTAAAGCGTTTTGGAATCATATCACCTCTGCTTGACTGGCGCTTGATGAAAGAGCCTCTGAAATCCACCCAAATCAAACAGGAGCCACGCGGGCCTCATTCAGACTTTAATTGTTTTATTTAGATCTATAGATTTCTAAGCACAGCGCTTCCAGTCTCGAGAGATCTTTTTAATGAAATATTCAGTTCAAACACTCACGGACCACACAGAGAAGTGTGTGTGCCAACGCTTAAGGCGATGGTAAAGAGGATTGGGTACATCAAAGTGATCACAAATCTTCGCACTGGAAACCGGATTAGAGCTGGTCAGATTAGCCCTAAACACTGGAAACAAGGTAAATACTGTCACATACACTCACGCAATGTACCATCCGCGCAAATGCCTTTTTTCCAATCAAATAAAGCGCTCCGTTGTGGTGCGTGACAAAAGCGTGCGTTCAGGGACAATCCTGTTTGCAGCACAGCCGAGAGAACAGAGCAAAAATACAACGAAGCGAGAAAAGATCCAACCTGCAATGTTAGGCTTTAAACAGAGATGGCGATATAGAGACAGAAGTCTAAAACTGTTTTTGTAGTAACTAAACTACAAAATGTCATGATTTTTTTGAAGGTTACTAAACTGTATTTCTGCACACAAAAGCAGGGAAAAGATCAAACAGCGCAATGGAGGAGAGAGAGAAACGTCAGGAAAAAAAGAAAAGCGACTATCCTCCTGGTGATTCCCAGTAAAATTCTCAAAATGGGAAAACGTTGCAAAACATCACTTAAACGCGGGCATGTTCGGCATTTACTGGACTCTGATTTGGTTTGCTCTAAGATGTAACGCCGAGCGCAGAGTGCCGCCGGGACGCAGATTTTCCGCTCGGTCTCATTTGACAACATTTAACGTTTGAGCAGGAAGGCGCGGTGGCCGGTCTCCTGATCAAATATTGGACATCTCTGTTCTCCAGGAGGAAGAGCAAGGAAATACGCTCTCACTTCGCCAGACGCTTGTTTTTTCTGAAAGCTAACAGGCTCCCTCTGAAACTACTCTTAGGAGTAGTCGAGTTGGCCTCGTCTCAACAGGAGGGGGCCGAGAAGGGAAGGGCCCTCGTCCCGGGCGCCCTGGGAACGCAGAGAGGCTCTGAAACACCATTCGGCACTTTACCGACCTTCTGACCACCTTCGCTTTTTCCGCAATACATCTTAATATCTTTTCAAGTCATTTTCAAGCGATTTCCTTGCTCTCTGGGGAGGAGATTAGCTGACTGACCAGCCCTCGGACCACAAACATCTCGGCTCTCGTGCATTTCGAATTTCCGCTCGATCCGAGTCGACTTCATGGAACCAAAATGGGGTGTTTTGCTGAGGGTTAAAAAATGTGGAAAACTGCACTCGGGAGACGCGGAAAACGGCGTGTGAAAATTGTTAGAAGGAGCTTAAAAACGCCTCCTTAAAGTACCATCTTAACATCTGAGCAGATGTGTGCAGAATACATATATTTTGAGAAGTGAGTTATAGAATTGGGGATATTTAGGAGTTAAAAGTCATAAACAGTGATAAACACGGGTCTACGTGGGACTGTTGGAATAACGGTGTGGATCTGAGCGGGTACTTCGCTTTAACTTTGGGGATTTGGTGTCTATTAAAAAAAATAGATACGAATCCTTTGATTTTAAAAGAGAACAGAGAAAACGAATGTCTGAGCAGAACGTCTCGGTAAGAGAAGACCTGAAACAATACAACACATAACAGAAAGCAGTTTAGTTCTTGAAGCATTCATATAAAATTCAACTGATTTTGGTCACAGGTGTATATCGACTGTTCTCCATGCAACAACCAGAAAACTTCCCACAATTCCCCTAACCATCACAAAACAACACACTGACGCACCTTAGAAACCACAAAGGGATGTCTGGGAAAACACTCGAGTTTTGCACAGAAAACACAACTTGGATGGAAATGGATGGATGGATGGATGAATTGGATACATTGCATTAGGGCTACACAATACTGAAGAAAATTGTATTGTGCGATAACTTGTGATAAATAATGTGATATGATAATGCTTAATGTCCGTAACAATATTAAACTGAATAAAAAAAACAAAGTTATAACCAAACACATACATATATTCTCGTGCACACAAGGCATTAACATTCACGTTAAGATTGTGATATTTAACAAAACTGTTAAAACAATTCTGTTCATTGAAATCAAATCAAATATTATCCTAAATATTATTGAAAAAACTTAAATGAAACAAAAATGGGAAATGTTGTCTCAAGAATAAACTTAAATACGTTTAAGTTGAGGCACTAAAGTTAACTGAAAAGAACTAAAACTAAATATTATTTAAAAAAATTAAGAATAAAATTAAATGCATTTAAGTTGAGGTTCTAATATTAACTGGAAAGAAATCAAAACGAAGCTAAAGCAAAAATAAATTCATTTTATATATATATATATCAAAAAAAGATGATAAAAAAGCCAAATAAAAAAAGAAATGTCAAAAATGTAACCAAAATGAACCTAAAAACTATTCAAAATAATAATAAAACAACTACAAAATTGCTGTAACAGAACTCTAGGAACTCTATAATTCCCTTGCAGTCTCTACCATCTCCACCTAAAACTTTGACTAACTTTTCAAACATTAAAAACATTCAGTTATTGCAAACCCTGATATGCCTAACGCTTACATTACAGACAGACACACACACATGCTTAAACAAGAAACAAACACGTGAGGTTTTTAAAGACATCCGAACTGAAGCTATAGTCCTAATGTCCTCACACTGTAGTGTGTCTTTAATGGATGTATATCTGAGTGTGTTTACTCCCTAGAGAGCCGACACAGAGCACATCCACTTATCAGGGCTATTACTGAGGAAACACACAGACACACACACATACAGAGAGAGAGAGAGAGAGAGAGAGAGAGCGTTTACCTTCTTATCTCAGTCACACTCGTCTTCAATCACCTTCGGTTGCTGAAGGTTTTACTCGGAGCATCAGGGCTTAGCTGCCGGCTTTCATCAGGTCTGGATCATCTCTCTCGCTTCTATCCAGGGTCAAGTGCTCCGTGTTTGGGCTTCTGTTGAGTTACGATCCTTGACCTATTCAAGATCCATGAGTAGCCTGTCCACACACACACGCAAGCACAGAATCTCGTCTCTCTCTCGACGAGCAGAGCTGTTAGGATTACCTCTGTAATTATTTCTAATCTCTGTCACTCCTGTGATGGGATAATCCTACATTAGCGGCCACCTTTAAGAGCATTTCACAGTGTTTTCATTGGCTGTATCCAGATTAAACCGAGCTGTCTGTCTTCGCCGGGCCGCGCGGCCGGTGTCATTGCGTGCTCGTCCCCGTAACCCTGTATTTGTCAGCTACATCATTGATTATCAATATTTCATTACAGCACACAGATATTACCCTGACCCCGTCTGAACCCCGCCGAGCGGAGAGAGAGAACAAAGAGAGAGAGAAACAAATAAGATTTCCGTATTTTTGTTGCAGTGGACTAAAAAGAGAGAAGTGACAGCTCAAATTCTTCTCTATGAACATTTGGGGTTTAAGAATATTTTGGGATGACATTGGTGACCTTTTGTTGATGACCGCAGACAATCATTTTGACTCAGCTTGTATAAACAAACTAACGTCTTACAGTAAATCACGTTAACAGAAAGTCCCTTACAATAGGGGTCTATGGGGCGAGGAATTCTGCAAGGTGTATATAGACAGAAATAATAACTTCTTACATTATACAACATTATAATTTAAACACTGCTCTAGATAAATAACATTGTGTATTACGCCATATAAAGTGTTAAAGATACACATTTTTATACTCTATATGTTTTGAAGATATATCCAAAAAATGGCTGTCTTGTCTTACCCCATAGACTTCGAATATAAATGCATTACTGTAAATATGATTTGGGGTTGTTTTGAATCACTAAATGGTGGTTATTTTATGTCAAAAGTGCTTACCTCCTTATAAAACCAGTATTAAACCGCTTCCTGTTTTCTGATCAATTTAGCAAGATATAAACAACACGGCTCAAATGCAACTTCCTGTTTATGTTTTTTTATCTTATTTACTTATATATTTATTTTTAGATTCAGATACAGTATATAATTAAGTCTTAAGGGGCGTTTACATTATAACCATAACTATAACGTTAAGCGTAACTACATTGGCGTCTACACCATCGGACCATAACGTTGTATATAATATACCGCTGTAAACATATCGCTTCAGTCTTTATTTCTTACATTAAACCCACGTTGCGATCATCATATAGCCAACATTAGAGACTGTACGTTTTATCGTATATCAGCTGGAAAAAATTGTTCTGAAAGTGATTCCAACGACATCGTTCTCTGTATCTTTATCGTTATAGTTAACGTGAACCGTTTTTTACTTTGTTTATATAGTTTTACTTATCTACCATATTGTGAACTGCCCTTTAAAGATGTTTGTTTATCATCTCACTTAAGTTCAATATGTTCTGTTGGTTGTATTTTGTTTGTGTAGTCTTAGAAAAACAAACAGGAAGTGCTTCTGAACCAGTGTTGTTTACGTCTTGCAAAATGTGTAGTTTCCTTCACAGAAAACATCACCTGTCAGCACCTGAATACCAGCGAGATCTTGATAAAATAATCAGAAAACTGAACGTTCGTGATGTTTATTTAAAAAACGCAAATCTGTTTATTTGGCAAGGCTTCACTTTGTGTTCTTCGTACAACTTCACACTGGGGTTTATTTTAATTCAATCAACTTGCTGAATGTAGATTACACTTTAGCTGCCAAGATTATTCTGAATTTCCATTCATATAAAGCGATTAGAGACCTCCCCGCCTGCGAACACCTCCGTACGAGGGCATTTTAAACAGGACTCACACGGGCACCACCTCTCGACGGGCCCTTTTGCCGTCTTCAGCAAGCGATGATTATGCCAGCGTCTAATTAAAGCTTAGAATCAGTGGTACGTCCGGCCTTGAAGTCCGAACGACCAAACGCCGACCATCCCACCCCCCTACTTAGCAACACGCCCCGGCAACCGGTCGGCGCCGTTACCCGGCCTCGAGCCTGCTGCTTTGCGGGAGCAGACGGGATCGGGGTTGATCAAAAGCGGGCGAGAGGGTGTTTGGAAAGGCGGAGAGCGGCCCGGGTGGGGGCGGGCGTGGGGGATAACAGGCCGGGCGGGAGAGCGCTGACGTCCTGCGGTTCCTGACCGCGGTCGGTCTCTGATGGTCGCAGCCAGGGCTGTCGGTAGGGGTGACCGCAACCGCAGGTTCCAGCTCTAGATCTGCAACCGCCATCAAAGAACGAGACGGCCCTGCTGAGAGAGGCCGGAATAACAGGCATCGCTGCGATTATTGTGATGAGACGGGAGACGAGAAACTCAGAGAGGACACACACACACACACACACACAGGGGAGAGTGACATGTAAGTGTGTGATGTTACTGTGTAGGAAGTGACATGTTCACGAACATACAATCTAAAGCTTTGGAAAATTGATGTCTGCTTTTTATTCAAATATATTATTAAAGATGCATTAAAAATCGTATGAATGTTGTATTTTCATAAACTGAAGTTCAGCTTTAGAAAAAATGTAAGAAGGCTTGGCAAAAAAAACTAAAAACACATGAGAACATCACTAAGTCGAGACTAACAAAATTCAAGTCGTGAGCTTTTTCTATACATTTTTATGCACAAAAGATAATAAAAGCCATATTTTCTGACACCCAATAGTTGGCCTTTTTGTTAAATAAATACCTAAAACAATTACACTTACTCAACTTGTTTTTTGATGAACCTGACAGGTCACTATAAGCAAATATTCTATCAAATGTGTCCTCCGGACATAACGTTTGTCCACTTCTACAAGCTCATAAAAGACCTAAACATTAACAAATATTTGAGAAAAGAATTTACTCACCCTCATGTCATGAGCGATGTTTTGAGCCAAAGTCTTCACACTTTTTTGGGCAAAGCAATCCACCAAGCTGGAATAGAAAACACATTTAACATTTCAAAAATACACTTTTACTTAAAAAATAATGATTGTAATATGAATGTATGTTTCTCAAATAAAACAACACACGTTAAAAGTGAAACTATTCTCTTATAGCAAGTTTGCGTTTCTCAGGTCATGACGGACTACAGCATTGCCCCCCAGAGGTGAGCTCACGGCGAGAGGATGATGAGGATGATCCCGGGTGAAGGATCCTCCGAGGATCCAGAGATGCTGCTCGGGCCCTACAGACCGCAGGTACAGGGCTTTTGAGTTCCCCTCAGAAGCTATAATGAGTTTTATCACCTTCTTAAGCCGCCCGGTCGGGCTCCAGAGCGGGCGATCAGAGCGACCCCAGACGCTCCACTGAAGAGAGGGGAACGGATCCAGCACGGCCCCCCAGAGCTCTCCACAGAAACCCAGCGGGCCACCACCTGAGAGATGCACAATTTGGACTCTTCAGCGCATCAGACACTTTACGGACTCTCTGCAGGTTGTTCTTCAACACGAACACTTCTTCCTGCTCTTGCTTCTTTTTATCTATGATGTTTCTTCATGCTCATCTCTGACCGCTGCCCTTGTTTTTCTTTCGGTTTGTCCTCGCTTATGGAGTGAGACCTTGGCACTGCACTTCACCCCCACTAAGACCCATTTCTAAATTTGACGTGGTATAATTGGCCCTCAAACACGGTTATATAACACACAACAATGCATGGCCGATGTGAACGCACCGTTAGGTAGCCAATAAGGAGCGCAGTCAGGAACAAATCACATTTACTTTCTACCAAAAAGCCCCTGACTCACACACTTAGCACAGCCTTCATCAAACCCGGCCGGCTCATCCATATTTCACGTTTACTTGTACTTTCAAGCACTTTCTGCAACGCTTTGATCACTAAAGACAAAAGTCATGATCGGTGCAGCAGTTAGTAAGGTAACCCTCAGAGAGAAACTCCGACCTGGAAATTAAAGAGCCGTCCATCTCGCACATAACCGAGTTCTATAACGTGGCTGACATTTTGTAGGATTAAAACGATAGCTCACTAAATATTTTATAGTTATATACAGTGGACCCAAATGTATTTAAACAGTTCAATGTGTTATAATGCCATGACAGTAAAATGTAAATAAGTAGATGAACAGAAATTAAACTTCTCAAAGCTGGTTTGGCAATGACAAACTGAGGGTAATACAGGTGATTTTGAATGGATGAGGTCAGTCAGGTCGTCTCAAGGTCACACAGGTGACCTGGATGATAAGTAGATGAAGAACTTCATTACATGTCTGACAACCAGAAAGTACCCAACTGCTATCTGACCTCATTTTTATACGTAAACTTTTGAACAATGTTCTTGAAACGCTGCATCAATATCATGCCAATAGTTTAGATAATCTGTTGCAATGAGTGTAAATACATTTTTTCACACAAAAAATAAACTGGGCTGCAATGAAAATAAAATAAATATAAACAAGCCAATCACAATATTCATATTGCATAACTTAATTGTATTAATATTTTAAAGCTGTGCTTTAAATGCTTCTTTTCTTTCCTCATAAAGACTGATAAACATGTTCGGTCATATACTTTCATATACAATATATTTTAATATATTTTTTAATCATTGTTATATTGCATATCACATTTTTCTCCGATTCAATGCAGCCATAAATACAAATATTAATATTTATTACGTAAATACAATCCTACAGTCGTAAAAGTACATTTCTAAAAAATGCCTCCAACTTTGTAAATGCACAAATAAACAAAAGTGATGCATGATAAAAATACACTTCGGATGATATGAACACTTGTTCAATGCTAATCCTGAAGAACCTCCCGTTTTAGTTCACAAACATTTAAACTAAATAAAACCAACAGAATATTTTTAACCGCTTTAAAATGTTTTTAAAAGATTTAACTGTATATGTAAGATTTTTTTATTATTATAATATATAAACACGAACTGAATCCAGGGCTTCTGGACCAGTGTTTGAATTTTGTGAAGTGGTCTATACGCTATATCTGCCCCGAACAATGCGTTTTTACAAGAATGTTCATAACAAAATACTGACTTTGTTAACATGAGTTTCAAAGGCTGCTATACATCAAAAATACAGAAGTGACAGAACACGGCCAAAGATAAACTGACATAAACCATGTTATGAGAGAAAAACGAGAAAAATTAAGCCACTGATGGAAGAGAAAGAGAGAGAGTGGTTTATGTTTTTTGTCTGTGGAGTCGGTGTTTAAGTGAGTACTTGACCTTCTGCCTGTCTGGAGGATCTGGAACATGTTATTGACTCCCATTTTCCCTTGAAACCCAGAGACCCGCTTTCACCCTCTCACTGCCTCTTCCAATATTCACAATCAGCTTTAGTTTAACTCCGGTCTGTTTCTCCTGCAGCGGATCAAGCCACTTTCTCACATTTCAGCTGAGGAAATACTTGCCGGTTTCAAAGTTGGTTTTTCTAAGCTTGAAATGTTAATGGGTCCAGAAAGGACCTCGACTGTCCCGTCACTCTGTGACTGTGTCAAAGCAATATCGGGAATTCATATAAACATATGGAATTTATGTATTAACACGTGCCAGATTTATTATTCTTGGCCACTTCGAGGGCAATAATCATCGTGATGCTGTTCAACAAATCCTGTGTGTTGGCTTTCTGAAATGAGAGAGAGAGACAGAGAGAGCTACACTTCTTGGTAATTCACGGCTTAAGAGTGCCACCCTGTGGACAGAGCTGTTATTACAACTTATGATTTTTAATGTAGACCATGTTTGTTTCTGATTTACATTGGTAAGACGATGAAAGAAGAGTTTCTTCAATGGTAAGCATTGATGCAAAACTTTGAATGTGGGGATTTTATGCAAATAAAAACCCTTATTGGTATATTTCTGTATGGATGACATCATTTTATTATTTATGTATTGGTGCTGAAATAAAATCATTTAGAAATTCATTTAATTCGACTAAATCTTCATTTGGTCTGAACAAAGACTAACTATTCACAAGCTTCATTAGACTCAGATACTACAAAAGATCAAAGAATTGTGTTTTTTATTTGTTACTTTGTTTCATTTAGTTTCTCTGCATTTGATAAAGTATTTTTCTGCTCAAAAAATTTGTAAAAGGTGTTAACTGCTGGAAAATAGGACAAATAATCTCTCTCTCTCTCTCTCTGGTCAGGTTTTGTTTGTGTGTCTGCATCGTTTTTTTTTCAAACTGACTTTCAATTGTTTTCTCGCCAGACGTGTTTCGTGTTTTTCTCCTCCGTGCGGCCCTCGGGACGACGTCTTCCAGAAGCCCAGCGTCTGAAGTCACATGTTGACTTGAGCAAAAGCACGTCAGGGTCGAATCTGAAGTGTCTGCGCGTACACCGTGTAAAGATCACCTGCCTGCCTTTCTCAAGTTAAAAAGTCCAAAATAAAAGCAACACGGAGCTGTTTAAATTAGCCTTTCCCCCGGCGACCTCAAATCAAATGAAACACAACAGTTGGAGTCCAAACAAGTTAAAAGAACGTCCTTGTGGGTTTTATCCACTAAAGCTATAGTAACAAGAACAACCTTCTCAAAGGCTAAAATGTCCCGGAGGTGCAACACTCAATAAAGATTTGGCTACTTAAGAAGGTCGAAACAGCGAGCCATTTAAGGGCTTGACATGGACCCAGCTCGCACGCCGCTTCCACCATCGCTCATACTGAGCTAATGCAATTCCTCGCCAATGTTCTCGCCCGTCTGCGCCTCTGATACGTTTAGGCTAATGTTTGATGCAAATGACAAATGCATCTTCATCATCTGCGTTCACGGCGGATCCCTGGATGCTCTTTTATTCACTTTCACACAGATCTTTCATTAAACACAAGTTCACATCGTGTCATGTTACGTGTGGAGGTTTATCGATTGTTGGGGGTGTAAAGACAGGGACCCGGGCGGACATCAGCCCTGACCTATCACGGTTTTACTGCTTAAGATGTTAAAGGTGATGCGAGTCCTATTTCGGTGTTAAAATACTCTCATGAAGAGACACCATGCATGTAAAGGATTCGTAGGTTGAAGAGTTCACCCAAAATTGGAAACTGTACTCAATCTCTTGACATGATTTCTTCCACGGAAAACAAAAGAATATATTGTTGATATTTATGCTGGTAATCTGATAACGGCGGCACCCACTCACAAAAAAAAACAATGCAAGTCAACGTGTACGCCGCCATTGTTCGGATACCAACATTCTTCAAAATATCTTATTTTGTGTTTTGCAGGAGAAAGAAAGCCGGATAGGTTTGAAATGACAGCGAGTAAATGACGACAGATTTTCTGAAACTCGCTTAAAAAGTCCAGCTTTGTGATGCTTCCAAACATTACTTCCTCTGTTTGAGTATCAACAAAAGTGTCTGTTTGTCTGACCAATGGTGGACAACAACCTATCTGTCATTTTTTGCAACTTGGTATTTTTTCCAGATTGAAAATTCGGATGCACTTTTTGAACTAAGTTTTCTCAGTAAAACGACTGCTTTTATTCTTTAGTACATACTATTAAGTCATTTTAAAGATTTCACAGCAATAACAAAAGATTACACAGATGAAAAATGTATACACGTTGGCTGTGGGCCCACAAACTGTCAACTCACGAAATAATCACACATCGGTCTGAAGTTCAAAGCGACGGGGCCATTTCACATTCTGACTCTAATGAAAGATGAGACGAGGAAAAAAACAGCCAGCTCGGCCTTCAGTCCACATCTGACAGACGCCGGTCTCACCTCACATTACCGAAGCCCACCTCAGTCACTTTTGAAGACTGTCAAAATGATTGGGAATAAGCTGAAGCAACAGACTGAAGCTGGTTCGTCAGTTACAGTGTGTGGACCTCGGCTCTCCTGAGACTCAAACTCCGGCCTGGCCTCGTGACTCTGTGTCTTGCAAGTTTCTGAAAGCATAGCGGTGAACTTTCTTTGAGAGGAAAAACTCAGACTCCAAAAACATTCAGAAAGCAATGTGTGAGGACACTGCAAACATTTGAATGAATCACTGCGAGAAGTTCGATAATGGTTCCGATTCACCTGCCAGATTATTAGTGTTTTTAAATTCAGATTTAAAACCGATAGCTTTGCGAATTGGATGAGAAACGCATGAGAGGCGAGATAAAATCTCCACGCTTTTATTGGAACATTTTCCACTCGAGCAGCTGTTTATCTCACCCTTCAGACTTTGTGAACATTCAGAGAAAAAGTCTCTACTTCTACCGATTCGTCTACTACGTTTTGAAATGCAATTTACTACTGAATTATTTATTTTCCATATATCATGGGTTCTGATTATAAATCTTCCTTATTCTGTTTTATATATGAAATGTTGCATATATGATATCTGAATTATTATTCCTTATAGACATCAATGAGATTAAATGGAGAGCAAATGTTTCTCCGGAGAAAAACTCACAAATGTGTCCATTAGGGTTTCGGAAGTGATGTCAACAATGTCTCAAACTGAGCTCAGGTTTATCAAGTCTGCCATCAAAACTCAACATTATTGAAGATCTCGATATCAAATCACGATAACTCGACATTCATTTTACACCTCACTCCATGCATTTGAACTTTTTTCGAGAGAGAGAAACATCTGAGACTAAGTTGATACTTAGATGAAACTGAGAACACCATCAAATCATCCGAGCTGTAAAAAGCAACCCATAACGCATTATTCACATCCAACAGATGTGTATCGCTTCCTAACGCTTATATAACATCATTTTTGCGCTCTCATGTTCCACTCATTCAAACGTGTCTCAGCTACAAAATTTTCCTTTGTTTAAAATCTCTTCCACAACACTCACAAATCCGAGGAACAAAGAGACAATTATCCAGCTCTTGTTCTGCCGGCCTCAACTTTTACAGCATTCTTTTTGAAGTCGCCCCGCAGACGCTTTTTATTTTGTTTGTTTTCGCGCGTCGAATGACAAGCTTTGTTTGCTGTTTGTCGACTCCGCATTTGAAGCTGTGGCACCACGATTACAAGCTTACATCAAAGTTCCTCTCTTCCTCGGCATCCCTGCCCCGCCGGATCCCAGAGGAGCCGTCTGCGCTGACAGCCGCTGCGCCTTTACATGCGACGCCGCGCGCCCCTGTGCCAGAGAGAGAGAGAAGAGGCTCTTCAGACTGAGGACTCTACAGGTTTTGCTTCATGGCCTTAAGCACTGAGGTTGTTCTCTTTGTTACGACTGCCATGCAGGAGGAGATAAAGTTGACGGGAAGCTTCCAGGCCGACACGTTAATCTGGTCATCCCCCAATCCTCTCGCTCCCGCAGCCCTGCTTCAAGTCATGTCGCTAAATCCCCCCGTATCTCCCTCCCAGCCCCGCGGCTCTTGTGAGCGAACAATGGCCTCTTAGCGGGGCCTTGGACGGCCGCCCAAATGTTGCCTGTATGCCTTTTGCTTTTTCTGTCTCTCTCGGCCCTTTGTGACAACGACAGCCTTCCTTTGGTTCCGTGGCGCTAAAAAGCGCGAACTTGGTGGGCCCCTAATTTGCGTCTCTCGAATGTGTTTTTTGGCGAAGAACACAAGGCGAAACCCCTAAAACGCAGCCGACGCGCTCTTAAGATTTCTGAAAAACACATCCAGAGTAGAGCGACAACACGCTCAGATATCGAATTATTCATGCGGCTAAAAACTTGCAAAGCGCCTCTTCAATGACTGCAGCGTCACGTCGTCAGCCAACCGCTTGTCTTTTTTCTTCCTCTCCGAGTTGTAAAAGAGAGGTAAGAGATGACAAAGGGCCGATCGGAGTGTCTGCGATGCGGTGGGACAGTCGGGGGAATACGGCACCGCTGGCTCGTGTCATCTCCTCTGTCAAACGCTCTCCTCAAATCTCATTTGAATGCTAATTATTTTGGTCAGTTTATAAACTATAGATCAACCCCGTGTCTCCGTTTCTCCACTACGGGTGCCCGGGTCTTGAAATATCGTCCCGGGAGACGGAGAATCACCTTGCTTTCTAACATGTCCCCAGAATCGGCTTTGTTCATTATACAGCACATGACCTATCAGATATTCCTGTTTCTACTGGAACTCGGGCCTTGTTGGCAGCCATCAGTGAGAAATGAAAAGCACAAAGCTTGTTTTATCTTCCTCGGCTGCTGTTCATAGCTCTGTTTTCCGCTGTCTGACACTCTTTCTGTGCTTTTCCCCAACGGATCGGCCCCATGTCTTAAGAACTCACGATTTCTTTCGTTTTTATTTAGAGTTTTTTTCTCTCCGTGTCTCTTTTCGTCTAGAATGAAAACACTGTATGATGGGGTTACAAAAGAAGCTGTGTTACAGACACAAACGCTGTGTGAGCAGTGCCACAAGTGACGACTACTAAATCAATGCCATTACAGTCAATAAAGCTGTTTACATCTACATGCTATTTTATTATTACATTATAAAACGTTGCCTTCTATAGACATTACACTATATATACCACCCTTCAAACATTTAGAACCACTTGACTGAAATGTATTTTTGTGATCTTAAAATGCATTTAATCTAAAGGCATTTGCTTATTTGAAATTATTTTTGTAAATATAACTGTGAAAACATAATAATTCCTATAATTGAAATGGATGATTTGGACGAAATGGAGTAATGAAGAAAAGGCAGCCAATAAGAGCCCAGGAAAGAACTACGTCAATACTGTTTAAAAAGCATCTGAAGAAACTGGCTGATAAAATGCAAATTCAAGGCAAATCAAGGCGATGGCTTTCTTTAGTCACACACAATAATTCCCATCTTCTAATTATTATTAGTTTTTGTATTATTCTACAATGTAAAACAAAATCAGTATGAGTAGGGAATGAATAAGTGATCCTAAACTTTTGAAAGGTAGTACATACATGCATATTTACATTTACATTTAGTCGTTTAGCTGACGCTTTTCTCCAAATCGACTTACAGAGAATTAGGAAACAATAAAGCGAGTTGTCGCAGGGGCAATAAAACATAAGTGCTAACACCAAGTTAGTTTTCATAAAGCCAGAACAATACCTGTTGAGAGAGAGAAAGATACCAACATACATAAATATAGCACGTGAAACCTTTTGCAGTGTCACAATAAACATGAGATTGCAATAAACAAACATATACAAAATATCACAGCTGTCCTTCTGAAACCTTGTATTTCCATATTTCGTGATTTTTTATTTTAGTCATAAATTATTTTTATAAGTCAACCTTTATGTTTGTCACTGGGTTTTGCAAATATCTATTAAGTACTAAAGTGTTAAAAAGGTGCTTGTCAACTTTGTATTTCAGACTGTCCTCAAGTAAAAACGACTCAAAAGGTCGTTTGGCAACGTAGTTTACTACGACAACAGTTCACGTCTTAAATTTAAGGCGCCCTCTAGCGATTGTTATGAAAACGACCCCATGCCATGTTGTGAAGTCAGATAAAGACGCATTTACTTGTGCATTTGTGAAAGTATTAGTAGTAATAAAAATGTGTCACATGGTGTGACAGCAAAAGTGTAGAGAAAATAGTATAAGATAAATTATCTTTATTGTTATTTTATATTATAAATATTAATAATATAAAATGCTTTATTATGATCAGTTTGTTTTCTAAATGTTAGGTCACACCATTGGACACATGTAGGCCTACGGTATATTTGTCTACTACATACACATTTATAAACCTTCATGCATGAGTTGAAACAAATGAATATTCTTAAAATGCAAAAAAGCCATTTTATCATAATTATTGTTGTCATTTACAAGCAGACATTAAATCAAAGATCGCTCATTCGACTGAAATTAAAAACTTCATTACGTGTCTGAATAGCTGCTGTATTGTTATTTGTAATCGGTGACCTTTCCCAGCTTCTCCAAGAACCCTGATAAAAGATGTGATTTTGCATCAGTTGTTTACCATCCTGTTTACAAAAGTATTTCAAATCAACTTCTATTGTTCGTCCCCTCGAAGGGGGTTCTCATCTCCCCGAAGAAACGCGCCAAGACGCCGTTCGTTCCGCGGGACAAAAGTGCAACCTTTCCGCGCAGCAGGCCGCGGAGAGAATAATCGAGGTCTGCAGCCGCGGCCGAAGTCTGAGGAGACTTTCGGTCGGTCTCCAGGCGGCGTTATCTCTCTCCGCCGCTGTTGCATGCAGCCTGAGCACAACAAAAAGTCATTCTTCAGTTATTGTGCGCTCTAATTGTTCGAGATAAGTGCGTTACGTGATAGATGATTTCAGGGAGGACCCCATCTCCCCCGCGCGCACACGCGCACTCACTCCATCATGAGCGGCGCGAGCCCTCGAAAAGCACTTGACTTTGTGCCATCTGAATTAGTGGCTTCTTTTCTTGTTGTTTTGATGGACAAATGCGCGCGCTTTCATCCTTGCATACTTAAAGATGATACCACGAACTGGCAGCCTGCGCTATTGTTCTAGCGAGCGTTTATTCAACGCTGCGCCTGCTCGCCCGCATTCATTCGAGTCAAAGGAAAGGCCGCTCCCAATTTAAAGACGTTTATTAAAATTCAGACTAGCCATTACACGGCAGAGCGCCGGGAGAAACGGAGAAAAAAACCAACAAGCTGGTTAATCAAAAGTTAATTGTACAATTTTCATGTAGATGAGCACGCGGCATATACACGACTCCCCGCTCTGCGATTATTGAAATAAATAAAGGAGAGTTGTAGAAATGTGGTGGGACTCTGAGGCTGGTAAACAATCAGGCCGAGTTTAATTTGCGGTAAACAAAGTGATTATCCACCGGGGGTACGAAAGGAGAGACTAAGGTTAAATGAAATTTGCAAATGTACAGATACGAGGCGTTTTGTGTTGGAGTCGAGCAATTACAGAAGCGGTTTAATGAAGCTGGGTCCGGCGTCGGGGGAGCCGTTCTGACTTCAGACGACCTACAAGCAGTCACACACTTGTGAGGAGCACATTAGAGCGAGAACTTTAGAGAGAGAGAGACGAGCGCAAACACACGCACTGCATGTGCGTTAGAGAGGCACTACATGTACTTTATAGCAAGTGTCGGGGAAAACATCCAAACTAAGAAGAAACACACTCCATTTCCACATCACTTTTATCTGTTTGTTAAATAACACAACATCTAGACGAACTCTTTTGCCTAAATTCATTAACAAAACGGTCTACTTGAGTAAGTAAATGGTGACCTTTTAGTGCTGACAATAAGGGAGCACAACCACTGCTTTCACATGATGTTCAGGAAACATTGGCGCCTCAGTGGCTTCACCACCAAGGTCGAGATATTAAAGGATCTATATTTGAGCCAACTTTTTTGTAGCTATATTATAATACAATTTATTCAAAAGACATACATTTTACCTTTGTAGGCCTAGTCTAAAGGGAGCACTATAAAGGATGTTGATGTAAAAGGCACCAACAAGCAACACAGGTGTGCACAATATAATGTGATGGCTTGGTTTTTAGAAAACATACTAAACAAAATGTCATCATTAGTGTGCAAGAAAATGGTCATGACAAAGGGTGGTCACACAACCCATATATTCAATCACCTTTTACATGTTTTCATTTAATATAAAGCTAGAAAACTGGCCACCATGTCTACATTTAACTGTGAAATGGGCTGGTTGCACAAGATGGCGCCGGTGAGCGTTTGCCACGCCAGGGTCGGACAGACAAGTTTCCGGTCGTATCGAGTTGTTTTGGCTAAACGGAGTGCTCAGCAATGTAAAGAGGATCTGTCATATCGCTGGTATATTACTTTATTTTTTCTCATCTAAAAACACCAATATTTTCCAGCCGAAATTCCTCCTTTTCCCGTACAGTATTGAACGACTGGAAATGAATCTTCCGACCCCCAAAAAAGCTCACAGGCGCCATCTTGTGCAACTAGTAAATTGCACGAACATTTCAATCCAAATTATGCATTTGTTTAACTGGAGCAAATTACCGTTCTTTGCAAAAGCAAAAATATCAAGAAATATAAAATGTTGCCAATATTTGGAAGGATACAAGATATTAATCACCATCACACAACACTACAGTAACTAAAAGTTGTCGCAGAACATGACAAAACATCTCCAAGCCTTTGAAACACCCCCCAAAATATACTGAACAATCTTAAAAATCAATTTAGAAATCTAAGCCCAGGTTTCACAGACAAGGCTCAGACTAGTCCCAGACCAAAATTAATTTTGCACGGTCTCAACTGAAAATAACTTGCCCTGACATATCTTAAAATATGTCAGTGCCATTATTTGTCTCAAGATGCACATCGGTAATGTTTTTTAAGGCATTTTAATAATGCGACTTAAATAGCCTAAATTAACCAGGCATAGTCCTGTCTTAGGCTAAGCATTGTCTATGAAACCGGGCCTAAATTACATAATTGGGACCACCAGACCTCTGAATAAATTCCAGTTCTCTAATAATTACTTTTATTGGAGGCATAAACCTCAAACTACCTGATTGTGCAAATTAAATTTCCTTTCATCTTAAAACACAGCTTCATTTGTTTATAAACACACACTTTGAACCGCGGTCCCGTCGGCAGAGCTCAGCCCCTAATGCCCAGCTCTATTAGGGCCCTGGCTCTCAGCTGGGCTCTGCCAGAAACAAATCCACATTTTCATTCAAACCTCCTGCAGTTTCTCCTTCTTCTGGATGAAATTAGAAAAGCACTTGGCAAAAGGACATGCTGGGAAAAGTGGGAGCAGAAGTTTGGTATATATTTAGCCGAGTTAGAAACAGCGGCTCTGGGGATGATGAAAGTGCTTATGAGTAATTCTTATTGATGAGGGTTTTGTTTTTATTACCCAGTTTCTTGCTGAATTTTATAGTCTAAACTTGTGATGGAAAGTTAAAGGGAGAGACAGAAAACAACACAAAACAGCAGCCAAATGAAACTCACCCACGATGGTTAGAAACAATGAGTTAATTTGTTAAACTCGTCAACGATTTCTGTGCGCCGCTGTTGTTGAACTTCATGCGGCGATGCGCAGCCGCAGACCGATTAGCGTGACATCATCGCGTCGCGAGGAACTTTGAATTCATTTGTGTGTTTTTTTACTTTTACTTATAAGGCTGTGTCCGAAATAGCCTCCTATACATTCATTCACTATTCCCTACATTAGTCCACTAAGTAGTGAATGAAAACGAGATGAATTCGGACACTAGTGCCCCGGAAGTGTTTAGTCAGTGCTGGACTTAAAGTGTTGCGTAGTTCGGATTTGCAGTATAATCTTAATAATTAACAGTAATTTTATGTGTAGTAATAGACACACGACAAATATCGTATTGTGTAAATAAACAGATCATAAATAAATATTGTTTTGTGTAAATAACACATCTTTTCTTTGTGTAAACAACGCATTCACAACCAACATGGATTTTGTGCAATATTTTTTATTTGTGTAAAGAACGCAAACATGTAAATATCTCAATTTATCATAAATACATACCTGTAAATATTTCGGACACCGCCTTGGTAAACTCCATTCTGAGGCGCTAGCGGAAGTAACGATACACTGCTTCGCGGCAGAAAGGAAGATGCGTGACGTCATGTGAAAAGGGCCAGTCTGCAAAGCACCTCGTGAAGGCGAACACACTTATATGTTGTGTGTGTTCTCTATGATGTTGTGTAGGTATTTGTTGAACTAACAATGAAAAAGTCGAACACACATTTTCTTTGAAGCGATGTTCAGACCGGAAGTCGTGCTATTAAACAGCGACACCTGCCGGCGGAAGCATGAACATACACAGTAAAGCGTTGATTGTGTTGATTTTTAATTCAAAGTAATATTTTTGCATGTTGTTGTTCTTTTGCATGTGACAAAGCTTAAATTTTTTTGTATTAATAACTATTTTGTCAAGTATATATTTGTATTTTGTAAGAACTCAACAGAAAACAATGCACGCAGATAAACAATACAATTTGGACACTGGACAATAATTATGATGTATGATAATAATATTTTTATAGTGATATTATATCTTCAGTAATTATTTTTAGGTTTAAGTTTAAGTAGCCTATTATAAAAAAGCAAGCTGTGATAGTTTACCTATTAGATCAAATATTATTTTAAACCTTATCTATATTAAATAAACATATGATAATCACATTATTATAGTGATATTATATCTTCAGTAATTATTTTTAAGTCTAAGTAGCAAACTGTGATAGTTTACATATTAGATCAAATATTATTTTAAATCTTTCTTTATTTAATGAACGTTTAATACTAAATATGACTTAATATAAAAAATATATTTGTATACTATTTAGTTAAAAGGTGAATGTATCCTACATAACCTCATTATATTAAGTGGTGTAGTCGGGGAAGGGATGGAGAAAGGAATCGAGCCTCTTCTCCAAGGACAGTAAACTAAACTGGTTTATCATTATCAAGACTAGATGGCCAAGTGTACCTGTGAATAGACTGTACTGAATATACAGGCCCTGCCAATAACGACAATAACACACATGTCCACCAGATGGCAGCATATATGCAAAATATTGGGTTTTATAACCTTTGCATTGTGAGCAAAGAAACATCTTTTCCCCAATTTATTTCCTTCATGGCTATAGTGCAGCTCTTAGGCATTACTTTGACATGAAATAGTGCTAAATGCGTCTCCTGAAATATTTGCCATGCATTCTTTAATTTTAATGTACACAAATGGCATCAGATAAGTAATGCCATGGCACTTTGTTGTGGATGGACAACTGTGATTTTAATATGACTGTACTGTTTAAAAAGGCAGGACAAGTATGTTTCGTAATGCATTTGTTCATTTATTGGAAATCATTGGCCCTCTGCCAGGCAACAATCAGGCATGTATGTTTGTGTGCTTAACAAACCTATGCAGCTTTTCTCAGTAAATTCTCAGGGAGACAGGGGCAAGGTCATGAGACATACACATCCCATTTCTGCTGTGTGCAAGATCATCTCTAAATGCAAATTCTTGCAGGTTTTTCAAGGTAAATACGTTTGTGCCTTTCTTAAGAACAATACACTAGCCATGTTCTCAAAAACTCAAATCATCTCACATAGCCTCTTCATTTGATGGAAATATTTGCTGCTTTGAAACCAAAAAGTTAACAACATTCACATTTGCGATGGCTGACAAGGACAATGTTAAAGACAGGTATTAAAAACAATGCTTTGACACAATGATATCTCTCGCGAGACAACTCTGAATAAATAAAACCATATGAAACGTTCACATAAATGTCCGGTCTCGCAGGTTGTCCTGTCTTTAAATACATCACAGCTACAGCTTTACAAAAACAAATAAAAATAATTTGTTGCACAAACAAACAAAGACAAACACTATCTTACAATTCAAACAGAAACTGGAATGATCTGTTGTAATAAAAACAATTTGAGACCAAAATAAAATAAACCATTTAAATATGTTATAAAGAAGACAAATTTACAGTTTTTAAAACTTTAGTAGCCTTAGTACATTATATTACAGATAGATATGGTTTTTTAGTAACGTTGAGGAGAAGTGCATAGCAAAATAGAGCGGAATTATCTTTCAGTCGTGGTAGAAAATCCTGATCGACCGGCGTGTAAAAAAGCATCCAACAACTCAAACATTTAAGGCAGATTAGATTATTTAAAATTGGCATAGTCTGAGAAAATGTCGACAAAGTCCTGTACCACTCTGTAGCAGAAGTCATACTGCTCCTGAGAACAGAGAGAAAGACAGAGAGAGATGTGGGATTTAGTCCAAAAATATTTAACAGTTTTTGCCAAAAAAAACATTGCAATTAATTAATTTGCTCATTTATATTCAATATAACATTCAATTATAAATAAATGCCTATAAATCGTGAATTAAAATCACTTCTGAAAAATCTAAGAAACTTTCAGCTTTCAATTTTTTTTAAGATAAAAGTGCTGACTAATAGCAAACGTGCACAATCTATAGTCACTGCGTGGTATTGTTTCTGAAACTATGATCGATTAATTCTGTGAGGAGGTTTAACGGACTGACCACCGTCTGAACCATGTGTGGCCGCTGCATTCGTAAACTCTTGACGGTCTGAAACACGTCCAGCAAACCTTCGGCTTTCACGCGCTCCAGAATATTACTGAGAGCGACAAATGTACCGGTCCGTCCTGCTCCAGCGCTGTACATCACACAAACACACACGAGTCAGGCGTGACATTCATTTCAGAAAGTGACGAGATGTGTGTGTGTGTGTGTGTGTGTGTTACCTGCAGTGCACCACTATGGGATGGTTGCCCGACTGCTGCTGTTGTTTCTGAACGGATGCAATGATGTCAATCATTCCTTTACCTTCGCCTGGGATGCCGATCTCCGGCCAGCCGTGGAAATGAAAGTGTCGAACTAAACGTGTGTGTTTGTCCTGTCAGAATCACACACAATGATCAGTTATACCATGTGACAGATTCATCATTCGCTGAGTATCAAATCATCGAAAACTTGAAATGATTTACAAAGACGAAGAGTTTGACAAACTTTCAAGCAAGCCTAAAATGAATTAAAAGGATTTAAAATAAGACGAAACAGGCATTATAATAAACCAAAACAATCAAGACATTTCCTTAGTGTGTTTATATAGTTTGTAAAAAAAACATACAAAGATCCTATTTCTAAATATCAAACTCCAGAAAAATGAAATAGTAAAGCAAGACTGATGACAGAAATTGAATAGGCAAAAATTTCATTTTATATTGTGCACAAAATCATCAATATTATATTGTGAATATTTGCTCTATATATTCACACACACAACTCACCGGTCCGTATGTGAGCAGCAGATCTTTAAGACTGAACGTGTCACACAGCGTGTCTCCTTTCATCTCCACTGTGAAATCTCCATACGTCACCGAGTTCTCAGAGGGCCAGTACTGAAAACACTTGTCCTGCAACACACACAAGTAAAGAAAAAGATGACGCGTTTGCTCTGAAGTCACGAAGAGTGCTCAGATGGCTTTGTGTGGTTGTGTGTACCTGTTCTCGCTCCTGTAGTTCGGTCAGCATTACGATCGAGTGACACTTCCACTCCCAAACCATCCTCCAGAAATCATCCACCGTGCTTGAGAGAGGACCCTGCGTCGCGATGTAATAGTCCTTCTGCCTGTACCCCTGCAAAACACACACAAGAAAAACTATGTAGAAAAAACTTGTGATGTATAAACATTTCTATGAAAAGCGTGATGCAATACCTACATCAATGAAAGATGCGTTGATATAATCGGTGAACTCCTGACCTCTTTTCATCGACAGGATGACTCTGTTGAAGTCATCTAAAAAACATTCAATGAAACAGAAACGATCCTTTTCATTCCTGGTGTGAGGAACAATTGCTCAGGATTACGAGTAGACTTAAAGGAAGATTTCTTAATAAAGCCGAGTGGTATAAATCATGTTTGAAATGACATTCACATATATTTGCTCAGCTTTTATTCAAAGGGACTTACAAATGACAAAACGTTTAACATTTTGTCTTAGGAACGAACAGTAAGCTTAGTTCACAAAGCTCGAGGAAATCGTAAGAATGAATGAAATATTTATTCATATTAATTTAAATTCAGTACAATTAGTAGCTCAGAAAAATGTGAGAAAAAAAACAATCTACCTGTTTTGCAAACATATAGCCCCGCCCCCAAACTCACGCCATTGGTTAATCTGATGTCCCACCCAATCAGTCCTCACAAATTGATTAGATTTTTTTTATTTTGCGGCTAGTGACATATTTCACCTCTTAATTCAGATTTGTATCAGTTTCTAGAACAAGATTTCATTTCAGGTCTTTCATCTTCATTTTCATTTTAACAGTGATGTTAAACTCACATGGAATAATCTGAAGGACTCTGTTTTTCTTCATGTTGGCAGGAAGGTTTCCCATCCGCATATTTTCCTTCATGATACGCATGTTTGTGAGTTTCTAGAAAAAAAGTGTTAAAAAAGTCAGTATAACCAGCTGAACAGGAGTGTGAATACATGTTCTTTCGGGGCGACGTCTCCCACCTTAAACTCCTCCTCCAGGCCCACGCGGTCAAGCGGCACACAGGTGTTGTGCAGTTTATCCAGGTGGCCCTCCAGAGAAGACACGTCGAGCTCTGTGTCCCCGTACAGAAAATACTCCAGAAGAGCTTGATAGATGAAAGAGTACTGTAACTGTAACACACGACGATGCAAATCATCATTAATTCGGTATATTTATTATGTTCAAAAACATGAATAACAAAGCATATCGGATCTTTTTATTTAAATGTCTCTTTCGACAGGGCTGAAGTGATGTAAAGAATTGAAAATAAAGGATCGATTACATTCATGCGACCTCAGGAGAGTTCAGACAGGTAACACTGTGACAGTGGAAATAAATAGAACCGTTCTGCTCACGTCTGTCTGAATAAGCTGTGACCTCTGCTCTCGGATCCGTGACACGAAGCCAAACACGTCCACCTTCTGTTCTGTGTGCGTCATGTCAATCATAGCGTCGATGACGATGAACGTTCCTGTTCTGCCCACCCCGGCGCTGAGATGGAAAGAAAGAATCATAACATGAATGATATTTCCACATCATTACCGTT
Source organism: Triplophysa siluroides (assembly GCA_006030095.1). Classification (NCBI taxonomy): domain Eukaryota; kingdom Metazoa; phylum Chordata; class Actinopteri; order Cypriniformes; family Nemacheilidae; genus Triplophysa; species Triplophysa siluroides. The sequence continues at coordinate 913,231 of VCII01000170.1, read as the reverse complement.
ATGTATTCGTGAAAGATAAGTGCGAAAACAAAGTATTTCAAGATTTCAACAACCACCAAAATGTGTGCAAAGATTGTCCATTATTTCATTATTATGTATATATTTTTTTTTTTTGATAGAGAGGACAGTAAGCGAAGTGGGAGAGAGCGAGAAAGGGGTGGGTCCGGGAAAGGACCACGAGACGGGAATCGAACCCGGGTCGCCCGATGCGCCTCCGCACCACATTTCTGAGCACTGCCCGACGATTATTTCATTATTATCAAGACAAGATTAGCTCTGAATGTGAATGTGGGTGTTACAGAATGCATACATCCATTTATATTACAGAAGTACGTTTTAATGTGATTTATTTTTATTTCATTTCTTTTCAAGTTAGATGGTATGCCAGCCGTTATTTCAACCAGCAATTTGGCATGAAAAAACATTTGTGAAACACTGATCATCAGCAATAGTGGGGTTTGGTCCTATTTAGCATTTCAAAAGATTTTCTCCCGTCTAGTCTCAATCTGAACACTAGAGGGCAGGAGCGGTCAACCAACAACATGCGCAAACCCTCCAAAGGGCTTTTCACCAGAGCTGGAGTTTATCGCTCACACTGCGTTTGGTTGTTTAGCTCCCAAGTAGAGGACAGCAGGTCAAGACGATGACACACAGACCAAAACTCAATCCACAAACGCTTTATTGTGTCATGAAACACCCACTGACCTACATACATTCACTTTACATATCTGACCAATCAGCAGTGAGAAGAGACCTTTCTTCACCTAATTCAAATCACATGCTAATCACTCTGAATAATGTATATCATTGTCTGATGAAATAAATTATGCATGCGTGACAGACACCTCCAGACTGACGCACCCGTCTGCGGGGTCTCCAAAATAATGAGATGGAAGTTGTGTCAAATTTGTCCTTTGTCTGAAAGTTTCAGCTCATATTCCGTCGGACGAGTTATTGTTAGTCTATTCAAAACTGAGAAGTAAGTCAATGTAGATCTGGAAGAAAACATATTTCAGCATTTATTCATCCTTACGTCATTTAGAAACCTGTGCGCGAATCTTTCTTCAGTGGAACACAAAAGAAGATATTTTGAGAAATGTACAATGAGGTTCAATGTTGTTTGGCTACCGACTTTCTTTAAAATGTCGTCTTTTGTGTTCTGGAGAAGAAAGAAACTCGTACTGGTTTGAAATCCCATCAGGGTGAATAAATGATGAAAGAAGTTTCATTTTGCCGTGCACCATCCCTTTAAATCTTACAAACATGATAATCGATGCATTTAAATAGATTTTTATGTTTCATAAAGGAAATGTAAGTAGCGTTTGTGAATCGCCATCTGCATGCCAGAGCGGTTGAGCAGTTGTCAGGATGTAGACACTTGTGGTTGCAAAAATGCCCCATAGCAAAATATAGCTTTAAATGTGTTGCTAAACGGTTGCTAGGTTTTCTTAACTGTTGCATGAGGTTATTAAGAGACAGGTCGAGAAGCTTTCTTAAGCCAAAACGTTTATTCGAGTCTCGGCACCCAACAGTTTATTAGTCGTACCTGCAGTGCACCACGATGGGTCCGGCGTACGAGGGGTTCACCTGCTTCACCTTCTTGAGGAACTTGAGCATGCCGATGGGAGAGAAGGGAACACCGAAGTCAGGCCAGCTGGTGAAGTGCAGTTGAGTGACCATACGGGGTGTTTTGGTTCCGTCACTGGCCTGCTGCGGTGGACACACGGCAGATGAGGGTCAGATCACAGGAGCACAAACATGTTGACACGAGCATGTGAAGAGGGAAACGTACATATTGCACACAGAATTTACGTATGGTGTAGTCCACCAGGACGGTGAAGTCTTCCACAGCAACACGAACATTACCGTACGTCCAACATCCCTGATCGGGCCAATACTGATAACACTTATCCTGCAGACACAGAGAGAACAAGATCCCTTCATTCAATCAATCAATCACTTTCTTTCTTCCATCCTGTCTGTATTTTAGTCTGTCGTTCTTCGTTGTTTTGCTCTTCCTTTCAGTTTCATTCAGTCTTTCATTCCTTCACTCATTCTTTAATTGTTTCCAGTCACTCTTATCATTTTGTCTTCTTTCACTCATTCTTTTGTTCTGTCTTTCTTTCTTTCTTTCTTTCTTTCTTTCTTTCTTTCTCTAATTCTGTCTCTTTCATTCTTTAAATTTAAAATTCTTTCTTTTGTATTTTCTTTCATTCCTCTTTTCTTCCTTTCCTTCCTTTCTTTCGTTCTACTATTAATAAATTAATTTATTAATTCTTCCTTTCTTTTTTTTCATCTTTCGTTCCCTTACTCTGTCTCTTTAATTGTTTAACTTTTTGATAAAAAAAAAAAAGTTATTTCTCTCCTCTTTCCTTCCTTTCTTTCATTCTGTCTTTCTTTCTTTCATTCCATTATCCTTTCTTTCATTCTATTATTCCTTCCTTCCTTCCTTCCTTCCTTCCTTCCTTCCTTCCTTCCTTCCTTCCTTCCTTCCTTCCTTCATCATTCATTCATTCATTCATTCATTCCATTTATGTTTTGTAACTTTAAATGTTAATGTTACATCAAAGTGCCAAATGTCACTATTTTACTATAAAATAACCATTTAAATGTTAATTGCTTAATATTTCTTTTATGATTTTTGTAAATGAAATAACTGAAAATTACTGCAAAAAGTCAACTGAATACAAAATCCTTATACTAGATGTTTCTTGTCATTGCAAGATCTAATGATCATTAGAAAACACACAACACAACATGAAATCTGTTCTGTAGATAAACACATCGCTGTCACTCCGGCACTGAACTGGTGCATTAGGGAAGTAAAGGTGACTTATAAGACATCAAGATGCTAATGCGAGATCTTAATACAGCCCATCTGTCCATCAACATTATTCAGCCGAGAGCAGAGGAGAAATCGCTCTTAATGAGAGTTTGTCCATTAATGAGGTTCAAGCCCGAGCGCTTTATCAGTCATTATTAAAATCATTGATCCCGAGCCACATCCAAAGCTGATTTTAATCTTCTCTCTGTCCTGCGTCTTATTGATTTGTTTCTGAGCTTCTGAAAACGCTTGCGGACGTGATGGAGAGAGAGTCGCGTGGCGGTTTTGTTACACAGCAAGGGTGACATTGAACCGCAAGAGATGAAATGGAGACATTTGTGAGTCATCACTGGTTATAAAGAGTCACATGAAATCAAATACGAGTTATTGAGGTGATTGTTCTTGTTTGTCTCGATGATGGAGTTTAGTTTAAGAACAGCTTTGTTCGATCTTATTGCATTTAAACAAGCTTTTAAATATCTATAATTTATAGAGAATCTTTCAATCATCAGATGCTCAAGCTTTGACACGTTCCTAATGCAGGAATAAGAGACACAAACCTCTTTTCTCTCTTTCAGATTCGTCAGCATGACAATAGTGGCTGATTTCTGTTCCCATATCATCCTCCAGAAGTCTGCAACCGTGTCCTGCTTCGGCCCTGAAACAAACAAACACAATATGACGTATCACACAGACACACAGTTTCATCTGTTACTGTATCGATCATGACCTCATTCAAGATGAAGTTCTGAATAATTCCATATTTATTTTTAAGGATGCGCTTACCTTGTGCAGCGATGAATTTATGTGTATCTTTATAACCCTGAGAGGAAACAACAGCAGATTATGACCATGTGATTATCAAACAAGATGATTTACACATAGACAATTTACATCATAGTGGAATATTGCAAAAATACATACAGTCTCAAGAATTGCATTTAAAACACTGAATGAACATTACTATATGCATCAAAATGCATAGCTTTATTTTTACACCTGACAAATGACAAACTTACGTCAATATATGAAGCATTGATATAATCTGAACATGAAATTCCATCGATAGGTGTTAAAGTCACTCTGGAATTATCATCTGGACAACAGGAAAGACAAAATGTTTATTATATACAACAGACACACAACATCATCATTTCTACACTTCTGTTGAAAGATTTCCAAATGTTGCGTTTTTAATACAAACAACTTTATTATATATAGAAATATAAACGAAAACATTTGAAATGGTACAAATGTGGGCAGAAGGAACTGAGAGTGATAAACGCTGTATTTAGAGAAGTCGTGTCAGGTGTGTGAGGGTGACTACTGCGGTAAAATTTGGTTTGATATCATCTAAACTTGTCCCACTGAATTTCTAGGCAACACAACGTTAGAAAATAAGACCTGAGCTCAACCAAAGGGGTTTTCAATGAGATAATTTCTATTACATAATGTGTGTGTTTGTGAAAACTCACATGGTAAGATGTTAGGATATCTGTTTTTCTCTTTGTTTTCCTCTTTATTTGCCTCTTCATATGTTCCTTCCGTTGAGCCTCCTGGTAAAGACTGTCAACAACACAAAATCAACATCACCAAACCAAACACAGTGTGTGGTGCGCTCGTGTGTTTAATGTGTATAATGTTGAGTGGGTGTAATGTGTTCTGTATATTGTGTGAAGTATAGAGCATCTAAGTATAGTGAATCTAATGTATATATATACAGTATATATAGAGTGTAGTGTACACTATATGTTTTTTTTTAATGTATATATTGTCTAACGTATAGTGTGTTTAATGTCAACATTGTATAGTGTGTATATTGTGTAGTGTATGTGTTTATTGTGTATATTGTATAGTGTTCAATGTATGTAATGCCTATATTGTGTAACGTATAGTGTGTTTAATGCATACATTGTATAGTGTGTGTATATCGTGTAGTGCATGTGTTAATTGTATAGTGTTCAATGTATTTAATGCCAATATTGTGTAACGTATAGTGTGTTTAATGCATACATTGTATAGTGTGTGTATATTGTGTAGTATATGTTTATTGTGTATATTGTATAGTGTCAATGTATTAATGCCTATATTGTGTAACATATAGTGTGTTTTAATGCATACATTGTATAGTGTGTGTGTGTATATTGTGTAGTGTATGTGTATTGTGTATATTGTATAGTGTTCAATGTATTTAATGCCTATATTGTGTAACATATAGTGTGTTTAATGCATACATTATATAGTGTGTGTATATTGTGTAGTGTATATGTTTATTGTGTATATTGTAAAGTGTTCAATGTATTTAACGCCTATATTGTGTAACGTATAGTGTGTTTAATGCATACATTGTATAGTGTGTGTATATATTGTGCAGTGTATGTGTTTGTTGTGTATATTGTATAGTGTTCAATGTATTGAATGCCAATATTTTGTAACGTATAGTGTGTTTAATGTCTGTTTAATGCCTATATTGTATGTGTTTATTGTATAGTGTTCAATGTATTCAACGCCTATATTGTGTAATGTGTATATTTTATAGGGTGTAATGTGTACATATAGTTTATGATGCGTTTAATTTGTACACTGAGTATACTATGTTTTATGTGTATATTGTGTAATGTATAGAGTGTTAAATGTGTAGTGTGTTTAATGCATATATTGCGAAATGTATATAGTAGTAATTCCCTACATTGTGCCGTGTTTTTTGTGCATCCCGTGCATTGCGGTTATAATGTACATTCTGCATTGTGTGAATAGTATGTCATATACACAACTGCGGTCTTGTGAAGCACACATCATTTCACTTGTGTATATGGTGAAGTGAAAATAAAGTAATTTGATTTGATTTAAACTGCTAGCGAAGACTGGGAGTATTCAGGCTCTCAAAACTGACCCTGCTGTTCAAATTCGCACCATTCTCATCACTGTGTTATTACTGCAAATGAACACTATTAGTCAAGCTTTGTTCCTGTATCTACAGGCCATTGTTAAACCCGCATAACTTCTTCCATTCCAGCTTAAACTGCTTAAGTGTCATTGAGATTGTTGAGCAGAAACACACAATGTTTCCATGACAGAACGTTCACATGCTTCATTCAGATTGTGTTCCTGAATCACAGGCCTGGAAGATGAGCCCATGTGTCTAAAAGAGGGCAAGAGGGGCTTTCTCGAATGATTCAACGTCCGATGACTCCTTAACATTTCAATTCCAGTAATCCTCAGCGGGATCTGAGCGCAGCTGACCTGTCAGCATTTGTGGAGGAATATTTGCTGATCCATATGAATGCACAGAAATGTTTGTAGCCGTTAATAACAACGCAACACTGCGGCGTCAGCATCTTAAGTCGAACAAAACAACAATTTCTCCAGCAGTAAACACACAGTAAAACCGCAATGACTGCTGGCTCGACATGAGATATAATCATCATTGATGTGAACATACATTAAAGGATTACTGTGTATAAAAATGGTACCTGCTTCATTTTTATTTATTGTCACAATAGTACTTGGTATAGCGATACTTTTATTAAAATGGTGATTTGTTCACTTGGACATCCCGAACCAGGGTTAACTTAAAATAATGATGCAAAAACAAATCTTACATTGTACTCTTCCCGGAAGAGTTTTCCATCGTCGGCCGAGCGTATCCGATACTCTTCTTCTAAGTTGTCTACGGGGATGGGGAAATATTTTTTGGAGGTGGACGGCGATCTCCGCAGTAAGACCACGGTTTGTTGTTCTGTGGAAGAATACAGTGATGTCGGTTAAAATCACACGGTACACATTTCTTTTCTTTCCATTTAATTCTTGATGAGATGCATCAAACGGAAGCTGAATAGGGCCAAGATCGATGTTTATTTCATGCTTTCCACACAAGTACAAGCTTCTGTTTTAGTATTTAGGCAAGGCATCCACCTCAACAAAACAGATAGACCCAAAAACCATAACCGTCACCTTTACATCACAGACTATCAAGCTTCATAGACAAGTAAGCAAGAATAGCACATTTTCTAGCATGTACTTATCTTTTATTATAAGTTTTATTCATGGTCTGTATTATTAATCTTCATCTCATCATGTTTCTGGAATTGATCTGCCGACAAGATCTGGCATAGTCTATAAACGTCTTCATTTTACTTAATAGTCTAACATTTTATTTTAAAGTGTTAAAAAGTTTCAATGTATTTCCAAATATTGACAACACTGTATATTGGTATTTTTGCTTATGCGTTAGAAAAAAAAGAGGGGATTTTGTCCCACTTTAAAAGGCTTGATTGGTACATTTTTAAATGCAGATTTACGTACTTTTTTATGAAATGAATACATGTAAATGCTTTTTGCTCTCCCCATAAGATGCAGAGGGGCAATAAAATTGCCTATTTTTGAAATTATAGAAATTATATATTTTACAAAATTCATATTTTGAATTATTTCAAGCAAGAGTTTGGGTTTGCGTTGTAACGTCATATTCAGCGCAATTCAATAATATCTCATTTTCTATATATTACCTGGCAATAATCTACTATGCTTTATTATAAATCTAGAAAAAAAAACATGTTAACATCATCAATCTTTTAAGGAGAGGTACAGTATCCGAATGCCTTTGGAAAAGAAATACAGACGTACACATAAATATCCGCTGAATACCATTAATGACAAAGAGAAAACTTCCAGAAAACAGACAGAAATCCCAACAGTCAGACCCTGAAGAGCAACCACTGAGTTAGATGTTAGAGAGAATGACAAGTTAGACACGGCCATGCTAGTGTTCACAAAACCCTGTTCAACACATATACCACAGACCTTCAGACGGACAGTCAAGATCCTCTTCGTCATCATCATCCACATCTATATATACTTCTACGCAACACAAACACACCGCAGGTCACACTAGTGAACATCTGAATCTGAACATTCAAAACTTTTAGATTGAATGCACGTTAGTCATGCCAAAATCATTACAGTTGCTATGGTGTTTTGGTCGCTCATCGCCTCGCAAAAGGCGCATCACCCCGGTCTGTCTGACAGGCCCGGCTCCACAGGGGGGCCAGGGTGGGCCTTATCAGAAGCTATGCCCACCCTGCCTCCAGCCAGACCCGTTGAGAGAGAGGACGCGTGAACCGCTGTTGCTGTGAAAAACTTTTTCCATTGCAGTGAACGGACTTGGCACGACTCTCTCTCTCAGCGACTCTGCGTCAGTCCTTCATGGGTCCTGTTTGATAAACCCGCACACGTAGTAATTAAAGGAACACCCGACACGACATCAGACAGCAGCACTAATTTAATACCGTTACCGGACCCAACCGTTTGACCAAAATGCCGCGACCCGAACCGCACCTGCGTTACATCTACATGATGTAGACCAAACCATTTATTTTCTCATGCAACAAGTAACAAAACATTAGGAATTCCTGGTTAATGCATTTTTAAACATGTAGTAACTAAATATGGAATAGTTTCGGAGAGACAACCAGAGAGAATCCACTAAAATAGTGTTAGCTCATAGTAGCTATTCTATATTTGATTAGTGATTATGAAATGTGTTTAGATTTATGCAAAATTTGTAAAAAAAAAAGGCCAAAATTGTTCTTGTGATAATAATAAAACATTCCCTTACCTTTTTCTGTAAAATCATACCAAAGCCGCTAAAGGCTAAATAAACAGTTCCGATGAGGCTAATGGATCCGCGTTCCGCCCGCGCGTATTTCCCGGCCAACACCAAAAAAATATGTAGGCTATATATATATATATATACATAAGAATGTAAAAATTAATTATATAATATTAATAATTCAAAAAGCTGAATAGTTATATTGTAAATAGTTTGTTTATAGGAAATAGATTGGGGCAAAAAATATATGTTTAGTTACCCCCCTTCCCCCTTCTGCCCACCTGAAAAATCACTCGGCCCACCCTTCATCTCAAATCTGGAGCCGGGCCTGCGGTCTGATATTGCAGTCTTTTCTCTAAAACCTGAATCGGTAATCTGTGCGAGATTGATTCTGTGCTGATTCAAGGTGCCGTTTCTAATCGCAGCAAATCTGTCACGGGCCAAACTAATGCACAAATCACACGACAGCGTTCAGAACAAACAACGCTTGCAGACTTAACCATCAAAGAGATGATTTGGTAGGCCACATCCTCTACATGCGTTCAATTCTAAAAACTCTCAGACTCAAATCTTTACATTTACTTAAGTCTTAAAACGTAAGATATGGGTTACAAGGTTATTAGGAGAAATCATTTAGTACATAAATCTACAGAAACATCAACGGGATGTGTGGAGACAGAGATTCCTCTCACAGACGCCCGTCTTTCATAGATCAGATTCATTTGCTCTTGAAAATTTGGAGTCTTTTTTAAATCTGATAAGACAACTTAGACACCTATGAGTAAATAGAGACGTTTGCCTTTGCAGAACAAAAGAGCTGGATTTCATTTTTCCTTCCTAAAAGAAACCAGAAGGAACAGCTTTTAAAGCATTAGGTGTAAAATGAGCTCTGAAAGCAAACAGGAACATTTGCTTCACACATACCGGTAAGTTCCTCTTTTACAGAGTTTTTTTCATATTTAAATATTTACGAGGAAACTTAGATCATTTAGACAAGTGCTTAAAAAGTATAAAACAAAATGGTACCAACAACATAAAAGTTGAAAGAACCTCATGTACTATAATAATACTTGAAAATCTGTGACGTTAAGAGTCGGATAAGACGGACAGACATCTTCATCTTGGGGATTTTGAAACTAGTAGATCAGAATAACAAAATAAAAATGAATGAAGTGGTATTTGTTTTAATCAAGAGTTTGGCGTTTCATTATTTACCTCAAAGTTGAACACAACCCTTAAAAAACAATAATATTACCCACAATCCCCATAAAAGCAAACATTTAAGAACTGAAGATAGAATATGAGTCACTCGCTGTGACACATCTGTACGACAAGAAAAGTCTCACGTCCTGCCCTCCTCCACAACACTGAACCGAAAATCATGAACAGGAAACTGAATATAACCCAATTCGCATTCAAACATGCCTCTCGCTTCACTACACGGGGTTCACAATCAGCCCTAAAACACACCGAGAGCGGACGAAGGTCAGCTTACCTTGCTCTTCCAGGATCCCATTTGGTACTTTCTTGTCGGTGGCTGTGATGACAGCCTTCCTCTGGTTTTTCAACCTGAATGACAAAATCGAGACAAACATGAAAAGACAAACGTCAGGACACGTTAATTCACATCCTTGAGCTCTCTCCTAAAACTTTATCTCACCAACGAAAACTCGAACTCTTTTTCATCAGCTACGCGCTACACGACACGCTGTGTGCCCGGAGAACCATGCGAAACCTATCTGTGTCTGAGGTCAAGCTCCTACGCGCGGCAGTGTGAGAATCATACATGTGTGTAAGAGTGTCTCAGTTCCTGGTCCACGCCCTCCATCGTGAAGGGGCGGAGCTTGACACAGCCAGGGCTTCTGAGTGTGTGTGTTTATCGGCATGCGTGTGTGTGTGTGTCATACCTGAGAAAACACCAGGTCAGCAGGCCCACTACAAGAATCAAGACGAACAGACCGAGCAGTGTGGGCAGGATGTATGGGTTGGACTGGTTGTCTAAAGGAAGAAGGAGAGGCAGTTAAACCCACAGCGAACAAAAGGACAGGAAACTGGCCCGTGAACAGAGCCGGTGCTGGGCTTTAAGTGAGGTATGGCAGCCGGTCGAGCTAATCCATTAGGAGTGATTTAATCGAGCGTTCTGCGCTGTTTTGACTGCAGGATAAGCATCGCTCGTTCGGTTAACTGCGGGTTAGACGTGAATCACATGCCAGAACCGGCTATCAGCGATCTTTACTGCAGACCAAATCACAGACTACTGTATATAATCCATCGCAGATTTAACACAAATCCACACGGATGCTTCCACGGTGACAACATGTAGACAGGATTTAAATGTTGCTGATGAAAGCTACAAAATAAGAGCACCTTCTATTATGGTGCCCATCTTTATATTAACTTTTATTTTTATTTAAAAACTAAAATGTTAATCACATTTTAAGCTTCCAAGCATTATTTTTATTATTTTAGGGCTGTCATATACGATTCATCGTGATTAATCCCATGCAAAATAAAAGTTTGTTTTTTCATGTATGTGTACTGTGCATAATAATTTTGTATTCATAAACACATACACATAAATGCATATATATATATATATATAAGAATTAATCAACATTTATGTATAATTCTAATTATTGGTCAATATAAATAAATACATCTCAATATTTCCTAAATGTATGTGTATGTTCTTGTGTTTATAAATACAAAATTAATATGAACAGTACACAGACGAACAGTATATCATGTAAACACAAACTTTTATTCAAGGTGCGATTAATTGTGATTTTTTTGGGACAGCCGTAAGACATTTATTTAATTATTGGTGGTATTCAACTGCGAACGGCTTTTAATACAAAATAATACTATGAACCATAACAATAAAATATTTTTAATAATAAAAAAATAAAGTAAAATATAAATTTTTAAGCCGTATGATTTAATTCCTTCATAACCATTAAATCTACTGGTTTCTGTGAGTTTCCTTTTTTCAGAGGGGCAATAAATAAAACCCACATTTATTATGTTCTTTAATTAATCAGTTTAATCTATTGTTCATATATTTTGCCCATTTAGTATATCTACTACATATAGAGGCAAATCTTTTTTTGAAAGTTTTTAACCACTGGTGTGAATTTGACAAAATGTAAAACTTGCAGCACAGCAAAGTGTGATTTCGTTTTGCAGACAGCATATCTGAAAAGTACTTTTGTATTGACAACATTTAGCGCCACCTTGAGTGAAACAGCTGTACTGACTGTATTTATTTCCGGATGCTCGTTGCTTCTAACAAACCAGTGATTCTTACAGATCACAAAATGAACGAAAAACATTTGCTAACATTTTGAGGAAACAGAAATATGCACACAAAACGACGTACACAAATACATTAGCTTCATTTATGAGCTTCCTGACTTTAACATTTTTTTCCTGAGTTAAACTTACCATTGTTGTTGGATGCGGTTGAGTTTGATTCAGATACTGCAAGGAAAAAAACAAGGACCATTGTGTCTGTAAAAGAACAAAGAGGATTATCAGTGTTTTATATTCCAAATATATTAGTATGTTCCAAATTAATAAACTTGTATCATTTCTACACTAAATGGGACAATCCAACTAAAACAGGAAAAAAGATGCAGTAGCGCTACTACTCCACTAGATGTCACCAACTCCTAGGGGAAGTTAAACTTTATAGAGAATAGTTTAAAAAGAGAGCATCCTTTTTATTGACAGAACTGGATAGAAACTTGTAAACTTACTTCATCATAGACAGAGTGATAGTTCTCTTCCAGGTTTGTGGGATTTTTGGTGTTAACAAAACTATTAAGCAGGTTAAAAACGATGATGGATTTAGAGGTGTTGAAAAGCTCATCTGATTAAACATGTGTACGAGGTTTTTTGGGAAAAGCAGATTTTTTTTCACAAGCACTTCCCCTTAATCTGCATTTCATGTGATTTATATATAAAAAACATTTAGACAACACTTGTGTTCCTGTATCTCAACTTCTACAGCAGTACGCTAGCAGCTCAAAGCAGTACGCTTTACGGCGTAAAATGTTCTTCATGAAAGCAAAAAGTAAAAATCACTTTAGATTTAGTTTTAGAAAAAGTTTAACTTTTTTCAACTTCAAAAGACGCTCCGAGCTGCAGAAAAAGACCCCCGGCGCTTCTTCAACTTTTTTGAAAACACTGGTTACTCCATAGGATTATAACGTAAAACAGACGCTAGCAGCTTAAAAAAAGAAGTCATGTGTGAACATAGCCTTAGCCTGCCAAAGGTTATTTATATAAAGGTACAGTATATAGATTTCTTAACATGAAATATCAACAAACAGCATAACCTGCTGTATGTCACCTATATGATATTTATTAATCTAAGTCTCTGCTGAAAAAAAAAGAAACCCAATATAAACCATTACAGAAATTCTGATGGTTCCATTAAAATACCATTATGAATGATTCCCTTTTTCCCAATTCCTCTCTGTGGTGCTTTAGGCATTATTCCAATAGGATTAATCTGCCATATAACACCCCACCAATAGAATCCATCATATACCAGTAGACACCACACAGGGATTTCAAAAAACCAGTACAATTCCCATTTAACCATTAAATGCATTACATTTTCTATTGTTTTTTTTACAGCAGGGATGTTGACTTCAAAATGTATAAATAGATTTTTAAAATCAGTTGCATCTGTTAACATTGGTTAATGCACAATGAACCTTTACCAACTGCGTTTATACACTAACATAAACAAAGATTAAGAAATGCTGTAAAATATGTTGCTTATTGTTAATGGTGCTCAATGCATTTACCAATGTTTCCAATCCCTAATCGAAGAATGTTAAAAGATCAATGGACATCATTTCTATTTCAACTATATCACTCTCTAATGCGATCCCCTCTCAAACAGCATCATCCTTCAAGAGCGGTCTGAAATAAAGCGTTTTGCGCATTAGCCTCTTTGACAAACAGTCACCATGTGCCACATTTTTTGCCGGTGTCCCGGAGGCACCGGAATCCAGACAGCGGCAGGACTAGAGTCGATACAGAATCCCACGGCAATTAATAAAGACCTGAGAGTCGCCTGCAGATGCAGGAGGAGTAATGGGAGAATTTTAATGAGGAGAAATGACCCTCCCTGTATCCTGCGGTACAACCAAACCAACACACAGAAATATAAAACCCATCAACACATCGCAAACAAAACAATCTCTTATAGCTTTTTTACATGAATTTACGGTAAATCTGTGAAACAAACTGGGGTAAAATGTACTGTTCAAAGGCACAGAAAGAATAGGATTCCCCGGGCCCCGGTGTCTTAGCCTTTACACACATCACCTGCTAGCTCTGCTAGGAAACAGTGGGAAAGTGTAAAGTAAGTGAATTAAATCAGTGACACAGATAAATCCTGTGGAGTCACACAGCAGCGAAGGCAATGGATTCCCAAACGGCTCTCGCAAATCTGTGTCTCTGTGTATGCGAGTTAATGGGTTGCTTCAAGCTCAAAGCATCACCGTTTTCTAAAAGAAACATGCTAGTGCAAAACACAAACATCAGTCTTCATTTAATCATTTAAACCTAACTGTGTTTCTTCTGTAAAACACAAAAGATGGGCAAAGGTGGTAGGGTCGATTCCTATAAGAACACACTCATGCTGCATCCGAAATCGCATACTGTGACAGTACGTACTGAATTTGAATAAGTAATATAGTGAGTGTAAATAGACACTCAACAATTACAATGTTTTATCAAAAATAAATAAACTACATTTTACTAATGCGTCTATTCACTGATATCCTTTGAAAACATTAATAACGTTACTGTTTTTGTTTTTGTTTTAAGAACATTAATGTTACAATGACAACACAAGTGTCTCATGGCGTCACAGACTATTTTTTACTGAGAATTAACGTCCTCATGCAGGACTTCATCGGCGTCCACCCAGAAAGAAAGGCCACTTTGGGAGTTTTGCATGCAGGCCAGCAGTAATGTAAGACAGTTATTTCTTTATTTGAGATTGTGGCTAGGTCTACAGGTTGATTTCTAGGAGCTGTTGCCGTGCAGCATGCAGTTGTGTTTAATCGCGTGACTGGTTTGCCCTTGGTTCATTATAGGTTGATGTTTGGGTGGTTAAGAAGCCGCCGCGCAGCTAGTTTCAGACAACAGATTGTGATTTGGCTATAGGCAAAAATATAACAAGTGTTTATGTGTTTGTTTTTATGCTGTATCCTATATAATCACACTGGCGACCTTCTTTATTCTCGGCATCAACACATTTTTTCCTCCGTGTTCTTATTAACATTAGACTTAAGCGGCTCGCCCATGGCACATTTATAAATTCTGCCCTGGCAAAAAAATATAACATCACAGCACCCCCAGCGGCTACGAGCGGTTATGTAAAAAAGGGAAAAAAAAGATTAGAATGTTGACACTTTTCTGTACAATAAAGGCACATGAAACACGTGAATACTTGCAATATTAAAAGCATTTACATATAACTGTTGAGTAGTTTTTTATTTCAGTATTTTATTTAATACAATTAATATAAACTAATAATATCAATTAACATTTTAAATATAAAATACATTGTTATATTATAACTACACACAGGCCGGACGTTAACTTCGGGCCATGCGCGTACATCCAATGAACATCCATAACATCGTTTAACTAAAATTGTAAAAATAATCATGCATTTTGGCCGATCTTTTACATGACGATGTCTTTTGTGTCAAGTGGAGGATTTTACAAATGATACCGTTATCATCTCACTGTAAACTACAAATGCACAAATTTGTGCACGAGTGTTTATTTACAAAGCGCCACCGTAACTGCAATTGAATATAAAATACAGCGTTTCCAGACATCTTTGTGGATCTGGATGGTCTCGACAGCACCATCTATACACACAAAACGTTTTTCACATATAACAGACACCAGCCACAGAAAATACGAAGAGACCATTTCACAATTATTTTCAGTTTTTCTGAATCGACTATTAATAGGTACTGTATGTGTTTAGGTAAAATGACAATGCTTTGCTTCTGTGAACTACTAACAATATTTCTCCCAAATATCAAAAAGTATTGTTACTATTTGCAGAAAACGAAAACTGGAGAAACAGGTGAAAATCACATGCATTAATGCATTTTGTCCAGACCTGAAGAAAACAAGTTCAGATTAACATTAAAGCAATACAACAGTCCTATTTGTTCATAATGTATTTAGGGAAAGTTAAACAAATATTTATATCCTGGATTTTATCACAGTTTTCATGCTGTCTGTCTTTCACATTGTTAGATGACTTTGTCACTGGTTTCATTGGACTGGAATGACCACAATACGTCTAGAAATGCTGATTAAATGAACATTTGGAAGGGTCTCTTAACGCTCTCCGGCGGTATAATACAAACATTTTCAACGCTCAGACTGCCAAATGTTATTTTATAAAGGTATATGTGGGTTCTTGGCATGAAGTTTAAAGCATCAACAAACACACATTTGTATGGTGTTTATATTTTATGCCTCACGCTTGACGCTGTATATTCTCTTCCTCACTGCAGTGATCATGTGACATTATTGGTCCTGCCGTCGGTCCGCTGTTGTTGTCTTTGCCCCCAGCATGCGTGACAGTTGCTAAGAGTCATTATTGTAAACAGGTCATGGGGTAAAACTGGTAGACAGTCTCTATAAAAGAAAGACATATAGACTCGGTGAGGTCTTACTCACTCGTGCTGGAAATGCCCCGAATGCTTATGCGGGTTTTAAGGGTAAGTGAGAGTGTCTGGGTTTGTGTGTCTGTTTGCTAACCATGAATTAACAACAGATAGCCGTGAGGTTTGTCAGCCCACACGAACGCTCACGGTGGACGTCTATAAATGAGGAACGTTCCTCTGATAGCACAGTGAGATCATTTCCCTTTCATATCACATATTGTGTAAGCACGCTGGCACAGCCCAGAGGTGAGAATGTATGTAGTGTTGGCTATAAGGAGCTAGAGGAAAAACATACTAAAGCATCACTCGTCTCTTTTATCATCAGACGCTACGCCACTGTACTGGACCTTTAAACAAATCAGAATTGGACGCAGTACAAAGTAAAAGTCTTAGTTAAATGACAAATCATTAAATAAAGACCCGAACGCGGGTCTGAAATGCTGACAGGCACGGTCATAAATCATTATACACAATACAACTATATATACTATATGCAAAGCCTTAAAATCAAATTTCACTTGTCCATGCTTATTCGCTCCACATGAAATACAGATGTGGGGAGGTCATTTCTAAATCAGACGAGGTCCCCAGATAATACTAATCCTGTGCGAATAGGGCATAATTACATTTAACATAATGAACATAAAGAGAGAAAGAACCATCGATGAAACTGTAACTTTACCCGTCTGTATTAACACAACCGCTACGGTTTTTGTGTTATCTATTAAAATATTTAGCTAATTTTTACTCAAAAGAACTTGCGGACTGCCGCTTTAATGTCTTCAATAGTTAATTTAAACAACTATTTCGGGAAGAAGTCCACACATACATTCTCAGAATCATAAACCACATAAACGTGTACCAGAGTTTCTGCCTGACAAAACCACAGACACTTACACAGTAAGATCATTTTAGCACAGGTCTCCACACATCTAATGTTGTTCTGTGTAAACGTCGGTGTTGAAATGACATTCACACCCTACAGTGTGATTATAACACGCACACTGTTCCTCGTTTATTTGTGATGTGGCATGTGAATCGCATAAGTTATGCAAGTTTATTTATATGATAGCACATTTCATTCACAATGGTAATTCAAAGTGATTTACATAAAAATAATCATATAAAATAATCACAACGATAAAAACAAAGAATTTAAAATCTTTGTAGAGAACTGATGATCCAAAAATGACAGAGATATAATGTTCACTCACAATTAATGAATAAAAAATAATTAATTTTTAAAATCAAGTGTGGATTTTGATGTGTGCTACAATACTCTCTGATCTTTAGAAAACAGGAAGTTTCTTTGACCTGACGAGGATTGAACGTCTGGTGCACAGAATTCTCACAGCGTGCTTGACCCTGGTGGAGTGATCTCTCCTTCAGTTTGTGCTCATCCAATAGTTTTTTCTTCACACTTTAGTTTCACAGTTATCTAAGTTTTATAGTTTTCTGGGTTACTTTACAGCTTTAGATTTTTTAAATCAGTTCCTAAAGTATTTAAATCTCTCTTTCTCTATAATTTACTGTCATAAATTGGACAGTAAATTATAAGTCTCTATAGTAAGGCCCGATTCACATTTAACGTCTTTTTCGCGAGCATTTTTGTTATTTTCAAATTGGGGGCGACGCGGCCGCGACATGCATGCGGTGTGGCGCGCACATTTTTCTAGGCGCGTCAGCGCGGCATCGAGATGGCAATAGTTCTTCTTACGCTCGCATTTTCCGCGCGGTTTTAGACGCGAAATGTAATTCGGGCCCAAGTCTCTCTCTCCTCAAGGTTTCTTACACATTGACCCATTTACAGTAAGAGGAACAGTCTGTGATGTCTCAGCCAATCATATTTCCCAACCCCACAGTGACCTCCAATCAAACAACATAAATATTATAAACTCTAAAGCAGGGGTCACCAACTAGCGGACTCCGGTCAGAATGCGGACCGCGAGATGTGTCTTTCCAGACCTCAAAGCATTTTAACGTAATAAATAAATGAACGCCTAACATTATTTTCTAATGCAATCAGATTTATACCTGGCACATCAAGGTCCGCTCGGTAGCAGTTTGGGTCCTACGGCGCCACAGACAGTTAATATATGCGCACTGTTGCTACGTTCAGACGTCAACGTCGTGGAGTGAAGAGAGCCGAGACAGATGTAACTGTCAGTGACTGAAAAACAATGTCCTTTTCAAAAGTTAGAAAAGTTGATTCTGAAAACCATGTTTTCCGAGATGAATGGGTCGAGAGACTTGCATTTATTCTTCCTGCATCGACACGCACGGGGCCGGTTTGTCTCATTTGGCATTATGAAACTAGACATAGACACTATGAAGAAAGGACACGGATATATATAAGCTCAAAGCCCAGCAGTAGCGATCTACACGGGTCCTCCCTCACTCACTTACCGCCCAACAACGAGCACATGAATGTTCACTACGAATACAGTGGATCTTAGGAAAACATAACAAGCCCTTTACTGGTGGGAAAATAGTAAAAGAGGGCATGGAGGCTGCGTGTGAAACACGTTTAGAAGGAAAATAAAGACATGAACAAAGAAAATATTAAACAAACCTCCGTTTCAGCTGCAAGAGCCACAAGAAAAGCTGAAATGTTATGAGGGTGTTCAGTCACAACTTGATGCTGCTATTTGCTAATCTCAGTTCAGCAGAAAACAACACTTTAGTTTTCTTTTAAAGTTGTTAATGTTGAAATGAATGTATGTTCAGTTCAGGTTTAGAAATTGGGGCATTTTGCACATTTTCCTTCATTATATTGTTGTCAGACATTGTTATGCCGTCGCATAGATATGAAAAGACATGTTTATTTCTTTGGTCTGCCAAAAACCATCAATTCATGTATTTAATTGTCCGGACCTCGCCCGGTAGGAGGGCTCGTTTACTGGACCCCAAGCAATTTTAGTTGAAGACTCCTGCTCTAAAGCGTTCAAAGTCTGAACGCTCCTCTCCGAGATCCTATAGCAGTTGCCTCAAGCGCAATGCAGCCTTGCATTTATGCAGACCTGACTGAAGGTCACCGGGGAGATGCCAGACAGCTGTCTCATCACCTTCCTGTGGGTAACCATGGAAACCTGACATTCCACGCGGTTTAATAAACGAAGACTGCAGCCTTGGGCTCTGTATAAAAACACATACACACAAATAAAGAAATATGGAGAAAACCAGCCCCCCGCCCACAAAAGATAAATACCTAGCGAGCTGCCTATGTAGATTGCATTTGAAAGCATCATAAGCTACATCAAGACTGCAACATGAGTTGAATCACCAACTTCTGAAAACCTGTTTGCGGTTAAAACCCACGGCCAATAAATATTCACAGACAAGCTTGATGAAAAAATTCTGATGGTGAAATGCTGATTATATTAACAAATAACCATTACCATTTTGTTAAGTAAATAAATAGTTAAATGGTGTTTTCACTGCTTCCATTTAAGTGAACACCATGATATAACATTTTAAACATGCACACACACATATAGGGCCGTCACGATTATTAAATAATTGTCTCATCGCGATTGTTTGACCCCATCGGGATGGTTTCAGATGTGAATTCTGAGTTGATTTACACCGAGATGCGAAACAAGAGTTTTTTGGTTTCAGGACAGCTTATTCGAGTTAGTTCCATCAACTCTGGGTAGCCTAACCTTGAGATAAAGCGCTTGCACCACAATTACGACAAGCCATGATCAATGGAGCTCCGATATTACGATTCACCATGGCAACGGCACAAAAAAAGCAACATGGCGGCAGAAAGGGCTTGAGTGCGAGGTTCATATTTATCACAGCTCTGCATACAGCAGATTTACTAATGTGCTGAAAATGACTTAAGTATACATTAATAAATAGATAAATGTACCAACACAGCAAAATTGCCAGTGTTAGAAAAGGTCAGATTTACACCCAGAGTGTATACGTAAAATCCACACTCTCAAAGTGTGGATTATATAGTAGATACACTGTTTTTTAACACTGGTCGTTTGCTGTGAAAATACAAAGAAATGAATCAGTAAATGAATGAAACAACAGACAAAAAAACATAAATAATAATACAAATTCTTATGTTCTCACTCCCCATCAGTGCTCCAGTGATGAGTGTGACATGTCATGGTGTATGGGACACTTGTTAGGGTGTCAGACTCTCGTGTCAAAGTCAGACTGATCGCCGGTTTGAACCCTGCCCGGAGCAGATTTGGGAAGCAATGGCCGCACGTCTAAAATACCCCTGGTATCATTCGTGTCTGTGGCCATTTTTATCTCCAACCCCACATAAGAGCAACAGTAACAGAGATGCTCGCCTTAGCACTATTATTACACTAGAGATGATCCAAGTATATGCACTTTGTGTGTTTTATTAAGTGAGTGCTTCCTGTGGAAAACTGATAACTCATTCTGATAAGACGTTTATAGATGTTTATAATATAACAGAGATTACAGGCAAGGCCAAAGTCCAACATCTTGGAAAGCCTTTTATTGGCTATGCTTAGGCAAGGAGGTACATTTATAATCTCTGAATTAGTTACTAAGCTAATTAACTTTAACAACAACAGAATTTAGATACATTTTAATGCAATGATAAAGCAGCCGAAGTTTCAATGACGAAACATTCAAGTCAGAAGATCTTTGTGATTTCGATATATTACGTAAACAAAAATAAAGTAGGAAATAAAAGCATCTATGTGCTGTTATTAACATTAGGTTTATCCGTTTAAAGCTATAAAATGAACATCACATAGTCTAAACCCCAGAATTAATCTGCTCGTTTTCAGCCCAGGATTATTTTGTGGCCTACAGTCATTTCATGTGAATTTACAGGTTGCAGCGAGTATGATAAGAAGCTCAGCTAGCATGACGCGATGCACATCAATATCTGTCAACACACAAAAACGAATAACTGATAACTGATAGCAGGGGTCCGGTTTATATGCCATATGAGTTTATGTTCGTCTTTCTTGGATAAAGACAACACAAGCACCACAATAACAGCAGCTCAAACATCAGATATATGAACAAACCCTTGATCCTGAAGCATTAAACATCCACATGGACCACTTGCACTATGAGTAATGATATCTCATAAATCCCATTGATTTCACACTGAGACACATAGACCAGAAAACCATACAAACTAGGCATCTTTGAGCCACCTAGCAACCAGCCAGAAGACCCTGGAAACCACTAGGGACATTTTAGCATCGTAAGGAAAGATGTTGCATGGGTGGTACGCAATGCATCACTCACATTTACTTCAGAAAACGGAATCGCATTATTTATTAATAATATCATGACTGTTCTAAACAGGAATAGTAAAGAGAGACAAACATATCTTTTTCTGACCTTGCCGAAACATTGTTTGGATATAACACAGCAGGTACATTCAGGTCCTTCTCACGCCTGTTTCATCACAGAAATCTTCAGAGACCGTTGACACATGCCCGGCTTTCAACCTGACAGACTTCCAGCATGCTGTTCTGCGTGTGAACAGATTGTCGGGACCATGCTGTTGATTAGAGTCGCATACGGCGTTCTCTCGCTCCGATTGGCTTATGAGAAACAACTATAGAAATGAGCGCAACTCAAACACTTCACCACAAAGCGGTATTGTCCACAAACACGAAACACACCACACACACACAACAAGAGGCTACTGATCTAAGCTCTTAAAACCTCTCTCTCCATCTCTCTCGCTCTCTGCAGGCGGGTCACATGAAGATTGGCAACATACTGCAGGGGCATGAACAATGCCAACACAATGCCAGTCTGAGCATTCAAGAAATGTTTCTGCTGTTTGGCTTCTTCCGGAAATCTGCACTGTTTTTGGATGTACGCAGCCAAACATTTCAGAGTTAAATATACTTCATACCAAAAAATTGGGAATTGATTAGATCATAAAAAGTGTCAAATCAATATAGGGGCTAAAATATAAGACGGTCTTGTAAAAAAGTCATGCAAAAAATAAAGTTAGTTATCAGACTATATAATAATGCGCACCCCTGTATTTCTGCCCCTAATACCTGCAATATGAAAAACACATAAAGCCATTTTATGGTAGCTTTAAAGACGAATATGCTTTTGTTGTTCTTGGTTTATTAAAGTCACAGTAGAGGATTGTGGGGCTCATATTGCAGCTAATTACTGATATAATAAAAATAACACAATAGACCAATCACAGTCCAGATCTCGATGTTTGCCCCACCGTTCCAACACTTTGATTTGGTTTATATATAGGATTGTAAACCACACCAAGCAATTTATGGGAGGATCCCACAGAGAGATCAAAGAGGATGCTGTGACATTACGACACGCTTGATTGGATCAGATGGAAAACTGTGTGCCTGTGTTTATTAGTTCGCGCTGACGTTTTATTAATGACACATGAAATCCATGCAGAAAACCTGGGGGGAATTACAGTTTTGATTTGGTCTTAAGCCGAGACCGAAATGACTTTAATTGATAAAAGCGAGAGCAAAATGATGCAGAACAGAGTCTCTTGTTTGAACAGTGCTTTCTGGCTGTAAAGACTATAAACTCATTTCCCCTCATTTTGGTTATGATTCAACACAACAATGTCCATCAAAACCATTGTATGAATACACTTTGGGTTCTTCTGCAATATGTCAAAAAAGAAACACACAGATTTTGGCGGCGATAGGAACTTCAACTTTGAGATAAACAATTTTTTTTAATTCAGTATGTGACTGTTAGAATGAGTGTTGTAAGGGGAGAGAGGCAAAGCTTCTGTAAATCAGTAAATGTCACAGTGCTGTGAATAAGAAAGATAGAGAGAGAAAGGCCAATGGGAACAACATCTTCAGTCTAATGGATGTGCAGATTCATTCACTTGGCATTTGGAGTGGACAGACTGAGCCACATAAACAAGGTTTCTAATGAGCGTCTGCGTGAGTTTGTGAAGAGACCCAGCTCACGAATCAATACATAACACTGGGTATCACAGGGGTTTTTAACAAAATGTCATAAATTAAACTAAAATTTATATTTAAACAATCAACGGGTGAAAACAACCAAAATATTTAGAACTTTAGATATAACTATAAAATTTTGAAATAATATTTATATATGCCTAATATGAACACAGTAACAATTTTAATAGCATTTTGTTTTTTGTACATACACACTCAAAAAATGCTGGGGGTTGTTCAACCCAGAATTGGGTCAAATTGGGACAAACCCAGTTATAAAATTAACCTAGAAAAGTTTTTTTTTGTTGACCCAACAATAGGTTCAAACAACCCAGCATTTTGGGATAAAATAATCTAAAATAGGTAAATTACTATTCTAGCGATTGTTCTTTTTTTATGAGAGCAAAAAAACTTGTAAGCTTTTCTAACGTCAACACCAAAGGAAATCGTCACTTTTAGCAATCACCGTTTTTAAGACACAATAAGGCTTAAAAAAAAAATCACAATCGGGTTATCATTGGTGTTTTATGCTACAGAATAAAACATGAAAATATTTAGTGGTTTTGTTTACCACCGACGTTATTTTGAACGATTTACCAAAAAACCCAAGAAAAGGAAGTCCTAAAATGCTTACTCGATTGCGGGTTTTGCAGATAAAAATACGTCTGAGCCTTCCTATTGCATAAGGATATTGTGCTTTCACAAGACCGAGAAACATAGGATCTCGTCACACCCCTTATTTTTAGCTTTATCCCCCAGTCCTAGTGTGAACAGAAGAAAATCTGTGTGTTGTGTGTATTGACTATACTTGCGATTGCCATTTTTTCTTGAGCTGTCCACTATTTGACAGGCTCATAAATCAAGCGAATCATGTTTTGTTGTAAATCTAATCATGTCAACAGGCCTGTGTGAGGGTTATGTTTATGGTTAGAGGTAAGGTATAGAAAATATGAATGTCTTAGAATGAAAACCAATGTGTCTATGTGAGACCAAAGGTCTCTGAATGTGTCTGTGTGTGTGTTTGTGTGTGTACATGCTGTCCCCAATCTGGCAACCGAGTTTATTTCCTTCCATGTGTTCACAGTTCTCCTGTTCTAATCCGACACACACTTCTTCAACAACTGGCCATACCGTACACACACACACCTCATTTATCTACGGACACGCTCACACACAAACTCATGAAAATCTCCATGTATTCAGGCCTCTGCAGAGCATTTTCTACCCGCGCTGATAATAAGAGATGCTGCGCTAGCAACCGAGCAATAACTGAGACAAAAGAAAACAAGAAAAAGCCTTTCAATATTCAGAAGATCAGAAAGACTTCACATTCACAACCACACGCCGTATGATGATCAAACTATACGACAAATGCAATGAAAATGAAGCAGACAGGCCGGGGATTTAATGAAACTGAATCCAAACAAAGGAGAGTTTGTGTGCATATCTTTGTTCATTTGTTAGACAAATATATTTCAGCTCAGCTCAACAATTGTGTATTAATTCCATGAAACTATCTTGACAACTTCCACAATTTCATTCAGTTAAATGAACCCAACTGCACCACCAGCCCTTGTACGGCAAGCCCATTTTACACTTTGCAAAATGTTTGTTTTGCATTAAGTTCTTACCTTGAGAAGAAGAGATTCAATGTCTGGTTTTGAGGTCCATCGTAGCCGGCGAGCTGCCCGTCACATTGCTCCTTCAAGTCTTAAAACCTTCTCTCACTTTCTCACTTTATCTGATCCTTTTAAGAAAACTGCCCAAATGATGGGCTCTTCTGTCTCACTTTTATTTTACTGGATTGTCTGTCTGTCGTCTCTCCAGATGGGATTTAGGAATGAGCAGGTGCAGAACTGATACCTGACGAGAGAGAGGGAGAGAGACAGGTTAGATGTTTACTCAGATAATAACCTGTCTTTCCTTAAACAAGACAATAAAATGATAATATAAAGCATGTCTGGATCCTCTGTTCCATGTCACTTTGTTTTACTTTAAATTAAAATTAAAATTGAAATATTGTGATTCATCAAACTCGCTATTGAAAAATGTTTTTATTTATAAACAGATAGAACAAAACCTTTAGGGCCACCGCTTCTAAAGGAAGGGGTTCACTGCTGTTTCGTACTCTTTATAAAGTCATCAATCTTGAAATAACCACATTTCATTCATTCTTATTTGTAAATAAAAGTTTCATATTAACACCACAGTTTGTCAAACGTGTCCTGATTTTTGGAATTGCATTTGGTAAACGTCACGTGAAGTTTAATTCAAGAAAGTCTAATAACATTTTTAGAAATAATCTGCTCATGCCTTATACTATAGCATGAGTGAATAAATTCAACAGCTCCTGATGGTTCTCAACCACATCACTGCCTAGAAAAAAGATTTGATAAAAATCCACCAGCCGTCAGTCCATCACATTCACGCTGCGTTTTTTTAATTTAAACAGCTCTCAGCATCGCCGCACATTGGAACGCCTGGAGCCCAGAACGTAAACGCAGAGATGCTTTCAGTGTGTAATATAATCCCAGCAGCCCCTCAGGGGACACACCATACATACATTTAAATGAGACAGAGATCGGATGCGAGAGGGTTTGAAAAACTAAAGAAACGGGAAAAGTCTGATAGCGAGTAAAGAGTGGATGAACAGACAGAATTATATTATATCTTTCTGAAAAAAAGATGCAAGAATCCGCCACGTCTGTGCATGCCAAGCTGTTGCTATGGTGATCATCGAGTCTAGCAACCAGACTGAGCGGGGTTACAATGTGGGTTACCCACGTTGTCTCCCACTTGCATGGAATTGTGGGTAAATAGGCCACATTTCAATGTCAGTGAACCAATAACCGTTACAGGTAGATGCCAGAATGCCTTTTTTCGAACTTAAAAAAAAACAGATGAGATTTCTTTAATGTCTCGATTATTTCTCCTAGATGTCCATGAGATTTAACTGAGCGCAAATGGAAACGTTTGCTCAAGTCTCCTGAGAAAAAGACCGAAACTCACAAATGTCCGCATTCGTGTTTCAGAAGAGATCTCGACAATGTCACAAACATAAATTTGACAGAGAAGCTCACGTGACATGTATAATGTTTGTGATAACATCAATAATTCATCTCTCAGTGTGCAAAGATAAGTGTTCTTGTATCTGACAAAAAGAGCAGATCTCAGATGACAGTGATGCCCTGCATGTGAACTCTGGATGTGGCGTTTTGAAGGAGTAAAGATTCATCTCTCGGCATCGAGAAGCAGAGCTCTGTGGAGAGAATGAATCCTGCGCTGAGTGAAACCAGCCAGAACTTCTGTGAGATACAGAGAAAGGGTGACGACTGATGGTTTTCATCACAGCCAGAATGTTTAAAGACAGCGTCTGATGTCAAGTGTAGAAGCATGATACTGACGCTCTTTCTTGATAAGATACACACTGCCAAAATGAATTTTTTAGTACGAATATCTGAACAGTGATCATTCTTATAAAGAAGCACAATTATATAAAACTCAATTTCTTGTTTTCTAAATCAAACTGAGTTGATATAAAAATAATATTGTTTTCCCCTTGAATTGTGTTTATCTTTCTTACCCCATTGGCAGATATTTTGTCTTGCCTTAAGCATAACAATTTTCAGAAAACAGGATATCTAATATCTTAAGTCACTTCGCTTCTCAAGTTAATGTATCGTCATTTAACAATGTTTACATATTTGTCCTGGAAAACAAGACAACAATACTAAGTAAAAAATAATTTTCTCAATGTAAAATATAATGTTAACAGCTACAATTGTTACATTTTGCAAAGAAACACGATCAGATCTGAAATTCAAGCAATCTGGGAGTCATCGGTAAACAGCTGTCGCAAATACAGATAATTATAATACGCAAAAAGAGAACGAAAAAAAACAGATGAAAATGCCAGAGAGACAAAACACACAAATCAAAATGTTTGAAGGAAACTAATTAAAACAAAAAACACACAATCAAGCTGTTCCACAAAAACTATGATATTCTGGTTCCTACTGTAATGGAGTTTGTTCAAATCCTCAACGTTCTATTCTGTAGGAATAATATACATTAATAATAACATTTTGATGTTTGCCTAAACAAGCACTAATAATAAACAATACAGTCAGATAAAACGAACAGAACAATGATATTAAAGAGGCTGACGCAAATGAATAATGCTACCAAACCTGGACCACATCATCTCCAGGTCTCTCAATAAATCACATTTAGCCTCTCGAGACACTTCGACATCAAACTGTCTTCAATGCAAACACAGAAAGCACACAAAATACAGGTTTTGTATCCGTGCCGTTTTTGTTACTCACAACAGACTCTAAAGTGTTGGCTAAGGTTTCATACTTAAAACGTTCCAAAAAAACGCCATTACATCAGCGCTCCTGTACTCAACAAAGCCTTTTTAAATCAAATGTCAGTCATGTGATGTCTTCTGGGCCGTGCGTAAGGGTTTAAAAGTGATTTAGGATGTGACTTCATACCCATATAAATTTGTCTTTGCCAAAGAATGTTCCGGGTTCAGCGCTTCATGCGCAACATGTGTGACTTGCTTTCAGTTACCATCCGAAATATTTTTGACTCATCCTTCAGTCTGCAAAAACCGAACTAGTTTTGTTTATTTATTTGCTTTTTTTGAGCTATTAAGTACAACAGGAGTCAGGACTGTCGATGCACAGGGAACGTAAATTCTGTGAAATTATTACTATTTAAAATCCAAAATAATTCATGTTAATTCTTTAATACAAATACAATCTTCACATTTTAGTTTTTCATCTTACAAACAGTGGAAGTACAAACTTTTGTCTGTGGCAAATGACAGCAAGCCATAAATACTGGATAAAGTACTTATTGAGAACCAGAAGATTCATTTTACCTGGAGAAACAGAATGGATTCATTCTTTTCCCTGATGGGAGTGCTCAAAATTTCACATATAACCGTGTGTCAATTTCTGTCCCGAAGAAGCTAATGATGGCCTGAATTCAGTGCCCTGATTTACTGTCACATAAACAAGGCCAATGTTTCAATTATTCATGCCAATAGCCTGATTTTCCACTTTCAATATCACGCATTACAGAACAAACACAAACAGAGCGCAACCCACAAAAGTGCCAAGATAAGAGAAATTCGGAACAAAAAGGTCTGTGCTCTACAGCTCAATGTTTACTTTCCATCCCAGTGTATTTTCTTTCCTATTTTCTTTCCCTGGCGTGTTTCCCTCTGAGCGAGCATGTGTTTCCCGTCAGTGAAATATCAGGTTATAAAAGCATATCTCTGGAGCTCTGCCTGTGATGATAGAACTGTGTTCTGATCATGTATCATAGCGACGGAGGACGGCCGGACAGACCGACAGAGCCGGAGTTCTGCTCCGGCTGGCAGATGTGGTCATTACTGAATATTGTGTGTCAGACAAACGATCTTGATGACACACAATCTTTAAAAAAGAGAGGACAGCCGGGATTGAGACGACACCTATCTGATGCTAGATCATAAATAAATAATAAAAATCACAAAATGTCTAGAACAAGACCTTAGACCCTCCAACATGGGATGTTAAAAGGTTTAGTCTGTGGATTCGTATTAATAAAATCTGCCATTGTTGTCACTCATCATGACGACCAAATTATATTTTGTAATAAAAATAAAAGTGAATACAGAAGGTAGGTTTCAAATATTGTATGGCCACTGACAGGTTTAGCAAAAGGTTCTTTTCGGACTCTGGATATTTAACTTTATATTTTGAGGTTCATGCTCGTTTGTATATCAATAAAAAACCTTCTGTGTTTGTTGAGCAGCGCTTTAAAAAAAAGCTCAGACTCAATACTGGTCAATACTGCAGTCCGTCCGGGAGTCCAAGCAAACCCTGAACGTCCCGCTCACTTCCTCTTTCTCACTTTCCAGCAATTCCTCTTCTGTTCTCTGTGCTCTTCCTCTCAGATGCGGGCCGGTCGTGTTCCACATAAACAGGGCGAGTGGAAGAAAGGACCGCATTGTGTCTGTTGCACCTGGGCCTGTGTGGACCGCGCAGGGGGTTTGGACTCTGGGTTCTGTCCAATATCTGAGTCAGAGTGTCGCGGAACTAAAAGCCACCAGAATCTTTTTGATAAAACATCCCACGTCTGTTCTGAAAGCCAGGATGTCTTGTGAAAATAGAAAATTCTGCCAAGATTTACTCGCTCGTTTGCCAAACCTGTGTCACTTTCATTCTTCGGTGGAACACAAAAAGAAGTTGACCTTTCAACTACCAAAACGACACATCTTTATCTTTTCTTTGGTGTTCCACAGGAGAAAAGTCAAATTGATTTAAAACGTGATAAACTTTAGAAGTGAATTATAACACTATTTTGGTGAACTTTTCCTTAAACAGTCACAAAGTTTTGCGTTGCGGATGCACAGCCAGAGGTTCAGATCTCTGTTGGTACATTCGCTGCGGTGCGCTCACGCTGCACTGCGGTGTGTACTGGGGTGAGCGAGGTAAAATACTGCCTCTCATTAATCACCTGCAGTCACTCCTGCAGAGTTTGTATTTTAGGTGAAGCTAAAAATAGATATCCTTGGCAAACGGTGAGAGAACACACACACCTGTCACCTGTGATTCATTTCATGTATCTTCAAACACAAAGGGACCCGGACACAAGACATCCCTAAACATCAGAGGTCCAAAAATTCACACTTATTAAACACCAAATGTGAATACAATTTGCTTTCTTGAGTAAATTAGCATATTCAATTTTGTAACATTACAATGGCAGTATTTGCCTTGCTGTCTTTTTCTTCATGAAATGTTAAAAACAAATCAAGAGTAAAGCAAAAATGTATCAAAACAAACTGTAACAAATTAAGTTCATCCCAAATATTCAAGGCAAATAAATAATACTTTTGTCAAATGGATGGAAATAATTTAAAAGTCCCCATGATATCAAAATAAAGAGCTATTAACTGCTTCAAAACGTTGACAAAATTCGCATTTATAAGGGTTTCAAAACTTTTCAAAAATGAAAATTCTGACATCATTTACCCACCTTCCAGTTGTTCCAAATGTGTATATATTTCTTTGTTTTGATGAACACAGAGAAAGATATTTGGAATATTGCTTATAGGGATGCTCACATTGACCATATAACCGTTAACCGATCGTAAAAAATTTGACCGGTTAATACAATCAGTTAAACGATTTAAAAGGTATGTTTATTTTAAGTTTAATAATATTAATAATCTTTCTCACATCATAAAAATAATGCAATAATACGTTTTAAAATAACTATTAAATCGTACATGTTTTTAGTTGTCTGTATGTTGAAAGAAAAACATGCTAAGCATTAACTCGCCTGCAGACGCGTGCAACTAGGTCAATTTATCCTTTACATAAACTTATCTCATGGATGCTTAGCATCGGCTGCCAGTGCGCTTTGGAAAGGAGAAGAAAACGGCACATATGTTTTCTAATTTCGAAGTATGCGTCCTCCGGATGTCGCATGCGAAGGCGTATGCGACGGACAAAAATGACCTCTGGAGGACGCAGCCTTCAAAATAAGACGCAGCATGTATTTTATTATTCCAATTTATTTTTGGGTGCAGTATCACTTTCACCAATAGGGATCAATGATTTTTATGACATCATTCGGCATTTGAGATTTTCATCAAGTTCCAGACTGTAAGGTAAACGCTATCGGCTATATTAAAAGGGCAGGAGCTACTCAATGTGTCTCGCCCTGAGTTCCGGTGATATTACAAAAGCTGTGCATTTTAAGACACTTCGATTGATCTTTAAACAATTAATTATACAAATGAATGAAAATGTTTTAATAAAATACTGCACAATATAATTTTTGGCAGAAAATAAATATGGTTCCTAATGCGCCCATTGTATGCAGGTGAGGAAAAAATCTCGGACCACGCAAACACAGCAATCTTTCATGAGTGAATCTCAAGGGTCGAGCCAATAAGATTAGAGCATTGGTGCGAAATCTCAACAACCCTGCTAGAAATCCAGCCATGGAGATACAGTAATCCCCCGTCTGGGCATTCATGAGCCGTACGTCATGAATTTGTTTGAATGCGTTTGTGAGTCTTCTGCGTTATGTGTTTGTCACAAACCACAAAACAGGAAACTGCAAAAAACAACCACACGACACAAACCTCTGGTTTCCATCCGCACACCCTACCGCTTCCTTTTCCCTCTTTCTGTCTGCCTTTATCAGTCAGGTCAGAAGAGTTTGTCCAGGGCATTGAGCAGCCGCAAACACAGACAACCGCTGACCGGGTTTCTCCTGAACGCTCCAAGGAACTGATAATCTGGGCCAAAACAATCTCATTTTGAGAGGGAGGGAGAAGCCTTCTGTTATCAATATAGAAACATCTTTCCTCTACACACTTCAGATCTTGTTATCAAACAACAAACCTGATGCTGAGGAATTCATGGTCAGTGGGATGTGCAAGAATGAGACGCTCAGTCCACCACAAACTGACTCAAATGTGAATGCAAACAGAATGTTGCGGTCCGGCATTTGTTGATTGGTAGCTAGGGTGTTTGTGTAGTTGCTTACTGGAAATGAAAGCAAATAATAAAACTCTAACTGTCTGTGACACTCTTGTCTCCAAATAGGGTCAGGATTCCTTTCAAAATGAAACAAATCTTTGCCTTAGCAAACACCACGAAATAAAGAATTATTTTATCTTTGACATTCGCGTTTGGTGGTCCTTCAATTCCACGCCGAAGTAGTGATGTGCATGGATATATCATTTATAATAATCACTGTAACACTGTGTAAGAGAATTTGTATTATCATTTTTAATTGCACAGTGACTTTAATGCACGGCTAGCCCTGGATCATCTCTTATTTAAAAAATCCCACCAAGTAGTCTCCAAATCCCACCAAATTTATTGAAAATAAATCATTTAAAAGAACAACCCATTGGCATCAACGCGGCTCGAAAGGAGATGTTTCACAAGAACAAAGTCTAAAAATATATTGTACAGCATTATTATATAACTAGTACAGTAATATAACTAGAAATATTTTGTAGTTATAGTGAATATAGCAGCAAAAATGATTAAACAGGTAATGTAACGTTCCTTAAACTTGGAATAAATGTACCAGTAGTGATAATAAACATAAATGATCATATAATGTGACACACTCTTCTGCAAGAGTCTCTCTCTCTCTCTCTCGCTCGCTCTCTGTTTTAACTCCAAAGTTGCTTTGCGCTATTCGCCTATTGTTATCATAAGAAGGATGTGTGGAGATTATATCACAAATTCATGTCTGTTTTCCTCTCTCTATGCATTTCTTTGAAAGCAAGACCAGATCTGCTGGAATCACATTTCAGTCTGATCTTGTTTGGACATGAATAAAAAATTGTGAAGAACAGAACAAACACCAAACAAAAAAAAACTGTGTCGTTCTTTAGAAGGAAAGACAAAAGAGTAAAATAGAAACTAAACAAAGAGAGGGAATACAGGTCATGGGGCTATTCTCTTCTTCATTGTTCAATCATGCATTTCATAAACTAAAATCGATATTTATTGTAATATGACAGGGGCGTCATTTCCACTGGGGACTGGAGGGACATGTCCCCCTCACTTTTCAAAAGCCCGTTCGTGTCCCCCTCACTTTCAAATTAGTTTGTAATGACTTTTTAATCGCACGCCGTCATCGCCACGAAGAAGAACTAGGACCGAGCAGGACACAGAGTCTCACAACACACAATCAATCACATGGTTTTGATTTGAATTTAATAGAAATTAGTTGTTGTTTCGGTAGGCTATGTTAAGCTGTTTCCTTATAATGGACTTCTATGGGGAAGAAACAAGGCTTGACAGAAACGTGGGCTTCCCTGGTCGTTGTTTAGGTACGATAAAAACCTTGTTAAGCATTTTAGAAAGTCATGCGGCTCGTCTCCTTCTGACCCAGATCAGGTTAACAAGACATGTTTTCATCCGTTTCTCAGTCAATCCTCGCATTTTCCCCCTTCGTGGTCTAAACACCTTTTGGTTTCATGGTTTAATCAATTTAAACAATCAAAAACGTAGCAAAACATTGGTATTTTGAATTTGTGATAGGATTTGAATCAAAAACAGTTCCCCCCATTTTATGTCCCACTTCTCAAACCAAAGTTACACCCTTGTAATATAATATTACAATATAGGCTATGTGAAAATAAAATGAAACTGGAGAGCTTTGCCTTCACAACGCATTTTACTTTACATACTTTAAGATGGTCTGAGCTATACAGCAGGAGTTCTCAAAGTAGGGGTCGCAAGAGGATTTATTCGAAATAGCGTATTTAATCAATAAGTGTAACGAAAAGAGGCCGAGTACATCCACCACCACTCGAATAAGTTTGATGAAATTCGACCATCTGTAATAATAGTTCATATATACAGTATATACTGTATAACAACAAGTAAAGTAATGAGTAAATAACTACAAAATAATATTATGTTGGACTGTGCTCTTTTGTGTTATCGTTATGAGCGTGTCTGGATAGACCTAATAAGTGAATGTGCGCCGTTGCGCGCAATGTTTGTATACTTTAACCACCTCCAAGGATAGTGGGGGTCTCGACTCTCGAATCACTGGCACTGGTTGATCCATAAAGTGACCTGTGACTAAAACCCATCTGTGACCTGTGACTAAAACCCATCTCCAAGCGTTACAAAGACAATAAAAGCCTGTTCTCAGATCATCAGTCATTGTCAATGATGACTCAATGATCAAAAACGGAAGGAAAGGAGACTCGTGGCATCACTTCCTGTGAACGAGCAAGCGTTTGTGGTCAAACAGAAGAACGAATAAAATTAGCTGTGCTGAGAAAACAGTTTTTACACATGTAGACCACCAACCACATGCAAAGAAACTTGACAGAAATAAATGAATAAAAAGAGCAAAAGCATCTGCGAACATGTGTTTGTTTTCTTCCCCAAATATCTGTTTCCTATAGAGTGTGTCATCAGGACAACGGCCGTGCCGTACGCATTATCACATGTGAAAGACTCATGGAGACGGATGGGTTGCCGTGGCTACGTCTTGGTCCTGTGATAAAAACAGGAAGGGTTATTGTAAGGTATAAATAGTGTGTATTAAGCTACAGTATGTAACCTAAATGTTTAGGTCTTGCTACGTGTAAGGGCTAATGTCCGTCATAGGTAAACTAGTTTATATAGACACATATTATAACAAATTCCAAATAATGTGGCACGGTCCATGTGAATAAAGGTGCTGAAAATAACCACAGTTTTGTTCTGGTTTTATTCCTAAAAAAAACTTTCCCGGCGCAGCTGCATGTGTTTAACTGCCAGGAATGAGAGGAGGGGAAGAGGTGACGAGGCGAGAAGAGACATGACGAGAAACAACCTTCTAAAGCGCTGTGCCTTCCTTAATAACAGACAACACGGCCTTACACCTCCTCTAATGTCTTCAAAGAAAAAATGATGTAAATTAAAACAATGCCATTCTTGTTTACTTTTGACAAATGATACATTTTTGTCTGTTTTATTACATATGTTCTTCAAACGTGTGTTCTGGGAAACGTGCAAAAGTATTGTGTTCATGCACACTTACACCACATGAACAGTTATCACCTTTATCAATCTCTCTCTCTCTCTCTTTCTGCACACCGCTCTATCACCCCCTCTCATCTCAGTGGGGGTCTATAACTGTTAAGTGGTAATCTCTTGCTTAGCTGGTTGGCATGGAGACCGGAAACAGGCCTTTATACTCTACTGCACGGGTCTTGACCCATGCGTGTTCACTTGCAGCAACGCAAATTTCAACATCGCACTTTCGCACATTTTAAAAACACTTGAGTAACCCAAACACTCTACAGAGGTTGCGTTAACTGAAAATTCTCCGTTATTGACAGATATTTTTATACCAGTGAAGGAAAAATCAGAAGGCCATCATTGAACATGTTTACATGGAGATCAGTAATCAAATTATTTGCTTTATTCTGAGTAAGCTAATATTACGATGATAAAATACAATGAAGGTGTTTACATGAGTTGCTTTTAGAATATACGTTTCATGTTCCCTTTTTACATGTTACACTACATAGTTCGATTAATGGCATACGTCATTACGTCCCTAAGCGAAGGCGTTCGACGCTCCCTCCATAAGTCCATGTATTAACAAACAGTTCGTCTTCACCATGGTACCATATCTAGTTTTTGGTGTTTCATTCATTTTCTAGAATTGTTGGCATCTTTCAAGCTTTCTTGCGTGAAGCCATGTTTGTTTGCCGTAAAGCGAAACGGCTGTCCGCTGCCGTACGTGTGTGTAACCTGTCCCAAAGTGCCGCAAAGTTCCTAGCGCCGGTAATAGTGCCATTAAGGTGTTTACATGTCTATACCGCACTTCGATAATGCGACTAAAATAGGAGTACTCCACCTGTCTTAATTCGATTTGTGTTTACTACGATTAGGAGTTTAGACGGATTAAACTAATCAAAAAGCTCTGTTTACATGGTCCATTCTTAATCAGAGTATTGTCTTAATCGTGTTAATATTGGATTATTGTTGAACATGTAATTAATATGCACAGTACACGGATATATATTACGCAAAAACTAACTTTTATTCTGGATGTGATTAATCGCGGTTAATCGTTTGACAGCCCTACAGCTAACACATCTAACAAATCACTGCATTGGCAAGCAACACAGACTTCACGGTCCAATAAAACACCTTTGTAAACAAGACCCAGATTTACATATTTAAGCCCAAGAGATACGAGTTAAAGGCGCAGTTTGTAAAATCCGCCGCTAGAGGGCGCACATTCAAAACAGATATGTTCAAAACAACAACAACGCTATGAAGGATCGTGGAATAATGGCAACTGTCGTCTTCAACTCCCACACTAATAATCAATCAGACATAAATGAGAAATCACATTTTTGGATGATTTAAAGCAATAAAGTTTTATGATGTTGCGTTTGATGACGTGCAAGAAAGCTTAACGGCTCACACCAATCATGTGAGGCACCTCAGCCAATCATATAACAGCGTCTATTCTCCTTTCCTGCAATCAATTGAAGGTTGCAGGCTTTCCATATTGTGTCTTTGGTAACGTGGATATGATGCCATTGACAGGCAACTGCCAGACATGGCCCGTGTCACTGGGTAAAATTAAAATTTTCTCACGATTTACAAATAGTTAGAACCATTTGAAATATTGTAAGTACTCAAATGAACAAAATATATATAACACTGGCCTAGTGGTTTTTGGATATTTTGTTGGAAAAAAGTTACAAACCATCTTTAAACCATAACACTATTGTTTGTTCCGTTACATTCTTTGCCCATAGGCCTGACTCAAAAATCTCAAACTGGATAAACGTTTCCTCAAGCCGATGGTTGTTTTTGTTCTGTTCATATTTCCTTCATCCTGGAACTACACTTCCTCCATCAGATCCGGTCAGGAGTTTATCTGATGGTGTGCTTTGAAACACGGCCGAAGTTGAAATCCAGCGGTGTGCAGTCAAGCAGCCCCGCATGCAAATGCAAGCATTCAATCGAAACACGAGATGATTGCATTCTTCAACCGCTCGTCTGCATGTTTATTATACGCTTGATTTGACCGTGTTGCACATTTCCATTAACTTTAGTAAACCTTCAGAGCTACTGCAGTGTACTACGGTACTGAGATGTCCCGAGCTGCCTGCGTGTCGTGTATTGGGCGTGATGTGCTGGATTATCCCACAAAAGCAATTTACATGTGTGATCAAAACGGTCATTCGCTTCATCTTTATCTCAAAAAAGCTTCTGTAAGTATATCACCGAGTGCTGATGCCAGTAAGCTTTGCTTAAGTAAGCTTGACACTAACATTATTGCACACGCTGTATATGTAAATAATGTAAAAAACTGAATAGTACTAAGAGTTAAATGCTCCCTCATTTATAAATTGATTTGGATAAAACAATCCTTTTTAATGCAAATTATAATGTACAGAATTTTTCCTTTTGAGCAACAGGCCACTCACAAATACTCTCAAAAGCCTGTAAACACAAACATAAACTCCTGTCCTGCATGACTCTGGTGACTGCAAAGAGAGACGCAATGTGGTCGAAACGCTCTAAATGAATCTTGATGTATGTCGAATTCACATATTTTAACAGAATAAAAAATAAATGTATAAGCATTTATAAAGACTGATAAAAACAAATAGGGGTAATTCATATCAGATTTCAGTATATTCTCTGTGCATGCCTCAGTCAAGCTTTTCTTAAACAAAACAAGAGGTCTGCTTCTCCTTACGAGTGGGGGTCAAAATTGGATTAGGCATTCATTTATGCAGGAGCGGGATTATGGAAATCCTGAGTCTGCTCTGACGACAGTCACGGGAAAACGGCAGAAACAATGAGGATTTTTGTTGCGTTGCACTGACAGAAGCAGCCAAAACAATAGGACTCACATTCCTGACATGGTCAACAAAGATTAGAGGAGATGCAGGCGGAAAACAAGAGATTTCATTTATCCATCCAATCCCACCAAACCAGAAGCAATTCTGTAGATTATGACGTCACGATCACCAATAAGCGGCTGACATAATACAATATAAAATAACATGATATAAAACAATACTTATATAACTATATAAACCTGCATAGTATGGTATGGTATGTATGATATGATAAAGGCATGGGACGAATACCGGTTTCAAGGTATACCGAGGCTTGTAAGAATCAAGGTTTCAAAACCACTAGACGTTTCTGTGATGCCGTTTCTAAGGTTTGAGCTGCGTTTACACAAAAATACATAATTAAGGCATGTAATGCGATGTTTGATGTTTAGGCCTAATACATGGGCTATGACAAAAATACTTTATTTTGAAAGGGTATTACATTTTTAAGGCTTTATTTGTTCCATGTCATATATGTTCTATGAATGTTGGTTAAAAATCTAATTAATTTGTGTACAGTTGAAAAGTTGTTGTTTGTATTCTCAGACATTTGAAAATAACACATTTTAGTGTTGTAATTGAAATACCGTGAAACCGTTACAATTGAAAAGGTTATCATACCGTCAAAATATCATACCAACCCATGCCTGATATGATATATGATAGAATAGAACAGAATTGTAAAGTGTACTGTAAATATGACAGCAAAGGTTTCGCACCTGAATTAATGTAATGTAAAAATATGTAATATTATAGTGAAATAAGTCTGATAGAGGGTCAGCCTGTCTTATTGGAATTAAACCATTCATACAGTGTGTTTGCATGTGTGTATGTATATGCAAAATAAAACCTGTTCCTCAGAAATAAATGTAAACATAGGCCACTGTGGCATTTCCCATTTAGTAACAAACCCATTTCGATGTCAGAATAGGCCCTCTATGCCTTTTAACATAAACATCTTCTTGTGTTATTTTATCTGCCTGTTTCCATCCATCCATTAATTCATTTAATGACGTCTGATGTTCTGATGGTCTTCTCTTAAGCTTGTTTTATGTTTTAGTGAAACACTTTCCTAATAACACTGCAACCAACTAACAGCCAATTAAAATGCGCCAAATACTCCAGAAAAAGGTTTCATTACTGGGGAATTTTAATTGCATTCTCCCCTCACATGTCAAGGCTGGGACGCGCTGTTACCAGAGTTAGCCATTCTGTTCATATTGTGCCTGTACTTAAACACAACACGCAAATAACCCAAAGCTGTTGTGTACATGGTCTGGTCTAACAAACTATTGCTGCTATAAGAAACACACACTCAAATAAAGTCGGTAACACTTCAGTATAGGGGGCAATTCTCAGTTGCTCACTATTAAAGGTACGATGGGTGATCCTTTCCAGAAAAATATTTTGTCATGTTGGTTGGAAATATCTTTACATTCTGAAAACAATCAAGAAGTAAAGTGGACAAATCATATTTTTATATCGTCTGTGAAAGGCGAAGGACCAAAAAACGTTCGCCCAATCAAAACGTTCTGGCCGATGGCTGTGATTGGTCATGTGAACATTTTCATTCATCTGTCTAATCCCCTCCTTTCCGCTAGCCTAGTCTGATGGATTGGTCAAATCGTCTAGTCTGCTGTGATTGGTCTACCGCGAATGGGGCTCACGAGCTACAGTGTTTGGGGGAGAAGAGTGAAGTTTTCGCAGGTAGTCCTAGCAAAACGTAGGCAGTGACTATATGTAGTGACGTAAATCTGCAGCGGTTCACGAATCGGACTAGGGACGACTCGTTTGCGTGATTCAGAGTCGACTCCCTTTTTTCAAAGCCAATAACTGTTATTCATTCACCTTCGGCTTTACAACTTGGCAGACTGCTTACTGGCAACATTACACACTGATCTTACATCAACTTACATCATGATCTCACGTTATGTAAGCCCTGTTTATATAAATCTATTTAGTGCAACTGTAAAATGTATATTACCTAATACCTGCAAGTCATAACAAAACAGGGCCTGTAAACATCACAACTTCAGCTAAATGAAAAAAAAACCTAATCATGCTGAAAAACAGTTATCTTCCGTTGAGCTGAGAAGGAGGCGTCTTATCTGAGTTCTTACCCTTTGGGCCATGCAACAGAAACAGACTCTCATGTAATGTGATAGTAAGCATTGACCCACCCATTTTTGGACAACCCTCTCTTCCTGCTTCAAATTCCGGATGTAAACACACACTGAGACACACAGCTGAGCTGTCGTTATGTGTGTGTATACATTAGCTTGTGTGTTTAGGAGAAGGTTGAAGCGAAACAACAGCTTCCGATCTATTGGGATGGGCGGCTGATCCACTGGCCTGTGCAGAGGTGACAGAAAAGCAATTTAAAACCGATGAGCTTCAAAAGGCCACGAGTTGAAAGTCTACAGGGATACTGTAAATGATTCTAGCTGGAATATCAAGAGTCTGGGTGGAGTTCATGAACACTTCATAAGCTCAGTTAGAGGATCATTGTCTGTCTTTAGGGTTCAATGAACTGTGTTCAATAAACGTTCGTATTCCCTCTATAACATTGATTGGCAAACAGCCGCTCGAATTTCAAGTGTCACCAATGTATTGATTAAATGATCAATATACCACCTTAGCCAATGAAAATGCTACAAACGAGAAAGGCAATACCAAAAGGTGCAAGATTCGGATGGTAAGCATAACCAACAAGTCCATGTAGGTGCTATAACTAAGCCAAAGCATCGTTCTCTATCGACAGTCTTTTAAAAGTAGATTTGCATTTTATCAACAAATTATTTACAAATACATCGTTATATGTTAGTAGCATTTAGCAACTACTGTTGTGTTTTTACTGTTGTTTGGCCTTTTCAAATCTCATGAAACTCACCGGTGAGGGACCAAAGTGTTAATGTATCTCAGCTGGGATCAGACAGCATTAGATCTATTGGACCTGTAATGAATTATAATGCAAATCAGGGTCAAAAGTCACTTGTGCCCGATTTGATTTTGTTGCCCATGACCGCCAACAAGTGCAGAGACAGCAGAAACAGAAGACAACACGCATCACCGGGTCATGATTTCTGCTGAGGTGTTAAATAGATGAAAATTAGATCAGAATTAATCTAAGACCATAGACAGTTTAACCTTGTTTTCATTAACCAGGTCTAAAATAAATGCTTACATAATAATAATATGACTCAAAATATATCCGTGTCACACTGTGCAGCAAACACTCCAAATAAATGTGACCTTATTGTCGGAGTCTATTAAACTAGCCATCACACTTCTGAAACATCCTGTATGAAATGTTCGGGTGGGTAAAATTGCACTAAATGGATCAATGATCTTTATTTTGGGCCGCTGGTGTGCTTCGAAATTAAATCACTCTGAAAGGTTTTTAACATCTCTAAAAGTCGTCTGCTCTATCAGAGAGGAAGAACCGAGATGTTTTCAAACCACAGATTTACTATGAATCTTTCCTTCTCAGACAAGGGCGAATAGAATTATAATGGCTGTAATTTTGCATGCCAGTTCAGATGCAGAGTGTTTATTCAAGAGCAGATCGATACCTGTGAAGAAAGAAGTGACTGGGTTCAACCGAACGTGTCTGCAGCGTTATAGATGGCTGCCTATAAAAACAACCCAAATGGTCCAGGAGACAACAAGACAGAACAAGCATCAACAAATACAATCTACAGTTTAATCATGTCGATGGATTAATTGTGAATGAGATTTTATACTAACAGTGAAAGGAGATCTATAAATAGCAAATTCTGTCAGGTCAAGCCATTGTATAGTGACAATGTATAATACAAATATGATTCCCTTATGATATGAAATCTATCAAGTTTTAGATAGACCGATGTGTAAATTTTGGCCGATAACCGATACTTCTTGAACATTGGAAGACGATAACCGATATATTGTCCGATATACGGTACCTAAATATTAATACAACATTTTCTGAGACTGAGACTTTTACTCTCTGAAAATCATGTACCAAGCCTACTTTAAACTAATTTAAGATATTTTAAGGTTTTCTGGCATTTTTATTTAATAAACAAATTATAGATGTTCTCCCAGAGCAACCCAGAAAGGCGTCTCGATAACCACAAGTATAACAGGTCTCAAGACAGAAAGCATTCAGACAGCAGTCGGCTTCAAACAATATGCTTTTGATCCTATAATTTACACATTTACACATTTCTACATACTACATCAACAATGTTTCGCTAATAGCAGTGTGAATGATCATGACAGAAAACCAGTAATGTACTTTAACCAGAGGAAATGATTCATAATTTATCGGCTATAATATATTGCCCAAAATTGTATTATCGATACAGATAACATAAAAAAATGACCATTTATCGGCCGATACCAATATGGACGATAATTTATCGTGCATCCCTAGTTTTAGACATTATGGAGATCTCTTATTCAACTCCAATTTTGTCTCCTGGGAAATACAATTAGGTAGATTTAAGCAATAGTCTCCATATATTCTGTGCTCAATCTCATTTCTATCTTCGTGAAACGGTTTGTGATTTTACTTTCTCTGTGGGGAGTCCTGGCTGAGACGCGCTGTGCTGAACCCACGCAAATAAAACCCACCATTACGATTCTTCTTCATCTGGTGGGAATCAAATCTGGCAGCCGCACCTCTGGGTTCCAACTATTCATCTCTATTTGTGGGAAACAGGATTGGTCTGAAATGAACAGCAACATCCACTTCAATCAGCTCAACGCCGTGCTGAGAAACAATAAGCAACAACTCCAACAACTCACTTGTGTGGGCTCATTTAGTTTGGCTCATAGTGGGCTGAAAATTACACCTCAAACTGTTGTTAAAGTAATGACGGTATTTCAGGAGGCCTGAAGGAGACACACCCTGTGGGTTTTCTTAACAATCTCAGATGCGGAAATGACATCTTACTAGTGTCATATGTAACAAAAATTTCACAGAAATGACCTTGAGTATAAAAAAAGAAATGAA
Source organism: Triplophysa siluroides (assembly GCA_006030095.1). NCBI lineage: Eukaryota > Metazoa > Chordata > Actinopteri > Cypriniformes > Nemacheilidae > Triplophysa > Triplophysa siluroides. The sequence continues at coordinate 870,725 of VCII01000170.1, read as the reverse complement.
AACACACCGACTACAAAAACACATCTGGAAGAAGACTGCAATCGACTTTGTTTTTATAAGAGTGTCGGTGGACCCCGCTGACCATCATCTGGTTGACGTCTGGAAAGCATGACTTAAACCTTGCATTAGCAGCCCAAGGGTCATGGCTTTGATTCCCAGGGAGCACATGTACTGATGTACTAATCTAATGTATACTTTGAAACGCATTAGAAGTTTCTTTGGATAGTCGTCTCCCGAATGCATAATTGTGTATGGTCAACCTCTTATCAGCAAGTGGTCACGTTCAGATGAAAAAACAATAACATATTTAACTCCTAGAGAAAACCAGTACTACAGGGATAAATCCCCACCGAAACATCACATGTCATTATAATTATCATACCGAGGGAGGGATCATGTTTACTGTACCAGCGTTTATGTTTAGATCTTTTTAGAGATATTGGCAAAAGCAATGGAAGGATTGTGTTAGCACGACTAGCTAAAGCTCAATGTTTGACTAGTTTCACTTACACAAAGAGAAGCATGTTTTTGGAGAAATATGTGCATTTTTAAGATCATACATTCCTAGATTACATGCACAATAATAACCCAACTATCACCACAACTCAACAAAGAGCCATTTTACAACTCAACACTTTGCTATTTTTCTGAGTCTAAAACCATTATGATAATGAACAACATTCTAAAGACAAACAGCTTCAGGGAAGATACTGCATTGCTAATATCAAGTAACCATTTAAATGAGTTTAATGCCAGATTTCATATAGTCAGATAAGGCAAAGAAAAACTGCGGCCTGGGCCAATTTGACTACGCATTTCCAATTTAAAGGAAAAATTGAATGAAAAGAAAATGTATACTGAACTTAAGCAGATGTGTATGGAATGGTTTAATATTTTTCAACCTTCAGGTCAGTAAAGAGATTCTCTGCTCTTAGCGGTTCTGACAGGCACAAACACTGAAAGATTTGTCCTTTGAACTGTGAATTATTAGACTAGATGTGAACACGTTCAAGTGTACCACATCACATTAAATCTGCCTCCAGGCAGCTGGAAGTATTAGAAATACATGGCATGTCTCTCAATCTCTTGACTGAACAAACTCAGTACATGCAGTCAAGGGCAAGGCAAACACTAGTTTTCTCCAAGATTTTGCCAGCGTTTTTCTCAATGCTTTACAACACAACCTCTTTGTATGGCTCTGAAAGCTTCAGTTCAGTGCTTCTGAAGCTCAGTGTTTGTGTGATAACCGGCTCAATTGTACAAACCCGCTGCGTCTGAGAGCAAAAAAGCAAGAGTTTCAACGTTTCAGAGATATGCTTCGAGTCTGAGCATGCTGTCATCTGTGCTTCTCTACAAAAACACCTTAACTAATCTGAAAAAAGACATAGAAAACCTATTTAGTTGCAGATGTTCTAAAAGAGATAGTTCACCCAAAAATAAAAAAATTCTTGGCCACCATTGACTACCATAGTAGGAAAAATGTCTTTCACATTGTCTTTGTTCAGTTGAACACAAAAGTATGTATAGGGAAGCAAACAGTTCTGGGTGCTTTTAACAACCATTGAATTTTGTCCAACTGTGGTGGTCAGTGGTGACCAAGAACTGTTTGATTACAGGCATTCTTCCAAATATTTTTCTGTGTTCATCAGAACAAAGACATTTATAGTAATGTGGAATAACTCGAGGGTGAGTAAATGATGACATCAACTGTTTTTTATCTTAAAGAACTTAGAGACTATTGCAGAGTGGATTCTACATTAGTTAATAGCTAAAACCTATGAATGATTTATGTTAACAAATCAAATTTTTAAGTCTGGCAATGATGAACGGCTGAGTTTCGTCATGGTGGGAGTCGGAGGGTGGAAGATTTCTCTCACAGTATCAAAACACAGCGAATAAAACCAGAATTTACCAACAGAGGAAACTCGTATAGACACACGATTATTTTCTGGAGTTACAGGAAAACATAACAGACTTTTAGAGCAATACGCAATATAATTCATATGCTTATTCACACACACTTGGAATGTGACAGTGTGTGTGTGTAGACTTGGTTTTTATGTTAGCGGGGACCTAAACCTGAATGCACAAAACTGAGGTCCCCACGGGCACAAAAGCTTATAAATTGTACAGAACGATCATTTTTGAAAATCTAAAAATGCCAAAAGTTTTCTCAGACCTTTAGGTTTAGGTTTAGGGGATAAAATATACAGATTGTAGAGTATACAACTCATTACGCCTATGGACTGTCCCCAAGGAGATAATAAAACATACATGTGTGTGTGCGTGTGTGTGTACAGACGGGTGGGTGTGAACTGCAAGAGTAAGAGCCATTACATCATTGATTCAGAGAGAAATTTGAAACATTTACTTTAAGTTCTGCTACATTTAAAAACAACCAGAGAGAAGATGTCATAGTGCACTCCACCCTACGCGCACACACACATTCTTCAAAACACATCACACACAGAAAACTGGGGCACATATGTATAGGTATTTATTCTGTATAACACAAAGATACACACACAAATAAAGTGGATGCTTCTTCAGAGCGGTGAGGTCATCCAGATATCACATTTCAAAGAACTAGCCCGCATCTTTCAGTCTGTCTGTCTCTGTCTGTCTCTTTCTCTCTCTAGAGAGAGGTCAGGATGGCTGCACGGATCCTCACAGAGAAATCTGTCTGTTCCCAAAAACCTGTTACATTTCTGACCCAAGACTGAGACCCGTGAAGCAGGGCTGTAAGACTGTAGAAATGTCTGCTAAACTAAAGTAGTCAAATAAGAAGACACATTTAGTCTGTATGACTACAAATCCCGGTCATGACCCACCTCCACCCTTTAGATTCAGTACTATAATAAAAACCACATGACTGATATTGAATTCAGTTCAGGTTGTGTTGAAAGCCAAAAGCCCTCAAATCAACTCAAAGTAATTGAGTCAGAGAAAGCAGAAGAGTGCAGAAATGTGCTGGGAAATGCATACTGTCTGCTCTTTATATTTCTGGGCAGCGGGTAATAATAATATGACATTATCAGCTCTTCCTACATCAGCACAAATTCAATCCAGAGCTCCTTCCTGTACGCTCACTTCACTAGCAGACGCAACCTTACCTGGGAGAATGGTTCACATCACTTCCTGTCCCATTTCAGAAACATTGCGGCCACAAAAAGAAAACCACATAAAAGAAACGTTTTAAAAAGAAAATAGAAAACCACAAAAAATATTGTAAACTGCTGTGAGAGACACTGGAGAGCAAACGGAGGCAACTTCAAATGCCTCACGCTTCTTAGATGTTTCTCCCGAGACACAGACCCCAGTTATCTCCTGTTGGGTTTCTTTAGAGTTTCTATACAGATCTTAATGTTTTTGCAGCCAAACATTAAAAATATGATACGTCAATAAGACAACCGAGACCTCCATTAGATCTCCAGAGGTGTAAAAGAGCAACCTTTGAATATTATGTTCCTCCGGGACTGCCCTTTTAAGGATCTCTGTGTGTTTCTTTCTTTAAATATATAGAACAAACACTTGAAATGAAATTGAAACTTCACTGAGCAAACCCAATGTTGCACAATATTCAGAAAAAATGCAATGTAAGATGTAACTTCCTAAACACTGCCATGCGATACAAATGCTTTACGTTATAAAAATATAAAAATATTTATAGATAACTAATGAACATATTTCACATTCTTTCTGTCAAAGAAAACATTACTTCAAGATTTCAACAAGCTCTGAACACTTCAACACATATCCCAGCTAAAAATTCACTGGTCTCTTTGCTATCTGCATCAACCTAAAACTTTGACTACACGTACTCATTTGAAGTATTAAAATCATTCTGTTATGGCAAACCATTACAAAATATCTTGCATTTTGGGATCGTCCGTATGGTATCTCAGCCAATCACAGAACCTTCTCACAAACTCACGACTGTCCAAAACAAAACAATCCACATAGCTTTCGTAAGATTCACCTAATCACCCACTAACCGTTAAAACCACGTCTGATTCCACAGCTCAGATATTTCAGGAATTCCTCTGCTTCACCGTAACTTCTGCGGATGTGCGCTTCTCATCTCCAGACGTGTTGAGGCAGGCTCAGAGAGCGAGAGGAGCGTGGGGAAAGCGGCAGGTACAGCTCTGAGGATGTGTTTGTACAGCTGAGAATGAGAGCCCATCATGCAACCACGTGCACCTCGAGACCGTTCACCAAACGCTGCCGCACCCTGTCAAACACGCAGCCCTGAAGCCCACGCAGTGGATGGGCGCCAGATGTGTAGCAAGAAAATGTTTACACTACATTCTTCAACCTAACTGTAATGTCAATGTGAATTTATAGTAAATAAATGATTACTAAGCAGTTGTGCTTTTAGGACAAACATTTTGAAACTATTTCTCATACTTGGGGTCCTCAATAAAACCTAACAGTTTGACACATTAAAATTCGACTTGAGGACCAGAATATCATAAAGATTTATGAAAATAATAAACAGCCAGTTTTCTACAGCATAAAAATTTTTCTCAAGAGTGGATTTCCAATGTTATGGCAAATATTTCAGTCAACTGTTAACTCGATCCATATAGCCAGCAGCATAACAATTTTTCTCACATGTAACTACTTGCAAGAGATGAATGGATTACAGCTGAACAAGATCCAATTTAACATAAAAGACTCACCACAACCGTACAGTATCCTTAACAAATCAACCTAAACAACAACATTATAAAGGCAAAACCACAATGAATTCTATACGTTAATTCCTAAACAAATATTTTAAGATCTCCATGAGTCCCAATTAGAAAGGCGTACCACAATATTTACAATAACTCGACAACATGCGACAGCTCATAATGGACATTAGTATCATTTTAAGTAGGATATGAATCCAAATGGTGTTTGATAAGAGAGAAACCGAGTAAGAGACAGAGAGAGAGTATGAACCCACTTCTGGTTTCCCGACAGGACGTTTCCCGTCTGCCTGTCTCTACTTTCCTGTGTTTGAACATACAACAATAGTAAAGCTCAAATGAATTCATGCTCAAACAATGTTCTGGTTCTCTCCTGGGCTTCACACCAACTGTATAGCAAATCAGTTCTCTGTTGCTTTAATTGAAAGCTATGAAAAGCTTTATGAAAAAATGTTTCCTCTCTATCTCAACGTGTCTGCTGTTTAACATCTGAACAACTTCAGCTTACCCGTCGTCATACTTGGTTTTGCAGTACAGTATTGTTGGCTCTTTCATTAAGTTACATGTGATTTAACTTGTAAGTTGCTTTGGATAAAAATGTCCGCCATCCTGTGATGTCAACATGTAAAGAGAAGAAAGGTTTAGTAGACTTGTGCGCTGGATCTGACATTGACTAGCCATGTACATAAGGTCAAGAGGTCATTTGTGTGTATGTATCAAAGAGAACATGTTTCCTGTTTAATTAAATCAGCGGCTTCATTTTCTCACACTTAGAAACAAAGAAGCTTCGGTCTCACTAACAAGCAACTTTCTTCCTCGCCGTTTTGCTGCGCACATTTTCTACAAAGCGCCAGACCTCTTCTGATCCTGACGGATCTAACAAGCTAAATAAATCATCTGTTTCACCTGCTACCCTGCAATGTCTGTGGACCAATTAGCCCAAGCTTCCATCTATTACCTCCACATAAAAACAAAAAAAGCTTCAAAGAGAAAGTGTCAAACGCAGTAACGCCGATGAGAACACACAACACGGAAGACATAAACGACAGTACTCCATCTCTTTAAAGCCAAGATGAAATACAGGTTAAACTCTACAAACAGAACCGTGACATGCTGTCTTTCTCTTTTTTGCGAAACCTAGTCCAGCATGAATCAAGCATCTGTTGACACACACACTTTCTCTTCTGTATTTAAGTGTATAAAAAAAACACAGGCTGACAGAATGTGTCTTCCTTCGCAAGATATTTAAATAAGAGAAGCGTATTGAAATCTTCCAATAAATACATTGCTCTAAATTACTCGACATCTAGATCTTAGTTAAATTAGTGAATTTAAGTCACTTTCATAAAACTGCTTTAGAAAAACACATTACTTGAATGCAACTGAGACAAAATAATGCCACTAACATATTTTAGGATACGTCAGTGAAAGTTGTCTTCAGTTAAGACGGCTCAAACATTCATTTTATGGACTAGCCTTAAACCCTATAAAAGATATTATTAAATGCACGTCTAGTGTGGGACACTATAGTGCACACCTACAACAGTTCCAACCCTTAAGGCTTTATTACTCGGACCCTAACTGTGGTTTTGGTTCTAGTTGGGTCTCCAGCTGTGGTCCTGGTTCTTTATTCCCAAACCCTCTGATTCTGCTTTAAAAGACACCCACGCTCGCTCCCGGGGACCGCATACATGACATTCCTCTCCTCCGCGTTTGCAGATCTGCAGGGATGAAGCTGAACGGTGATGCCCTACATCACCCTGAACCCATCTCCTCGCTCCACTAACCCACATTACAGCCACTCCGCATTAAGCGACACGGCCAACGCTCCATACGTTTATTATAAGCAGCACGTGATAAATATATAAGAACGAGTAAAAACAACGAAACGTTGACGAAAGTCTCGATTATGTTTGAGAACACACGGGTGTATCACGCTCAACGGCTCGCGCATATTTACGCCCCTCCGGCGTACTATCAACACATTCCTACACATGTGCTGGTTTTAGTTTCGGTGTTTAAATCACTAGAGATTTAGTTGAAATGAGTTGAACAATTCCTTACCGTAAACACAAACGCGTGTTTTCCAGGCGTACGGAGGTTTATTATCCAGTAACGTGACTGTGGCGGCTGAGCGCGAGCGGATCGTTGCTGTCTGAGGAGGGAAGAGCTGCGGATTGACTCTGTCAGCGGCTCGCCTGGTTCTCCGGGGCTCTCCTTGGGCTGGGAGCCGCCTGGCGATCATTTCTGAAATTATCCGAAAGACTGTAGGCGAGCAGCGTGAAAACCTAACAGTCCTTGCCCGTACCTGTGTTGGCGAGACTTGAGGTTCGTTCCTCTACGGGGCGCCTAGTGGCCCAAAAGCAGATTCAACCGTTCAGTTGCCTCAAATGTAAGGACGTTTTGTGACTTACTTAATATATTTATGAACCACGGAGTGTAACCGTTTTAATTTATTATGTCTCAGGAACAGTAATTAATATAAATAAAAAAATATCTAAATGAAAACTAACAATAAAAGTATATATAAATCTGTAGCGGCTGACCACAGACACAAATGTGATTGGTGCATCATCACAGCGCTGAGAAAAGTAACACGTATCACGTGACCGATCTTTGCCTGTGCGTTGTTTTCAACCGTGTTCTGCGCGTTGTTTACGCTTCAAAAATAACACGGAGGAATTTTACTAAACAAATAATAAAAAACGTTAAATACAGTAAAATACAGTAATAGTAAATAGTTCAAATGAGACAATTACTATTTTGATCCACGACGCATCGATTCAAGACAGCTTCCGGGCCACTAAGCACCGCCCATTTTGAAACGGTTGTTCGTGCACGTTGCATTTCTACTCCCTTATTTCTGTGAGTTAATAACATCTGCTCGGCACAGCAGTTTTATGCTTTTGGTTTGTTTTGTAAAATGCGGCTTAGCGTAATTAAAGAACCATCTGAAGAAAATTGCAGAACAAAAAACACAGCAAGAAAACATAAGACAAAAAACATTATTAAAAATTAAAATCTAGTTTATAATCTTCCAACAGCACTAAAGCGCAGTACATTTACAGATAAATAAAAGACAAGCGCCATCTGTTGTTCAAAACTATATTGACAGATCATTTAGTCATTTCAAAGTTGGCTAAAGTTTTGATATGTTGTACAGTACCGGCTTATATTACCTTGTAAAAGGTTGTTTGATGGGATCTATAATTGTGACAACTTACCCTGTATTAAATAACATTCCCAATAGGTGTGTGTCTGTGTGCGTCATATTCCCGGTAAAATGCTATCACAACAGAATGGACTTTGTACTTCTTGTAAGTAAATGTAAATGAAGCATTTAGGTTATACATAGTAGCATTTGCTTATAATTAAAACATGTATTCTGACCTATGTTCCTGACATAACCTGACAAGCCTCAAATAATAATGTAAGATCAAGTTGGGTCCCCACACATTCCCACTTGTCCCTCCAAGAGAACAGCCCTTGTTTTCGGCAGATCAAACCCATGTCACCTTTATGGTGTTTCAATCTCCAATGTAAACACCATGACAACACAAACAGCTGTCCCTGACTGCCAAGGTTATTGCTTTATCGCTTTATTGCCCTCCTGGGTGATGAATTTCATCATGAGCTCATCTGAGATCAGCTCTTCCCACCCAAGACCAAACCTTTACCGTTACAGGGAAACACCTGATACTGGTTTCAGATCAGTAACAAAGTACAGTCTATATCAGCAGTGTTTGTTAGCCAAATCCCTCAACCCCTGACCCCATCTCAAGCGCTCTTTTCCCAGCCACAAGCAGGAATCAAATTATCTTTTCTGTGTGCTAACCTAAAAACATTTGCAGTGGGAAATACATTGGAAAGCGTCCGAGCCAAGGACCCCAAAAACACGCTGTGACATTGAAAAATGCCAGCCGTTCAGAAATTAGTGCATTTCTTGTCAAGCGCGATTTTCAGCGCATCTGGTGTGGCTATACTGGGCTATGGGATGTCTACAGACTGGGCCAAATCCACCCTGGACTGCTCTCCAACTACTTCGGACATTTTTAATGGGTCCTCGGCACTTGAAATTGGACTTTTCAATGGCACTGAGGTCAAAAACTCCTGCCCCAGGTTTGATACACTTGGAATACCTGTTGAAGGTAAGCCGGTTATTTGTTTTGCGTGACAGTGTACAAATGAATACATAAGGTATTTCTGTATCTCTTTTTCTTTCTGGTTGTCGAACATTAGTGAAACTAGTGAAATGTCCATAGAAAATGTGATGTACTACACCTGTGTGAAAAGTAGGGGAGCTGACTTCATAAAAACTTAAAAAATGACTCTTGTATAATTATATAATTGGATATAATAAATGGCTCCGAAAGTGAATGCCGTTTTTGGGAAATGTTTAGCATCAAATGTTCAGTATGTTTTTAATGGAATGACATTGTGACAACATTGTGACAACAAAAATAACAACATTTTAGAGAGACCCCTAAACGTATCCGAATGGTCCAGAGGCGTTTGGTCTCACAGGATATGACATTAATATAAATAGACACATGAAAAATAATTAATAAACACCAAACACCAAGAGTTAAAATCTCTCTAAAGTAATCTTTGGACTTTTTAAGGCTTGGCCTGAAAATGACATGACAGGATATGTTGCTGGAATGTGTCACATGTCATGTCATTTTATTATAAAATCAATGTTGTAAATGTTATTTTTGACTATACTGTATCACCATAGGAGGTTCTTCTCTTTTTCTGTTTGATTTTCAGTGTTTAAGCGACTGGCAAAAATGGGTGGTGCTCCAATCGCATTGCATGGTCTAGTGGTAGTGCTGTTGGCTTTTGCTCTTTTGGGGTCTGCAGGCAGTATTCTGGTCACACTCTACAACAGCTTCAGTAATCCATATGAGACATATATGGGACCAATAGGGCTGTACACATGCAGTGGATTCAGTGGTGAGATTATATTGAGTTTACTGGTATCATCTGCATAAACTGGGGTAAAAATGTCTAGAGTAAAATCCTTTCTGTTTTACAATGTTTTCTATTTGCACAGGAATTACACGTTATTATACAAGCAGTATAACAATTTCAAGTAAAATCTAATTTTAAGTTAAATCAAAATATTCTATTAAAATAATAAATAAATAATCGTTCTTATTCAGCCAGGAAGGTACCATTAAGACACATCAATCTCTTTTTCCAGGGAATAGTCAAAATAATGCAAAAATATATCAAATAAATGCACACAGTTCTCCTAGTCAATGTCACAAATTTTAAGATGTGTGATTTATGATCTGGAAATGTCACATTTTGAACTTTTCTGTGATTTATGTTCAACTTTGTTTTTTACATATTTCCAAATCCTGGTTGTTTCCTGATTTAAATAAGAAATGTTTCCACCTCAAATCCCAGATTAATTCAACTAAACTGTGTTCACTCTCTTTCTTCTCTCATCCAGCATGTGCGGCATTCCTGGCACTGATTCTGTATGTGTTAAATGTCTTCGGGGTTCAGATGTTTCAACAGCTGGTGTTAGCCGACAATGACCAAGTGAAGTTGAGGCATAAAAAGACAGAACTTCAGGCCGGGTTCTTTCTTTTGATACCGTACATCGTCACTAAACTGCTCGCAATCCTGGTTGTCTATCTTTACGCCCACGCTGCGTTTACACGGCGCCAACAGCAGGAGAGACCCACAGAAGATGCGCCCAAAGACATCATGCTGTTCTAACTTAAGAACATTCCTGATGTATTTCACTCATTTTGTTTATCAATTTAAAACGGTTTGCTATGACAAATAATTCATTTATTGTGAATGATGTATATACATTGGCCCCAAAAAGTATTTGGACACTTGAAGATGTGTAATTAAATTTGATAGAAAAGTATCAAACCAAGTATCCCCTGAGATGTTTTGTTTGAAAAGTTTGTGATAAATATCTTCAAAATAAATGCCCAAAAAAGTTGGAGGCCACTGTATATCAATATATTTATATCTTCATAGAAAGGTTTGGTTTATTGTAGGTCTACTGCATAAAGGAAAACACCCTTCAATATTATGTTTCATAAATGCCATTTGTCTTTTGCTTTTCTACTTAGAAGACTATATAAAAATAATGTTTGTAATGTTAGGATGATTATAATAGTACATTGTACATTTTTTTAAAGGCTTCTAGACAAATATAATTTGATAAATTACTCCTATTATATTGCAGTTTTAAAAACATGTAGACGTTAAACTATTTATGAAACAGTCTAATTTAAATAAGAGAAAAATCGTTTATTGCCTCTTTTTCTTTTTTTCTTAATAACCAAAAGTATATTTTAGACTATGAGCTACAAATAATGTGTACATATTCCCCAATAAATTATTACAATAATAAATCTGTTTAAATAAGAAGTGTTCTGATTTTCAGAGCTAATCGCCCACTGCCTGTAACTTTTAGAGTGAAATATATGATGGAGATTCTAAAGTTAATATTTTCATTAATATCAGTTAATAATTAATACATTTTCACTAAAGAGGAAAAGTTGCCTGCACACTGTTGTAATTTAGTTGTAAAGTTATATTATACAACAAATTATAATATAGCAAATAATCATATATATAGCAAAACCGTCGGAGTCAGCATATGACGTCATTGTTCGCATTAGGAGCAGTGTTGTCCCTTCTGGATTTATTTTCTGTCAAATATTAAGAAAGGGATGACAAAAGGGCTTCTGCCAGCAGGGGGCAGCAAATATGTGTTCTTTATGGCACTTCAGTTCTCTTCTGCCCTCTGTAGGCAAAACAGGGTGGAATTCAGGTTTCAAGTTTGATCATTTAAAGATGTTAGTCACAACTTGTACACTGAAATGCTAGATGTGAGGCTCAGGCATTTTACAGCACAACCACGTGATAAAATATAAAGAATGAGTAATAAAAAGGCAAAGTAAAAAAAAGATTTAAGAAAAAGAATCACATACACTTACATAATTGAAACAAGAGGACCCTGAGAACAACAGACCAGATATATCAAATTATTTCCTATTAAGTTCATACCTGTTACTCAAGATTCACTCAAATCCAAAGACTTCACTCCTATCACCTGCGTTTAGTAGTGAATGATGTCTGGTGGTGCCACCACAGGGAAATTAAAGGCTTATTTTTAAAACTCCCCTTCAAGACCTCCAATTTCCAAACAACCGTTCATGGAATAAAACTAAATCTCTTTTTTGGGATCGTTCAGATTATTCGCTTCTCCTCGGATCTTATGATAGGATCTGCCAAGGCAATTACTGACAAAATGTCAAATATGCAAAGTGCATTTTAGGGAATTCAGACAAAATTTAATCTGACGCCAAAGTCAAACTCAACCCAGCACTGAACCTGATTCAACACGTATTAAGCCAGTCCACATTAGACATAAATGGTGTAAAGCTTTAAATACGATGCTATCAACTGTCATCCCCCCATTAACACAATCGATTGTCCTCAAGCCTCTGAGGTCACAGACCTCCTCTTTTTAAGACCTCAAGCACATCTAATATCAAAGTATCGGTTTATGCTTGACTTTTTCTCTGATTATTGGAGAGAGAATGACAATGGTATTGAATACATCAGGTGTCATTTTACCCTCTTTGTAGGGATAATGTGGATGTCCACGCGTGACGTTTCTCCAATGCCCCACTTCAGTGGAAATCTCTCCGAGGCGTTTGGTATGCAAACAGACTTTGAATTATATCAGGAATGGCAGATAATCTCTTCTCCTTTATTCAGCGCCCTTTCTCAGCCTCTCTCTCTCTTCAGACTGACTCCTGAGCCCGGGTCACTCAGAGGGTGTGAATGGATTAAGGAAAGACCCTCTGTAGTGGTGAAACACAATTCCTCCAAAACCTGTATCACACCACTAAAAGACACACACACCTGTGCCTGCAGGGGAAATTCACACACATGCACATACCCAAACCAACAAGTTATAAACAGCTATGTGCTTCTGTTTATTTAAAGCATGATCAGGAAAAGGTGATGAGGGGTTCAGACGAATGTCATAATCCAGCATCCCATCCCGGATGACTGCCATAGTGTGAACTACTGTGAAACAAGGATTTCTGTTCACACACCCGAGCAGAGACAGGCAGGAACCAGCGCTTATCACCGTCATTAATCTTAATTTGTCAGAAAGGGCAGAGCATGAAGGGGCGGAGAGAAGGAGGGAGAGAGGGACAGCCGAGGAGAGGGAATAATTACACCCTTGCTGTTCCATTATGGTGTCATTCTTCAGGTAAAATCAGATAAGATCGCACCTCCAGCTATTTCTTCTCTAAGCCTGCTCTGTTTCTCAGTCTCACACACATTTTAAACCTTCTGACAGGGATGACGGCTCTGCTCGAAAATCTAACCAGCTCTCTTGCTCTCTATTGACTATGTAGGAGCAGCCGCCTCATACGGTGACGAGATATTGATTTGAAACACATCTACATAGACAGCAACTCAATTTTACATGAGAGTTAGAATGTAGCAAAAGGAACAACGCATCCCACACAAAAAAACTGTGGTGTAGTATGAACCTTAATAATTTGTAGTAAAATGTAAAAATACTATAGTGCTTTGGAAGCATACCATAGTAAATATTATACTGTATACTATAAGTATACTACAGTATTTACTGAAGTTTATAAATGCACTTATATTAAGTGTAATTTCTATAATATATAGTACTAGAGTATTCTACAGTTTACTAGTAAATATTAAAGTATAAATATAAAACACTAAATATTAAATAAATACACGTTTCATAAATACTATTCAATATATATTTAATTAATTAATACAAATATATAAAGATATAAATAATAAAATATTTGAATTGTACTTTTAAAACAAAATCTATATGTCTTTTGTTGAATTAATTTATATAAATACATAAAATGTGAAAAAGAAAAAAAATGTATATATATGTATATTTTATAAACACTAATAAATTAATGTTATTTGGGTAGTTCTTCTGCAGAATGAAATGTTATTACATCAAAAACGGTTTTAAACAGCATTCTTTTACAACCATTACATTTGCAGCATTCAAGACAACATTTTTAAATTCAATTTTTATTCATTTTATTATGTTAATAAATTAGCGAATACAATTGTTTTTCTTATTGTTTTATAAATATATTAAAATGCATAATTGTTCTGCATTTATACACAATTATTCTGTTGTTAACAGTTGTTTTCTTTTTTTTAACAACCTTTCACACAGTGTTGGGTGTAACTAGTTACTAAGTAGTTAGTTACTGTAATTTAATTACTTTTCCCTTGAAAAAGTAAAGTAAGGGATTACTCTCATTTTTCTGTAATTTAATTACATTTACTTCTGAAGTAATTAAACTAAATACTTTGTGTATTATACTGTATGCGTGTGCAAAAGTGGAATTGACATCGAAATTCAAAGTCTAACTTTAAAATACGTGCTTTATGTATAATTCTCACATTTGTAATACTTCGGTCAGATAATAACACTATTTTATATAGTTTTATATTATTTATTTTAATGACTTAAAAGAGCCGTTTCATGCCTCTCCTTTAATCACTTAACTCATCAAGGTTGATGTAGGATATAGAAAGTAATTAGTAATACGTTATTAAATACTTTTTGGAGTGAGTGATTTGTACAGTAATCTAATTACACTATTGTATATGTAATGAGTAACTTTCAGAGTAATTTACCCAACACTGCTTTCACATATGATGTCTTAAAGTGCTGCCTATGTAGTGAGTTCACGAGGGTTAAAAATGTCTCCCTCATGATTTGAGGAGCTGGAAGTTAACCTGTCTAAGTCCACCTATCCTCCGATCTTCACATCACATCTCAGCTTATCTCTCCAGGTGATTATCTTACAATTCGGTATGATAGAGTGCACAAAACACCTGACCCCAGATCAGCATTGTGTGGCACAATAAGTCACGCTCGCAGCTTGCCTGGTGCAATCGCAGGTTAATCTGTCCTGTTAAAGCCTGTTGTCCCCTTTGGCAGGCCAGCGAGCTGAGCGGACGCCACATTGACAGCTGCTGTGATTGATTTAGGATTCTGAGCCACTTTCTCTGTGTGACCGAACATTTGAGGGATATAAACCTCACTGGACACACACACAGGTTATTTCTCAGGTGCAGAGCGTTATTTTTTTTAAGGGGTGTTATGCATTCATGTATTTCTATGGCCCGAGGGTTCGCTAATGAGAGCTAACAGGTCTACAGTGAACACTAAACAGCCATAAACCTGTCGAGAGGCTAAAGGATGTCAATCATTTAGGGGGATTTCCCTTTTGCTTCTTATTATACTCTAAAACAAATTGTGCTATTAGCACCAAAAGTGGTTCTTGGCTCGTTCTATCTTGGTTCTTTAGAGGTCTTTCATCGGTTCTTTGGTTCTTCAGTGGTTCTATACAGCACCTCGGTCATCCCAAAGAACCGCTGAAGATTTGGTTCTAACACTGAAAGTGGTTCCCCTATGATTACCAGCCACTTTCAGTGCTATAGGACCATTTTTCCCCCAAACTGTACGCAGAACAACACTGTGGTTAAGTTTCATGTAATGATCAAATAATTGGCAATGCTTTCAAATGTATGCATTAATACTACCCATAAGAAAATTAACCATGGTTTTACTACAAAATACCATGGTAATCACTACACCAAAAAGCAAGGTCACTTCACTTTTACTGTGATAAAAACCAAGGTTAATTTTCATAAGGGATGTTCTTTGAGCAGATTGATTACGATTTGTTTTACCACAGTTGTACTAAATACCATGGTAAAACTATGGTTATTGTGCCGAGGCCATAGTCATTTTGTGGTTATATGATTTTACCAGAACTTAGACCACAAAGTTATAGATGTTCTTTCATTTTCATAAGGGTACTTAAAGTTCACCCGAAAAATGTTTTTATCATTTACTCACGTTCTTGTCATTCCAAACGTGTTTAACTTTCTTTGTTATGCAGAACACAAAAAAGAAGATGTTTTGAAGAATGTTGATAACCAAACAACACTGAACCCTGTTGACTTCCATTGTATGAACACAAAACCACCGAGACATTTCTTCCTTTCTTCTTTTGTGCTCCACAAAAGCAAGAGTCACAAACAGGTTTTGAAAAACACGAGGGAATAACCGATGACCGAATATTTGTTTTTGGGTGAAGTATACCATTATCCCCAATCATTAAACTACATATTCGATGGTTCAAACATTTATCGTGTTCTCTGCATTGTTTTATTTTTTGTACAGATCTTACATAGAGATATTTACTTTTCTATAAATGTAAATATAAGACCAAAGATAATCGTTTTGAACAAAACTCCAGTATTGTGTTTTCGTTCTCTTAAACTGACAGTGACCCAGCATCCACCATAGTATTCAACCGCCCTTATATCCCTCTCAAAACCCATCGTTCTGTGTGAACCAGATCTTTGCTCTTTTAAAGCTGTCACTGTGATGGTAACAGAAGCTGTAGGTGATGGCTCCGTGTTGGAGATAAAAGCCGAGGTCGTCGCTGGAGCGAGACGCCGCTTTAGAGATCACAGAGCAGCCAGTGAAACTGACACGCTGATTCAGAGCCAGGCCGAGCCGCTCCGTCCTCAACACGCAACATCTCCCAGATCTCAAAGCGGTTGTTGCACGGGCCCACATATTTGGCTCTAAGAGCGATATCACGGGGTCCATTTCAAATTCATTTCAGCCGCCAGGCATCTCTTCACACTTGTGCTGTGTGACGGCACAGGTGTCAGTTTGGTGAAATACTGTTGTTGTACCTGATGCTCCGGTCTGTCATGCCACATCTCGGGACTATAAAATCCATAAAACTTGAGCACTGTTTGACGTCTGAATCTGATGTCAGGTGTGATGGACTGTGGCTGTTCTCAGGGTTCTGCGCGTCTCACATGAACAATATGTTCTCTATCATGGGTGCGAAGAGCTTTTTAGTGTTGGCTTTAGTAGAAGGACACAGACGCTTTAAAGAAGTGTCTGAGGTTCTGAAGAGATCTCAACAATGTATCAAACTGAGCTCAGATTTGTCAAGTCTGCAGTCAACAGTCAATATAATTGAAGATCTCAATATCAACTCGAACATTTCTCATCAAATTTTCTCAAATCCTTGATTATTTTACCTCCACAATCGATATTCATCTTACACCTCCATACTCTACAAGTGTTTCAACAATTGCCTCATTTGTTTCCATGTTTATTTCTTTAAAGCAATGTTAGAAGAAAGTCGATGCTGAAACCGCATCTGAGGGGAACGTGTGAGCAATGAACTCTTGGTATGGTTAACCTCCCTTTCATTTATATGGGATCCTATAGGGGTGATTATTAAACTTCACGTTTAAATGACATTAGTAGTGATTCACTCATAATCTTAAAAAATGTCAGGTTTAGAAACAACATAAAAATTCAAACACAAGCTTTAAGAGCTTACTTATTTAAAGGCTTAAAAATGTCACTGACCTCACGCTGTGACGATTGAGACCCAGAGCTTCAGAGGTTTCTGAGGTAAGGAGATCCGATTTCTTGTTTTTGCCTCCAGGTTAGCGTGAGCTGGTTTCTGGATGCTGCTGTAATTTGTCGTGTTGTCTGTGGATAATTGGAGGTTTGTAAAGTACATGATAGAGGAAGGTGTCTTCGTCAACAGAGGAGGACCAACTGTGTCTGTTCTCTCTTTTTCCTAAATAGAAGTATAGTACAAATGAGAAAATTGAGAAAATCATTTTCAGCAGAATATCAAAAATGGCTATAAAATTGTATAGAAATGTTGACAAATCTGAGCTCAGTTTGTGTCGCTCTTCTGAACCTGAATAACTGAGACTTAAGCAAAGGTTTCCCTTTACTCACCGTTTGATCTCATCTGTGATTTTTTTGGAGGGGGGGAAGAAACTACAAAAACACACATTTTCATTGGTGACAGTGATCACAAATTTTGCAGAAACAGAATAGTATTCAGAATGTAAAACTACAATCGTATTGATTTTTCAATCTTTATAAAGCAACGTGGCACTTGGAAGGATACAACTTTTTTCTTCTAAAAAGATTTTGGGTCACTGTGTAATTCCCATTTTTATCTTACAAACTATGCACACATTTGCATAGTTATCAGATTCATAACAAAAACAATTTTTATATGAACCTAATGTGACTGAAACGGTTTCTTATTCTTCAGAAAAATCACAAAAGATTAAAGATGACACAATGCTCAGAGTTGACAATTTTGTCTGAACTTTATCTAATTCTTTCATTACCAAATGACCCACCAACAAGAATTTCATTGCTCTACAATCTTACTGCATTTCAAAAAAATGTCAGTAATATATAAATATATGATTGATATCTATGGACTTTTTTAGAAGTATCCCAGAAACCGTTAAGAAAATGAAACATGACTGAGATCTCCATAGGTCTCGTGATTTATAAAAGCAATAAAATATTCCCTTTTCAAGAAGACTCATTGTTTTCACGTTTCGAGGAAGTCTGTCAAGTGTCTGAGTGATGACTGGATAGTTTGTTTAAGTGTGAAACAATTAACCTCGAGACCTTGGCGACACATAGCCAAAAGCAATTTCACAAAAAGTTGGAGCACCATAGATGGCCAGAAAATAAAGAAAAGGCGGGTTTAAGAAGAATTTGAGGCAGATGTTAAAAAAGACACGCAAGATCTCCCCAGATTCTTTCTCATGGTTTGTGTCGATCTATCACCTGCTGATCGGTGTCAACACTGAGAGGAAGAGGCGATCAGAGAAGCAGCTAAAGACGGACAGAGAGCAGATCATCTTGCCACCACCATTGTGAGTGTCCATTCACGGTGCACTTAGCGCCCGGACCCCAGTCAACAGGTGGGCGTGTCGACTCGGCCCCGGGGCCACTCTCAGCCCTCGTCTTTTGTCATCTTTCTATCCTTCTATCTGTCTGTCTCTCAGCCCCACACTCAGATATTCGCCCGGAGCAGATTCACTTCCTGAACATTCCTCCTCACATGACTGCGCCCGGTAAAAGACACAAATGAGCAAGAGCCGAGAGGAAAGAGGGGGTCCGATCGGACTCACCTGAGTATCAGTGTCTTCACATCTGACCTCCATCTGAAAGGCCATCAGATAATCTCGAGGAAACCGCCTCTGAAAGTCAGGTGGCATTTGTAATATAATGCAGACTTGGGTTGGCTAGTCACACTTTTATAAATGAAGAGAAGGTTTGGGTGTTCGAAAGCAACTAGGGGTGTAATGATGGATTTATTTTATGATTAGATACAATTCATGATACTTGGCTCACGATATGAAAATATCGCAATATTTTGAACAAAATGTAAAACATTTAAATTCAAATAACACATTTGGTAAAGCATTACCATTTTAATAATATTTTTTTACATACAACTCATTATAATTGACAACATTCAAGGTTTAATTGAATCCTCTGTATATACATTAATACAAATTACACAGAAATATGCTAATCAAAATGAAAAATAATACAAAAATGTATGTTAAACAAAGTTAAACTTAAAGGGATAGTTTACCCAAAAATAAAAATGACTTCATCATTTAATCACCCTTCTGTAATTTCAAACCTTTCTTTCTTCTGCAGAACACACAAAATATATATTTAGAAAAATGTTGTTAGCTGGACCGCATTCACTTGCATTGGTTTGTGTCCAAACAAAAGAAGTGAATGGGGTCCAGTGCTGTTTGAACTTTCTTCAAAATATCTTCTTTTGTTTTCTGCGGAAGAAAGAGAGTCATAAAGTGCCGACAGGGAGAGTAAATGATTACAGAATTTTAGTTTTTGGGTGAATAGCCTAGAAAGGAATTAAGTAAGTGAAACCCAAGATAGAACTTCTTAAAGCAGTAAAAATAAATAAAAGAGTACATGTGTTGGCATGTGTTGGCAGCTCAACCAACAGAATTAAACAGATCGTAAAAAAACAGAAAACAATCCATATCATGTTTTCTGTATCACAATGTATCACCCACATCTCTGACATCATCTAAATGTCACAGCTTGCCCCGATCCTTTTTTGCTTCACCTCATTGCACGTCAGCAATGTATTGATATATCTCAAACATTTACGCGTTTGCTTTAACCTAAACTATTAAAGTTTTGCAGTTATGACAATTCAGATGTATGCTCCTGTCATTCAAGCACTGAAATAACCTTAAATCTAGTTTAAAATGTATGCTTATTTGTATCTTTCAAAGAACATCTGTATAGGTTCCTAGATATTTTCTAAAGCACGCTGCTAAAATGCTACAGCAAAACAATATGTTTGCATATACTTAAAAGCGTTAAGGCAGACGGCGCATTTTTAACACATCTATCACAGAGATGTTTTGTGATGTGGGTCTAAACTGGGACCAGCATACAGCGGTCAGCTCCGTCAGGTCCTGTGGTCTGGTCCTCTGCGGCCCTTCTGCACTGTCAGCTTGATCTATGAACGCTGTAATCTGAGCTAAAGGACTGATGGAGGAATACACAGACATTCCAGCCGCTCACGGCCCACAGACATCTACAGGGGCCACTGGTGTGCACCCCGGCTGAGATTAATCATGCCAGACACTGAATCCCATCACCTTCACCTTAAAATCAAAGATCTCTCATGTGCAAAATGACATGGTTTTATTTTGCATTTCTTTACCGGTACAGGGCATTAAAGAATGTTTTGCCTGAGGATGCAAAGACCATCGTGTTTATCTGTCTTTGAATCAATGGCTGTAAATGCAAAGACTTATTAAGCTACTGCCGTTGATTCTTGTGAATAAAATTGAGTCTTTCGACAAAAAATGATTGGACTCTATTGACTTGGGTCAACAACCAAGCAACTCAAGTTAGTAAATGACCTAGCGACCCAAGAATGCTAAAAACATCTTAGCAACCATAAAGCAATGCTCTGGCAACCTTGGCCATACTCTTTTAAAAATAAAAACTCCCGAAAGGTTATGATTCCATAAAGAACCTTATCAACGACAGAATCTGTACAAAAACTTATTTGTGAAGAACGGCTCAAAAAAGAACCAGTTTTTAGGAACTTTTTGAAAAATTCTTCAGTGAATCGAATAGCATGAACCCTTTTACGTTACACCATTCATTATTTACTTCGAAAAAAATATTTTCTTTTAAAAAAATATATAACTTTATTACACGGAATATAATCGACTATTTTAACTGCTTCAGTAATTTCAGTTAAAGTTGAAATGTACCTTGATACAGTTCCTACTCATCTCATCTTCTGGCAGCAGTGAAACAGAGGGCAGTGGCGCTACAGTGGCGGCAGAGGTCGCTGTTGAGCTCCATGTGGCTGCACGTGATACGGCATGACAGTCACATTATATCAGCAAAATATCACAACACTATAAAACTAGAGAGCTATGGGAACTATCATCTCTCACAGTCTACATGTGATTTATATCAACAGACCAACACAGCCACAGCCAAACGATTTTTTCCTCTTTTGCAAAGTTTTAAGACTTTAGGGTAGGAAACCATAAGTGCAACTGCACCGTTTTAATGTAAATAAACACTTCTGTTGTTTTAATGTCCTAAAATCATTATGGAACACCAGAGGCCTAATTAGGATGTCATTTCCGGGTTTGAGGTGGAAAATATCCCAGATCCGAGGTCTAAACCCAGCAAGAGGTCATATTCAAGATTCAAGGGACTTGTAGGAATTTAAAATCAAAATCGAAAGGGCCCATAGGCTATACGTTGATCATTCCTTTGACTATTGGGGGAAGATGTCAGTGTGAAATGATTTGTTTATCCGAGTCTTAGTGGACTCTTAGCTCCAGGAGCAAATGAGTTGAGAGGGTGAATCCAAACATGAATTCTTATACTTGTTAGTCTGTTTGGATTGACAGCAGTACTTCATCATGGAATGGCTCTCGAGGGCCGGTCGTGAGGAACCAAGCCTGAGCTGTCAATCCAGTCTAATTCATCACAGTTGAGCTTTTAAATCTAAAGCTTTTACTCTGGCACCAGGTAAAAACCATTTGAGCATCTAACAGAAATGCATCACGTGCTCTCGGAAATTCGATAATTCCCAAAAATAATTTATGGAACGGTGCTCTTTTGATATGAACAGAATTGTAACGTTTTAATGCCACTGAATCATAAGGAATATTAATGTTTTAATGTTACTAAATACTTTTGTAATGTAACTAAATCTAGACGCTACTTACAGGTTGGAGTGGAAATGATCAAATTTCCGACAGCAAGTGAAGCCAGCATAATACCTGCCTCAAATGTGTATGTTTGGTACAAATCACTTCCATTTACACTTACAAATCTTGACCAGTGATAAATCATAAAGAGTTGAGATTATTTAAATGAATAGATTAAAAAAGGTTTGCTTATCAGATTTTATTAAGTTTATACTGTCATTAATGCTAAAGATAAACATACCAAACACCGAGACATTCAATAATTCACCTTCTTTCGTTAGATTTCTCAAGGAAACATTTGACTCATAACAGGAATTTTAAATGGGTGTACCAAAGATGCAATCTTTAAAATGCTATTTCATTTTAAGGATTGCATCACCATTTAAAAAATACATATGCATGCATGCATTTTTTTCATGACATATGTGCATTGTTTTTATCAGAGATCAATCCCATGACCTTTGTTTTGCAGTGCAATGCTCTTCTAATTGAGCTCCAGAAACACTACTCTTGGGATTTATGTAAAACAAGAACTAAGAATGCACAGTTTGACATAAATCCTTCTTCAGAGGGAAATGATGATGTGGCTCACTGTAAGAATTCTTCCAGAGTCTAGTAATAAAGCACCTTTGTCTGTGCTTGCGAATACTACTGTCAGTCAGGCTTCACAGATTTCTCAGTGTTTGTTCCATCATCTCAAGCTTCAGATTTCTCTGGTCTCACTCAAACCGCTAAATGACCATTCTCTGTGATTCAGATTATCGATGGCTTTGTCCTACAAATTTCCAGTTATTTGATCTGATCTTGCGCAGAGGCGTCGAAGTAAATGAGGTATTGTCTGGCTGAGCAGGTTGTCTTACTTCTGTGCGCACAGGCAGGCGTGAACTTGGCATATCGTCAGAAACAACAGAAGAGAAGATCTATACAAGACGTAACTCAGCACAGTAAATGCTTAATTTTAGAGGTGTCCTCCCACTTTAAAAGAAAAAAATATTTTACATTTATTTTATATATTTACATTATATTTGTGTGCAGAAGTGAAATTGACATCGAAATTAATGTATAATTCTCACATTTGTAATTAATAATACTAATTTGTGTAGTTGCATATTATTTATTTGAATTAATTAAAAGAGTCGTTTTATGTCTATCCTTGAATCACTTAACTCATCAAGGTCGATGTAGAATATAGAAAGTAATTAGTAATAAGTCTGAAATGCTTTTTGAAGAGAGTCATTTGTACAGTAATCTAATTACACTATTGAACTTTGTAATTTAGTTACTTGTAATGCTAATGAACTAGTAACTAGTAATGATTACTTGTTCAGAGTAATTTACCCAACACTGGTCTTTAATCTTCTGGTTGATTTTCAAAACCTTTAAGATTCTGGTTAAGTATTTTGCTTTTCAGATTTCTGAGTTAGAAACAATCCCAGTAATCTAAATCTAAAGAGTTCTTTAAGGCACAGTTCACCCAAAAATGAAAATCCTGGCATATACTCACCTTCTAGTCATTTAAAACCTGTATGGCTTTCTTCAAAACACAAAAGAAGATATTTTGAAGAAAAGTTTGTATCCGAACGTTACCGGCACCCATTTATTTCTATTATAGACACAAAACCAATACCAACAACATTCTTCAAAATAACATTTTTTTTACTGCGGAAGAAAGTCATACAGGTTTGAAATGACATGAAGGTCAGTAAATGATGACAACATTTACATTTTTGGGTGAACTGTCACTTTAATGTGTCAAACCAGTGAGACAGAATGCTCAGATTTAGCAAAATCCCAATGTCTGTGATCAAAAGTTATGAAATTATGAACAGAGACATTTCTCTTAAAATGTTTGACCAAATGTTCTCGGCTGTTCTGATGTCTTTATTTAACATGTCAATATATACAGTCTATGGACATTAAAGAAAAATTCAAGGTGCTAATAATGTTTGCTTACCAAGATTCTTTAAAAAAGTCGTCGTTTGTGTTTTCCAGAAAAGAAAATCACTGACCGCTTTAAAATATTTCTTGTCATGGACATATTTATCTTTTCTTAATAAACTTTAACCTTAACTTTAACCGGGCAGAGTCACTCACAAATATTTCACCTTTCCGGCCCTTTAAATTGTCCCGTGTAAGTGAGCAGAAATCTGTATAATAGCGTCATAGATAAGAGCTCCATCTCATCAGGTGTAATTGCTGTGTTTATTAAAGGTGACTCTCGCTCACCGTCGGGGTCAGTAATATGTGACGGAGATGATTGCTGTGTTGTGTTGGAGAACATGACTACAGTGCCTCTGCGGTTCTCTACCGCTGACCTAATAAAAGAGTTAAAGAAATTGAGCCATTACGATGTCAGACCTCCTACTATTACGACTCATTAAAAGTGCTGAACCCCTGAATCAGACCCCATTATATTTATTGAATCTAGAAACTTTGATGGTGCTGGATGAAACGCTTCATACCGTGCACGCTTGTCCCCGCGCCAGCTGTTTGTGATATCATCCACAGATTTCAGATGTGCAAAGCATTTCAGGGTTTAACTTGTAAGTGATTGTTAGTTCCGAGTAAAACTTGAATTGCTCAGATGTTGCTCTTTGGGGATCTGACGGTGTTCTCAGTTGTGTTTCATTTAAGCATCAATTTAATCTCAATTTGTTTCTCCTAAAATTGCAATAGTAGAAAGACAAATAAATGAGACAAATGTGGAAATCCATGAAGACTATGGTGTAAAATTAATGTAAAAAATCTGGTTATGAGTCAATTTGATGAGAGAGGATTGAGTTCATATTGAGATCTAGAGAGTATTGACTTTTGATTGAAGACTTGACCAATCTGAGCTCGGTTTGAAACCTTGTTGACAGAGACAGAGACTAATGACAGAGCTCTTTTCATCAGAAGACAACGCAGATGAGATTCAAAGGTTTCCGTTTGCTCTCCATTTAATCTCATTCATTTCTAGAAGAAATACCTGAGATATTAAACAGATCTCATCTGTCTTTTTTCTTTCTTATAGGATTGGATCTTATTTTTATGACATAAATGGAAAACAATGCTTAACCAATTTTTTTTCACAAAGATGGAGACACAATCTTCTGCTCTCATGAGCACTAAAGAATATCACAGATGCATTATTCGGTCCGGCCCATTTCAGATAACTGAAGCACACCCACTTTAATGAGTCAATGAAGCATTCTAATCTTTATGTACTTTACTCAGTCACAGTCACAACATAAAGCTAATGTGCCTTTTGATGGTGTTAGATAAAGCTAATGTGTCTAAACAGCTGTGAATTGCACACTCCAGAAAGACTGTGTTAATGACAGTCACACTTCTGCACTGTTGACATGTACACAACCGGCCTTCTTCAGCCTGACACACAGCACAGACGCTCGGTCTCTGGTCAAATGAATCACATTTATGCAATTTCATCTCTTCCCTGCGTTGATCAAACCTTCACATAACTTTATAAGAACAGCTTTCAAAGTTTGCATCTAAAATTCAGAGACGAAGTTCAGTAAAATGATTATTGTAAAATGCAGGGCCAGTGCAAAAGTTGTCATTTAATATATGCGTTTAAAAACATTTTTATCAAAAAATAAATTATTAAATTATTATTCTCCAGATTTGATTAATTTAACCCTTGTGAGTTGTTTGGGTGAAAGTAAAGTAAAGTAAAGTAAAGTTATTTTTCCATTTTTAAATTTTAAATACAATTTTGACATTATATAATTATATGATGTATATTTTAGAAACATAACATTATATTAATATGTATTTACAAAGCCTTTTCAGTACACCTTTTTAACGACTAATATATGCTGTTATGTCTAAATGAGGTAAACATCTGTTAATTTTACACATTTATTGTGGCTGTTTTTATTTTAAATCCAAATAATACTATGGGTACACATTAATTTAAAATTCTTTATACATTAGAAATGTGTTATATACCATAACCCAACTTAAAAAACACACAATAGATGTGTCACATGTCATAACATATTTTAAAAAAGCGTCCTTAATAAAATAAAACTAAATGAACGCATTAATCTAACTTAAACAACTATGAACTAGTTCTCAGCATCTCAAGACAAGTCCATTCCCTCAATCGATCTATGCCTGCATCATTTTACTTTCAAATAAGTGGCACATGACCCCCAGCGATCTGTGACGTCTGAACAAGCCCAGGCCTGAAGCCTCTGCCTTTAACCTGCAGAGTCTCCGAGCTGGTAGACGTGCCCTGGCCCACCTCCCTCGGAGACGAACGGGACAGTGGACCTGCTGGGAACACACAGACA
The DNA here is from genome assembly GCA_006030095.1 of Triplophysa siluroides. Classification (NCBI taxonomy): domain Eukaryota; kingdom Metazoa; phylum Chordata; class Actinopteri; order Cypriniformes; family Nemacheilidae; genus Triplophysa; species Triplophysa siluroides. Next base: position 844,552 of record VCII01000170.1, on the reverse strand, counting down.
GACAGACTCTGACCTCCCCCACGCAGATCATTGATGTGTAACTGCAGGCAGCTAACAGCATTAGCATAGTGATCAGATAGTGATACCTTTTCTTTGAGTTGCATCAGGGGCTGGATAATGACGGCCTAATAATTACTCCATTTAGTGAGGGAGGGGCAGGAAGACTGCTTAAGAGAACAGTTAGATTTAGAACCAGCGGAAGGCGATATATTGGTGATAAAAAGAACGGCTCAGTGTTAAGGGGATAGTTTAGCCAAAGATGAAAATTCTTTCATCATTTACTCACTGTCATGTTATTCTAAACCTACGTGACTTTCTTCTGCAGAGCACAAAATATATAATTTGATATCCAAACAACATTGAACCCCATTGACTTCCACTCTATGGGCACAAAACCACAGAGACATTTCTCCAAATATCTTCTTTTGTGTTCCACAGAATAAAGAGTCACATACATGTTTTTTTTAATGATAGACTTTGAACTAAATTATCATAAAAGTCATATGATTATATAATGTTAAACTTTCTATCTTTTAAACTTTTTTTTTTTTTTGTTTTAAGTGGTCTGTAGACCTGGACTTCAGTCTCTTTCGCCGTCATTTGTGTCAGGTAGCTCACAGCGGGGACGAGCTGACAGAAAGACTAAAGCACGTTGTCGCTGAACCGCAGGATAAATGTTTGGCTGGGCTTAACCTGCTGAGAGGCAGCAGGGGTTAAAACAACTACAAGACCTTTAAAAGATCTCACCCATGTCAGCTTCAAAGGGACCTGAATGCCACATAAGTGCACAGAAAAGCTTTATTTCTCAATGATGATGGACTCTATCCCAAAACCTGGTCAGATTCCCACAAAAGCACCATTTCAAGCAAGCACAGATGTGTTACGGAGACAAACACTGCTCATTATTTTACAACTGCTCAACTCGCATTATTTTAAGACATCTTACATTACATCATCAATACATTTTGATGAATTCACGGGGAAAAAACTGAATATGAAGTATCACAGTAAACATGAAAGAGAGCATTACAAATACGCTTATAATTTATTCAATACCAATAATAATATAAATAAAACAATTTATTTGTATTAAAAATAAGTGAATAAATATTATATTATATTATATTATATATAAAATAATTGAATGCTTAGATTACTGGATAATCCTTACGTGCCAATGGCAAATTCTATTGAAATCTATTTATTTAGTCAAGTCAAGGCAAGTTTATTTATAGGCCTAGCGCTTTTTACAATGTTGAATTGTTTAAAAGCAGCTTTACATGAAATAAAAGAAAACACAGAAGAGGAAAATGATTGTAAAGAGTACACACAGAGAAGACCATCCTAATAAAACATATTTTATAAGAATACAGCAAATTAATCTTATTTAGTTAGGTAATTTCTTTTTTCTTTTAAACAGAGCCATTGTTTTGTTTTATAATTTGACAATAATCTTATGAAATGAACACTGATAATTTAGTTATAAAATATATTTTTAATCATCAAAAAAGTATAACAAGATTTAAAGGAAAGTCTATCCGTATCTTTGCCTTATCACTGAAGTTTATTAGAAACAAGTGCGTCTTTAAAAAGCGCTTGTAAACTATTGTTCCTGAAGCTTCAACTTCACATGTGTGTTTTATTTTTATTGAGTCATCTGTTGAAGGTTTTACGGGGAAATCTAACACCGGTTATCTTCTCAAAGGCAACAGCTGAGAATGCTGCGTGTGAACTTCCCCTGGTCTTCTCTCTCTCATCCTCTCTGCCGTCATGACTAAACCCTCACAGCTCCTGTTCTGAGTCTCCAGCATCAAGTCATGACATCAGTGAACCACAGCGTTTTCCTGTCTCCCCATCAAAGCTGACGGCGGCTCATTTCAAGTGAAGACACGTAAGGTGGATGATGCGTGGGTCGAGCTGGCAAACATCATCCGTCTGTCACTCATCCCTCACTCGTTCACTCACTCACTTACTCACTCAACTATTATGATGTCATCAGGATGAAATGTAATCTAATGACAACAACAGATTCCGGACACAGGAAGTGATGTCGTTAGCGTGTAATGTTCGGTAAAACGGTGGACCTACAAACACCAGTGGCGGTCTGACTTTTTTACAATTGTTTATCTAGGACATCTCATAGGCTTTCATTGTTTCCAGACCAGAATACGTACATTTTTTCTCTTTGGTCTAAACTAGACCTTTACAAAGTCAGGAGCGTATAGTTTCCCTTAAGTTTAATATGGGAAAAAAGTGCTAGGTGGGCTAACAGAACTGTTTCAATGCCACATCAAATAAAAGATAAATAATAATAATATTATTAATATCATTGAAATAATATTCTGTATTCCAAATAGTCTAGACCGAAAAAATAATGTGAATGGAAAGTTAACTAACTACCAAATCACAAATAAAATGCAGAAAGATCTGAGGCCACTATATCAGTCAAAAAGGGGTCTGATATTTTTTTTATAGTGGACTCTTATGTGATAAAAATGTATTGATCATCACAATTTTATAATGATGTAAACCTTTGATGTTGAATCCAATCATTTAATAGAAGGGTCTTCTCCAATGAATGTAATTACTGTTATGAGAAAGACCATCTAATCACAGTAATTGAATTGAAAGAGAGGGACTCACTCTTTCTTCTCTTCTTTGGATTGATAGCGGATTCCTCTGAAGTTCGGCCCTGCCTTGAAGTGCTTGCTGGATTAAGGCAGAACACAAAGGGTGTGGTGTAGGGGCAAATCTGGTCTCTTTTGAAAGGGTATCACTAGACCCCTCAGCAATGGATCAGCTAAAGCTTACACAGGCCAGACTGGGGACACAACACGCAGAGATTGTTTCATGGAATTAAAGGAAAGATTTGGCATGTTTGGATTACAGGACTTTAATGCAGACAGGACAGCAAAAACATGATGCTTGTGGGTACAGGTGTAGTGATACGTGAAGTGCGAAATAGAGTTAACAAGATTTCCAAAACTGACATATTAAAATAAATTAGTACCGAAACTAAACTAAACTAAACTAAACTAAATAAAAAAATAGAATAGAATAGAATAAATGAAATGAAATGAAATAAAAAAAATATGAAAAATAGATTAGAATACATTTATATTAAAGTAATTATTAAGTAATTTATTAAGATATAAAAGCATTTTTTTAAATGACCCCCACAGTCATTATTAAACTACAATTTATTCTACAAATGAGAACACCATTTGTGGTCTATATAAAATCAATTTAATCATAAGTTATATAAATGAGAATTCAGTGTAAGATATGTCATAACAAAATATTATGGTTGGTTTGTGTTATGTTCAAAATAAATCAAACAAAATACATCAGGTAAAAAGTTTGGGATGTAAATGTTACCTTAATTATAAGCAACAATACTACAATAAAGTCAACAATACTATAATAAAGTGAAAGTAATAATTCAGAATTTGTAGTAAAGAAATGACACCACTCCCTGCAGTAATAAGGATGACATCAGCCTTAAATCAACATAAACATCTGACAAATTGTACATTTATTGTAATTATTATGATCACAAGTCATATTCACTTGAACATGTTTACTATTTCTTATTTCCCTAGTTGTTCACTTCTGTAAAGCTGCTTTGAAATGATGTGCATTGTGAAAAGCACTTCACTTACATTCTTGTCTTAAAATCTTTTCTTTTAAGGTTCAGAAAAAAAGCACAGATTGTGTCTGACAACAAAATTATAAACTCATTAAAATCCATCACAGTTCTTTAAAACCAAATCGTTTTTTAAACCGTGAAACTCTACAGCACAGAAAAGACTTGGGGCCTATATTTATGTCATATTTTTCTTTTAGACGGTTTTTTTTTGTTGATGATGCAAACACTACATTTCTCAGTAGCCGTAAATCAGACACTCGTATTCTCCTACTCAGTGGCTGAAAACGGTTTAAATCATTTTACATGTGGAGTGGTGACAGGTCCGAGTGCTTCTATGGTCCTGACTCTATAAACACATCCATATGGAGGCTGCCAGGCTCATCTCATGCCATTATCAAGCCATACATTACCTCTTTTATGGGCCCTGCAAGGAGTCTGATGAAACCGTCATGCCAATGCATGAGAATTATCCCCAGATATCAAATGTATGCTTCATCTTTTTACAGAGCTGCACGAAGCCGTCCGTTCCCAGCCGCTGGAGGTTGGTGAACGAGCCTGTGAGCTGTCAGCATATTGTGCCCTTCAATATTTAACTTCCTCAAAGAGATCTGCCAGTGATATTAGATATAAGACCTTTAATTCCCGCTGACTGCTACAAGCAGATGTTAAACGTCAGGTGCGAGGGAGACAGAGTAATAGCGTGAAATATCATGTTCACCGGGTCAAACAGAGCAAGCAGGCCATGTTTTATATTGAACAGTTTTCATACAATGGACGTCATCGTATAGTTGATTAACTTCATAGTCTATTGATGCAGTTTAACTGCTGTGATACTGTCCATCCGGAGCTGTTCTTCTGTCCACAGCTTCAATTCTGTCCGGCTAAAGGAAATGATGTTTCACACCTCCCAGCATGCAACAGTATCCTCCAGTAACTCATCAGCTCAACGTGGATCTCTCTCTCGCTTGTTGAGTGACTGCACTTCCCCAGGCTGAGTCTTATCTGCGCGGACAGAAACATGATTCCTCGAAGGCCGCCGAACCGTTTGTCTTTACAAACTTACTGATCGAGCGCTTAGCACCTGATCTCTGAACTATTTCAGCACTAAAACTGTGTATTCCCTCAATGTGAGTGATGCATGGGAACGCTCCCAGGCAAAATAAAACATTATCCCATGCATCCGTGTCATACAATTTCATATCATGATTTTGGATTCCCGTGTTTTTCCGCTGTTTGAAACCAAGGATGTCAAAGTGTCAAATGTCAGTGGAAAGTGATATTTCCTCTTCCTGCTCTGGAAAACAGGATTAGCTAAGATTAGATCAGATTGGATTAGACCTGAATAATCTTAAAACCTGAAGTCTTGCTCTGAAGTCTGAGCAGCTGATGTTGTGAAGAAGCACTGTAGGTTAGGTTGCGAGGTGACTAAAGAGTTTAAACCTGTGATTAGAGTTTTACCTCAGGAGGGGGTAAAACATCACCACCCTTTGAGACCCCCACGGTGAGGCATGCTGACCAATCCCTGCCCCAGGGCATCTCACCTCCCGGACAGAGACCTGGCACCTGAGAGATGGTAAAGGTGAAGGGTGAGGGCCCCAGGGGCCCCTGTTAGTCTGGTCCAAACTTTTAACAGTGTTAGAATAATGCAACATCTTAAGTCTCCAAGTCCCATCCATCTGTGGGGAAACAACCAAGATTACACAACAAAAATGGAAAATTGGTAAACTGGCTGAGTAATCTTAAATGCATCACTGAAAATAGTCTGTTCCCATTTTGAAAGTTCTTCATGTCTTTCTTATCTCCAGTTATGTATAAAACTACACCTTAGGATAAATCTTATATGTATTAGAATTGTTGGTTTGTAATGAGGCATTAGAAATCGTATAAAGCATAAAACTAAATGATAAGCCCCTGTTTAAAATTCTTTCCTCTCACATTAGTATTTTAATGCTGGAGTGATTTGTGTCTTTTCTTTTTGCATATTCGTTTCGTCAAGACCAAAAAGCACATGTGAGAATATGGTCTTGCAGTTTCGATGTCTGGTTGGCCCATCAGTCTGGACATCGGAACAGATTTTCACAGGTGCGCGTTTAATTCCATTTGTACAATTATTTATGCAAATGCACTGAAACCATTCCCACAATGTGTGGCAGAATGGACAAAGATTTTTGGTTGTTTTGTGACAGTTTTGCATGTCTCAGTTTGTGGAATGCGTCAAACATATCAAGCATTTCTCCCATTTTTTGTTATAAATAGACATTCTGTTAGATAATACAGATTATTAATCGTAAAATAGATGATTTTGGGGATATTAAGAATAGCGTTCTTCTGTGATATCGCTACAAGTAAACTTTTTAACACCTTAATTTAAAAATAATAAACTGACTTAGTACTGATGCGCATCACCGGGAATATTATTCATGCTCTATAAGAATGTGTCGATCTCGTGGAACAAGAATGCGCTTTGTTAGAATGAAGGCATATGGAGGGAAATTAGGTTGTTCCCAGATCTGCTGTCTCTGTGTTTTCTCTGGAGAGCAGCAGGGGTCTCTGGTGATGCCAGATCCGCTTGTGTTCCAGTACCGTGGACACGAATCTCCTGTCACTTCTGCTTTATCCCACACAACACACAATGTGTTGCCATTACGAGGTGTTTCTTTTCAATCGGTTTCTTTAAAGACACCCGTCGGTGGTCAGAGTAAGCGCAATTTGTTTTAGAAGAAAACAAATATTTAAGCCAACAAATAATTGTTATTTGGCCATAGAAACATTAAGGTTTAGGTAAAGTCATCTGATTTGCCATGGTTTTATGGACTGAATTACTATAACCATGTTTTTACTGAAAACACTGTGGTTAGACTATTGTTCCTGAATTTGTGGTAGTAATGGTTTATGGTTTCATTTGCAAAAACGTAGTTTATTTTCGCAAGAGATTAAATATATAACATTTTGGTTAAACTTCTGTAAATACAATTAAAGCTATAGCCAAACATCTGAACTCTTGAACTCTTCAGATATGAAGCTGAGAGGGCTTGTTAAAATCGGCTGTATTTGAAGTGTCAAGGTGAGACTCAATCTCAGTCTCACTCACTGGTTTTATGTTTAGACTGGACAGGAACGAGATGCTGAACCACTGCGTAATTCGGCAGATTAAAGTATTTACACTATCAGTGAGTCTGTGTCTCTAGTAAATAAACAAGCTGTGGTGCTGAAAACTGCACGGGCATAATGAGGACATTGAACAGTTAAATACGTGGCGCTGTTTGCAGAAAGCAATTAGGAGAGCGCGCAGCGGGGGCGCGGATTAATTCAAACGCACGATTAAACTCGAAATTCTTTTGATAAATAATTGTCGAGCCAATGTGTTTGATTGAGTTGATCTGTTATGGAAAGTGATGTGGTATTGAAAAGAAAAAAACGGAATGAAATCCATTTTTGATTTCAGTGCATGCAACAACATTTAGATGTAACATTTAGGCCTATTTCAGTTCTGTTCACAAACAAACACAGTTCAGTGCGAAGGCTAAAAGTGTGTTGCAATAACATACAAGAATTGCAACCATTTGTAAACTAGTTGCATGCACATGCAATCACTTCTCAATTGCTGTTTCAGTTTGGTGCATGTCTGCGGCCACCCGCCGATCGCTTGGGAAACCCTGAGAGTTCGTGTTTGTTGTGCTCTTGCGTTTGTGTCAGTTCAGACTTCAGAATGAAAAAAGTAAATGAAAAGAAATAGATGGTGCAGACACATATCAGATGTAGGCAATGTTTATTTACAAATCAGTAACATTCGATTTAAATAAAATATATCTACATTTCTTTTAAAAAACAGCATCTTTGAAAACAGTTGTCATTGCATATAGTGGACGTACATACTGATAAATCACCGTTTGGGTCTGATAATGCAGTAACATTTACTGGCAGAATAAATGTATTGTAAATGATGCAAACCCAAACCAAGTACATGCATACAAAAATAAAATATTGTGTTCATTGACTTGAGCTGTGTCTGTGGAACAAAAAGGGTGTAAAAATGAACGAAGGGTAATAGAAACAGCAAGTCCATATATGCTCACAGAGCACATTAGAGGGTAAACAGTCTACCATCTCTACACCTCTGTTCCATCGCGGTTGTATATGAGATTGTTAACACTGAAATGGTTGGAGAGTGAGTTGATCAAGCCGCTGTTATTATGGGATGCGGTGTAGTAGTTGAGTCTGTTGGAGTTGAGATGACTATGCTCTGATGGAGGGGCCACCTCATGTCCAGACATGCCATGCGTAAAATCCCCTAAATGTCCAGAGCTGACGTCTCTGCTTCTGATCCCGTTCCCCGTTCCTGCCATTATTGAGTTCATGTTACCAATGAAGTTGTTAAAGCAGGGACTGTGCTCTGCGGACGGTGAGGGAGAGGATTTGGGTTCGCTTGACGTTGGAGAGTTTTGCAGACTCGCCGGGGACGCGCTCATCAGACTCGCGGTATCCGCCAATTTGAGCGCGTCCTCGGATTTCACTGACACGACACCGGCGCTTCCGCTGTTTCCATCGGATCTTCTCTTTCTCTTCCTTCTGAAGTTTCCATTGTCGAACATTTTTTCGCAGTTGGGATCCAGAGTCCAGTAATTTCCTTTACCTAATGAAATAAAATAATTTGGTGATTTTAAATTCAATGTAACAAACGTGTAATCTATGTCAAATTAAGCATGACGGCACAATTTAGGGCTGTTGCAATGACAAAAGTTGACACACGAAACACTAGCAAATTCGTGTATGAACAGTTAGACTTACCAGGGTCGTCCTCGTCCCTCGCCACTTTCTTGAAGCAATCATTCAATGACAAATTGTGCCTAATGGAGTTTTGCCAGCCGGCTTTGCTTTTCTTGTAAAATGGAAAATTATCAGCCACATACTGATAAATCTGACTGAGCGTCAGTTTCTTATCCTGCGCGTTCTGGATAGCCATGGCAATGAGCGCTGAGTAGGAATAAGGCGGCCTAACCATCTTAAAAAGCTCTTGCTGACTTGAAATGGAGAGCCACCCGAGATCCGCGCTTCCAAATCCCGTGGGAGGAGGAAGAAACTGCCGCTGGTTCGACCCAAATCCAGACTGAATGTACCCTCCATTTGCACCCGACAGATACGGGGAGGAGGTAATACCCGGACCGTTCATCCACAGGTAAGGGTTGGTGCCAGGTGACGCGTAATCGCCAAGTCCATAGCTGGAAGGGTGCGTTGGGGGCCTTTGCGCGTGGTGATGGTGAAGATTCTGTTGGTACATGCTGAAGTTAGTGTCGCAGTACACGGTCATGTCCAGGATGTCCTGTGCGTTATGGTGCTGGAGGGTCTGCTGGCTCGTCGGCTGCTGCCCAAACGCGTTCATAATCCGCTCTCCTTCTAAAAGCATGAAGCGATCTGAGTTTCAGTGGTCAGACCTGTTGGGTGTGCTTGTCTCACGAGTTTCCTCGAGAGTGCCCGACTGCGCTTCTGGGGAGGGTTATTTAACCTCTCCCTGAGCGCATGCAGTGAATGAACTGCGAGTTGACAACCCCACCCACTGTCACGAGTGTCTTCAATTAACTTCATCCAATATGCATCAATTTGGCGTCAAGATCTTGCATGTGATAAACATGTGCCATGAAGGTGTTTGAAGAACCGACTCATAGTCATGCAAATACATAATTATTATTGTAATATAATAATCTATAATAATCTACCTAAATTGTTTTTGTGGAGGCCTATTAAGAGTTAAGATACATTTAAAAAAGACATCAGCTTTTGTTTACCGAAAGAGTAAAAAAGAGTAAAAAAACAGATACTGATATACTGATATATAAATTTGAGTAATGCATATATAAAGAACTCACATAAAGCAATAATTGTTTAAATATTAAACAGGTAACTTTGAATAGCAAAAGTCAAATATTCTTGAGGGAAACGGGAGTATAACAACGAAATGAGATGGATGAGACAATACAGATGATAATGATGTCCTGTGTGTAATAATGTAAATGTACTGTATCATGACTGAACCCCCCCCCCCCAATTATTTAAATATTATAACAATCACAGTGAGCATCAACAGTATCACTTGAATTAACAAATGGATAGACAAAGTAAATCCATATGCTAAAATAAAACCGCAGGTTTGAAATACTATAAATGATTTCAACTAATTATCATTAATGTCAACGGATACATGATTAATAATGCACTGAAATAAGGAGATGCATGATAAGAAGTTAAATGATTAAATTAAGACATTTTAATTTTATTTACGTTTCCGTTATATTACTTTAAAATTGGCTCATGAATAATTCCTAATATAAAAATCATAATATTTTATTATATATTACAGAATTTTATTGTAAGATCCAGTCAGCAGTTATATTAAAAGCCATTAACCCCTGAATTATGTAAAAGGGGTCGGAGTGAAAAAAATGTCCACCCAATAATGACGACGACGGTGTTTCAACAAAATAATTCTGTAAACAGCTTGCCTGTATTTTAAAACACGGGCGTTTGGTTTTTATTTAGATTTATATATACATTTGTAGCTAATAAAATACCAATTCCCGCTCATAGATGCTTCTCTGTTCTCACATATGATACCCTCATCCATTCGTCAACATTTCACCTGCATTGTCTGTGGGGATACTAAGACAATGACCAAATGTTCCTGTTCAAACACAAACTACATAGAAAAATAATACCTGTCCACTCCTGATTTTGTCGGTTTAACAAGTGGGACAGAGAGCTGTTACAAAACTTAACCATTGTGTAGTAACCATAGATGACTATGGTTTCACCTCAAAAACGAACAAAAGCTGAATTTTTACCCTAATAGAATTTTTATGCATTTCACAAAGGAGGCTCTTAGCCTGTATTAACATTGTTTTAATTTATTTGGTGAAATCCAAATCTATTAAGATATATGAAAGACACAACATCACGTGATTAAATTTACCCATTTATTTGAAATGTCATGGCCAGCCAGGTCAGATGAGATATCGCCACCTATCGGTCATAACTCACATCGACCGTGGATCATCTTGAGATTTCAGAGATTTGACCAAGTTCTGGGTGTTCCTAGGACGTGAGTGTTCACTAGTTTATCGTAGCGTATGAAACGGCGAGAAAAGGAACGGATTGTTTTGGTTAAAATATTGAGAATATAAAAATCAGGTACTAGTAGGCTTTATTAATGTATGTACTATTCTACAACCCTTATGTTATCAAAAAATTGAAATATTGCCTTAGCAATAAACTAAAATAAGTTTAGGTTCAGACACTAACTAACTAAAAGAAATAAAAAACTAAACCAAAATTTAAATAACTATTTTATATCTAATGTTTTAATGAAACTATATGTATCTTAAACTTAAACCGGTACACATGTTGGTTTATCATGTGTTATGGGGACTTTCCATAGACATGATGATTATACAGTATATACATGGCTGTTATCACCCTAAACCCAACCCTCACATAAACCTTTCCGCATTTTTCCCTTTTTTAATTACACATCACGTTTGATTTAAAAGCTTTTTCCACATGTGCCAAAAAAAGAGTCAACAATACCGCTTTTACTATCTTTCTATTTATTTGTTGTAGTTTGTTCATTGATTTCAGCATTTACTGAATAATAACACACAAGGCTCAGGTTATTTGAGATGTTCAATTACATCGTCAGATGTTTGTTGCCACAGTAATGTTACCAGACAGAATAACAAATAAAATCAGGCTTTGTTGCTCATATATTTAATATATCTGTCACTTTAACAATTATATAATATATATATATATATTATATATATTTCCCCAAGTATCTTTAACATAATGTAATCCAGCAATGTAATTTAGTTCAAGCGCATATTTTAATTAAATTAGTCACGGGCATAGTGAACATGCAGGTTTTTGTGTATGAAATACATTATAGTTGTATAAACCGGAATTAAACAGGAGCAACAGGTTTGTTTAGTTTTCAGATAACAGATTTTTCAAATAACTTCACATGAGATCAGATCAAATGTCATAATGTGAGTTGTGTGGTATGAGAGGTGCTCATTGTCACGTCTCTAACTTACTGTAGCACACAGAGGACAAGTTACACTACCGCATGATTGCGTTTGTGGGGATTACGTCAGACACCGAAGGGTAAATAAAGACGAAAAAAAACTTGAATGTTTCCATTCCAACAGAGCAACATTCCTCATCAGCAGATGCTTGTCTTCATATAAATGATAAACGTGATCAATTGCATTTTAAAGCAACATTTGATGTATTTCTTGATGGCAAATAATGATTGAAACATCACTCACATAAAACTGAAATCATATGTAAAAAAATTGACCCTTCTAACATTACGGTGTTGTCTTTTCCACCCTTCTTAAATTCAGCTCCACGCTGCTTGGAAGACCTCGATCAACCAGCTCCTGTTTCAGCTGAAAAACCAGACAAAAATGTTCAAATGCTCTTAGTATAAACTGACATGTATAAGAAGTGTATTTTGCTTATTTTGTTACTGTAAATCCAACATACTTTCTCCAAAATTAATGCAATTTTCCCACTCTCCGTCAGATCCGAATATGAGGTGACTCTCATTTGAAGTCCAACCACAGTTTCTAAGAGATACACACCATGACATATTCTGTTGAATTATGCATACAGTATACTTGAGTATACATGAACAGTGTAAAGAAAATATATATTAACATCACTGTGGGGAAGTGTCACATTATTGCTTTCGAAGAGAAACGTTCTCGGTGTGTGCGTGTTTTTCTGTGTCTTTGGTGTGTTGTCAGTTTCCCATGCATGTATTAGACAGCAAAAAAGAAGCGAATGCTCACCCAGACCTGCCTGATAGCCTCATGTAACCACACCCCCACAAATCTACGTCAGTTCGGGGTATGATTTGACTAAGACCACCCAAACGTATACGCAAGTAAGGTGGGCGTACCTGTCAGCACAATTATGTTGGAACCATGATGTTCCAAATATGGTTACATTTCCATCACACGCTTGCAGTATTCGACCAATCACTACGCACTGGTTAACTGGCCAATCATAGCACACCTCGCTTTTCAGAGCCATGAGCTTTAAAAAAACTGCACTAAAATTTCAGAGAGGCGGAGCAAAGAGGAGATACAAACATGCACGGTATGTGGAAAATCCTGCGTTTCTGAACCTTGGATCGTGTATACGCGTTGCATTACATCTCAAACAAACGAAAAATAATATTCGTTTTAGCCGTGTCATATGACCCCTTGAATAAATATTAACATCTAAGCAAACTAAAAATAGTTGTACATGTTACCTACATTTACCTTGTTCACTCTCCACCCTGAAGACCCACCGACCTGGAACATTTACGTTACTGGAGTTTGTTAGGTTCGGAATGGTGTTCCCGTCGCTTGAGTCAGGAATGACAAAATAACGTGCAGAGTTTACGGTGTCATAACCAGCCTGAAGTAACAATGACAAAACAAATCATATCTTTATCATTCGTAGAACATTTCGTAATATTTCACGATTCTTGCTTTGTGCTCGTTTACCTGCACTAAATTTTCTGTCACGTCAATGTCTGCGTAGTTCATCAGAACAAAAGACAAATTACCGTCTGAAATTAAAACCACTTGAAACGAGGATTCCTGCAAAGATGAGAAAGGTGTCAGTGCATTCTGAGAGCCTCACATCGCTCGACGCCGTCTGTGATCTTCCATCGCAACCCATCAGGGTAAATGAAGCAGCCTAACTCACCGTGCCGGGGTAAAGAAAGTAAGAGACTCGGTCCCAAGTGGCCACAAACACCCAAGATGCGTTGAAACTGAGATCTGGGAAATAAAGGTTTATGTCCTGAGTGGCGTTTGCGAGCACAACTCCTTCTGTGTACTCTTGATATGAGATGACACCATTCGGACTGATGTCAATGTCGGTCCATAGAGGGGCGATGATATCTTCACCTCTGTTGCTGGGTGGAGGGCGAGGAATAAAATCTATTGATGGCTGGATGAATGAAAGATGCCCGTTATTATTCACCTGCAGAAAAAAATAAGAGATATCAGTCAACAGAGAAAAATACTGCATTATGAACGTTTGCAAAGCATTTTTAGTAATACAAGTTTCTCACATAGAGCTGGTGGTACATGCGGCCAAAGAAAACAAATGGACGGGACAGGCCAACATAAGTGGAGTTTTCATCTTCAACAGCAATATTTCCAGCGACTGAGGCAAACGGATAGAAAATTCCTGGGGCTTAAAAAAGAATAAAGAATTTAAGGCTCAAGTGATGATAATCTGAATGGTTCATGCATATTCATTCTTTCTTTGCGCTGCATGTACAACAGGGTGAACTGGTTTTAGTTCAAAGATCTAGGCCTATATTTACCCATTTGTGCTGTTGTCACCTGATCTGTTGAGGAAAATAAGCACGATTTAATGTATATTTGAATACAATGGCATTTGTGTTTGGATGTTACCATGATAAGAGTGACAGTCAAACAGAAAATCAAACTCACTGAGTGACAGGACTGACATCAACAGCAGGAGATGTTGCTGAAGAAATCTCATGACTACTTGTTTGGGGTCCTGGTGGTGTAATTAGAGACAGCTTTGATATTTATAGCTATTTGCACTGAAAAAACAAAAATATACAGGTATATAAAAATGACATATATATATATATTAATATAGGCCTATTCTAGCTGTCCCTCTGAAATCTTGTATTTCATGATTTTTATTCTTTGCCAAAAATCAATATTATCATGGTCACCTCTCATGTTTGTCACTGGGTTTTGCAAATATCAACAAATAAAAAGGATTTAAACGTGCTTGTTAGCTTTGACAACACAGTATTTAATCATTTTAAAAAAGTGTATTGTTTTTTGTTATTCCTGAAAAACAGCGAATTTGGACATCTGCGGTTTATACAGTGCATACACACAAACATTGCATTATATTAATTAATATGCAATGCTTTTAAACAATATCCATCAAATACATCAAATTACAATGAAATACATTAAAAGTGATGATAAATTCGGCATACCTCACACAGGTTTATGGAGCAAACTGTAGTACTTGCTGTAGGTGAAATTCCTTCCCAACACAGACACAAACTGTGACTCTTATTTGACTCACTTTATAGTAGTGAAGGGAGGGACACAGACATGCATGTAAGGTATGTCCTTCATGAGAACAAAGCCTGCTGGAATTTGCCTGACAGAGTATTCTTGTGTTAAGTTGCAAATGTTGTAGGTTTAAAGGAGTAAATATCCAAATATACACTACTGGAAAGTAATTGAACACTTACGCACTTATTCATCATTTTTACATTTAGAAAAATAGTAGAAAAACACAAAGGGAACTACAAGCTTTATGCTATACGACTAAAAAATCTAAACAAAAAATAATAGTTGTTATGATTTAGTGTCTTCAATTAAAAAGTCACCTTTTGCCTGAAAATTGCGTTTCACCCCAAGCTGCATTTTCAACAATATTAAAGGAGTTCCCATCTATGCCTGTTCTTATTGGCCCACCTTTTTTCATTATTAAGTAAAAGTGATCCATTTCAAAGTAATTTTCTATTAAATACAATTTTATACGTTTATAATGAAAATGTATAGAAGTCTATGAGAAAAGAACACAACATTATGTTTTATTTTTGTTATTTTTATCAATAATTCATCACAAAATTAAAGAAGAACTATCACCACAAAGCTTCTTTACTATGTATGTTATTTTTAAATGAACATTGGTAGAGAAAATGTGTTCTTTATCTCCTCTATTCACCCTTTAAGCCACAAAATGTGAAAAAAAATGTAAAGGAAAAATCCTGGCAACATTTTTATTGACTTTTATTCAGTTTAGCCAGCACAGCATGTGGTGTCAATTCATCATTAATGCCAAAAAATATTAACAAAGCATTTTACAGTTATCCTTTAGCAATCTACAAAGGCAAGTGTACAGTAAGTCTATTAATAAAGACATTCAATAACACAGAAGAAAGCAAAAACATAGGATAATAGTTTTATTAATATTATTTAAAAAACTAAATGTCACACTTTTTTATTTGTTCAAAACACTCCTTCATTATTTGTGCATGTGTGTATGAGAAACAGAAAGTGAATTTAACATTGAAATGCACACAAACATTCCTGTGGAGCAACATTCCTTTTTGCTTAATTTCTCTGACGACAATGGCCTGATTCTCCACCGTCAGAGACTTAAACTGGTTTGGAAAAACCTTCACGGATTTTTCTTCTCGACTCTTCGTGCAGAAAGCTGCACGTCACTTGACAGGCCGCGAATAACCAGCTCATGTTTTATCTGAAACAAAGGTGAAGCGACATTTTAACATTTCTTGCATATTACTGTTTATTGTCAGCGTCTTTTGAATAAATAGTCTTAGTCTTGACTTACTTGCTCCAAAACAAACGCAAGGTTTCCACCCTCTGTTAGGTCCAAATATGAGGTGACTTTCATTTGAAGTCCTACTACGCTTTCTGAAGAGACGAAAGAGTAACAAGGTGTGAAAAACCAACTCATAATATTAAATATGCACATGTTTGATGATCATACATGTAATGCTTACCTGCATACGCCATGAAGGCCCAGCGACCCGGAACGTTTACATTGCTTGTGTATTTGAGGTTTGGGGTGAGGTTTCCATCGGTTGAATCGGGAATGACGAAATAATGTGTGGAGTCTATTGTCCCATAACCCGCCTATTTAAAACATAAAATCAAATACTGTGTATATAAACCAAGCCTAAGAATATTCATATAATGTGTTACTGTGATATAGTTTGTTTTACCTCTACTTGAAGACCAAACACAGCAATGTCACCATAGTTCATCAGGATAAAAGAACGACTTCCATCTGAGATTAAAACCACTTGAAACGAGATTATCTGAGAGACATAAAAACAATTGTCACGGCGTTTCTAATCACAACAAATGATTTTCAGTATAAAACAAACAACAATCTTACCGGGGCTGAATGCTGGTAAAACACATTTTCATCCCAAGTTTGAACAAAGTCCCAAGTCGCCACAAAGACCCAACTAGCGTTGAAGCTCAAACCAGGATAATACCTTTTTATATCATCAGTGGCGCGTGTGAGCACATTTCCAGATGTGTACTCGTGATAGTACACTATACCAAATCCAAAATCATCGAGGTCTGTCCAGAGAGGAGCGATTAAATCATTTCCGTGAGATGAAAAAGGCAAAGGATCCATCTCTGGTATGGCTTGGCTGAACGAAAGGAGTCCATTATTGTTCACCTGTATTAATAGAAATCAATCAAACAGAATGTCACAGAGGTTTGTCGTGGCTGTGTGTATTTACATTTGGATTTTAAATAATGGAATTGAATTCTTACATATATCAGATTGTACGAGTTGCCAAAATACAGAAATGGCCTGGACAGGTGAGCTTCAGCAACGCTTTCAGCAGCGAAAACAAACATTTGTGTGTCTCCTGCCGCCAAACCAACTGGATAGAAGGTCTCTGGTGACGCAAAGAGAAGAAACACACACATACTTTGATGGAGGTGTTTACATTTCACCTTTATTCAAGATGTTTACCAAACATTGTGCGTTTAGGTTGTGAGAAACACTATTTTCAATTCGAGAGTCTGTGCTTACCTGTAAATTGTACAATGCCTGTTTGAAGAAACATAAAGAGTATTCAACTCGTGAAGAGCATACAAAATATTGCACACAGTACAGGAGTTGACTATATTCCACAATAATTTGATTATGATTCAACAATGCATCATGAATGAGAAATGTGACCACCGTTCGGTTCATTATTACTTTCCAAACGCCACAATGTAAAAGTACAAAAAATGATTTCTAACATACGGTATATGTAGATGAAATCTACCTTGATTTGCAGAGAAAGCCCAACGACCCAGAACATTTACATTGCTTGTGTATTTGAGGTTTGGGGTGAGGTTTCCATCGGTTGAATCGGGAATGACGAAATAATGTGTGGAGTCTATTGTCCCAAAACCCGCCTATTTAAAACATAAAATCAAATACTGTGTATAAACCAAGCCTAAGAATATTCATATAATGTGTTACTGTGATATAGTTTGTTTTACCTCTACTTGAAGACCAAACACAGCAATGTCACCATAGTTCATCAGGATAAAAGAACGACTTCCATCTGAGATTAAAACCACTTGAAACGAGATTATCTGAGAGACATAAAAACAATTGTCACAGCGTTTCTAATCACAACAAATGATTTTCAGTATAAAACAACAACAGTCTTACCGGGCTGAATGCTGGTAAACACATTTTCATCCCAAGTTTGAACAAAGTCCCAAGTCGCCACAAAGACCCAACTAGCGTTGAAGCTCAAACCAGGATAATACCTTTTTATATCATCAGTGGCGCGTGTGAGCACATTTCCAGATGTGTACTCGTGATAGTACACTATACCAAATCCAAAATCATCGAGGTCTGTCCAGAGAGGAGCGATTAAATCATTTCCGTGAGATGAAAAAGGCAAAGGATCCATCTCTGGTATGGCTTGGCTGAACGAAAGGAGTCCATTATTGTTCACCTGTATTAATAGAAATCAATCGAACAGAATGTCACAGAGGTTTGTCGTGGCTGTGTGTATTTACATTTGGATTTTAAATAATGGAATTGAATTCTTACATATATCAGATTGTACGAGCGGCCAAAATACTGAAATGGCCTGGACAGGTGAGCTTCAGCAACGCTTTCAGCAGCGAAAACAAACATTTGTGTGTCTCCTGCCGCCAAACCAACTGGATAGAAGGTCTCTGGTGACGCAAAGAGAAGAAACACACACATACTTTGATGGAGGTGTTTACATTTCACCTTTATTCAAGATGTTTACCAAACATTGTGCGTTTAGGTTGTGAGAAACACTATTTTCAATTCGAGAGTATTTACCTGTAAATTGTACAATGCCTGTTTGAAGAAACATAAAGAGTATTCAACTCCTGAAGAGCATACAAAATATTGCACACAGTACAGGTGATGACTTTATTCCACAATAATTTGATTATGATACTAATGCATCATGAATGAGAAATGTGACCACCGTTCGGTTCATCATTACTTTCCAAACGCCACGATGTAACAGTACAAAAAATGATTTCTAACATACGGTATATGTAGATGAAATCTACCTTGATTTGCAGAGAAAGCCCAACGACCCAGAACGTTTACATTGCTTGTGTATTTGAGGTTTGGGGTGAGGTTTCCATCGGTTGAATCGGGAATGACGAAATAATGTGTGGAGTCTATTGTCCCATAACCCGCCTATTTAAAACATAAAATCAAATCCAAAGTAAACATAAAAGTACATGAAGTGCAGAGTATAACATGTTGTTAATGTGATCCATTTTCGTTTACCTTCACTTGAAAACCTGTTTCGACGTCACCGTAGTTCATCAGGATAAAAGAACGACTACCATCCGAAATTAAAACCACCTGAACTGACATTAACTGAAAAGATTTGAAACATTCGTTGTCACATTTACAAGCGCAGCCGTTTGTGACAAAACTTTTACACTTTAAAGGTCTGAAAAACAAACCTACCGGAACTGAAAGATCTGAGAA
Source organism: Triplophysa siluroides (assembly GCA_006030095.1). Classification (NCBI taxonomy): domain Eukaryota; kingdom Metazoa; phylum Chordata; class Actinopteri; order Cypriniformes; family Nemacheilidae; genus Triplophysa; species Triplophysa siluroides. The sequence continues at coordinate 825,300 of VCII01000170.1, read as the reverse complement.
TGTATTATCTTCTTTAGTGTCCCAAGTTGCCACAAAGACCCAAGTAGCGCTGAAGCTCAGACCAGGATAATAGCGGTTAACATCTTCAGTGGCGCGTGTGAGCACATTTCCAGATGTGTACTCGTGATAATACGCAGCGACATTAATCAGTTCAGTCCAGAAAGGAGCGATTAAATCTTCACCTCCATGCGGAAAATGCAAAGAGTCCGTCTGTGGTCTCTCTCGGCTGAATGAAAGGAATCCTTTATTGTTCACCTGTATTAAGAGAAATCAGTCAAAATCTTCCAGACAAACAGCGAAGGATGAGCTAACTTGAATGTTACAGTGGTTTATCAGAGCTGTGGTGATAAAGTTCTTACATGTATCAGGTGGTACTGCCGCCCAAAATACTGGAATGGACTGGACAGGTTAACTTGGACGTAGCCTTCATCATCAGCAACAAGAGTTTGTGTGTCTTCTGCTGCTGAGCCAAACGGATAGGAGATCTCTGGTGTTGCAGAAAGAGAAAAATATAACATTGATTCACATTTGAGTCACATTTATGATGTTTGTTCAGTTGAGACACAATTGTTTAATTCAAGGCTCTGTACTTACCTTGCCAGTGATAACCTGTTTAAAGAAAAAAAAACTTGTGTGAAGTATACTTGCTGTATGACTAGACGTGTCAGTATTTGCTATGTTAGAATCACATTCATTTGAGTCGATTGTTTTGAAATGATTTATAATTAGTCTCAAAATTTGCTGTAGACACAAATGCAACAGCAGGGACATTACACATCACAGTTAAAAACTGACATAAAACACACCGTCTGAATAAAAATCCCTGAGTATAACATACTTGAAAGAGTAGTTGTGTGTATTGTCGTCGCTGATGTACTTGTTTGTTCTGGGGTAGCTGAAAGAATAAACACATCAAAACACCATAAAATAGTTGTTGAAATACGGCAACATGCAAGACAACACATTCATCATTTTTGTCGTTCAGAAGAATTTAACATGATTTGATCAGCTTTTAGATCAGGGGTTCTCATCCTTTTTGACTCCAAGGCCATTATTCAGCAATATTCAAAGCTAACAAAAACTCAAGATTTCTAGCCAATAAAATATCTCGGAGCTTGATATTAACTGGATATTTTGGTTTTTAGTTGTTTTAAAATGAATTTCAATGCTCATTTTGTCTAATTAGTCATCCAGAGCCCCCCTCGGAAGTCAGCTGGGGACCCTTGTGGGCGCTGCCCCCCGTTGAGAACCGCTGGTTTAGATCTCGTTTTATTTGAAGTCTGTATTTACCTGATGTTGTTTGTCCCCTGGCTGATGAAGAAAAATGCTAAAATAAATTGTAAATATGTTTTAAATGTCTTTATAATATAATATAAAAACTGTTAGTGAAATGACAAGAGCTTACCCAGAGACAGAACTGATAGGAACGCCAGAAGATGAATATGTGAAATTCCCATGATTCCTATGAGTACAAAGCCAAAGGTAAAAACACAGTTCTGTAAACAAAAAGAGAAGAATGAATCTTGTGAGAAATGAGAGACACACTCTTAAAAATAAAGGTCCATCGACGAATAAATTCCATCTAAGAGACGTTTTTGTTCGCTCCCATAAAACAATGATTGTCTAAAGGATTATATCACTTGGTGGAATTGTCTAAGTTGATTATTTTAATGAATCAATAAATGCAACTATTTATTGAACATTGCTTGATTTCATAATGCTGCTAGCAGCTATTATAATACATCAGTCATTGTTTTGTAAAAGACACTAAATGTAAAATGAAACATAAACTTATATAAAACCCATACATTAGACTTACCTCAAATAGTTGAATGCGACACGCTCTCGCACCTGCTGTGTGTCACTGTCGAACAGGAAGTTTCCTGAGTTTTTAAACGAGTCACGTCCTGTAAACCCCTCCTATGGGGGACATACCTGAGATGTAATCCACACTGCCAGCAACTGCTCACAACACAGCCCAACGTCAGAGTTGTGACACAATTCAAACTAAAATATTGCCTTTGATTTTAGACGTGACCCCGTTTACTTTTCTGTCAACCGTTTTGTTAAGAGAAAAACTGAAGAATTTGCAGGTCAAATGTCTATTCACACAAGTCTTAAGTAAGTTTCTGCTCAAATGCCTTGTGCTAGCTCGAGGGGAAAATCATTGGCGAAGACTGAAGATTCGCGCAACTGAAATGTAAGATATTTACATGTACACAATGAACTCTGCAGAATGAGAATGTAAAGGGATGTCTTCCCAGAACAAGACAACAAATTTAACAACATGTCAATCACTGTTTGTTATTTATTAAAAACAACTTTGTAAGGTGTTTGTCAAGTCAGTTTGTCACTTGATTTAAAGCAGTTATTAAAAATACTTTACATTAATTGTCTTATTTTATTGTATTTGTTGCAGTTTTGCCCTTGAATTTCACCTTAAGGAATGTGCCGCAGAATTCTGCTGTCTGTAATACTGATAAACATCACTTATATCTCAAGCTCTTAAATTGCTCAAAATGCTTAATGCTGGAGGAAAATTGTCCAAAAATAGCCGTCGGCGCTGCATCGAGATGAAAAAATCTCAACTTTTCAGAAGGACGCAAGCGCACCGCAGGTCATGTGCCAAGAACCAACCAGCCAATATAGACAAGTTCAAAGAAGATGGAGACACAGAGGATCACAGCATAACTAGTAGCAGAGTTATTGCAAAGTATTTTCAGTGCATATAATCCTTATACCCTTTGTTCTGTCAGTAAAGCTGAAAAACTTTCCATACAAAATGTTAAACAATATGTAGAAAGGCTGGACCAAGAGACTACATCTAAACTACACTGAAAGAAGTTGTTGGTTCAACTTAATAAGTTACCTGGTTGCTTTAAATTTTGAGTTAATTCAACTTAAAAATATTACGAGAAATGCATCGAGTTAACTAATATATTTAAGTTGAACCAAGAAAAACAAACAAATAACCAGAAAAAGACAATTTGGACTAATTAAACTAAAATAATAAACAATTTTATAAAACTGGATGGAAACTCCATCTCAGGCACTTCCGTCACCACCCAAGAGCAAAGACCCATTTGTTGGGGCTGTGTGGGTCTGGTTTGGTCTTGTTTTGTGGTCGATGTCGGATGACAGAGGAATAAAGTTACATTATGCCATTACTATTTTCCCTGGTTGTTCCTCTGTTGTCTGGTGTCGACCGCGGAGTGGGACCGGGCTTGACCTGCACGGTTTCTTCGTGGACGTTTGCTCGGTGGCTTTAGCCAGAGACGTCAGAGGAGATCTGGCCCTCCCGGCTGAGCCTGGTTTCTCCCGAGGTTTCCCATTTATTCATCAGTGGAGTTTGGGTTCCTCGCCACAGCAGGGCAGTGTTGCCTTGCTCAACGGGAGACTGCATTTATTTATTAGATATTAACTATTAGAATGATCTTGCTCGGTCTATAAACTCCATGCACTGTGCTGTGTTTTACCTTTCTGTGTTTTGTGTTTTTCTTATTTGCTCCTGTAAAGCTGCTTTGGAACAATGCACATTGTGAAAAGCGCTTTAAATACAAGTTAATTGAAGTTTTTTAATCAAACATGTGAGCATAACAATGCATAGAATATCTGCCTGGCTTACTTTCAATGAAAACAGAATGGTGTTACCGTCAGTGCATTGTTTTCAGGGGAAAAAACTATTGCAACTATTTTCTATATCATGCCACAAATGCTGTCAACCAAGTTCAACCCTGCAATATTATTTTACACCCTTTTCTGTGATCAATCCATTACAGAAGCAAAGATGAACTTTCACATTCTATATACGTCTATATCAAAGTCATAACTTATTCAAACCAATCTTGTTATTTCAGACAGGCCCATCAGGAAAAAATATCCAACATGCATGAAATGAAACATTTCAGATTTTGTCTTGGATCAGGTCCACGCTTTAATGTGAATCCTGCAGGATTTCATTTCTGCAGCACTAGACTCTTGCAGGATTTGTGCACAAATTGTATTGGATTATACCACAGACCATTTAAAACAATACAAAATAAAAGGAATGAGTCTTGTTTTGGTTGGGCGTTCTGAATGACTTTCTTACTCTTGACAATCTCTAAGGCTCTATTTAAAGAACTTGAACAATACACTTAACCGAGTGAATCTGAAACCATGTTTAGCTAAAGTAAATTTAACCAATGTAAAGTATTAACGGGATCGATTAAATGTGATCTAACAACAGCTCGTATCTTCTCTTTACCAAGATCTGCTCGTTTCACATGAAGGTTTGTAAAGGTCCGTCTCCCCCTCGTGTAAATGAGGGTTCGGAAATTTTACATTTTGAAGTTAACATTTACATTTAGTCATTTAGCAGACGCCTTTATCCAAAGTGATTTACAGAGAGTTCAGGGAGCAATAAGCGTTATGTCATACAGGAGCAATAATACAATAGGTGCCAATACAAAGTTATAGTTTCAGCAAAAACTAGACCAATAGGCTCCCTGTTGGTACACATATATAGAATATTAAAGTTCATCTTTGCTTCTGTAATGGGTTGATCACAGAATAGGTTGAACATGTTTGGCAGCATTTGTGGCATGAAACATATAATTGCACAAATAGTTGCAATAGTTTTTTATACCTGAAAACAATGCACTGACGGTAACACCATTCTGTTTTCATTGAAAGTAGGCCAGGCAGATATTCTATGCATTGTTATGCTCACATGTTCGATTAAAAAACTTCCACCCAGCTCATTATTTAGTTCAATTAGTCTCAATTGTCTTTTTCTATCTGAATTATAATCTAAGCTGGTTATGCATTACATATAGCTGAAGCCCTTTAAAGTACACTGTTTATTTTGTTGGTTCAACTCAAATTGATTGCCCAAAGTAATTCAACTGAAAAATTCTAGTTAACTCAATATCTGTCAAGACTGGACTACTGCAATGCACCGGCAGGACTTCCAGCTTGCACACCCAAACCTCTACAGATGATCCAGAATGCAGCGGTGAGAGTGGTCTTCAAAGAACCGAAGAGAGCGCAGGTCACTCCTCTCTTCATTAAGCTACATTGGCTCGCTATAGTCGCTCGCATCAAATTCAAGACTCTGCTCCGGCCTACAAGACCACCACGGGTTTGGCTCCCCCTCATCTTCACTCGCTAATACAGACTTATGTACCCGCCAGATCCCTGGAGTGGCATCAAGAAAGGTAAAAATATCTCTCATGTACCTTCTCTGGATCGGTTCCACATTTGTGTAATGATCTGCCCGCTGCTACAAGACCGATTCTGTGGCCATCTTTAAGAATCGGCTGAAAACACATCTCTTCCGTCAACACCTGAACTATCAGTTCTGACTTCTAACTCTTTTCTACTCTTTCGAAAAAAGAGTAGCTCTGTGTACTGTGGTGGGCTATATGAGACCAGTTTTTTATTGCACTTATGTTTTTTGTTGTCCTTATGTTGTTCCAATTGCTTTCATTGTTTTCCTCTTCTGTAAGTCGCTTGGGATAAAAGCGTCTGCTCAATGACTAAATGTACCTGTTGAGAGAAAGAGTCTGTCTAGTATTCAGAGACGAACTGTGGAGTAAATAAATGCATGTTTTTTACCTGCACAGAAAATTACAAAGCATGGGGAAACCCCTAATAAAAGATGCTCTCAGTGGATTGTCATTTGTAACTGCAGTTGCGTCATTGAGCCGCTGTGGGGCGCTGCCTGCATCGTAATCACCGCCACAGTGTCAGTGAGGCGCTGTCAGAACTCCACTTTCTTCCGATCAGGACTGTAGTCCAAGACCAGGACTAGTCGAGGTTTGAGTCCAAGACAAGTCCAAAGAGGTTCGAGTCCAAGTCAAGACCGAGTCCAAATGAGACGGTCCAGACAGAGACAGAAAAAGAATCCTCTTCAAAAATCAAGACCACATACTTTATATGTAATGATGAAAAAGCGGATCAAATTAGATCAATTACTAGATAAGTCAAGAGTCCAACTAAAGCAAACATAAATGCTTCATCAACGGTTTTGTTTGGAGGGAGAAATATCTTTGGACTTGGTCGAGACCAACTAGAACATTTGGCGAGTCCGATGACCGAGTCCGAGACAAGTCCGAGTGCAGAATAAGAAATAGGCTAATACAAAAAGTAGTTTTTGTTAGTAACCCTCTGATGCATACCTCAGAAGTACAATGCACGTGATCCAGCGAGTGTTCAGATGGGGGCAGTGTTACTCTATACTCGGCAAGTTTCTTCATTTCTCCTGCAGTCGGGCTCTGCTTTCCCAGTCTGAAGTAAAGAAACGCATAAAAGGATGATTCATGAGTTCTCGTAACATTTATCCAGGGCTCTTAACTCCGTGCTTCAGTCTCTTCCCTGCTTTAAACACAGAAGAACTATTAGGAAATGCTTTCAGATCACACAGGACTATATGACATATGAGTTATTGATCCTTAACCTTAAGAAGAGAGTTCTGGCCTTCAAGCGCTTATACTGTAATGATGCAACCCACAAGAATGAAAAGAATTAAGACATAATTCTCAGAATGACTTTTTAATGTCAAATAAATGTGCATCAATAATATTAAACATCTACGATGGACAGAATTAGGTCTGTTGTGTCCATTCTTAGCCATGTATTGCACTGCAGCATCTGAAATTCTCTTTATTTCGTGTCTATGGCCTGTCACCTAGCAACGCTTCTTACTGTTTTAATTGCTCAGGAAGCACCTGCGGTTCATAATGATGCTGGTCCTGATGCAAATGTGGAATTCCTTTAATCAAAGTGTAGAGGAATTAGCATCTCTGTAAGTAAACCTCCATCTGTCTCCTCGCTCACACGCTTCTGAGAGAATGGGCTGGATTGCAAATGCAGAGTACAGGAGAATACTTTAAAGTCCGCGTGTAATCCAAGTCAACTCTATTTACCTTCCGAATAAAAAGTCCTTCATGGTATTCGAAAGGAATAGCTCTTTATAATGTTTCATCAACACGTTAAAACTTGTGCAGCATCTCGCACAATTCAGATGATGTCAAGACTAAAAGCACATTTATTTAACACAGTCTGAAACACCTCTAAACGCACAATTATCATTTTTAAATCTCTCATGTTGCACATGGTGTTCTGCATTCAGAGCTTTGGGCTTTAGCAGAAGTACTTCTGCCCAAGGACACAGTGTTAACACAGCAGGAACGCAAGCTCAGCATTCGCCTCCAGCCCAAATCCCAGAGGGCCGAGGGATCTTGAACAGTCTCTTTCACACGCACGGCAAGCAGTAAATGGCAGTCGCTCTAGTGTGCGATCACTCAAACCCTCATTCAACAGACGGACACTTATATCTCAACCAGCCGTCAATGACTTCACACACCTACAACTGTCCAGTGAATGAGAACTCCCATTTTCAATGTAACCCTTGTGCGCTGTTTTGGACTTTTTTGTCCATTTCAATTTTGTTTTCTTTGTCGTTTTTGGCAGTGTTTATGCAAACATAAATTGTGCAAAAGGTGTGTATTTTTATAGGAATTTTTTGCTATTTTGAATTTCATAAATGTTTTTAAAACTAATTGTTGCATTCGGTCCATTTGATCCAAAATGTCCTCATTCAAACCCATTAAAACTGCAAAGCCATGCGAGCATAAATCATTCATTCCATATAAAAAGCCTTTGATTATGTCGGCAAAGGGTTCAAAATGACAAAAAATGAACACATTTAAAGAAAATTCAAGATTTTCAAATGTGCACCATTTACTTTTTGCTTATGCTTTTTTCTCCATTTGAGTCTTTGGAGCATTTCAGTTTTTGTGTTTCTGCTGTTTTATACAGCACTGCAGGCAAACCAAACAAAAGATACAGCTATAGCTGTGTTGATGTGTTAGTATAGATGTCAAAGTGTGGTTTGTCTGTGTGTACTGAACATTTTTTGTGTGCGTGTACGTACACAGTTTGAAAGAAAGACATCATATTTGACAACAAATCCAACTCCTTATATTCAAATCACTGTAGCTTACTGAGATTTGAAAATATGTTTCATTCAAACATGTTTTTTTTATCCCTTGTTTGCATTATTATTTTTTAATAGTTTTTTTTTTTTGTTTTTTTAATAGTTTTTTTAACTGAGATTAAAGGTGAGCTTGATTTTGATGTATAGAGGTTCAGAAGCCCCATAGTACAGTTTTCACCAAAACAGATGTGGCATTATGTAAACAAACAAGGTTAAAACTCTGAAAACGAACGATTTTTTGGTAGTTATGATCTGGAAAGGATCTGGTAAAAAATTCAAGTTAGTAAAAGTATTTTTTTATTTATAAAATTATTTTATGAGGGTTTTTTATGTTATTGTTAATTGTTAACATATCCAAGATTGTAATAATTAAAATAAAATAAATTGATTCCCATATAGTATATAGAAAATAATTAGAATTATTCCTTTTTCATGAAAAACAACAGGGTCACCATGTAAACAAACAGTTTTTTAAAGGGTTAAATTTCTAAAAATAAATGAATGTTTGTTAGTTATGATAAGAACCTATTCCAGTGAAAAAATAAAGTAATTGAAAGTGTGAAAATATATGGATCATTAATATTTTTAGGACCGTATTTGGACATTTTTGTGTGAGTTTTTTCAATTGATGCACAAGGGTTAAGATAAAAAACACTGCAGTATACCACATTATTACTATAGTAAACAGCACCTTACATTACGAAATATCAAAGCAAAGTATTTACCCTTGTAGCGTATTTATTTAATTGAGTGTTTACTACCGTTTATCAACTCACTATAGTAAACACTACATAATACTGTTGTATACATCAACAAAGTAGTAAAATCTATATTATACTACATGGTACTACAATTTGCTACACTTTACTATATTAAATACTGTAAAAAGAGTAAAAAAGGTTTAGTATTAACTGTTGTAGTAGCACTACAGTATTTTGACCTCAGAAATTGTGTGAGCTGTATGGATGAGGGTTGCCATATCCATAGCATTCTTTTCATATTATCAGATTCTGTCCACATTCACATTCATTGTACGGAGGATAAACTCTTATTTGCATCTTTTATCAGTAACCTGAAGTGCTAGTATGCGATGCAGGTTGCCTTGGTAACCTCTCACAGAAATGAAGTGAAAGAGGACAGATTAAGAGGCTCGACCCTCCAACCATCCGACACTAAAGTGGAAAGCGTTTGTTTGTTCTTTAAAAAACCTCTTCAGACTTGCTCTTTGCTATGATGTTACCGTACCATCTATTGATGGGAAAAATCTAATAAAAACACATATTTATAACTGAAATAAGAAAGTACAGTACTCAAGTGTATTCATTGTTTTCTTCAAACAATTCACAATATTACAAGTACAAGTAGGCTCACTCGTGTATCCCATACAAAAGCTTAGCACATCATATTTAGACCTGATAAATACTACAGCAGTAAGAGTATTTACCCGAGAAGATAACCAAATGATCCCATCGTGGCATGTGATGCTTCATACCTGCAGAAAAACTAAACAAACGTCAGAACATGAAAAATGAAGGCATGATTTACCTCAAAGTGACAATTCTCTCATCACTACTCACATTGTTTCTTTTGGCGTTCCAAACCTGCACCAGTGACTAAATTCTGTAAAACACCAAAATAATGCAAAAATGTATTATAAAAAAGTTCAAGGTACAACACATGAGACACACTTTTTGTAGTGACTTCTAGTTCCTGTGTGCACAAATACACAATTTCAGTAAAGCGTCCTCTATTCCTGAATTATGTAAGATCAGAAGTGATTTTTGCAAAATAATTTAAATGACTAGCAAATAATTCATGGCAGTGTATCAGTGTTTTCTGTGTGAAGAGAGGCGCTACAAGAGGAACCCTGAGCATTTCACATGGTTAGACAAGCCAGAATAAAAAGTATGAATACATAAAACTGACGCTGAGCCTATGGCAAATAAAAACTGCTATGTTGAAGAAAGGAAATAAGGAAGACTACAATTTCAACAACTGAACATCAGAAAGGAGAGACCGATGATTCTGATCATCACTGATCTAGGTGACCATCCATTAGACATTCCATGAGTGTGGATAAACAGATCCAATAAAAGATTTTCCTTCTGCGAGTTTGGATCAATAGAGGATTTTAATTTAGTCTCTGGCAGGATTCTTATGTAAATAATCCTACTGAAACAAACATCTGGTTTAAGATGAGAATTGGATCAATTCGAGTCAAACTTTTGCCTCATTTCAAATGATTTTACTGAATTATTTTCCTCAGGCGTAGCATGGGGATTATTATACAGTTATTGTTATATGATCTTTATCAAAAACACTATATTGATGGATAAAATGTAAATAATTTAACAAATAACAATGAACATCTGTGTTTAATCTAGTCACAATAGAATACTTCTGAATCATGCCAAAGTTATTACACAATATCCGTATGTCCCGAAATATAGAAAAACACTACACTGCATACGCACAAATATTGTGCATCATTATGTTTTGGTTGCATTTAAATTCACAACTATCGTATGTATAAAATCGATCACATTAATTTGAAAGAGAAGATCTTGAACAGTGTTGGGTAAGTTACTGAAAAAGTAATTAATTACTAATTACATATTCAATTGTTACATATTACATATACAAATTACTCCAAAAAGTATTTAATGACTTATTACTAATTACTTTCTATATCCTACATCAACCTTGATGAGTTAAATGATTCAAAGAAAGACATGAACCGACTCTTAATTCATTAAAATAAATAATATAGAACTACATAAAGTCGTGTTATTAACTGATTTAAGTATAACAAATTTAAGAAATATACATTAATGCATACATTTTAAAGTTGGACTTTGAATTTTAATGTCAATTCCAGTATTGTATAAAGTAACACTTTACTTTAAGGTTCCCTTTATGAAGCATTTGTAAATGTGTTTATTAATGATTTACAAATGCATTACAAAGCAGTTATAACTGCTTAAATGAAAAGGGATTCTAACGAAATACCTGCCAAATAGTCATCCATTCTTAATGTAAAGTGTTACCAAATTACACAGTCCAAAGTAACTGTAATTAAATTCCAGAAAAAAAACGAGTATTCCCTTACTTTACTTTTTTAAAGGGAAAGTAATTCAATTACAGTAACTATTTACACCAAACACTGCTCTAGAAGACAGGACCTGGTTTGTGTAGCTGTAGCAGACATCAGCACTGATGTTAAACTCGTGTCATTTTGGCTTTGCACCTGCAGGCACGCAATAAAATGCACTCAAGCGCGTCCACGACAAAATCAAAAGTGTGTAGACGTTAAAAAACAGCCCAAGGTTTGCAGTGGGAGACATTTGAACAGCAGACCCGTGGCTGTCAGTGTGCTGAAATGCTTTTAAGAACAAATGCATAAAGTTCTGGCAAAGAAATATTCACAGCAAATGTTGATTTTACATTAATTTTGTTGTTGAGTTTCACTGAAGATGGGAGCTGGTGAGTGATGTAAAATGCTTGAAGCCATTTATCATTGGAACATCCTGCAAAACAAACAGGATCTCTTTAAATTTCTTATAAACAAAAACAGCATTAAGCTGAGGAAATATATCACAATATTAAACTTCATGACTCATTCAGAGAGCCAAAATGTCTGAGACCTAAAGCATGAGATCACATTGAAAATCCTGCCTTCAAAATCGAATTTGAACTTGATAAAGCATCATTTACAATATCCAGGGAGAATTATTAAGTGTTCACTTTTAAAAAAAGATCGGGTACCCGCTATTAACATACTTTAATGTCTATTTCCCGGTTTCACAGACACGGTTTAGCTTAAGCCAGGACTAGTCCTTAGTTGAATTAAGATATTTATGTCGCTTTTATAAAAATGAAAACATTACTGGTGTGCATTTTCAGGCAAAACAACGGCACTGAGATATTTTAAGAGATTTCATGGCAAGTTGTATATAGTTAAGACAGGTCTCACACTAATTTTAGTCTGGGACTAGCTTTAAGCCTTGTCTGTGAAACCGGGCCTAAATGTTTTCATTTTTTTTCTTTTAAGATAATCACTCAAACTGTGGTTATGATCAAATTTCTCATTTTAAAAGATTGTATTAAAAGGCATGGGAGAACATCATCACCATTGGTCTCAGACTGCACGCACATCTTAAGGAGCTGTTCATAAAGAGAAAAGATGCTGAGACGATGAAACCGACTTATTTCCCAAGGCAAATTTCACAAATGATCCAACGCTCTTGTGTAGCAGTGTGGGATTGTTTCTTATCTCTGAACCCTGAGAACTTCAGCCGGTCCAAACCTCAGTCTCAAAGTAAGCTCTCGCTGGAAATCAAGCATTGGAAAGATAATCCAGAAATAAACCTTTCATCTCCACCGTCCACTTGCTGAGACCATTACATGATGTCCACAACGAAAGACCGACTCACAGCCACCAGAAGAAGAGAGACCTGAAATCATTCTTATTATACTGCATTCAATGCCTTGAAGTCAAAATAAAATACATCACATCTTCACCTTTTACCACTTGCACAAATATCAGAAATATATACGAACACATCTTTAACGTGAACAGGTCACCGCATCATTTTCATCCAGATCACAGAAACAAAATGCAATCAGATCAAAATAGAATATATATATCATATATTTGTGTGAATATATATCAGACATACTAAAATCCCACCAGCACAAAGTGATTCACACACAACAGAATTTCAACAGCCTTCATGCGGACCGTCGTGTGAGACTGACACATTATCATTATTGTTTATTGCCAATCAAAACCGAAGGCAATATGTTACTCGGATATGATCAATCTACTGTGACAGGACATCTTTTCACACCGACTCACGGCCTGTTATTGACTTCCTGACCAGAGATGTTATTTCAGCACACAAATGACACTTGCTTCGTCCATCTCTTTCACTCATGGGCTTGTAAATTGCTTAAGCAAACGTAATAATCTTTTCCCGTGAGGTGTCAGTCTTATCATCTGCGATACGGCACGTATAATCTCAGGCGACACGCCTGCAGTATGATGCTTTACACATCTCAAGCGCCACTCGGATCGACCCACTGAAGAGCAATTTCAGAGGCTCGTGTGCGGTGTTTATAAGTCTTTTATGAGTGATTGCGAACAACAGCATTAACCTTCTGAAGAAACGCTGGGTTGGTTTCAACCTACGGTTGGGTCAAAAGGGGACAAACCCAGTCGTTGGGTTAAATGAACATATATTAGACCTAATCATCAATTTTGGAAATGGTTAAAATGGTCAGTCGGGTGATTTGTATAGAACTCTAGAATATGACGTTTCTTTGTAGGCTAAAGTAAATGTTGAATGAGATTAAATCAGGTTAGACGGTGATACCCCAGTGTATCGTGGGAAAGCGTTGGGCTCAGTCAGGGTATTAATGTCATGATGTGGCTCTGTTGCTTTGGGACGTTCCTGCTAATGACTTCTGTTCTCAGAGACGCCGCGACACCAAACCTGTCGGTACAACTCCTGTCCGTGTCATTCCTATATTCACTTTACCATCACCATGTTTCTATTATATGTGATAACATATTACATACAATAGTAAACATTTAACAACACTTTAAAGATGGAAGTCATAACACCACCAAACCATAACACATGTATGTACCTTGAAGTCTTCTTTTATAAGATCTCCAAACACATACATTAATAAATATCAGCAAGGGATTTGACGATCCTGTAATGTTTTTATGAATTAGAATGCATGAATATCATATTTTTCTCAAGTTAAAGAGTTTCATTTCATCAGTCATCTGTATATCTGTCGTGTTACCTTGAAAAGATTTAACATCATTCAATGCCACGGACCGCAACAACATGACCTCCAACAAATAAAAGCCGCTCTCAAAGCACATTTACTCCAATTCTCATACAAGGTAAGTGCCTGAAAGTATTTATGTATGCATCATGATATACAGAAGTCATTCCAAATCTATTTCTTAAACAAATTTTTGCCATGCAAACACGTCAAGCAGCGTAAGCGACTGTGTCAAACTAAAAATGTGAAGCTCTTCAGGTCTGAAGGACTTCAGTTAAATCAATAAAATGATTTTCAGTCGCCTCTGAATTACAGTAAATGACTCTATTTTTATCTCAACACAAGAGCATCTGTCAAGCTGACACTCGAGTGTGAATCAGATCTATCAGATCAAATGTTTTCAAATGCATCACGTTCAAGACAATCGCAGGTTGAACTCCGACATCAGCGACATATGTTTGTAACACGGTCGTTCACCTGAGATTCCTGCACCTGTGATGTGTTCTTTTCATTACATTTACATTACATCCATTTAGAAGATGCTTTAAATTGACTTACAAATGAGAAAAAGCAAAAAAGCAATGTACCATACACTAATGCTTCATTGTAAAAAATGTGATTTTTAGTTTTAAGCCTGAGAAAAATAGTACTTTTGAGAGTCCAATGCAATGAGTAAAAGTAAAGGTTAAGAGAAACTTACAACAAGCTTTGTTATCTCCTGACATCAGAGGACCTTCCGAGGGCAAAATAACTACATTGTAGACGATTTTATATTTACCAGACAGTACACGTACAAATACATAGATTTTGAGTTTATTCAGAAGTCAGTAGTGAGTTTGGAGCAGTCAATGTTATTGATACACATGGTGTTGATATTATGTGGTTATACATCATGACATTTGCTTTCACTCCATATGACAACAAAAAACAATGCAATGAATAAAAGATGCATTAAAAATAACTTTACTGTCGCTCTCATATTAAAATCCATACGCCCGTTTTGGATAAAAATGCCAATTATGTTTATGCACATCGAATACGAAAAAGGATTAAAATTGCTTTCGAAAAATAAAATAAAATCATATATACAAACCTCTGTACATAAATGTGTATATATATTGAGGATAAAAGCATCAAGTACAAATAAAAAACGTTGATTACGTAACGCACCGCTCAGATACACCGAGTGGTTTGTGTTGGTCTTCTGTCTTAATGACAATGTGATTTCAGCTTCCTGCTCGACTGTCCGTCTCTCAGGTGGAGTTTAACTTTAACATCTGCCCAAATGACCCGGAACTCCCAGACTCGAGCCACAGTGCATCTGTATTTGCTCGCGTCTGCAGAGATTGGGATGTTTGCTGACACCTGAAGTAATGTGAGATAAAACAACATTCTGCAGTTTACATCACAGAGGCTTTGAGAGGCGGTTCAGCAGTGGACTGACTCCTCTGAACACAGAGACGAGCCGGGATGAGATCGTCTTCATGCCGATGTAAAATCATTGGAAGGGGAGTCGAAGCGACTGTCTCTATTTGGTGATATTGTCTTCTCGCTTACTGGACGATTCCCGAGTCGATGGAGGTCTGCTTCCGTGTGGTCTTTGGAGGGGGAGGAGGAGGGGTCTTGCTGGGTAAGGGGGGAGGAAGGAGCTGGAACAAGAGTAGACAACATTTTTGTTATTCTACGACTCAAACGCTCAAATCTATGAAGCCATTATAGTGGGGTCATACACATCCATCGGTGAGAGTCATTTCAAACCTGTCAGACTTTTGCAAAACACAAAAGAAGATATTTTGAAGAGTGACCAATTGTATGAACACATAACCACGGAGACATTTCTCAAAATATCTACTTTTGTGTTCCACTGAAAAAGAGTCATATACAGGTTTTTTTATGGGTGCGCTATCCCTTTAACAAGTATTTTGGTCATACCCGTTGGTGAGGAGGTGGTGGAGGGGGGGTAGTCGGACTAGCCAGGTCTGAATTGTCCATTAGGTTTCCATAGTCACCCATGCTGCTTTTGACAGGAAGAGGAGGCGGAATTTCCCCATAACCCGTCCCGTTCAGCTCAAGATCTGCCAAATCAATCAGCCCAAAAAGTATTCGGATCAAGCTTTGAAATAGGTATGTGACCATGCGAAACAAACAAACGAGACTTAAACACTTTCTGTTTGACAAATGATAGTTTACCACGTCCGTACAGCAGTAACATTCAGTAATAAAACTCTTGACACTATTTGCTTTAGTTATGAGTAATGATATAGAAACGCCGCATTTGCTCTGAAGACATTCTTACCTAAAAGTTTAAAGTTTACAAAAGGTTCTATATTTGTAATCATTCTCTACTACAAAGATCTGGATTAACAAAACAAAAGTGTATTTAGAAGAAACGGCCTGGGGGTGAGGCGGTGAATGGTTATGAGAAGATCTCCAAAGAGACAGAGAGAGAAAGAGAGACAGAGACAGAGACAGAGACAGAAACAGAGAGAGAGACAGAGAGATAGAGAGACAGAGACAGAGAGATAGAGAGACAGAGACAGAGACAGAGAGATAGAGAGACAGAGACAGAGAGATAGAGAGACAGAGACAGAGAGATAGAGAGACAGAGACAGAGAGATAGAGAGATACAGAGGACAGAGAGATAGATAGACAGAGACAGAGAGATATAGAGACAATACGAGAGACAGAGAGACAGATAGAGACAGAGATGACAGAGAGAGAGAGAGACAGAAATAGAGAGAGAAAGATGAGAGGGAGAGAGAGAGACAGAAGACATAGACAGATACAGAGACAGAGAGACATAGAGAGAGATAAACAGAGAAGAGAACATAGAGAGTGACAAGAGCAGAGTACAAGAGAAGAGATACAGTGAGAGAGATACATATATATCAGATAATGATACAGATAGGAGAGACCATAATATGAGACATATATAGATGACAGCGAGAGACATAGATAGAGACAAGATAGAGATACATATAGATAACAATAGAGATATGGAGAATAGAGAGAGATTATAGAGAGATATATAATATAATCGAAGTATACACATAGAGATAGAAGATCAGTATATAGAGATAGATATTATAGGATATATATAGATATACTATATCATATTATCTATATACACAAGAACGGATAAACAGCTCATTCTCTCTCGTCTCGCCCCTCTCTCTCTCGCTCCTCTCTACTCTCTCTCTCTATCCTCTCTCTACGCTCCACTCGCACCCCCCTCTCTCTCTCTCTCCCTCTCTCTCTCTCTGCTCGGCTATCTCTCTCTCTCGCGACTCGCGTCGTCCCCTCTTTCTCCCCTTCGTTCTCCCCGCTGAATTCAATCCAGAGCTTACCCCTGGGCCTATCTCACTCTATCACTTGAGACCCTCTGTCGTCTCCCATAATTCCTAGCTTCACATCACAGCGATACCTATATGTGTCATCACAATAAAGTTTGCTAAACGCCGTTTGAAACAGCCGGCAAGATGTTGTTCAGCAGGGTGTGGTTTAGTGTTGAAGAACATAAATCCTGTTTACCACTATAACCCGCTTTCACTTCTGCTGAGGAGACCAACACATTTCATTATTCATTAAAAATACATTTGACTATGTGAAGGATCGAAAATGTTTTTTTGCCAGTCATTGGAAATAAAAGAAGCTCAAATCTGTGAGACGGATGTAAAAGCTCTGCAGCAGATTAAATCACAATGAAAATGAAGAGTTAGTTACGTCAGTGTATAGGAAATAGTTTTTTGAAGATACATAAATTATTATCAACAATTCATTATAGCTCATCATAATTTAGTTGCTGACACTTAAAAAACACTTATTTTATAGCAACATTTCTTCACCCTCATGTCACTTCAAACCTGTGTGACTTTCTTCCTTCCGCAGAGCACAAAAGAAGATATTTTGAAGAAAGTTGGTAACCGACAGCACTGGACCCCATTCACTTCTATGAAAGCCAACAGTGTGCAGTTAACGACATTCTTCAAAATATCTTCCTTTGTGTTCTGTGGGAAAAAAGTCAGCAATAAAAGAGCAAAAATTAAATCATTTCTATTTTTGGATGAACTATCACTATAAACCACAAAAAGGCCTTTCTATGCAAAACCAGCTCACTTTTTCAGAATATTCTCTTTCCCCATTAGAGATGAAAGGTAACTAATATTTCTACATCTATAATAGCTTGCTTTGGCAAAACAAGCCCAGTACGGTTTCATTTCAGGAGAATAGTTGAGACATCAGTGTCACACGTACTGGATCCAGACAGTAAGCTGAACTGTAGTTTGGCCCGAGGGGCGACGGGAGGAGGGACAGCGGGGGCTCCCGGCGACACAGACAGCCGCTTCTCCCCCAGCAGATTGATCACCTGACTCTTCGGTCTCTGGGGTCTCAGAGGGCTGATCTGAGGAGAAGATGGACAGAAAATGATCATGTCCTAACAAAATACACATCCTAACCGAACGGAAGGCGACTGAATTAGAAAACTAAGACTGAGTTATACAAACAGAACTGTATGTATAGCAAGCAATGCAATTCTAAACCAGGCCAAATAATACCTTGTACAATTACTTTTAAATGAGATTCAACCAGTTTTTTATAAAAGGATAATGTGAGTTGTGTGGTGGTTATTGAGGAACATCGGATGATGATAATGGTGACAACAGAACTTCAGACACACACACACACACACAGCGAATATACACAAAAACCCATCTACACTCACATAAAGGGTTTGCCTAATGCATAATTTAATACATCATTTACTATGCTTATAAATAATTTTGCTGTAAATGACCATCATTAATATAAAATCTGTGGTTGTACTTCAAACGCAGAATGATGTTTTTGATCTTACTGCCTATTTAAAATAAGGGAATAACTTATGATCGGTGTGTCTACAGTACAACTTCACCAATAACTTGACTTTTAGAGAAACTTTCCCAACACTTTGTCCATGTGCTGCAGTTCAGAATCGCACATGAATTCACATTGAACAAATATTTGTAAAACATCAGACGAGGCCGATAAGAACAGCAGCCCAACCAAGATGGCTGCATAAGGTCAAATGTGAAAGACGCTGTGACGCATACATCTGCAGTAACTCAGGTTTTTGTGAATGGTGGAGGTCAGTGGCCTGTGGCAAGCGTGACGGTCTTTATAATAAAAGATAAGTCATTATGTGCGCCGCTCTTCTGTTGTCCGGGACCCCGAGGTTACTTCCATTCCTCACAACACAACGTGAGTCAACGAAGTCCTTTATATTCTCATTAAAGCCTTCTGAACATCTATTATCTGATCCGTACAGCTGATTCATCACATTTGTTCCTGCTCAAAGAGCCTGAAGAAGATTCATGAGATGACCGGATTTACACCTGTGGCTCTTTTTGTTTTACGGAAGCAAAAGTTTCCAAAACAGACTCAGACCAGATTCACGAATACATCTTTTGGATTTTTCGTAAACCAGCCAAAGACTTTTACTTGCCATGAGAGCAATATGTCACGTGAATTTATTCCATCTTAGATGATTGTTTTCCTGTTATTTATATCAGAGAGCAGAGCAACACTATGAATCATCTAGATATGATTGATTCCTTCGGGTCATTTTAATATCTGGTGATATTTTAAGTTTGGGAGAACTCACCGTTTCTGACAGTATAACAGCTTCACTGGGCTGTAGGTTCACATCGGCCGTCTTCAGCTCTTTATCAAACAACTCCTGATGTTTACTGTTCCTCTTCTCCTTCTTCTTGTCTTTCCTCTCTTTCTCCGGCTCGTCTCGATCCAGCTTGTCCTGAGACTTGCTGTGCAGCTTCTTGGGCAGTAAAGGCTCCAGCGCGAAACTATCAGAGAGATATAACAAAAGAGAAAAAATGAGAGAGACAGGATTCTTCTAAAGGTCCTGTGCAAATATTTACACTCGCTTGACATTTAGCTTCAACTTTAAACCGGAGCATCCCGTTTCCGGCATGCGGTCTCTGTAGTCATGGCAACTGCATCATCTAATCAATGGTGCAGTTCGTACTTCATCACATATTCACGCACTCGGTATCGAAAGGTCCGACGCTACATTACATTTTCATCACATGCAAGAGTTTCAAAAAGTGATGCGTACGACTGTCTGAACTGGGAAATAAATAGAGCGTCATCATGACTGGATTTCAGATTCAGAGCTACAAACCCTTATCCGACAATGCAGCGATGCGGGGTGAGAATCGTACACCATCCGCACAACACGACAGTGTGTGCGTCCTCTGGAATCTGCTGACCTGACCGATAACGAACCTCGTAGGCAGTTTTGTAAAATGGAGCCAGAGAAAACGATGCTGAATTTGGTCCTCAGAATCTGTGCGGCCCAGAGGCGACTCCAAGAGCTTTAATGAGATGGATTAACTCATCAAATGAACGAAGCCCTGCACATTTAAACACCAGCGGATACACTAATCAGTCTTTAAGACTGGCATCTACGTGCCCGCCACGCCACACTGGCACCAAGCTCCGGGTGAACAGCGTTCCATGTGTGACAGTAAATAAAGGTTAGATATAAAGCTCTTAAATGAAATACTTAAATTCTGTCATACTATGATCCACCCTCGTGTCATTCATTCTTTCTTCAGAGGAACACAACAGAAGGTATTTTGAGAAATGTCTCGGGGGTTTTGTGTTCACACAATAGAAGTCAATGGGGTTTAATGTTGTTTGGTTACCGAATGTCTTTTTGCAGAAGAAAGAAAGTCATTCAGGTTGACATGACGGTGAGTAAAAGATGACAGAATCTTAGTTTTGGCCTGAGATTCCAGATTTTCACATCAACGGAAAGCATAATTATTCAGTGATTATTAGTATATTATTTATTATGCTAATTTCAACAAATTGACCCTTATGACTGGTTTTGTGGTCCAGGGTGACACATGCCCTCTTCATTTCATCGGATTGTCTCTGAACGGATGGGACTTAATAAGAGCTTTACTAATATTTGTCAGTCTGAGTGTGATGAAACGATGTGTCCAGAGACACAGCAGGTGCTGGAGTGTAGTCAATTCTTTAACATGCTGAAGTGCGTTATGGGCGTAAATGCTCGGATGAGAACGGGCCGCCCACAGCGAGACGACATGGAAATGATGAAGTTATTGAAGTGTGGAATGATACTCCCACAAAGACACTGTTACTCCAACTGCAATAATATGATGATGACATAGTAAATAAAAAGATTCAATGCCTGCATCTGTGCACAGGCCAGATGGGGTACAACGACTCCTCTCGCAGGTCCTCCCGACTTGGCTTCCCCCACCGCCTAAACGGAATGTTTGGGGCCACCTCCACCCACTGCACCCTTAAGGTGTGAAGGTCCTCACTAGATACAAAAAGGGGGCGGTGTCCAAACTCCTGAAACTCGATCAATTATACCATAAGCAGACTCGTCAGGTTGATAGTTGCTACCCAGGAAAGGGCCCAACTTGAGAAGCAAAGAATCTTATGACCCGAGTACTGTGGGAGTAATAACATCCAGAAATCATAACTGCATTCATAAGATAGCTACCCTAAAAGTGGGTGCCTCCCGCACCGCATTAAACCCAAAAAAAAACAAAATAAAAACAAGAAAAAAATTAAACCAAAAACAGTTCGCTCCCTGCACGGTCTTAAAGGGCAGCACGTTCCAAGCAGAGAAGCGTCCCTCTCGGCTCCCATATGCCTCGTGACATTGGACGTGCGGAAACATCGTCCGGACGAAGACCTAGATTGCCGCGTCATAGCTGACAGACAGAGAGTGGTGGAGCGATCTTCTGAAATTGGGGGGGAAGAGGCCCCGTGGGGTAGGGAAAACGTAGCGAGGGTCACTCCAATAACCTTGGACTCTACGACAACCGCCCTAAAGATCAGGGAGCGGGCGGACTGACATAGGAAGGGGAAACTACGCCGTGTTCCATAGCAAGTGTCGCGGGAACGGCCGGGTCCGATCTTCTCGTTCTGCCACTGATATGAGTTCAAACAGTTTAGGCTCTAGTTAGCGTAAGTTATTCTAAATCTAAACCATAGAATGCACATTTGGTAAGATCGAAGTGTGTGTGTACCCGTCTGATCCCGGTCTGGAGGGCGAGTTGTCTGATGAAATGGAGTTCACAGACGGTTGCGACAGACAGAGGTCTCTGAGACGACGGCATGGTGAAAGAGCGAACCATGGACCTCGGCCGACTGCCACGTCTCTCGTCCAACATGGAAGGCTGAAAAACACAAACGCAGAGTTTATACATTTACGTTGGAGTTCGACTTTAAAAACCCCCGAAGGCGAAGTTCTGTTCTGTCAATGCCAAAGAAAATACAGTCAATCTGAATCAACTTTAGACCTGACTCACAAACAGAGAGAAAACTTGAAAAACCACAGAAGGAGAGAAGAAGCTGGAATCCCGCTGCTGAAAGGCCAAGCTCGTGGCGTGAGAGTTCTGGCTGCATTAATAAAGTCTTTGTTTCCACATCTTTCCAAACGTCCGCTGTGTGATTCTCAGGCTTATCCGCTTCCGCCGCTCTCGGTCACGCACGCTCGGTGTTGTCTTTGAAATGATATTTAGCGGTCATCACGATTTCATTCTCTAATGCGCTCTATAGGAGCCATCGCTACGGCAACCAAAGTGACGGCTAATTCTAGCTTCCTAGTGGAGTGATGATCGATACCTGCCACCTACAGACACTATTCATCTCTCTCTCCGTGTCTTCCAGTGTTTTGCATCTCTCTTGATGCTCTTCAGAACCCCAGCAACCTCCCGTCACGTCCGTTCTTGAGGACAGTCACAGGACGGCTTCTTCTAGGTTTGTCAAGAGGTCTACTACTAGTAATAGAAATTTAAAAAAAAATGCAATGTCCCAAAACATGATATAGCTGACAAAAATTTAGCTGAAATAAAGGACTGTTTCAATTAAAATGCCTTATCTTTTTAATACATCTTTTTTTGGCTTCAGTCGTCTACATTTACTTTCACCCTGTCATCATTTAATCCCCCTTCAGAACATTCTTCAGAACGCAAAAGAAAATAATTTAAAGATTGTAGGTAACCAAACAACGTTGAACCCCATAGACAGAGCCGATCCTTCCTATACGCAAGTTGCGTAGGGCCCTGCAGCACCAGGGGCCCCCTTGAGGACCGAATCAAAATCACTATAGTGTAAACAAGACGCTATTTTTATGAATGTATTGTTTTGTTATCATTTTGAAAGAGTCCTACTGTATGTAGACAACAGTTGATTAAAGAGAGGCATTACCGTCAAAAGCATTCACAATAGCCACAGTTCGTAGGATTTTCCTGAAGACTTTAGACTCACTAGTGTTTTGACGCCATACTGCCGCTCCACCTTCTCCTTGAGTTGTTTGAAACACGCCTCCAAACGAGCGTGGAATGGTCGCAGGGCTTCAGTCACCTTTTCACCGTGAATACGAACTCCTTCAGCCAGGTACGGGATCTACATGACACACACACAGATGGCAGAGTCTTAAAGATTTCACAGCATTGTCAAACCAAAACATACTGTTAAAGACTCTTCCCACCACATTGTCCATAATCTGACATATTCCCAAATGATAAGACATCAGGAATGACTGGATTGTGAAAGATGAGCATTACACAGTGGAATAGAGACAGAAGAAAGATGTGTTTCATCACTGCAAAAAACAAACTCCTGATCCATGTCTACTACCCACAATGCATTTCTACTCTCAGAATGAGACATGAAGCTCTTCAGGGGTGATTTAGGGAAGTCTCTGCGATCGCCCTGCAGGGTTTCACTCCAGTCTGAAGAATCACTTTCACTTTTCCCTCTTCTACATTCAACTTCGGTCCTGACAGACATATCAAACAACTGCAAGTCTCACGCCAATAACAAATCTTTACACAACCTTCGCATTCATAACACAAAGTATCACAGTTTCTCTTTTCTCGCGATTCAGAGTCGATCAATGAACAACGTAAGAAAAGCACAAATGAACACACAAACACGACTGCTCTGTTAATTGTGAAGAGCGGCATTGTTGTCTCCAGACGTGATGTTGTGAATGCAGAGCAAATCTGGAAGCTGAGAAGTGAAGATATTTCTCAAATAATGTCCATCGAGGATCAGATTGAACTGATGCAATGCACTGCAATGTCTCTGAAACGTCACGTCAATAAAACGGCCGTCAACAATGAACGCGGAGCGTTTCTCTTCAAAATATATCCAGAGAGTAAAATGTTGAATTGAACTTTTATAGAACAGAAACAGAGATCTTTAATAACATTCTGATTGAAGACTTGACAAATCTGAGGTCAGTTTGTGACACTGTTGACACCTCTTCTGAAACTCTAATGACAGAGATTTCAGACTTTTGTCTAAGGAGAAATATCTGAGACGCAGATGAGATTTAAGCACAAGTTTCCGTTTGTTCTTCGTTTAATCTCATTGATGTCTAGAAGAAATAGCTAACTGAGATTTAAAGAGATCCGCAATAACCTACTCGCACATTTGTTATATTGTGAACATAATCATGATATCCCCAAAACAGTATGACCTCTTGTACCTTTTTTGTATCTTATTCCTTAATTATATGAAAGTTAATTGGAATAGAAATGGTGCGGAGCTGAATTCAGACACATTGAGAGTTCAGCGTCCTGCAGAGAGTCCAGACACTAGAAGAGAGACAGAGAGGATTCCCACTTTAATAAGGGTTGTTATCACCACGGAGAATTTCTGAAGGAGACATAGATCGAGACAGATAGAGAGATAGAGAGAGGGAGAGAGAGAGAGAGAGAGAGAGAGGGAGAGAGAGGGAGGGAGAGAGGGAGGGCAAGAAGGAGGGAGTCACCCTCACTGAGAACTTTCATCAATACCTTGCTCTTTTTCTGTTTATATTAAGATGTATATATAGATAATTATATACTTTTATTTGAATCTGTATTCGTGCATGTTTATATTTTAATCTTCCTGTGCTTTGGCAATGTAAACATTTGTTTTATCATGCCAATAAAGAGAGAGAGAGAGGGAGCACAGTTGTCTCCAGGGAAACCTTTTAAAAATCATCAGTGATGGAATTCTGTGTGTGCGGCACAGCGGCAAAACATCTTTAAAAGATATCTGCCAAATCGCACCATCAGAACTGCAAATATTTCTCATTACATTGACATATCATGTAAAAATAAAACACCTAATGATAAAACATTAATACACAAACACTTTCAATCCAAGAATCTTGGAGCATGAGCTTTCATGACAAACTACTGTAGTATACTGTAGTATTTACTATAGTAAACTGTAGTCTAACTCCTAGATACTATAGTGTTTTTGAACCTTAATATAGAAATTAAAAGTAAAGTACACTATAGTATTTACTAGGCTATCAATTAACCACAGAATGCTATACTATACAAACCGCACCTTACAAAAGAATACGATATGGTACTATACTATACGATACGATACAATACTGTGAGATGTCATGCTACAATAGCTTTAATACACTACAGCATACTAAAATCGACTACAGTTTACTATGGTCAAATGCATAAGAAGTGTAATAGATGAGCAATGTTTCTGTATAACATTTCAAACTGTTTCCACTTTTGATTCGTCAATCTCACTGTGTTTATTAGAGCACATATGAGCAGATCTGCGTCTTTAAAACTGATCTGAGGAAAGATGGAAGACACTGACAGGATGACAGCTGGTGAAATTCTGATGCAAATTCTTTGACCTTAAAAGAGAAAAATGATAAAAAAACACCATCAAATAATCATATCTGGGTCATTTACAAGCCGGGGGTGTATGTTGTAAACCTCAAAAACGTGTAAATAATGACTTTTACTCTGTTGTTTGGGGGCATTTCTTTTAAAAAAAATCACATTTTCCTCATCTCTTTTGTAAAGAGGAGAAAAGCTGACATTACGTTGACATTTGTGACAAGTTGTGCATCAATGCTTTGTGTCAGCCCTGTTAGCAACATGACACTGTCTCCAAAAATAACATACTACAGCATAAACCAAAAAGCATGTCATAATGACATCACCACCCTAACAGGAAGTGAAGAACAGGCAACTGGCCTCAGTTTCATCTTACATTATATGTCTGAATGTGCCAAATCTAAAACATGTTCATGTCAAGCCTGTTACCTTTCTAAGAAAAACAGATGTAACATATATGTAATTATATGTAACATATAACGCAAAAAAACATGCATTTACTGTATTTAGCCTGTTAAAGAATTACATCACACAAATGAATGACTAAATAAACCCACTCAAAAATGCAGATGGGATGAGACGGGAGGAATGTCTCTATACACACAACATAAACAGATTCATTGTGAGACAAGTTCCTGTAGCGTTACATCAATGCCACACATCTGTTCTGCCAAACCCAACAACATCTTTACCGAGAGTTCCTGCACAAACACCCTTCATTTAACACATCTGTCCTTTCATCTCTCCGAAATAACATCTGCAAATGAATCTCACATAAACAAACAAGCCCCTTATATTTTCAGTCCCTGAAGAAAAGAAGTCCTTCAATGTGTAATGATCTGACGGTAAGCACATGTGACGTGTGTGTGTCTGGATAAAACAAACCGGCTGTCAGTGAGACCGATGGTGATGATGATATATCACAACATGACACGTCGAAACAGGAGCACGACACAATTTCATCATTTCACAATGGAATCAGAGTCCTTGCACCTTTTGACCAACAAAGCTTCGTGATATTTCCATATAGACTATAAACATTTTCTTACAGAAACAAAAAAAACTTCTTTAAATATATGGATGTCTAAAAAAAGTACTGTTTGAGGTAGTAGCAATCGTCCGAAAATATGGTTTAAATGCAGAGAGCAGAGAGGTCACACAATGGCATGTGTTACGGTTTCAGAGATAAAATGTCTGTCAGAAAGACAGAAGCTAAAATTGAAAGTTCATTTCTAGCAGATCTCTTACACAACAAACACACAATCGTCAATAAGAGGAAGAATGTGTCACTTTTCCTTGTTAAAATCCTCACTGTTTTGACACAGAAAAAAAGAATTAAGATCTGATGAGACGTACTTCGACACGCACGGATTCACCCAACATCACGACACTGAACCCTCAGGAGATTTTCCTTTCAATTACATCTCGCTGCCAAAATGACACCACATAAAAGACCAACAATAATTATAAACTCACACTGCGAATGCTGATAGTGAATACTACGCTTAGAAAACGATCCAATGTGAGCTCGTGAAATCACAGACATCATGAATTCTAAAGGTTGCTTTGGATTTGACCCACATCTCATTTTACTAAAACATTTTTAAATGGATTAAAAAATGACATATGATAGCCTGCGTAAGAAGAAAATGGACACATCTAGTTTGAGTTACGATGCAAGCGAATCGTTTCATTGGAATTCTGAATCAATTCACTGCCATGGATTGAACTGATTCAGGCCCATGAATCATTATCATGAACTCTAACACCATTTTTCTAATGAAGCCTAAAGGAGAGACACTTAAACATCTTAATGCTCCAACAGGCACACATTCAAAGACGAGCAAGAAACGTGAAATTAATCCCATTATACTTCCTTCAAGAAAATGAGTGGACGATTGGTGCCTAATCTAAAACCTGTTCATGTCAAACCTACATCAATGCCTCACATCAGTTCTGCCAAACCCAACAACATCTTCTTGGACGTTATTGTATCCAAGTATCGCTAACTTCTTATTGATTTTGATATTTAATTACCTGCCAAGCAATCAGATCCTTCAGTTTTTCAATCTTCTCCTGGTCATTTGGCTGTTCCTGGATGTATTTGTCAGTGAAAAAAGCCTGCAGACGACACAACTAAAGCTTTGAAAACATCAAAGCTATTTACAAACAAACTTTTCTAACAGTGCTTATGGATAACAGTGCTCTCCACTTGTATTTGTTCACTTGATCTCCGTCACTCATAAACTGAATCATCTACCTTCTCATAATTAGTGAATCCTCCCATGACCGCTGGGTCCACGATGCCGTTGAGAAGCATAGAGAGGGGGTTGATGGGAAGCGTGGGGTCACTGAGGTGACGCTGAACCATGTTGTTGATTTTCTCATTGGTCAGCTGCATGGTCTCCATGGCGTTTTCTACAGGACTGATCTCTTCCTACGGAAAAAAACACGAAAACTGAATCGAACACCCCCACGCAGCTTGCAAACTTGAAATGTTATTACTTTCAGACATCCAACAGCAACAGACGGGCGTTTATGAGAACTGTTTTAACTCAAGTTGACACACTTGGCAAGCAGAAAGTGTTTACAAGTCCGAACCGCAAATGACAGCTCTTATTTTCACCAGTCGTCTAATACTGAACACAACAACCAAAGTTGAAGCCATAAAGTGAACTTCACTAACAAACAGATGAACAACAACAGCAGGTTTTCACGTCAAATTACATCTTTAAAAGTTGTGAATTCAAGCAAAGTGTTAACTGAATTACAAATGAAGGATTCGCATTTTACATTCAATGAATAATGAATATGCAGATGTGTTTCCAATAACTAATTTTATATAATTAAAGACTTATACTTGTATATAAAAATACCACGAATAAGACGTAAATTATCAAATAATAATGGATCTGTGGCAGAGATTAGACAGAACTTGACCTATGACAGACAGACAGTTTGATCCGTCTTTCTAACTAATGAGATGCTATCTGAGTATACAGCCAGACGCGAGTGAGAGAGAGAGAGAGAGAGAGAGAGAGAGAGAGAGAGTACATTATAATGGATAAACAACAGTACATCCAGTCTGGTCATTACACACAGACAGAGAATCTCCTCTGCCCTGCAGTCTATAGTGGCATATTGATATCAACTGTGCCAAGACACACAATCACAACTCTCTAGCACACGGGGGACTGAGAAACACTGCCACACATACTAATACAACAGCATTGTGGAGGAAAACACACACATTACCATAGATCTGTTAGAATGAAGTGTAGTGTGGGGGGATGTCTACTGTACTAGGGTGCAGAAAGAGGTGAGACAGGTCATCTCTACTGTAGTGGAGTGTGAAGAGGGTGAGACAGGAAGTGCACAACTTCTAGAGCTGAGGTCATCTCTACTGTAGTGGAGTGTTAGGGTGAGGACAGGACACGCCTAGAGCTTATGGGGTGAGACAGGTCACTCTAGTACTGCAGTGAGTGTAGAGAGGGTGTAAGACAGGATGCCTAGCGTGGGGTGAGACAGGTCATCTCTACTGTAGTGGAGTGTAGAGAGGGTGAGACAGGACATGCCTAGTGCTTATGGTGGTGAGACAGGTCATCTCTACTGTAGTGGAGTGTAGAAAGGGTGAGACAGAACACGCCTAGCGCTTATGGGGGTGAGACAGGTCAACTCTACTGTAGTGGAGTGTAGAGAGGGTGAGACAGGACACGCCTAGAGCTTATGGGGGTGAGACAGGTCAACTCTACTGTAGTGGAGTGTAGAGAGGGTGAGACAGGACACGCCTAGAGCTTATGGGGGGAGATGAGGACAGGCAACTCTACTGTAGTGAGTGTAGAGAGGGTGAGACAGGACATGTTTACTTAGGGAGGTAGCGAGGGTGAGACAGGTCATTCTACTGAAGTGGAGTGTAGAGAGGGTGAGACAGGACATGTTTACTGTAGCGGAGTGTAGCGAGGGTGAGACAGGTCATCTCTACTGTAGTGAAGTGTAGAAAGGGTGAGACAGGACATGTTTACTGTAGCGGAGTGTAGCGAGGGTGAGACAGGTCATCTCTACTGAAGTGGAGTGTAGAGAGGGTGAGACAGGACATGTTTACTGTAGCGGAGTGTAGCGAGGGTGAGACAGGTCATCTCTATACTGTAGTGAAGTGTAGAAAGGGTGAGAGACAGGACATGTTTACTGTAGCGGAGTGTAGCGAGGGTGAGACAGGTCATCTCTACTGAAGTGGAGTGTAGAGAGGGTGAGACAGGACATGTTTACTGTAGCGGAGTGTAGCGAGGGTGAGACAGGTCATCTCTACTGTAGTGAAGTGTAGAAAGGGTGAGACAGGACATGTTTACTGTAGCGGAGTGTAGCGAGGGTGAGACAGGTCATCTCTACTGAAGTGGAGTGTAGAGAGGGTGAGACAGGACATGTTTACTGTACTGGAATGCAGAAAGGGGTAAGACAGGACATGTTTAGAGTTTAAAAGGGGGGAGACAGGTCAGGTCAACTGTACTGGATAGTATTGAGAGTGAGGCGGATCATGTTTACTGTACTAGAGGTAGAGGAGGTAAGACAAGTTATTTTCAGTTTAAAAGGAGGTCATCTCTACTGTGCTGGAGTGCCGAGGGGGTGAGACAGCTCGTGTCTCACGTTGTGAAAGGTCACATGGGTTAGCGTGAATGATGAAAGCTGTCCTACTCACCGCTGAGACAGACAAGACTTCAAACCAGCGCAGGATGCCCGGCAGTTTATAGGCGGTTACATAAGTCGTCCTTTCAATCCACATGTTCTTTTGAAAAAACACAACACAAGATTAAGCACAACATTAGGTGAACAGTTAGCAAAAAAAGCTTTTAGCAAGTGACACATTTAAAAGAAAGAGTGACCTCAATTTATTCCAGCACATACAGTGTTTTTTGTTTCATTTATGCCTCACTCTTCATTTAGTGGAGTTTACCAAACACAGATGTGAATAAAAGGGACTTTATATCTTAATTAAACGCTTTAATTTTCCTTAAATGTGCCGTATCCCTTTTCTACTCGAGAACTATTCTAAAGAACTCCTCGAGAGTTTGAGCTTCTCCTCTAACACGCATTGACGCATTGTTATTGAAGAAACAAATGTACAGAAAAGCAAACTTACAGAGAACTCATTGTCCGGATCTTTCTCTCCTTTTCTGACCGGTCGTGAATACTGAAACTTCTGGACCTCATTAACGGTGTAAAAGCTGAAAGGAAAAGCAAGAGTATCAATAATTCATTGAATCGGTGGGCCGTTTTGAGCTGTATTCGGTCAAGAGGTTTGACTCTGAAAGCGTGCGATGAAGATGGAGATGCATGTGCTTGTAAGAAGGTCTGATTTGTACGACACACAAACTCAATAAAATCACAACAGTTCTCCGTCAGGGACGCTGCAGAGGCGAGAAGCAAACGTCCCCGGTGAACGGAGTAAAGAAATAAACGCTGTTGCTTTCATCGATGACTCCTCCTGAACAATTTTGTAAGATGATGTCATTTTAAAATACTTTTGGTTTGGTTTGACATCCAGACACAACGATATTTAGAATTATAACATTCAGAGGTTTCTGCGGCTCAGTGGTTAGAGCGTGGCGCTAGCAACGCCAAGGTCATGGGTTCGATCACAAGGATTGCACATACTTAGAAATACATGTATAGTATAATGCAAAGTAAGTCGCTTTGGATAAAAGAGTCTGTCTAATGCATACATGTAAATGTAATGTTATGAACAACCGTTTTTATCTCATCAACTTCACAAAATAAAATATTTTATTTGAGAGACTATGCAGGTGACACGCTGTATGGTGAAGAAGTTGAGTTGGATTTTGTAATGACACCCAAATATAAATAAAACAACCCTGTCAGTGCTCCAGCATCCATTCTGATGCTGGAAAACCATCACGTCTGACTGATGAGAAAAACAACAATCGGTTCTGCTAGCGAAAGAAAAAAAGAGCGAAACACAAAGACACAAACACATGAAATTGAAGCCGATCGTCTGAGTGTGATTTTCATTATCAACGGCCGACCATGAATCCAGTTGTGACTGGAGTGGTGAAACGCATCCTAAATGAAACCCCGCCTGAAGTCCTACCGCTGGACCGGATTTAAGATGACACAGCAAACCAATTACAATGTTTACAAATGTATTAGCTGCAGGGTGAGACCGATCCAGCCCGAGGTGTGAGAGGAGAGAGAGAGACACTGAGGTTCTCCTCCACGACACGCATCACATCCTGTCACGTGACCTCTCTTTCTTTAAAGCTCGTTTATTCCGAGACAGGGGAATTGTGGGTAAATAGTGAGCTTTAATGACTTTTCATGCTCACTGCTGGCTCTGATTGGCTGCGGTAAGCTGCCTCCAACGCTCGATGGAGATTTGTGATAACAGCTCTGTTTGCCATGCAGCGTTGAATTCAGCCTCAAACAGAATTATACTTCAGTTACAGGTGTGTGTGTGTGTGTGTGTGTGTGTTTGCGTGTGTGATGTATTAACAGAGGAGTGTAGCGAGGTCAAACACCGTGTGCACATTTCCATTTTAATCAGCTGCGTTCTGAAACGCATGAACCCAAGAGAGCCGATCTGCCAGCTCACACACACACGCGCACACATTCACGCACGCACGTAGACACTCACACACACACACGTAGACACTCACACACGCAGACACACACACGCAGACACTCACAGCGGACACGCAGACACACACACGCAGACACTCACAGCGGCCACACATGCACACACGCAGACATGCAGACACACACGCAGATGCCCACAGACACGCGCTCAGCCACACACACGAACGCACACACAAGGGCAAACACACACACACAAGCACGCACTCACGTAGACGCACTCACGTAGACACACAGACAGACACACAGACAGACACACGCGCACACAAACATGCGCACGGACACGCACTCACTCACACAGACACACACAGATAGACACACACGCACACACAGACACACACGCAGATGCCCACAGACACACACGCAGATTCACACAGACACACACGCAGATGCCCACAGACACACACGCAGATGCCCACAGACACGTGCTCAGCCACACACACGAACGCACACACAAGGGCAAACACACACAAGCACACACACAAGCACGCACTCACGTAGACACACAGACAGACACACGCGCACACAAACATGCGCACGGACACGCACTCACTCACACAGACACACACACACACACACGCAGACACTCACAGCGGCCACACATGCACACACGCAGACATGCAAACACACACGCAGATGCCCACAGACACACGCTCAGCCACACACACGAACGC
Organism: Triplophysa siluroides; assembly: GCA_006030095.1. Classification (NCBI taxonomy): domain Eukaryota; kingdom Metazoa; phylum Chordata; class Actinopteri; order Cypriniformes; family Nemacheilidae; genus Triplophysa; species Triplophysa siluroides. Next base: position 792,502 of record VCII01000170.1, on the reverse strand, counting down.
ACACACAAGGGCAAACACACACAAGCACACACACAAGCACGCACTCACGTAGACACACAGACAGACACACAGACAGACACACGCGCACACAAACATGCCCACACGCAGACATGCAGACACACACGCAGATGCCCACAGACACACGCTCAGCCACACAAACGCATACACACGCACGAACGCACACACAAGCACACACACAAGCACGCACTCACGTAGACACACAGACAGACACACGGGCACACAAACACAGACACACACGCACAGACACGCACGCACAGACACACGAACACACAGACAGACAGAAGTGTGGACAGATGGACATACAGACAGATGGATTAAATATATGAACAGACGGAAGGACAAACTGACACAAAGGGGATGAATGGATGGACAGACAGAAGGATGGGAGATAGAGACACATGGAAAGATAGACAGAAGGATAAACAGACAGACTCTCACCTGACAATCTGTTCTGACACGGGTTTGTTCTGGAACTTTGGTGGCAGCTCTAGAATGGGTTTCACTGTGAAACACTGAATGTCTGTTTTAAACAAACTAAGAAACAATAAACGGAGAGAGTGACATCATACACGAGCGTTTAGTGTCTGATAGATGTGAATGTTGTCATGATGTGCTGTAAGGATACACTGTCCAGATGAGTTTCTGATGTCTTCACTGGGTGGGGTGGTGGTCTTCATCTTGTCAGCGTTGGGGAACTGAGTGAGCAGTCTCGCCTTGAAATCCTCCCACCGTTCATACTCCTTCCCCCGATAGATGAACATCTTGTTCTGAAAAAACAACAATGACATCTCAATGAACACACACCTGGATTATTAAATGTTCCTTTTATTCTTGCTTTGTAAACATAAAAAGCAAAATCATCATCAAAGCATCACGTAATAAAAGAAAAACTCATTAAAAGATTGGACTGGATAAATGAACCTTGTAAAGTTGATTATTTTTTACATTTTAAAATGTATTTAAAATGCTTTTAAAATGATGTATTATTGTGCTTTTTGTGTTTTATTTGCGTACATTTATTATAACATTCATTTAATCAACAGTTTGACGTTTGTCTATTTATATAAAAACATATATATATTTGTTATATAGTTATATTAAACTACATTTTGAATCATGAATTAAATAAACTGTTTTATATATTTCTCAATTTAAAAACGGATTTATACACAATTTTATGTTAGAATTATTCAATTAATAAATTGAGACATTTTAATTTTTAAGCAGCACTCTTGATCCTCCATAAAATTAAAACAACAAATAAATCAGATAAACAAAGGTCCTACGGCACATCAATATTGCTAGACATGTGCACATGGTAATATACAACAAAAAATACAATAATAATTTTAATAATATTGAGTTTTTACATCTTTCACATGTCCACTTCAGATTTACAACATTTAACCACTGCCTGTGAATCATCGCAATATCGCATTAATAACTGCAGTCTAATAACTCTGGGTAAGAGTGAATTTCATCATTTTTTAAATCCATTCTGTATTTTAAAAAAAAATTGACTATTTTGTTGAAATCCAGAGGCATTTGGCAATATTGCAACGTTCAATTATTGCACATTTTCACTGTCAATCATCAAAATCCGCCTACAACACCGTCAACATGTTTCCACTCTCAACTACACACAAACAACTGTGTACTCGTAAACACACACATTATGATGGGTATGTTTTGAGCGGTACTACTGTACTATTTCTCCACACATGAAGATTTTATTTCTCGTGCCCAATTAGAGATCTGCAGACTGGAGGTGGAATATGCCCGGGGCTGTTTTCAGATCTGTTTTGAGTGATAACATGACAAATTGCATTGTGCCCTCGACGGGTGTTTCCACACCGCCAGCGATTCAGAGCACGACTGAATAAACCGTCGGCTCTCAGACGACTCCTTCCGCATACAAAAGTGCCACTTTGAGGAGGAAAACGAGATTGCAATTCGTTTCCAATTTCACAAAGCCAAAGCGCCTCTCCGCGGAGCAACATGTCAACACCAGCGGGAGGCGATCGGCCTTCAGACGTCTGACTTTCTTTGTCCAGGATGACAGGGTGGAAGATGTGTGACTGTGAGCTGCTGGAAGAGCTTCAGAAGAATTACAAACGTATCTGAAGTGATGCTGTCCCACGAGCACATGCTTAAAGATGAAGCGTGGAATCCCTAGTGGATGCAAACGGAACTGCAATTGTTTGTTTGAGCTCAAGAATATACACGACCGACAGATTCATGTAAAACACCAACAGCGGTGGGAAAACATCAATGTGCATGTGACAGATTTTCTTTAACAGCATTATTTTTGTTGCCAGGTAGGAATTTATAAAGTATTTTGTAGAATATATGCCAATAAAACAATAGTTTAGCAACAGTTATTACGGAAGAACATTGAAGAATGATATCGCACCAATTATTAATCTTGGTTAATATTGATTTTTAACACTAGAAGTTAACATCAGTATACTATTTTATAAATTAATATTTATAGTATTTTCATAAATGAGCAGTAACACAGATTAATGAAATTCAAACAATTCAAAGCATTTTATATTCATATTCCCTGGATATCATGCACATGCACATTCACAATCAAAACACAAATATTTGCACTGATATAACAACAGACGATTCTAGATTCTGAAAGGCCGTTCACACGAGACCTTTTTCAACTGAAAACGCAAAAAAAAAATTGATGCGTTTTGGCGGTCTGTTTACACGGAAACGGCATTTTAGGGGACTGAAAACGCAAACTTTTGAAAACGGGTCTCAAAGTGCAATTTTTTTTAAACGCCGCCGTTTTCGTTACCATGTAAGTTGCAAGAGGGAACTTTCTGAAAGCGATTTCGTCACGCGCATGCGTATAGCCAAAACAATATGGCGGCTTCCCGTACGGTGAGCTCTCGCTGCTCGACTATATTAACGTTTCCCCATCAAAATGTGGATTTGCTGCACCAAGACCAGCGGAGACACACTATTTACATTCGCCAGACTTTAAACACACATATACGTCGACCAGCGGTATTAAAAAGCACTTTTGGCTTATAACTGTGCATGTGTATGTGCCAAGGCACGTCCTGTTTCTTTACACAACAACATCGCCATCCACTGGCCTGGGGTGCATACTACAGCGCTTTTATCCATTTACTGGATCTGTGTAAATGCAGACAGTTTTGATAACGCTGTCATGTGTCCGTGAAATTTTATTCATGTGTCTGTAAAGGAAAAACGTTCACGTTCTTCATCATGTAAACGTGGCCTGAGACTCACCCTGAGGAACGAAGGAAATCCAATCCCATAATAACCCACAGCAAAGTAATCTGGCTTGGGTCGGATCACTTTCACAATATTCTCATAAAACTGAGCCTGCTTTCTCTGTAAGAAAAAGAGAAATAGTCATACAATTATACTTAGAAAATGAAAGAGTCCAAAGTATTACAGCCCCCGGGGGTAAAAAGTCACCTAAAATAATCTGATTTCAAGATCAGACCCGCTTTCCTTTTTTCTAATCAACATATTCTCAAAATACAGAACTAAACTGGTTCAATACAATAATAGTTCATAATAAAATACACCATTTAAAATACCTAACACATACAGTATATGAGACATATTATTCATTATTAAAAGTCATTCTGTGTTTAATAGCTCACATTGTTCTCCAGTAAAAGAATCAAGGGCCAATAAGAAGTTGAGCTCAGTTTCTGCAGGGTCACTATAAAAGTTGTTTACAAGTTTTTGGTCAAACTGAGCAAAATGTGCTGACGTCACTTGATTTAAATTAAATGTGAAGCTTATCGGAAACGCAGCCTTTCTTTCTGTCTGTCTGGATCAATTTGTCATTTAGTGGCAATTAAACAACACTGCAGTAATGAATAAAGCGCAGGATCTCATTAAAAGCCCAAATTCTATATATTTTATCACAATTTAGGCAGTTTAGTAAACTTCACAGGCCATAATAACTCATTAATTGTTCGTATCAGTCGGAGAGGTTGAAAGAGAAAGTTTGTAGTTACCAGCAAAGCGCTCAGCTGTTCAAAGTCAAACATCTCGTTCTCGTACTGTTCAGCTAACTCCTTCCCGAGGATAATGGCTTCCTCCCACATCTACACACACACACATCAGATGTCAAACCTCGTGGGAAATTAACATGTCAAAACATGGTTATGTGATATAGAACACATCTTGTAAACAATTCGATTGTTTTTGTCAAATTCATTTCGAAGTGGATCCAAAACAACGTTGAGTGCGTAAAATCAATAAAAAGTTGTTCACTGCATTCGTAAATGATTTTCTGTGAAATAGTGGTTTAAACTCAATTTGGTGTCAATCTGGTCCATTCTTTTTATGGGATTCATTTATGGAAGAAATATAAAAAGTCAATAAATGTATAAAATCAGTATTTTTACATCTCCAACATTTATTTATTTCCATATTTATGTGCCCATATGGTAAATATGGAAATAAATAAATACATGTTGACAAAAACACATAAATGTAGACATGAATAAAAGTGGACATAAAAAATGTATGAATAAATAAATGATAAATACTTTGATTTACTTTTGTAGATTTATGTTTGTATTTATTTGTTTATCAATATTGACAGATTTTGGAATCAATATGAAGAATTAATTTGCAAAAACTAATCAGTAAAAAAATCATGTTTTTTTTATTTTAAGAAATATCAATCAAACTGGAGTTAGGTTGTTTTAATTAACTAATAATAACATATAAAAACACTATAAAACATAACATACTTTATATAACATTCTTTAATATAACACAATATTTCACATAATATTGTTATGATAAATAAGAACGATATTTGAGTTTAACTTGCAAACAAACTTTATATATTTTTTTTTTGAGAGTGAAGATGAAAAATTGAGAGTGGTTGTGAAATCGTCCTGTTATAGCGTTCCTCTTCCGTGCCATGAGTTTCTGTGAAATGCACCTTGACTTCGTCCTTGAATCTTTGGAAGTAAATCTGGCGCTTTATTCAGCCAACCAACATCCAGACACAAACTCATTTTCTCTGAGTTTCATGCCAAAAACGGCTATGACATCATCTCATATCAGATTTGTAACTTCAAATGCCAGTAAATAAAACCTCCAGCCGGCATTTAACTTCTGTTGCGCAGGATCTGATCTAAAACTAATTCAAAGTTTTGAGTTCACCCCACCGGCACAGAAACAGACTGTGATTATATATCAATATCCGCAGTGTATTATTATTGAGAAGGCTGGCAGTAATGGTGTCTGCAGTCTGGAGGAGTGCGAGATTAAAGGAAAGCCTGCGAACTTACTTATTCACGACCAGAGGAACATTGTGAATAAAACAAACTAAAAAGCAGGAAAAACTATCAAATAATAAAATACAGGACATTCTAATAGAGCTGTGTGATTTATTAAATATTCAAAGGCACAAAGATTTCTCTGGTACAATAGAATGAAGTAACAGTGTGAATATCAAATGACGTTAATGTGCTTTTATATCTTCTCATTAGGTTTCTTAAAGAGTGTATAATTCATGTTTCCACACTGTCGCACATCAACTTTTTCATTTAAATTACAGTATAACAGTTTGATTCATTTTCCATCAAGCAAGTTGTAATAAACCGATTCATATTTTGAACGATTCGTTGGCATTATTTCTTAAACTCAAAATATCCTCTTAAGTCTCCGTTTGGCATGTATTAAATTACAATAGTCAAAATGAATATGAAATAAGTATTATACATTCCAATCACGTGAAATTTCACTATACAGTATAATATTAGGACTGTCAAACGATTAATCGCATCCAGAATAAAAGTTTGTGTTTAGATAATATTCTCATCCATCAAATTTATATTTATTAAAACACACACAAATAAATTTAAGAAAAATATAAAAATGTATAAACATTTATGTATAATTTAAATAATTGGTAAACATAAATGAATACATGTATATATTCCTAAATATGTATGCGTATGTTTTTATAAATACAAAATTAAAGATATATATTTTGGATGCGATTAATAATTTAACAGCCCTAATATTCTATTAAAGAAAAGCAATAAGGTTTGTAGCTGTTGGGTTGTTATGATTGTTCTTATTCAGGTAAAACGTTAATCTGTTGCCTTCTCACATCTCAGGACACGACTGTCCAAACTTAAAAACAAGGTTCTACAAAAGGTTCTTCGCAGCGATGCCAAAGAGGAAACACTTTTGATTCACCAAAGAACCATTGAATCATTTCTGTCTTACCTTTTCATAGAACCTTTCCACTACAAAGAACCTTTTGTCAACCAAAAAAATTATTCGGGTGTTAAAGGTTCTTTCCCGAATTGCAAAATTTGGCATCGTAAAGCCCCTTTATGTTTAAGAGTGTTTATCCCAGCTGTGTATAATTCGATCTCTCTTAAAAGCTGACATTTTTCCTATGAAAGTGAACGAGAGGAATTGGTAAGTGAGTCCCCGACTGCGAGACCTCAACGTTAAACACAGATCTCAGCATGGACCCTTATAACCCCCAATCCCCTCAGCCTGTCACACTAAGAGATGTAGCCATAACACCAACCAATACTCTCTCTCTCTCTCTCTCTCTCTCTCTCTCGATGGGTCACCTTTGTGTTACACCGCTGCACAATTGAGGCTGTTTCAGACAGATGGATGAACCACATTCCAGTTACCTTGCCCTTGTCGAAGTAGTTGATGATCTCCTGGTAGAGTTGGTCTTTGAGTTGACATTGAGTGCTTGCCTGGTAACCGTCTCTTTGCGTCAGGTGAGCGGCACACGCCTCTTCAGACCACTGAAAAAAACACATCACAATTACAGCCCTCATACACGGTTTTACCTGCCTGTGACCTACTTAACAACCCAGTCTAAACTTTCAAATATACAGCATTACCCAACTAAAAGAATCATAAGGACATGAAAAATAGAAATGCACATGCATTCTGAAATATACAGCTTTTATTTTATTTTAAGGGCTTATGAGTGCATTGTTCTGTGAATATACACTGTATTTTTAGAACTTAAAACGTCAAACGCTGAGGATCATTTATTGAAACTAAACTAGTAAAGTTTCTGTTACTGAAGGATGGAAATGAAAAGTTATACTGGATTTTATGTTGAGGCATTGTCAAAAACTGTGATATTAACAACAGGAATTATTGATATTGTGTTGATACTACTGATATGATAATAGCGTAAATAATTCAATGCCAGTAACTGGTTGACACTTTCGCCTTAAGAGCAACAATGGTTACAATCCCTCAGCCTTTGGCCAGTAACGGGAAAACACAAAATATCCCAAATGAAAGATGAATTTGACTAATATCATTTATTTATTTGTTCAATCAAATATCTCTGTATTATCGTTATCGCTAATACTTTGGGCTGTGATAACCGTGTAGGAAAATCTGATATTGTGACACGCGAAGAAAGCATTTGAATATGCTTTATTTTATAAATAAAATGATTTAAAAAATGTGAGACAGCAAAAGAAAATATTGAAAATGCACGCACGCACGCACACAAGCTTTATTAATTTTGTTGTTCAGAGATCTCTTGCAGGGTTTCAGCTGTATTACTGATGCCAGTGCCCGGAGGCCGTCTGATAACACTGATTTATGTGACCACACTATAATATTCATTACACATTCAGCCGGATTCTGTAAACGAGTGATTATAAAGGAAGAAACTGCAGAGATTAAGAGCTCTTGGTTGCTTTTCGCTGACCTTTCAGTTCACCGCCTCTGTGTAACAAACACACACACATACACGCAGGATTACAAGCGACCTGATAGGCCGGAATGGGTCAGATGACAGTCCTGACAAGCTCTGCTATTGGCTGTCACGTTGAGATGTTGTATTGTGCTAAGGGCCCTGTCACAACTCATTCAGAGCCGTATAAACATCATTGACATTTCACGTTGCACGGGGGGTCAAGCATCATCAGCGAGATCAGATCCCAAAAACAGTCCCGCAGCTGTGTGTAACGGTTCAACTTCTGACATCAGCAAATTATTGTGGCTTATGACCCAATCAGATGACTCTAGAGACAGACATGAAGCGTATTACAGCAGACACATGGAACTAATATGCCCATAAATGTGCTTTCTGTTAACATCAGTCGAGCTCCATAAAGCTTTTTAAATGCGCACGCATGACAGCGTTTTAGTGCCATGCTACAAAAATTACCATTATGAGAATGTAGACATCCATTTAGGAATCAAGTCAAGTAGCGTTGTGAAATTATGGTTGCAATATTTTTTTTAAAAGTCAAATTTACAAGAATAAAGTCATAATATTTTGAGAGTAAAAGAAAAAATACAAGAATAAAGTAAAAAAATTGAATAAAGGTCAAATTACAAAAATAAAGTCATATTATTTTGAGAATAAAAGTCAAAGGAACAAGAATGAAGTAAAAAATACAAAAGAGTCAAAATTACAAAAATAAAGAAATATTTTGAGAAAAATACAAAATTACAAGAAAAATTAGATTTTAAAAATACACGTCCAAATTACAAGAATAAAGTCATAGCAATGCATGATATAATTAGTAATATTTCAAGGAAGAATTAACATTTAAATAAAGTCCTTTTGAGAGTTACGTAAAAATTACAAGTATTACAAATTTTAAAATAAAGTAAAAAATGATGAGAATAAAGTTGTATCAATACAAGATTTAAGTAATGTAGATAAGTGCTTTTTTTACTTCGAACTTAAATCCTGTCGTAGGCAAGAATGACTATATGTCACGTCGGCTAAAAATGCATTCATAACAATCTTTTGGGGGTCTCAGGATGTTAAAGGTGTAGATCTCTACTGAACTTCCGCTCTCTTAGGAACGTTGTGATTAAAATAGAGCCTCCGGAGAGCAAGACAGGTCTACACGACTGAACTGACGACGCGCGGGTGTCTCAGCGTGAACCAGCCGTTCCTCCACTTTCTCCCTGTGGAGAATCTCTGGTGTTCCCTCCGCACAAACTGTCAGGATGGATAAACTCACGAGAACATTTCTACCATAAAGAGCAGGGACCGGAAGGAAGGTTAAATCAGTGTGTCAGGAGCGACTTCCACACGAGCAGATAATCAGCTGACACCAGCGTGAGCTTCCGTCTCGTCGCGCCGTTGTGTCTGTGGACCCTGAAGCACGCGTGTGTGCGCGTGTTGTGTAGTGAGGTGTTTGTGCTCCAGCGATACTCTTGTACGGCCGTGGCAGGCAGCTTTTTATGAAAAGAAGCTGCGTGGGATTGTGAGAACGTGGTGTTCCCTCGCTTACTGCGACAGCCAAATCCTAATCGAGTCCTTTCGTAACGCGCTGAACAAACCTCAAACCTACTCGAGAAAACCCCCGACAACACCAGGATATATTCATATAGATATACTGCGTTATTTACTGTGTAAAGACAGATGCACTGAAGAAAAGATTGATCACAATTTAATGTAAATAAATAAAGAAACTGAATCAATATCAAAAGGAGATATATCTTATATTTTTTATTTCGATTTATGAGTCGATTGAACTTAATTATATTAAACTGACCTTAAAAATACAACTAGATTTTTTAAGTCAGCTCAATATAATTTAGGTTAAATTGACTCGTAAAGCTAATTTAATTTAACTTATAAACGTAAGTTTATAATACTATACTGTTTTATACTTTACTGTTTTTAAACCTTACTGTAGTAAGACTTATAGTATACTACACTACTACAATTAATACTACAGAACAGTGAACAATATAGTATACTACGATTTACTATAGTAAATACTATAAAACAGATTTTTAATCACTTTTAATTACAAAAAATGATACAAATAAGCATTTAGTTATTTGATAATAATAATAAAACATGTAGTTAAGATTAACACTTCACACTTATCACTGTAAACGCTGTAATCCTGGATTTTATAAAGTTTGAGTGTCCTACTTAAAGAGATTTGTCACAAACCAGAACTTGAAATGGATATTTAAATGTCATACGAGACAATTCACTCACATTAGACATGGAAATGTATACAAGTAATCTGTTCAACAATGAGATATCTACATACATCTATCTAAATCTTTGTGGAAAAATATCCAGATTTCTTTTTTAAGAATAAGATATTCTCGCACGTGTGTGTGTGTGTGATGTCACCTTCAGGAGTTTGGCGTGCAGCAGTAGTGTGTATCCGGCTTCTGTGTAATTATCACACTCTTTGTGCAGGTCACACAGTTTATACAGGTACCTACACACACACAAACACACACACATACATTTAACAATCTGAACACAAACTCCATTACAAGAAGAAAGCTCACAAAGTGTTCCCAGCAGTTCCCAGCATCTACTGCACTGCAGAGTCTTACTGGATTACATTTCTATATTAAACCTTATCCTTCTTAAAATAAAACCGTGTTCAGTAAAATAGTTTTACAGTTGAGTTATGTACAAACACACACGCACAAAGAAAGCTGTAAGGAAGGGAAAAGGTAAAAAGAAAGATTAAAAGCCTCTCACCGGATATACATCTCTTCTCTTTCGATCTCCTTGTAGAAATTCTACAACCGAAAGAACCACAAACAATGTCACATTCTCTTCACTAAACATTCAGAGAACCGTCTTTAACAGATAATGAGTTCTAGAAGAATCCGTTATCTCTCAGCTGGACTTTCAAAATCACGTTTAGCACATCAGAGGAACGCTTTTCTTTGCATTGTGCGGTAAAGTATAAACACGTGTAGAGGTGTTTTTCTCACCAGCACATTAACAGTGCAGCTCATGCGGTTCTCTTTGTTCTCGTCGTGCATGATGGTCCTGTAGTCCAGGAGTCTCTCCAAGAGACGGACCACCAACGTCACGAATGTCTCACCAGACTTTGCCAGATACTTGTGTTTCCTGCAGTGCTCCAACAGACTGACACACACATGTGGTACGTACATATAAACTCATTAAGGATGCAATCACACTTCTGGAAAACAAACTACATTATCAAACTATTTAAGGTGGTATTGAATTGATTGATCAGGATTTCATTACAACATCAAAAGTAAGCTGATATTACTAGTTAAATTGGTTTTTTCTTTGCCAGTGGAGCATCATTTATATTAGCAAAGAAACTCGTTTCTGAGGCAGAAAGTCATTACATTTCAATAAAAACAATAAAGACTAACACGCACAATAACATCCTTGACATTTATATTACATTTTTTGATGCCATCTGTTTTTTTATCACTGCCCACTTTCCCCTCAGAAAGTTTTTTGTTTGCGCATTTATATGTCAAGCATTGCTCCAGCTCTGAGTCGAGTTTAAAAAAAATCTTTTCTCAATACGCTTCAATCAGCTGTTATGGAATGACGGTGGAATTAAACATATTTGAGAAATATATTATTCGCACTCTTGCAAACCTCATAAACTGAGACCAAACAATCAGGAATCTTTTCAAATAGAAACGTCTTCAAAATTGGGCCGCGAATGACAAGCCTCAAAGTTGCGTAACGCTGCAAATGTACACGGTTATGCATTCATTATTTTATTTGTGTGAAGTCATTTTTGCAGCTCAGTTATAGGAAATAAATGCGTCTTGCCCTCAAAAGATCAAACGTAGATCGTTCATGATATGAGCTCTTTAGAAAGTAAATAAAGTCAATCTTAATTTCATGTTGAACTTTAATGCTTGAGTCTCTGTTGCAGAACACTTTAATTATGGTTATTATGCGTGTGCGGAAGATACGCGCGCGCGCGTGTGGTGTGTGTGTGTGTGTGTGTGTGTGTGTGAGGAGCGCTCACATCTTCTGGAACAGGATTTTGTACTGCTCGTCTCCTCTTCCTCCTTCCACCTCATGATCCAGTTTGGTGATGATCTCATTCTCGAACTGCAATTAAACACAGCGGCCGTAAATAACCAGTGTGGCTAATTTTTCATTTCATTAGTGTCGTTCCTCCCAGCCCTCCTCCCTCCCTCCTTCTCTCTCTCTCTCTCTCTCTCTCTCTCTCCGTCTCTGGTGTCAGAGAGTAATCAGCCGTTATCAGTCACACCAACTGTGAGCTCAATGTTATCTGCTTATTAGCATCAATAAGCTTCATCAGACAGTGAGAGAGAGAGAGAGAGACAGCTGTCTGAGATTCCGTTTCAAATCCTCTCGATCTTAAAGAAGAGCACATCACAGATCAAGATGTTTGAGATGAACTGCTGGAGAAGATAGATTCCACCTGTCATTTGCCAAACTCTACACAAAATGCACACGTATTTAGAGAAATGCGTTAGTAATGAAAGCGGATAGGGACTGGAGCAGCCAGGCTCCAAACAAACAGGGGTTACCGCACTAAAGTTGCTTACTTGACTTGTGCACTAAATATCAAGTTTTCTGAGACCGTATATGATAGCTTGTGTGAGGACAGACCGATATTTTTATGATTTGTCAGCCATTCAGGTTTGAAATATCACATTGTGATGGTAAACATTTAGGTGAACCGTTCCTTTAAAACTCTTTCTACCAAATATCTACCATTTTTGATCTGTGTCTCAAGATGCCGTCTGTCTGTTCATTCCCCATGTAGCCCAGATATTTAGACGGCTGACATCATCGTCATCCTCGTATTAATGCAGGACTGAACGAGCAGAATGTTTGCGCCACTTTAGATCGAACACAACCTGCCATCATCTGTACAAAATCAACCTCCATCCATAAACGACAGATTTTCATAAAAGCAAACCAGAGAATGTTGTGAATCTGTGACCTTACAGCAGGAAATCTCATATCTGCGGGCACTTCTCCTTTACTCAATATGGACACACATCGGTTAAAAGATAAGACGAGACGAGAGTCGAGAGACGATTTATTGGAACGCTGCTGTTTGAAAGCTTGTTCTGGGAAAGCATTCAATGCTGAAATCGAAATATTTACAGAGCGGTACAGCACTTTTACTTTTGACAAAACAGCAAAAAATCACGTAAGCCCTTAGAACAAAGCCGTTCTAGACCGTTTCATCGGACGCGCGCGTGCCAGACCCCCAGTTAAAGGTGGGTAACAAGTTATTTCGTGCATTCTGACTTCCTTACTCTGTTAAACGTGCTGGCTTCTCAAGCTTAAGAAGGTCAACTTGTCAAAGAACGAGTTGAAGGTGTGATAAGTTAAATAAGAAACTGACCATCAGAAAACAGCGTCTGAAGTGAAACTCGCACTGCATCATGTCAAAGAAGATGGGGATGGTGGCTTTACGCAGCTCGATCTCTGGAACCAGCGTCATCTCCAGAATTGGACCCACCATCTCGGGGATAAACTTAATCTTGTGTGGGCCTGCGGGACGAGACAAAAAGCAAAAACATGAGGGAGAATTCATTTAAATCTTTCATGAACTCCCTTAAAGTGTGCCATCAAAACATATGGGTTTTATTCCCAAGGAGGCTTTAAATTTTAAATGTGCGTATCTGCAAAATAAGACTTTGGTTTATGGGTATACTGGCATATAAGGAATCTCAAAGCCAACAGACATGAAGTACATTCTACAATTTGGTGTTTTTTTTCTGTCATGCCGAACACAATCGATTTGGTTTGTGCTTGTGATATATTTACTCGGTGTGTCAGGAGCAGGTACGCTGGGGCGGTGAATAACGTCTTTCAGTTTGTGTCAAACACAACTTCTATGTGGTTTTCTCCGGTGTGTAAAAGAGAATTGCTATTTTGGTTTTCTCAATTTCTAAAGCTCTCCGACGCGAGACTTTCATTGGCGCTCCCGTGATCTTCAAAGTTTCCGGCAGCTCTGAACGGAGGCAAACATCTCGACTCTCTGGTGTATGTGTCTAAACTCAGAGTTAATGAAGACTGCTGAGACACAATCGTCTAACGTGAGGTGGCAACATTCTTTTCGGAGAGAAACATGGAGGCTGAAATTCTTTCGCAGCGCCGTTTCTGAGCCGTCATGCCTCTAATTAACACCTTAGCTTTAACAGCATCTCTGTTACATCTCTAAATAACCAGAAGGTGCCTCGGTCCAAAATAAGAGATCTGTGAGAAAACTGTAAGCTATACATACACTGCATATGTAAAGTTTCTGAAATCTAAGTCCATATATTAAAGGAAAGATAGTGAAAAACTTTTGAAGCTCTCATTAAATATTTTGACAAACAATTCACTTTTTGCCATTGGAAACATAAAATTAAGGTGAAAGGTTCATCCCTTTGTGCAAATAGTCGGCAATTATAAATTCACAAAATGATAAAATGATCAAATATAATTCTATAAAACTATAGACGGTTTCACGGCAACAACATAAAATTTTTTTTACGTGACCCTAACTTAACCTCAATAACTGTTGAGTAGTTTTTATGTAATTTAATACAATTAATATACCAAAACATTTTTTATATGAATTAATATAAATTAAATAAATAGTATTATAATGTATTATAATCAAACACAGACAGGACATTAACTTGGGGGCCGTCTATATTTTAATGTCATCATTTCAATTAAAAATAAACAATTTAAAAAGGGACTTACCCAGGTTATACCACATGTCCCTAATCTCAAAGCCGATTTGTCTCCTCATGTCTTGATACCTACAAAGGAGAAATAGAAAATATGAACATAAGTTAAATAAGTTAATAAGAAAATACGCTTTAAAAAACCCTTGTGTTAATATTTTTATATTTTACATTTTTATATTTTTTTGTGATTTTATTCAAACGTGACTGTTGGGTTAAGCATCCCTAACATTCATACCAAAAATGGCTCAGCCAATAGCATGAGTTTGGGGCGGGGTGTTCAGGCAACTCATTAATCCACACACTCATATTGACGGCGATATGTGTAACATCTCAGATTCACACTTGTGTAACTTCAACTCGATCAGAATTGAATCTTTTCACGTCTCCAAACGCTTCTCTTATTTAAAGAAAGTGAAGTAAACATCATCCTGACACATGTCCTCTGCTTTACCTCAGACGTCCCCAGTAGGTCTGACATTCTTTCATTAACTCTGTCACATTTCAGGCTGCCTGCAGCTCGACGCTGAATTCTTAGCTTCCATTGATTGCTTTGTCAATATCTCTCATCCACTCTCACTATAGGATGACAAGGACAAGACACATGGCAGCCGAGTTAACACGAAGCATGAGTCTCGCTCTTATCATGGCCGACCCTTCATACTGACAATGAATCATTTCACCACGGATGTGCCGGACGTGACGTACGACAACGCGGATCACAAATCACCTCCGGTCTGAGCCGGACATCTGTCTCATTAATAATCCTGAGGTCGCAGTGAAGTGATGTGATCAGACATGTAATCAGATGGATGTCTGATAACAGGACTACATCACGTTAGATCTTTCAATACACATCGCTATCAGAAAGCAGAATAAAAGTCTTCGAGCATTGAGCATGCAGACTGTATATCAAGCCCCTCTCTCTCTCTCTCTCTCTCTCTTATTCACTCCAATCCCAACAATTTACTGTGTGTCTCCGGTGTCCACAATCACAGAGAGCGAGAGAGAGAGAGATTTTAAAGAATGTGGGAAAGAAAACAGTTTTGGGGCACCATTGAATACCATCGTAAATTTTTTTCCTACTGTAGTAGTCTTTGGTTACTAACATTTTTCCAAAGATCTTTTTTTTGTGTTCAGCAGAACAACAAAATGTTTACAGTCTTGGAACAACGGCAGTGTGAGTAAATGATGATAGAATGCTCATCTTTGGGTGAACTGTCTCTTCAGCAACCACCCACATCTCTGATGCGTTTCTTACATCAGTACTACTGTACAGCACCACAGGGAAACTCTGGCAAAACTTTCCATTACTGTCAGGCTAGGGAAGTTTTAGAGACCGCGAGAGACAGAATCAGAAGAGAGCGAGAGAGATGGTAGAGTCAGCAGTGGTTTCTCTCAGGTCAGCATGACTCCACCTGCAGAAAGAAATAAAGTGATGATGGGTGGAGGAGAGCTGAGAGTTTAACTCCCAAAGTAAGAAATACTTCACTGAAAGATGCACAACAGGGGCAGAAGAACAGAGTCAGAGGCACATCAGCACATTCCTGATAAAATAACACTAAATTACACTTTCTAAAAAAAACATGAAAAGAAGATCACAACATCAGCTGTAATCAGGTTGAAATGTTGCCGGCAGGTAAACAAATCAAGCTGCATTATAGCTGACAGATGTGTGTGTGTGTGTGTGTGTGTGCGTGTGTTTGTGTTGTAACACAAAAAAGGGAGAGTCCACCAAAATTAAAATTGGGTCACCATGTAAAATAGAAACTGAAATTGTGTAATTCTTGTCTCATGAACGGAAAGTGGATGGAGACCATTTGCTGTTTAGCTGCAAAAAGTTTCAATATTTTTAGACAAAAAATATAATTGTGGCAACATAATTTCTTTTATTAGAAAACACAATTTTTATTAAAACATAATGAATAAAAAACAGCCAAATAGGAGTCCAACATAGAGCAAAATTAGGGCTGTCAAATAGTTAATCGCAATTAATCGCATCCAGAATAAAAGTTTGTGTTCACATAATATATGTCTGAGTACTGTGCATATTAATTTAGCATATATAAACACAAAAACAAATGCATACATTAAGTAATATTCGATGTATTCATTCTTTTCTTAAATATATGCATGTGTATGTCTTTATAAATACAAAATGAATACGCAATTATGATGTAAATACAGACTTTTATTCTGGATGCAATTAATCGCGATTAATCGTTTGACAGCCCTAATTTAAATTCCTTCAATAGCGTTTGAAAAACTTCCTGGGTAAGACTTCAAGATGCTGGAAGAAAGTGTATGATTTTAAAACGGATGCTAAAATATAACACAGTTCATTCATTATGATTGCTGTAAGTCACAACATAATTCCAACAGTTTTGTTATTTCAAGGTTTCATGGCTTACTATTATTCTATAATGTGGATGCTAAAGTTGATCCTTTTTATTGGTATTGTACGCTTGCCCTGTATATTCTGTATATACTAGCATTTTTATTTCTGGTTAAGTCAAAGAATTTCGATTTCTATAACAGACATTTAGGCTGTCACAGCACTTCAGCATGTCCTGAGAATACAGACCGTTCTGGAAACATGTGCGCTTTGGTGAGAATCTTCTAGAGACGAGAGAACCCGACATGACACACAGCCATCCATCTCTACAGCACTAAACACACGCCACAGTCAGACAGACAGCAGACAGACAGAAGCGTCCGGAGGAGATAAGAGCTTTTCCATTCTCTCCATCTCTAACACTCCTGCCATCCTGAGCTCTCTCTCTCTCTCTATCTATCTCTAAAGGCTTGGCACAGTGACACAGAACCTTTACATTAAGTTTCCATGAGGACAAATCCAGCATGTCAAATCCTAGTTTCAATGACTTATCTCTCTGAACATGCATGATGGAGAATAACAGTTTAGAGCTCATATATACATATATATTATTGCAAAGTTTAAAAAAAAATCTATTTACAAACACATGAAAGCTCCAGAGTCACTAATGTCTATATTATAGATTGCGCTAAAGTGTTTTCTGTTGTGCGGTTGTGTTTGATGTTATAGAGCGGTGCATTATGGGCCTCCGATTTTGATACTCACTTTTGAAAGATCTTTGCCCGCTTGTCACTTGAAAAGTTCTCCAACTGCAAAGAGTCTTGGGTAAGAAACGCCACAGCAAGGTGGAAGTAGTTATTCCAGAGCTGCGAAAAGACAAATCCAGATGGTGCTTTCGAGTATCTTGATATGAATCACCGTAAGCCACAAGAAGCTAACACAAGCAAACTGCTTATAGAAAAGCTGTTTAAATATTGAAATTATAAGCTGTGAGATCGCTGCCTAATAGTTTATCACCGAGCTCTTCAGCTAGCGGAAAATTAAATGATCCTCCATCCTGCTGAAAGTTCCTCTCGCACAATTGAATCACAACAATCTTTAACCGGGCTGAGAGTTTCCATTAACAACTCATTTTGCGTAAACAACACTATACGTTTAATATGTTGCTTTATGGTAACACCTGCCTGTATAAATGATCTGTTTTATCATTTAATCTTAGAGAAAGTTTAGCCAAAATGAAAAAATTTAGTTATTATTTAGCCTTTAGAAAATGGACCATACGATTAACATGGTAAAAAGTGTAGTAATCATGTGTAAAAGTATGGTTACTATATTTTTACTACAAATATTATGTTAAAGTATGGTTATTGTTGCAAAACTTTGACAATAAAACTGAATAAAATAAAATAAACAAAAAATAAATGCATACTAATAATTAATTAACACGAAAGGAAATAAAACAGATGGTTAATTCTGGTATGGGTATATTCAATTTCAATCTAAATTACAGTTGGGACGGATTAAAGTATTTTTACGAATTTACAGGTTCGTTCAATCCAATTTCAAGAAAAGAAATTTAATAAATGTATTATATTTGAATTATCATAACATTAGTTTATATGATTTGTGTGATTTACTACAAGCCTTATGCTTTTGATCTATACACTTGAAAAAGTGAAATGAATGTCTGAACAACATGAATTGCAAAGAGTCAATAAGTAAAAGAGGACAATATATAGATATACACCAAAACAAAAGTATATTTGGCGGGTGTAGTAAAACAAACTGATGCTCTGTGGGTCTCACCTGCAGCTCAAAGTTGGTCTGATCGAGAAACTTCTTGTTGAGAACGGCGGCGTATTGATTGATGGCTCTCAGGAAGACTCTGAAACGAGAGAGAAATCGTTTAAGCTTCTGTCCTGGTAAATAATCCACAACACCAAGCATCTTGTTTGCACACCTGTGTCTCCTCACAAGACTGCGCTGGAACACGTAATAATGCACATAATAATTCATCATCGTATTAAAATGATGCCGTTTGTTTTTAACCACCAAATGAGAACGATAAACACAGCTTGTTAAACACGGCAGAACGTCATTAGCGTCGTTCCCGACACGATGCCTCAGCCTCCAGATGCAGAGAAACAAAGCAACGTCAGCTTGCGGTAAGAAAGCACATTAACTACAGACGATAAACTTAATCGCAGCTCTTTAACTCCGCCGCACGGACGACATTACCAGATTATTAGGCAGACTTAAAACACGCTCCATCCACTTAGTTTAATAAAGGCCGTCGCTAATGAACTACGAGAGAGAAATCGCAGACTATCAAATGGCAAAAACGAACAAAACGAGAACATTTCCGTTTCATCAAGGACTCGAAATTGATTCGAAAGTCGTTTTTTTTTTTAATGACTTTGGAATGACACCGTCTGCGCACGACAACGCTGTATCAGAAACACCTTTGAGAAGCTAAATCACAGATGAGATCTCTGAATATCTCTTTCATCTCTCAGGAAGATTACATCCTCTGTCATTAAAGGTTCAGAAGAGATCTCAACAACGTCTCAAAGCTCAGGAAAGTGTGACGTCATCACGCTTCAGAAATCTCAGTCCGCACTTCAACACCGAGTCAAGTGTCGCCAGTTCAACTCGATCGGACACGTTTCTCATGATTAATATCCAACACAAATGAATGAGCCGTGATGTTAATATGTGACCCATCGTACAAGCGAGTCTGTCAGATGTCTGACACCTCATTAGCTCCAGCGCATGAACTGAAGCGAGTTTCAAAAGCTCTGGCTGAGTAAACAGATCGCAGGCTTTATTAATCGTCCTTTAATCTTAAAGAGTGCGCTGCCATATGAGCCCAATGGATTTCTGATCGACTGAGATAAATAGACGGAGCTTAACGCCATTGAAGAGCGTCGCTGAACCGCCGCCCTGACACAGACACGGATCTGAGAGGACATCGGGCTTTTGTAACGGAGTGATGGAGAGTTTCTCATTAGGGCCGAGAGACACGATCTGTTTATAACGAGCTGGAGGAGAATGAGCTGCTTAATGTGACTGGAGACGTTAATAAAACAAGCTTTACTAAAACAACAGATGCACTGAGAGACTAGGAGTTTAGTTAAAGAAGATGGCGTGTTAAATTAACGCAAATGAAAATAAGAGATTTTAAGCGTTGGGTTAAATAGAAACAAACCCCAAAAATCTGTCATCATATGTATTTTTTCATCACTTATTTACCCACGTGTCATTTTCAAACCTGTCATTTCATGACGTTTCTCAAAATATCTTCTTTTGAGTGCCACTGAAGAAAGAGTCACATACAGGTTTCCAATGGTTGGAGGTTGAATAAATAATGATGCAATTTTGGGGGGTTACTCATCTCTTTAAGACCGTATAATACAAAATAAATCAAGGAACAAAAATGAACAATAGTCACCAACGATTCCTCATCGATGACCTCGTCTGTGCGTCAGAAGAACGCATTAGACGGTTAAAGAAGATTCCTTCAATCTGGTCGGGAGGTCAAATGAATCCACTTAAATAACTCCTTCCATCTCAGCTCTGTCCTTCCTGACATGCGCGATCAATAGATGAAGATTCATAAAGACGGTGTAAAAACAAGCCATATCATCTGATTCTCTGCCTGATGTTCATTACCATGAAACCCATCACTGCTCTATAAATGTCACGTGAATACATCATTCTGACAGTGAGAGATGCCGCATCTGTTACATATGCATATGTTCATGTTTCCCAGTCAGACTGGACGGCTGATCCCTGAAACTCAAAGCAATTTTACAGCATTAGAGGATTTCAAAAACATCCATTTACTGGATCCTTCTGCCAGTGAGCGGCAGTAATTGAGACCGGCCGAATGAACTCAACTCCCAGACACACGAGCTCACGCGATAAACACTAAACACAAACAAACACTTCCTGCCAACGCTTGATATAACAAATGAAAACGTACAATCAAACTTGTTTCATTGGAGTAAACGTTACAAAAAGGCCGTCATATGATAGACAGTATATAGGACAAACAATCTTCATAAATGAAACGTTCCTTACAAGAACAATTGTTAGCAGCTGTATTTCAAACTCTTAAAGGATTATTGTGAATTAAGTTGATACATAATAAAGTTTTCAGAATGATACATCAGAAAGAGAGGAAGATGCCGATTGAGAAGTGAACATTAATAATTAAGACTCAAGTGCTTGCAGGCTTTTAGTGAGAATCGTGACTGTCACTTTATGAGCTGAGGTCTGTGTTTATGTTTTATTTGTAGATGACAAAGGACAGCGAGTATCAGAGTTTTGCTCTCACAGAGACAAACGAGACCTTCACAGGTCCTGATGATGTGTGCCATTACATTATTACATTTACAAAGTCATAATGTCCTTGTCGTTTTCGTTTGTGATTACTGGATTCGATTTTTTTACAAATTTAAGAGACTGCACTATTGCAGTCTATTGTATCGTATCATATATAGTACCATATATTATGTCATGTACAGCATTGTATTATATATATTTTTACTGTATTTCATATCGTATCATAATACCTCATATATCATAACCGTATCGTATCGTATCGAATATCATTTCGTATCAAACTCCAAAAAAGTACCAAATATTATACCGCACCAAATACCATACCGTATCATATAATATGTGTGTGTATCATATCATATATCGTATATAAAACATCACATATCATATATAATATATCACGTTACTTATCATAAATATCATATCATGTATCATATCATATATAATATATCATATCATATATCTAGGCATGGGTCGAATACCAGTTTCAAGGTATACCACGGTTTGGGGAAAAGTCACTAAAATTCTCTGCTATACCGTTCCAAAGGTATGAGCTGCTACATTACAAACTGTTCATGTTTACTACCGTTCCAAATATTTTGTTCAAATCTATTGTATTCAATGTTTTTTACTCAGACATTTAAAATAACACATTTTAAAGCGACACCCCCAATACCGCGAAACCGTGATAGCCTAACACACCGGCAAAATATCATACCGGCCCATGCCTAATCATATGATTTCATATGCCATATATCACATATCATAAAATATCATATATCATATAGCGTACCGAACCATACAATACAGCATACTGCATCATGCTGTATATCATATCCTATAACATCACACACCATAACCTATGGGAATGCAATACAATGTATGAACTAGTTTGCCAAACCCTTAACCAATGAATAAACAAAATGATGTTTACCTTGGACAATAGCACTAAATACACTTCACACACAATTTCAATTACATCCTGAATTCAACAGACTGTTTCTTTCAGATTAACATCGCAGTTCCACTCGCTGCTTCTGATTCCAGCCGGGAGAGCAAATCCCCCGTTTCCTAAATTCCCGGTTCCACTTTCCACATCCGAGTCAATTTTCTGCCGTAGTGAGCCCAGCGGTACAGATCCGCCAAAGAGCGGCTGTCATCCTCCGACACATCAAGGTCTACCTGTCGACCTGCACTGCACTTTCATCACTTTCTACCCACCTGACTGGTGACCAGCTTCACCTCGGTCAGATTGTTTGTGATTAATCAGCCTTATGCTGGATCTTGCTGTAGCTGTGATTTATACACCAGTCACATTCATGAGTTATTTCTGCATAATGTACCCGTCCCACTTCACACTTGACTCTAACGCCCGCGGTTAACTCCTCCATTTCTCCAAAGCATTGAAACCGGTCTTAATTAGTTTGAAATGAGTCTGTCGTGTGTGTCGGCTGCAGGAGAATCAGGGTGAAGCGGGTGTACGGGACAGCTGGGTCAGAACGACACACGGGATAAAACCCCTGCCTAAAGAGATTACAGTAAACCCATTACAGGCGGCGGGCGTTCGGGATTCTCCTCGCACATTCACGCAAAGTCGATCATGTGAAGGATGCTAATCCCCAACACCTTGAATGCCACGTAGGGCACACAGAGGAAAACCAATCATTTCAGAATCCGAAAACGCCATTAGCAGAATGTTCTGACTTCCGTTACTTTCTCCAAATTTACTTTGGTAAAAACCCATCAAGACACGGCGTTGTAAATCAATCGCAACAAATTGACTTCATCAAACGATTAATCCTGTTATTCCTGATCAGCAGATAAACACAAGATCATTTCGCCCATAGCACACGCTAAAATGCGCGCGATGTCATCAGCTGATCTGCACGCTCGCGGAGCTTTAATGCTAATGAGAGTTTATCAGACAATCACGCTGCTAATTGAGTTCCGAAAGCTGACGTGATAGCGATCGGCATCCATTAGCATGCTAGCATGAACAGACTCCAGCTCAAAGATAAAACAAGGTCGAACCCTCCGCCGTCAGACAGATTCATGACATTACACCACTGTCATTCTGCATGCGTGACCTGATGGTGAATACTCTTAGAGGAAGTGTGAATCAATGATTTCCTGCAGGGCAAACGTCACCTGTCTGCCAGAACTCACCGGAATATTGTTCATGCATTTGTAATTCTGTTAATGAAATCCGGTTATCGCTTCGACGTGGAACACAGGGATGAGTCAGGACAAGTTGTGACGTTAAAAATCACTTCTTCACATCTCACAGTGCATGTGTGTTCCGTTCCCTTCTGTTGCGCCCCATCGAGCCGACTTACTTTCTTCTGTCGAACGTGAAGAAAAATCTGTAACAGTGAATAGAGAATCTGCCGAACATCTCCTTTGGTGTTATTTAAATACAGTAAGAAAGTCAAACACACTTTTGGAGGAGCTATCCCTTAAGAACATCCTCATGAAAATGAACAACGATTGAACAATTTTTTGGTTTTATTTGTCAATAATAATGCAATTGGTAACCAATCTGCCACGAAAATCCCTATTGTAAAATGCAATTGGTGACTAATGTATATAAATCAATAACAACAAAACTATTTTAATTTAGACAGTTATTTTCTTCTGTCTGGCGCTTCAAGAGCTTGAAATATACCAAAATGAAAAACTGATCCGATTCGTCTAAACGGGAGCAACAGATTTATCATGTGACAGAATTACCAACGGACTAAAAAGATTGGGAAGCGTTTCAATTATAAAATAAATGAAGATAAATCACTAGTAATCTACATTATTAATCTTTAAGGAACGTATACTGTACTGATGAAAAAATGTCTAACTTAAAGGAAAATGATCCACGGTTATACTGTAGAAAAAGCTAAAGGTTTTTGGGACACCTTATATATTTTGTTTTACCACAAATATCACAATTAAACTAGAGTTATTGCGTGCTATGGTTTCACCACAAAAGTGTACTGTAATCAAAGTCATTTTCAAGAAGATCGGGACACAAGCATCTGCAAAAAAACAAGAAAATATCTTATTTCAAGCAATAATTGAGTGAATAAAGAAATAGGTCAAATCCATTCAACTCATTTGTAAAGGAGAAACAGCTCACTTCACAAACAATGCAGTCCTCATGTCAATATTCAGGATCGAACATATTTCAGCGAGAATCAACAAGTACTTCAGAACAACATGAAACAAACAAACATCACAAATTAACATTGCACATTTATCTGTAATCTGTGTCAGATTCTCTTATGATTTAAAGGGACAGTGTCTGAGTATCTGACTCTTTCTTCCATGGAACACACAAGAAGATATTTTGAGAAATGTCGCTGTGGTTTTTTGTTCGATGTTGGTTGGTCAATCGTTCTTTAAAATATCTTCTTTTGTGTTCTGCCGAAGAAAGTCATACGAGTTCAGAATGACATGAGGGTGAGTAAATGATTTATTTTTGGGTGAACTATGCCTTTAATATCACATCTGCTCCTGTTATTACACTGAGCGCTGTGAGTGACACTATTGGAAACATCACTCATACAGAGAAGAATATTCCAACATTTGAAGATTTTATTAGAGAGACTTTCTACTTTAACCTTTGTGACTGAAAACTCCTTCTAAATGCATTCTGGATGTCTGCTTTAGCGACTGTATGGCCTCTCTCGCTTGCACATAAAATAAACCGCACAGGACGGGTCTGTCAGATTAGCTGACCTTTACCTGCGAGACAGAGCAATGATACACTTCCCAGAGGTCACAAATCCAAGATGGAGGTCAAACAATCAAAAACAACGAAGCTGAAGTTTGATAGAGTTACTGTAAAGTATCTAGACAGGACAAACAAGACGAAAACTTCTCTCCAAGCAAAACTAAATCCTTGAACTTACAAAAATCATAGCAATGCAAAAACAACATTACGAAAAACGAATATGAAAAACTGTAACCGTCATACTAACTTTTCTTGTTTTAAAGATAGAAAAATGCATTTTCAGTAAGTTTTGAAACGATATGTATTACTTGTAAGTTAACACTACTTTTTGACTAAAGATTTTAATCTTAACCTGCTGTATTAAACCCAGAATATATGTAAGTATTTACTTTATATATAAGACAAGGTTAAAAGGTCAGATGTACAGTATGCACAGTACTACAGAAGGACGCTTTGTGAACTGATGCTCCAACCCTACACAAGTCTCCAGAGGAGCAGCTGAGGATTATGGGTAATTGCGGGCTCCAAGGAATCAGCCCTGAGACTCCATCGCACATTGTGACTTGCACACAACACAAAGCTGCCGTGTAATTACTCTCATAATTGAAGAGCAGCTCGTAATTCAATTCTGTGCACCTTTCATTTACCCAGCAGTTAATGTCGCACGTACACTCCGAGGCCTCCAAACCACAGCACACACACTCATCACAAACTAATGAGATACCCCTGATGCCTACAGCCTACTTAGGCAGCACACTACAGTCATGTCTCTTCTTTCTTGCATACTAGTATCCAGAATTGTATTTTAGATATGGATTTTAGGAAGGGGGTCTCACAAAACGTCCATCATATTTGGGGTCTCTCGCAATGTAAAGTTTGAAAACCGCATGCACTTCTAGTGCTGCCTATATAGGCACCCTAACTATACCGCGCTGGATAAAGCGGCTCTCTGTATCATTAACGAATATATCAATCACTTTTACTTTAATTTAAATGGGCTATTTTTATGGATAAAATTAATCTTACAGTCTGATTTATAATACGTTTCATGTTTCAGTTTCTAATGAATTTATACTTCAGCTGTTTAATTTGATTTACTTATCGAATTCAATGCGCATTTGGACTCTGGTCACAGCACTCGCCGAGACATAAATAACCAATTACAATTCTGACCGGGCAAAAATCAAAACGTCTTTTCCCTTTTGGAATTAAGGCAAAAAGAAAGAGGATCAAGGTTATTTTAAGAAAGGAAACAGACTGCAAGCAATCGCGCTGAAAATGAATAAAGATTGACTGCTGATAACCGCAAGAGCTTTAGAAAACAAAGCAGGACTTTTAGAGATTCGTTTTTAAATACCGCTGATGATTTGATGCTCACGGGGCAGATAAAGTCACCTGCACAAACTCTTAAAGCCCCAAAAGAGTTGCCTTTTCCCCCGGATGCTAGAGAACTTCACAAGATTGTCATCTTAGTTATTAAACCTCAGCACCTCAGATAAAAAAGAACGTTTACTGCAACCAAGTGAACGTTACACAGTACGCTATTTAAAACGTAAGCATTTTTGTGTGCGTATTCAAAATAAAAGTATTTAAAAAAAGTATGTTCGACGTCGACAGAAGGCAGCTGGTTTTACCAGCCAACCTGACACACATTTATTTCTCAACAGGTGGATACAGGTTAAAGAGGCTCATTTCTATCTGTCCTCAGCTCTCGATCTCTCCAAAGCCTTCAGGAAAGTCAGAGAGGTTTACAGAGCAATCTGTGTAAGCTTGTTCTCATAAAAAGAGTCAATGAAATAAACACTCGCTGTGTCTTTTCAGGAGAGGTGCACAGAGAGAGAGAGAGAACCACGTGAGCATTAACGGATGTGAGAAGGTGATGATGAGAGTCAGAAAGTTAAACAGATGCTGAATCTACGTCATTTTACCTTGACGCTTCATCCCGTCTTGCTCTTCTCTTTTCGTTTCAGTGTCATTGGTGTCGTTTGCTCTTAGCGTTTCTCATTGGATTCTATTCATTCTACATCACCGTCATCTGACATAAGGTCACTCTGACACAACACGGACGTGCTTCTGAGTCAGAGACTTCTCTAAATATACTGTTTTCAAAAATCTGAATATATTTATATATAACATACCTTGGTTATTTCTGGAAAAGGGTTTGATTCAAACTAATTTGATTTGGATGAATTGGTCACATGACTCAGAGGATTAGTCAGATTTGTGGACCTCTTCTGATTCACTAAATGGAGTTATCATTGAAAATAAAATGACATAAAAATGCACAAAATGAATGCTGTATTTTGTTACTTTCTTCTCTCGGTCAATATTTTTTAAACATAAAATTGCAGGATACTTTACATACTTAGCTCTACGTAGACATCAAATCGTATAGTCACAAAATTCTTATAAGTCATTAAAGCCACGAATAAAAAAAAAATCGGTAATGACCGTGTTTAGTTCATTTGTGTTTCATGCTGTGAACGACAATATTTCTCCCAAATTTCAAATAAAAATATTGTTTCTATTCGGAGATGATGAAAACTGGAGAAACAGGTGAAAATAACAGAAAAGAGGCTCTGTATTTTTTCAGACCTCAAATACTGCAAAGGAAACAAGTTCAGATTCACTTTAAGCAGCCCTGCAACGGTGTTTCACGCATTCTAACTTCTTCACAATGTTAAACGTGCCGTCTTCTCATGCTTAACATGGTCAACTTGTCAAAAAACGAGTTGGGCGTATTACGTAGTATTTCTGTGCTCGATACACTCCCCCAGCGATCGTACAGGTTTCGTAACAATTTTTCTTATTCCCTTATTGGACAATTCTCTGGGAAAAGCACACGGCCGCAAGGAGAGCAGGAGAAGGAGCATGCGCAGACGTCACTTTCACTTGTGTGCAGGAGAGAGAAAGAGCATACGTTCGCGAAGTTCAGGTGTCTGTTTGTTCACTGCATTTGGGTGATGAATGTTATATAAACTGTGGATATATAATACTGGATTTGGAGCCGTCCCACCGCTAAAAGATGCCGGACATGAACCGCATGCGGTGATTGAAACTGATGTCTGTGTTTTGTTGGCAATGTGCTTTAGTTCAGCCTACCCCTCCCCCCTGCACGCTCCATATGGTTTCGGAAATAATCGTACAGCTGAATCAATCTTTCATAATGTGATCAAACTAAATACTCTTCGAAGATACGAAGTATGCAATACTACTCTATAGATACTCAAGATTAATATGAGATTGGGACAAACCGCGTGTGTTACGGCCGCTTTAAGCAATACAACAATAATATTCCTACATGTATTTAGGAAAAGCTTAGAAAATGTTTTTCTATATGCCCATCCATCCATCCATCCATCCATCTTCTTCCGCTTATCCGGGGCCGGGTTTTTCTATATGATCCAGGATTTATATCACAGTTTCCATGCGTCTTGTCATGCTGTCAATCTTTCACATTGCTGTTGGATGACTTTATATCACACCTGAGGTTTGGGGACACTTGACTGGAATAACCACAATACATCTAGAAAGAAAATTTTGAATAGTCTCTTTATTTTGTCCGCAGCTCTACCTGCTTTAGACAAAGAGACTTATCTAAACAGTTTTTTCTTTGTACTCGCTTAATAACCCTTAAAAATACAAAGAGAAGGTGAAAACTGTGAGGCTCTTTGATGTAAAAACTGTTTAGTTGTGTACAGAGGAATTGACAATAAATAAATGAAAAACACAAGACAATAAATATTCTTCTAATGACATATCCAAACCTCCTCTATTAGAATCCTCTAATGTGTCAGACGTATTGATTTGTGTATTGATTTTACACTGCGAACAAACACTTGAACCCTCATGATTCACTCATTCACCGTGACCTCACCCTCCATCACAAATAGAACAGAACATCCTCGAGAAGCTTCTGCACTCCTTTGTGTGTGTGGTTTTTTTGCTTTATAAATCCCAAGAGGCTCAAACTCAAGAGAGGAACACAACAGCATACATCAGCCAGCAAAACAAATGCCATCATGTGCAAATTGAGTCACGGCGCTTTGAATCCAGCACAGACGGAGGTTTGGTTCTGCGAAAGGTCAACCCAACAGAACAACAGAGAAACTGTTGAAACAAGAGCTAGAATCAAACACCACACAATGTCCTCCGGCCTGCATGTGAAAAGAGCGAGGTTAGAGGTCGAGAAGCAGACGAAACGCTGAGATAACAAAAGAGAATCTCGGGAGGAAAAATCAGGAACGTTCGGAGTCTTCATGAGGGCCAGAGACGCACTCTTAATAATGCATTGCTACCTTTTACATCAGAATTACACTCGTGCAAAAACAGTTTACAACAAAAGTGCCCCAGAGAAATACATTTAATGTGGGAAGTTTAGTAAAATGCAAAAGGATCTTGAGCTAGAATGTTTCTTTACCCCGCTGAAACACAAGGGAAAATGTACTAAACGCTTACACAACGTAAACGCAAACAATGGTTTTCAAGTACCACCAAGTTCAACATGAGCAGCAATGACTTCAGTTCAGTTACCGCCGTCCTAAAAAATACAAAAAAATCTTTGTTTCTTTAGAAGAAGGGAATATAAAAGACCACATCCCTTTTCCTACTTTCTACGTTTTCCTTTACCTTCACAAACACTTTAACATTAGAAAAATTTGTATACAGATCCCCGTCAACTGAAATATAAGTGCAGACGTTTCATCCAACATCACCCGCTTTCTATACAACTCTCAATGTGACGAAAGACGCTAAAAATAAAGTGCAGATTCAAACAGAGAATACATTATCACTTCAAGATGTGAAATCTATAATGTATGCATTCACGAACCTTTATACTCACACCAAATGCTAATATACACAGCACATAGAATTCAACTCAACCTGTCCAGTCATTCAAAGTCAAGATTTATTATTTAGGATGTTTACATTTTTTTACAGATACACAACTAGACATTCTCAACATAAACATCACTAGCTGAAAAGAGTTGTGAAAGTTTGGCTGCTATTGTTACATTCACATTTTTCTTCTGCGTTCTTATACACTTGTTTAGTGCACTTTCTAGGGAACAAGGGTGTGATGTAAGCACACCTGTGATGTGGATGGACTCTATCAGTGCTGACATACAGGTGTCTCCTGTGAGACTCCCACACTCAATGTAACTGACCTCTGACCTCGGCTTCTATCAAACCTAAGCACAGCAGCTGCTATCCCAAAACAATCTCAACTGCGATATTACAACGTCTAGACAGGCAGAAGAATATATTAAGAACTCATCCATCCTGCCGAAAAATCTAAGCTTCAGTCCCACATATTTCACTCTGTCACCTGCCTACAATTAAAAAAACTGAAACTTTACAGCACAAGGGACATCAGTCTTCTGTGTGATCTTACGCTGCCATCTTTAATATATGACCGAATGTGGACACCCTATTCAAATGAACAATAAACAATTACGCTACATCATATGATGACATCCCAAAGGATTTAATGCTTCCAGTAAGTGTTAACGAAAATAATGACGAAACATTTTGGTCAACGACTATTTTCCAAGGACGAAGAGGAGACGAACAGTAAGGCCATTAAATGACAACTAAGACTATATCAGCACGCAATAAAGCTGATGAAAAATTATGAGACTGATATGAAATCATAAAATAAAAACCTACCCAAAATCTCTTTTTAGTCTTCGGAAAAAATATATCACAGATTTTTGTGCGAGCCTCTGCTGTACGAGCGTTCATGTTTGCGGTCGCCAGATCCCCAAAGAGGGATTAGAGGTTAAAAAAGCTTACATTTTCTGCCAGTGGGTGACTTATTTTATGCAATCTGGCAACCATACGCAAATGCTCTCACTGTGGTAGTGGTCATCAAATGGAATCATTTAAACCATTAAACAGCATGACAAAAATATAACTTAGATTGTATTGACTTAAAACTAAAAGAAAATGCATAGACATTAAGTCGACTAAACTTGACCAAATAAAAACAGGACATGGATGACTAAATAAGAAAAACACGGAAAAGTATATTCATCGTGGGACTAAAACGAAGACTAAAATAAAAAAAACAGCTGACAAAATGAGCACTTCTTCCAGCATTGTTGCAACAGAACAGTTTGATGAATTCCTTTATCTGTCACACACAGACAGGTTCATACAGAAATGGTTTACCGGAACAACATGGCACAAAGCCCTCCGCACACCTCTGGGATGAATCTAACCGACCAATATCACTGCATGACCTTCATGATGTCCTCTAACATTCATGGGAAAATATGCCAAAAAGCATTCATCTCTATCTGCCTGATGAAACAAAGCAGAAGTGTTTGGGGATGTTTTTTAAGGGTGTTATTACATGTGAGCTATAGCAACACTAATGCTCGCCAGCAATTAAATCGGGGACACAGACGAACGCCAAACGCTTTGGAGCTTCTTCTGGATGCTCAGGTCTGACTTCTGCTCCCGTCACAGCACGTTAAGCCTCAATATTCACTGTTTGGCAGAGGAGCCGAGAAGAGAGGCATAAATAAACAAAACAACAGAGAGAGAGAGAGAGAGAGAACCACACATCTGGTACACAGGTGAGCAGAAACAAACCATCACACACAAACTGTTTGCATTCATGGGAAAGAAAATAAAAGATCTTGCCCGCTTCTGATTGCAGTTTCTAAAAAACAGCGACGTGTGTGTTGAGGAGAGAGAGAGAGAGAGAGAGAGGGAAGTAAGCAATGTTCTCAGTAAGTTGCGAGCGCATGCAGCGAGCGTTTCTGATCTCGACTGAAGAAAACTCCACACAGAAGCCAGAATTCAATTCAATTTCAATCCTCCGTCTTATTTTCTCATGTAACATATGTTTGAACTTCTTTACAGACAAAATCGGTGTAATTACGAAGGGATGCAAGAATTCGAGTAACAAAACAAGGACAAACATGAAAGGGAACATCGCTGTATGCTACAGGTCATACTCACTTATTCTGCATCATGTTCATTATGACCCAGTCGGCAGGATAGACATTTTTCCCAATGAGATTCTTAAACATAATGAAGGTCTCCATGAGGAAATCCTGAAAGAGATCAGCAGGGTTTCAGACGAGTGTGAGGAATAAAACCCAAACATTTCAGACTTTCCCACATTTTCTTATTGAATCTTTTGGCTTTCACAGCGAATGCATTAATGGACCTTTCTCACAAGCCTGTATAAAAATATATATTTGTGGTATAGAAGTTTACCCAACGATGACAACTTCCCCTGCTGAGAAACCTGGAAACGGGACAAACGTCCATTTTTTTCCCCCATTACGTCACAGAGTTTTAGAACAGATTACTTCATATGTTTAATATAAAATAAAAAATCCTGAAATGTTATAATGAATCAGGTTGTTTGTGGCATATAACACTATTATAGAGTACTAATATCAAATTTATACTTTTGTATCCAAAAAAACTGGGCGATAAAGAACTTTCTCCTAAAATAACAAAACTAAAAAAAATTGCCGAATGTCTTTTTAAAGTGTTAATTTTTTTGGTGAATGATTCATTTTGTTCATCACTCATTATATCTATAGTGTTTCTGTAGCTGGTAAAGAATTGTGTTCTAGAAAACAATCGCTTGAATGCACTGTGCTCAACGTTTCTGTCTACTAACAAATGTAAATGTACATTGAAGGCGTGCGTTCAGCTCCCGCTAAAATAAATGTCGAACAAAATGAAAAGCCCACTGCGTTATTGATCGTAAAGGAAGTTTTATTTCTCAAACTCACCACCACATCTGAGCGCATCTTCCCGAAGGTACTGATGAGGTGTGTGTAGTGATGATCATCCATCTGCCGTAGAGTAGCCGTCATACAAGCTACAAAACAGCCCTGCCGAGAGAGAGAGAGAGAGAGAGAGAGAGAGAGAGAGAGAGAGAGAGAGAGAGAGAGAGAGATCAACATCTACGTGTAAATAAAAGCATTCAAGACACAACAATATTTTGCTCATCTGATTACAGCTGTTTGAGGGACACAGTGAGAATCTAATGATCCACTTTCAACATGACTGGAATTGAGTGGATGTTACATGCAATTAACCAGAACCCAACTGAGAAATAAAGCAACACAACAACAACAACACAAGATCTAAAAGACACCCTAAGAGCAGTGAGATGGAAATCAGGACGGCTTATTAAGACGTGTCACGATGATGAGTCCAGGATCCGACTTGAAATTCAAACATCATTTATCGAACATCAAAATAACAAGAGTGAGAGAATAAAAATGTGCAGGTTTAAGAAAAGTGTGAGACAGAACATGACAACAACCACGCAAAACTTAAAACATAATGCCTTCAAATAAATGAAACAAAAGAAAACGGTTTTGCGCAACCAGAGTTCGAGTTGCTCTCCCGTCGTCTCTCCACTGTCATATTCGATAAAAGCTGTAAAAACTTCAAATACATAAAAGTGTCATTAAAAGCAATCGCGACAATCATATAAGACACTCTGTTCATCTGCAGACATCTCAAAGATGGAAGGACATTTCCAGAAGATTTCCCACGAACATACACGACCGACAGCAGCTGGTGGATTATAAAAGTGTGACGGTGCTGTTGCGTTCGGGTTGATTTTCATTTGCTGGTTCCTCCGGCGAGGGTAATTACATCTGGCCTACATACCTCACAGAATCACAACACATGGATATTCATAACCTGAATCTCCTCACAGAGAAAACACATTATTATTCTCAATCTACAGTCTAAAAACATGCCAGAGGTAAAACTCTTCTGTGAAGTATGCTTGTATAATAAATTGTTTGCTGTAATATTGTTTCTTTACATGTTTCCTCAATTTACGATTGTAAAGAGAAACAACACAAACGCTGGAGGCTGATGGTATTCTGCGGAAAGAGTGTGTAAAAGCACAGCGTCAGGTAAACACGGAGCTTAACGCCCGCGCTAATGTTGTTCGATAGCTAATATTTATATGTGCGGGGCATTCTATCAGCGGCCATATGTTTGAACAGGACTCATAATGATAGACAACACTGTCTGTCTAATGGCTTTAACTGCGCTGACCGCACACGCGCAAACACGCACACACATAAACACGCAATCACACATATGTGCACACAAA
Source organism: Triplophysa siluroides (assembly GCA_006030095.1). Taxonomy (NCBI): domain Eukaryota; kingdom Metazoa; phylum Chordata; class Actinopteri; order Cypriniformes; family Nemacheilidae; genus Triplophysa; species Triplophysa siluroides. The sequence goes on along the minus strand of VCII01000170.1, from coordinate 758,491 downwards.
CACACACGCACACACAAATCTAACAAGGTCAAAACAATGGTATACACATCCGTCCACTTTAGTCCACTTATATAATTTGATTCATTTTGTTTTACAAGTGACACAAAGCTTATAGGAATTCAAAGAAACCGAAAACAATTTAGGCTTTTGAGGAAAGCTTTCCAGGGTTCTTCTACATATAATGGACTTACACGGGGGCTGTTGGTAAAGGTCCAAATTTCAGTTTCAATCACTGACACCAGCCGATGTATAAGGGTGTTGTCTAGCGAAACGATTAGTCATTTTCCAAGAAAACATAGATATAAATTTGGTAATATTGTTGTTAGAAGATAAATACATGGTTTGCACTGCCTCCGCGTTCTACGTCCATGATTTCCGTATTACGCAATCACGTTGTAAAGTTTCCGTGTGACGTAGATTTCAAAAGATTGAAACATCCCTGAAATGCACACGAACTGACCATTTCGAACAATAATCTTACACAAAGACATTTAACGTGTCATTGAACATCCAAGAACTTTTCAACTGTCTTCTATCTCCACACTTGTAAACACGCAAACTTCCAAATGACCTTTCCATGATTACAGAGTACGTGGAGTCGTGGACGCGCTACATGGAGGCACTCCGAGGCAGAGCGAGCCATATATTTATGTTTCAAAAGCATGCCTTTTTCATCCCCTGGTGTTGTGTAGAGCCTTTTGAAGACGCCATGAAACTGAAATGGCCCCTGTTGAAGTTCATTATATGGAGAAGAACCCTGGACAGCTTTCCTCAAAAGCCTACAGAGCCAGACACGGTCTCCTCAACACACAGCCAAAACTGATCACAAGTGTGAGTCAACACTGACTTTCAATTAATGATAACCAGCGATCCTTCATGTCTGATGCACAGATATCAGACCGCCCTTCTGTGGGCTAAAAACTGACTTGTTTCTTTAGCTTTATTAACCATGTCTTTATTTCTGATGAAGAAAACTCTTCTGCTACCTGAAGGTCAGTGAGGCAACAAAAATAAAACATGTACTTATACTTATACTCTGTATTTGTGCAGAATGTTTATATTTAATTTTCCTGTGCTTTGGCAATGTAAAATTTGTTTTATCATGACAGTAAAGCCTCGTTGAATCTTGAGAGAGAGAGAGAGAGAGAGAGAGAGAGACAAAGAGTCAGAGAGACAGAGAGACAGAGAGAGAAACAAAGAAAGAGAAAGAGAGAGAGAGAGAGAAAGAGAGAGAGACAGAGAGAGAGACAAAAGAGAGAGAGAGTGAAAGAGAGAGAAACAAAAGAGAGAGAGAGAAACAAAAGAGAGAGAGAGAAACAAAAGAGAGAGAGAGAAAGAGACAAAAAAGAGAGAGACAAAAGAGAGAGAGGACCAAGATAGAGAGAGAGCGCGAGAGAGAGAGAGAGAGAGAGAGAGAGAGAGAGACAAAAGAGAGAGGAGAGACAAAAGAAGAGAGAGAGAGAGAGAGAGACAAAGAGAGAGAGAGAGAGAGAGAGAGAGATATAGAGAGAGGAGAGAGAGAGAGATCTATATATATAGCTCCCCACTTCTCACTATATAGATCTCCTAAACCTATCTATCTCCCCCTCTCTCTCTCTCACCTCTCTCTCCACTAACAGAGATCTACCACACTATCTCCCTCTCATCTCTCTATCACCCCCTTTCTCTCTCTACATCTCTCTCTCTCAACAAATATATCTATATAAATATATCCAATATAACCAAAATATATATATTCCAAACTATATATATATATAAATATATATAACAAAATATATATATCTATAGAGAGATATCTAGATATACATATATATATATATATCTTATATCTATCTAATATATATCTCTCTCTATCATATATCTCTATATCTCATATATATTCTCTCTTCTCTCTCCTCATCTCTCTCTCTCTCATATACTCTATCTATCTATATATACTTCATCTAATCTATATATATATATATATTAATAACAATATATACCTATAAACCAAATCCTATATAATACAACAATATAGATTAAAACAAACTCTATATATATACCACAACTATCTATATATAAACCAAAATAGAGATATACACAAGTTAAAGATAGATAGATAGAGCATCTTCCTCTAAGGTTCATCTCTACCCTTCATCTGTATTGTGCTCCCCGGCCCGTTGCTATGGAAAACTGTTTTCTTAAGGAGGTTGATGAAATAAAAGTCAGAAAGAGAGAATGAGATTGTTTGGAGATTTCCCCTGACTTAGGTCCTAGAGAATCCTGAATTATTCATCGTGACCAACACTACTCGTAACACTAACTACAGCACAACACACAACAACCTACAAAACAAGACCAACACTCACCCGACCTCCCCTCCACCAAAGATCACTAGCCTACGTTTACCACACCACAAACCGACCAACTCTTGAATTACAACCAAACCCCACCCACCCGACTCACTCCTTGAAAATCCTGTTTACATAAGCATCAAAATCAGCAACAATCATCAGCCAACAATCAACCACCACAAACTCAACACCAACCGCTTTGAAGATCGTATAGAGTGTCAACGAAAAAGATTTGCTTCTATTCCTTTCTTTCCTACAACTGTAAGAACAAGAAATGATCTTAGAGAGAGCACATAAACTACTGGTCCCGTTCTGTATAGTTTGCATTAGTGTGTCTTCATTCATTACGTAACGGTGTCTAAAAGTTGTATTTCCTTTTTCCCTAACATTATTGGGATCATTGATGACCAAACACTAACACAACAACCCCACGAAAGCGCCGTAATCAAAATATCTATCATACCGCCCGCACACGACTAGCACAAAGCAAACAATGCCCTTTTGTTTTTTCTGCAATTCGTTCAAGAAAGAACGGAGCGGGCCGGGGAAATGTTCAGCTGAATTATTTTAACATACATGTTCCTTTACTTTGTAAAATGAGGTGAATCATTCCTAATGTAAAGAGAGAATGAGAAAATGCAGTCTGTGGATGGAGAACATCTCTGAACATCCTTCACATCTGAATTGGTTTAGTTCTCTGGCTTCAGGTCGACCGGCTTTTATTACAGCGCTGAAGCTTGTTCATTTACAGCTAAATCACACTAATGAAATAATGGCTCTGTCAGTTACAAATAGAGCTACAGAATCACTGTCAGCCGAATACGAGAGGGAGAGAGACAGAGAGCGAGAGAGCGTGGGAGAGAGAGAGATAGAGGGAGAGAGAGCATGATGAAAACCAGGACACATTCGACAGAAACATCTGGAGCTTCTGCCGGATGATAAGATCTCACATCTCATACAACAGGAAAAGCCTAGAAATTATGAGATCGGCATAAACGGCTTGTTTAGAAATCTTTCTTACCCACGGCTGCTGGAATCATTGTCTAGTTAGTGGTGATGTAACTATGCCAAAATCTCACTGTACGGTAATACCTCGGTTAAATCCTCGCCGTGCGACCTCGCTATAACATTGTTGCAATATTCAAAATGACAAATGATGAGTTGGAAACACTGCCGTAAGCATTTCTTTCCTCTCATCATAACTGTTGCCTGGAGGTATGAGATATAGCACGAGACGGATCAAATGACCTAATGAGCCCTTTTATAAAATGAAATCATTGCACCAGATGGACCTTGACAAAGGAAACATCTATTCTTTTCTTTAACATTCTCTATGTTAGGGCCGGAAGACCTATCGCTTCAGCACGATAATATTGAGACAATTTTGCTCTTGGGATAACACGATATCGATAATGTTGTTACATCCCTACTAGTTAGTCTTTAGTACCTCTACCCACCCTTAAAACAACAGTGTGAACTGAACTACACCATAACAAACTCATAAAGACACAGTAGCAAAACGGTGAAAAAGAATCATGTACAAATAAATGATGAGCGTTCTGGTGCAACAAACCTTGACTAAACACTAAGAGAGACTCAACGCAGTATGTCATTTTTAGCCAAGCTTACTTAAATTCTTCCCAAAGCTGAGCTGCGGTTACCACTCCAAGCACAACTACACAACACAGATCTTTAATAACACAGTCAAATAAGAGGTCAAGACGTAAAGTTGGACATGGCTTTTGGCCACAAACCTCACGATTAAGCCTAAAGAAAATCAGCTGTGAGGGAATGTCTCTCTGTGACCTAAACACTCCAACCAAACCCAGTTTTAGCCATGTCATATGACCCCTTTAAAGTCTCAAAATCGCAAAGATGAACTTTACATGTAGGTACTGATACAACACGTGTATATTCACATCAACAACACCAGCAGATAGTGGTGAAAGTGATCGGGGATGCATGTGACCCACGGATTATCTGAAAGTTTATTCATCCTAGATTAAAAGATAGTTGCGCGCGCACAAAACACGTTGTTGTCTGTGGTTGGTCAGAAAACTCGATAAGGACTGATAACGGAGTCATGATTGATAGTCAAGGTCAATGAAGTCGTGGCTGGACCGTTTGCTGACCAACAGAATAAAGCCTACAAAATCTAAACATGGATTTGCTTCCGGCAGTCTATTTAAAAAGGTTTTCCTGCACACCGAGAACTACGACTTCTTTACAACTAAAGTTTGAAGGATCTAGACATAATGTTCTAGTTTGCGTGCGATATGCATTAGAATGGACTGTGGGCATGAGCTCATATACTGTGTGTGTCCAGAAAACGTTCACCGTTCCCATCTGACAGAATTAAAATCTCATTCCTCAGGGAACATGAGCTATTAAATGGGAAAACTAGACAAAAAACTGAAAGAAAAGATGTACAGACTCACTTCCGCCCGGTCAGAAAGCGGGAGAGAAATGATGTTCGGCTGGTGGGAATTGTTTCACGCTTCTAATTAAAGCAGCAGGGATGCGTTTCTAAAGCTCAGGAGAGATGATGTTTGAGTGAGAGAGAGATTCTCCTGGAGAGCTCAAGAAATGACGCTGCTTTCAAGTGCCCACCGGAAACCTCCTACTTCAACCACTCCACATTACCATAGCTTGAAAAAAATAATGTCTATCTGAAGCTAAGCTGACAGTCACCATCATTCATTTCGGAATATCCATCCAACATCATGAATCTTTCGCATCACAACAGAATCTTCCAATTCCTATTTGGGAAGCTCCCAACCGTACTTTTAATTAACCTGGAAAAATCCAACTTTGGGATAAAACAACCCAACACAGGTCCATTTAAACCCAACACAGGTCCATTTAAACCCAGCAGTTGGGTTTGTCCATATCTCCCCAAGCAATGGTTGAACAAGAGCTTTAGGGCAAAAGTCGACCACATTACAAAAAAAAACGTGAAGGCGGGGTTAAAAACGATCTTTCTTTTCTATATGCAAATGTGTTTATGTACTTAGACAAATGAAGAAGAGAAGCTATTATGCTGTTGATTCAACAAAATCCAGCCGAATGCTCAGTAAAAGTGTGACTCTGTGAAGCAAGAGTCCTAAAATAACAGCTTGCTTCAGCAAGAAGCCTCTTCTTTACGCCGGCAGTATAGGGTTCCTGAATTTATCTCGTCTTTGGAGTTGAAAAATGTTTTTAATTTTTCATAACGCAGTAATGTAGGTTTGACAGATCAGCACATTGCTTTTACGGTGTTTCAAACCAACGGTACACTGATGATATTTTTTTTAAACGAATGCATTCATCAAGTGAAACATTCAACCCTGTTACCAACGTTACTGCACAAAAAACGCTGAACAATTCTTTTTGTTGCCAAATTCACAGGAAACAAAACGACGCTCAGTGCCAAACAAGATCCCGGTAGTTCAAACTTCAACCCTGTTACCGAGGACCAATGTTTAAAGATAAACGGATGCATATTGTTTAGATTCTCAAGTCTGGAACAGATATATAGGCAACGTATATAAGGGAAAACAAATAAAGAGATCAACTTTCACAAACGCACACGCCAGCGAGGCCGAGCATCCGTCTTAGCACCAACTAGCAGAATAAAATCAATGTGTGCTGAACCAACAAGACTTCTCGATTTATTCTTCCTTCTTGTTTTTTATGTTTACATTTATAAAATCAATAATTATACTATATTCAATGTTTTTCTAAGCAGCTGCTAAATATGCAAATCATCAGGTCACCAGCTGGAATAAAGCTGGATTTGCCTGGCAAATCCTCTCTCTCTCCCTTTCTCTCTCTCTGCTGTGCTGTGGTCCACCCCGCCTCCTCTCACTCTCTCTCCATCTCTCTCTCTCGTCCCTCAGTTCTCAGAGTCGGTAGTTCAGGATGGATGTCTCGTGTGCGCACAAGCCATCGCCAAGTGCCGGACCGCGCCGCATCCCGTCGGCAGCGTGTGCGTGAGTGTGCATGCGTGTGTGCGTGCGTGCATGAGAGAGTTGCGGGGGAGACGCGAGCGTGTGTGCGTGCGCGGGTGCGTTTGGGGCAGATCTCTGTGGATTCTCTCCCGCTGGATGTTTAACGATCACAGGAGCGTCGACTGACGGCACGGACAAACTCCAGGCATGGCAGACCCTCTCTGTGTGCTCGTGCCCTGACGGAACCCTGCGCGCTGAGAGGGACGACATGCGCCGGTCATCGCTCCCTCCTCGTCATCACCGTCACTGATCCCTGTCTGGAGGTGAGTCTCAAGCACGTTCTTGACATCACCTTTAACCTGTCAGATAACCTGCGTCTCCTGCCACCGACGCTGCTGCAAAGATCTGAGAACCGTCACCCCGAAAACATTAATGATGCACTGAAGTGAATGAAACGGAACTCAAAAGTTGATTCCAGAATGCTGTGAATCTGAAAACATCATCAGATGTTCATGAAGTGTTATGGTAATCTTTATTTTAACCCACGCAGAGAGAGAGAGAGAGAGACGGGGGATTGCTGACAGCTGGTAGTGTAAAACAGAAGTTGAGAGCTAACGGTGGATTGATTCAAAGTGTTTCAGACTGCAGGCTAAACCAAGGATAGAATAACAAAGAGAGCACGATTATAATCCTGTCATCATTTACTCATTGTCGTGTCATCACAAATCATTAAAACACCATTAAACTACACTCACTGAGAATCAAACCTACACGCGATCCTGCGTGTGAAAACCCAGCTAAAGTCATTATTCCGCGTGATTGACTGTTTTCTACATAAAATCATCCCACATGACGTAAAGATCATTCTGTAAAAAATATTATATTGAGGGTTCCTGTGTGTCTTGACCCTGACAAGTACAAATGACATATGATCGTGCTAAAAAGTGTAGGGGAAACACCTTTGTATTTGCCTACATCTCGTTATGCATTAATACAAATCTGAAAAATCATATGGGTTTGGATTTCATGACATTGAGTACAAAAGGAGAATTTAAGGTGAATTCTTCCTTTGAGTGTGTGTGTGTGTGTTGTGTTTGTGTGTGGTGGGGTTCAATCGTCCTGATGAAAGACCCTTAATAAGAGGATAATGGAGATACATTCTGCTTGTTAAGAGGCTGAGACCACTCGAGTGCACACACACACACACACACACACACACACACATTAAGTCACATGATCCTGAACACACACAATACAGACAAATAGTAAGAATGGACAAAATGGACAAATAACAAAAAAATCTTAGTTTTTAGTTAGTAAAATGCTCATTTCGTCTCATTTTAAATTATTAGTCATCTTGAGGCCCCCATGAAAGTCAGCTTGGACCCCCCGTTGAGAACCACTGCTGTAGTGCAGACATGCACACAAAGAGAGGAAGAATATAAGAGAAAAAGAGAGTCATAGACTTTCTCTAGCTTCCACCTGAAGTATCACGACTGCGTTTCCATTGGCTCTCTGCAAGCACATGATCGTCGCTTAAAACACACCCATTCACCATTAGAGAGAGAGGAGAGAGAGGAGAGAGGAGACGAGGAGAGGAGAAGGGAGAGAGAGACGAGCTTCGAGCGAGCGAGGCATTGTGATGTTTAGTGGACGTCAGAGAGAGCGTGCTGAGAGGGCGAGAGGCTGAGGCTGAGATGGCAGAGAACTTGTAGAGAGAAGAGTAAGCGAGAAGACGAGAGAGATGACGAAGCACTTGCGAAGAGCGATCCGAGAGAGAGAGAGAGAGATGAGGAACGAGAGAGAGACGGAGAGATGAACCAGCGATGAGGGGAGAGAGAGAGAGAGACGAAGAGAAGGAGAGGAGAGAGATGAGAGGAAACGAGAGACAGAAGAGAGGATAGAGATGATGAGAGACGAGAGGGAGAGGAGAGGGGGGAGAGGGGGAGAGAGAGAGAGACCTCTGTGATCTTTATGCATACTGTACAAATACTGTGTGGTGATAAAGTCAGCTAGTTAAAAAATACACAAATCGTAATTACATAGTCATCACAAATTATATAATTAGTATTCAAATGAAAGTTAAAAGTGTATTGAAATGCCTTAGTGGTTGTCCTTTACTGACATGTGCATTCGAGCTGACATGGACCTCATACCAAAGTTTGTGCCGAGTTCTCCATCATCTGAGATTTTTAAAAGAGCCTCATACGTCTCAAAAGACGCAATGAAATCTTACCTGTAGTGTTAACGTGGTCACGAATCTGCTTGAATTTTAATAAGTGACCTTGCATAAAATGTGCCTTTTGGATCCCACTGTATGTTTATTACTACAACTAATCATTTGCCCGTTTGCGTTCCCTATTCCTCATCCTATTGTCCTTAGAAAGCGGCACCCTATGTAGACAGTGAGAAAGCTTACAGGGGTTTTGGATCCGAGCCTGGAGTGAGCAAAGATATTGAATCAGACACTTGAGATCCACACCAGAGCTGCAGAACAAAGACGTGTAGAGATACACAAGAAACCACGTCAGCACACGTACTTGATAAACAAAGAGCGACCGAGAAAAGGAAGATGACCGGTGCTAGTTGGTGGCAAGAGGCAGGGCAGAGTAAGATCTTGTGGTAGATAATAATCACACCCCAAAACCATCAGCGAATGGCTCTTAAGGACCTTAAAGTCTCTCACACAACAGAGAGGAGATTGAGGAGAGATGACGAGAGAGTAGAGAGAGAGGAGAGAGGAGAGAGGAGAGAGAGAGATGGAGAGGAGGAGGAGAGAGGAGAGAGGAGAGAGACGAGAGAGGGGAGAGGCAGAGGGAGGAGAGGAGAGAGAGAAGAAAGAGAGAGAGACAGGAGAGAGGAGAGAGGAGAGAGGAGAGAGAGAGAGGAGAGAGAGAGATGAGAGAGGAGAGAGAGAGAGAGAGAGAGAGAGTTGTGTGGCAGCTGATGTAGTGTTTGTATGATGTGTATGAGTCTCATCGCTCATGAGGTAAGACAGAAGATATGACTGGGATGCTAAAGAAATAGAGAAAACATGCGAAAGTGCATCACTGTCTACACAACTGTGTGTGTGTTTTTACAGATGCTGTCATGAAACAGATGTTTTACTGTTATTGTGACCCACGAAGAGGGTAAAACACAGAAGTGAAAGGTATTGACATTTCCATTCCCAGAGTCAGAAAGCTTTTAGAGAGCTTTGCCTCTCGACATAAAGTCTGGAACACATAGTGTTTTATTCTGGACCGTCAGATCATCGGTTCATGTTTGTTTGGGTTATGTCTGTGGCACCCGAATGCATCTTTCCAGACGGCGTTTGGTCATTTACAAGGTGAATGAAGCCACACGCACGTCTGTTTCTGTTTGAATGTGAAGATCTTCCCTTCAATCCACATCTCGTCTCATTTCTACTGAAACATGATTCTAGGCCTGTTTCTGGGAAATATAAGCTGCATGCTGATGTCAGATGCTCCATAGAGAACCACTCAAAGACATTAACAGAGAGAGAGAGAGAGAGAGAGAGAGAGAATGTGGATGATTACGCAGTTAAATAGGATCAGAGCATCAGAGTCTTGTTTACATTGATATTCAGCAGAAGCTTTTATCCAAAGTGAAGTAGTCAAGAGTAAAGTAAAGTCACCTGAAGTAAAGTCATGTGTGTGTCATCAGCATCACCAAAAAAGAAAAACTCTTCTGAACACACCATAAAACAAACTGAAGTCATTTAACAAAGACCTTTTTACACTCCAGTGTTGAGCCATCATTTCAATTTCAAGACACTTTAAATTTCTCTTACATGTGTTTGAGAGAATGTGTTTGTGAAACATGGTGCGTGTGTGTGAGTTTGTGAGAGTGTGTATAAGAGCATGTGTGTTTGAGATGTTTGTAAAAGTGTGTTTGTGAGAGTGTGTGTGTTTGTGAGAGTGTGTGTGTTTGTGAGAGTATGTGCAAGAGCACGTGTGTTTGAGATATTTGTGAAAGTGTGTTTGTGCATGTATGTGTGTTTGTGTTTGTATTTGTGAAAGTGTGTTTGTGAGAGTGTGTTGTGCAGTGTGATTTGTGAGAGTTGTTTGTGAGAGGTGTTTTGGTGTGAGTGTGTTTGTGGCATGTGTGTGTTGTGGTTGTGTTGTGAGAGTGTGTTTGTGAGAGTGTGTTTGTGAAAGTGTGTTTGTGAAAGTGTGTTTGTGAAAGTGTGTTTGTGCATGTATGTGTGTTTGTGAAACTGTGTTTGTGAGAGTGTGTTTGTGAGAGTGTGTTTGTGAAAGTTTGTGAAAGTGGTTTGTGAAGTGTGTTTGTGTGTTGTGTGTTTTGTGTGTTTGTGAAAGTGTGTTTGTGAAAGTGTGTTTGTGCATGTATGTGTGTTTGTGAAAGTGTGTTTGTGAAAGTGTGTTTGTGAGAGTGTGTTTGTGAAAGTGTGTTTGTGAAAGTGTGTTTGTGAAAGTGTGTTTGTGAAAGTGTGTTTGTGAGAGTGTGTTTGTGCATGTATGTGTGTTTGTGAAAGTGTGTTTGTGAAAGTGTGTTTGTGAGAGTGTGTTTGTGCATGTATGTGTGTTTGTGAAAGTGTGTTTGTGAGAGTGTGTTTGTGCATGTATGTGTGTTTGTGAAAGTGTGTTTGTGAATGTGTGTTTGTGAAAGTGTGTTTGTGAAAGTGTGTTTGTGAGAGTGTGTTGTGACAGTTGTGAAAGTGTTTTGTGAAAGTGTGTTTGTGTGTTGTGAAAGTGTGTTTGTGCATGTATGTGTGTTTGTGAAAGTGTGTTTGTGAAAGTGTGTTTGTGAAAGTGTGTTTGTGAAAGTGTGTTTGTGAAAGTGTGTTTGTGCATGTATGTGTGTTTGTGAAAGTGTGTTTGTGAAAGTGTGTTTGTGAAAGTGTGTTTGTGAGAGTGTGTTTGTGAGAGTGTGTTTGTGAAAGTGTGTTTGTGAAAGTGTGTTTGTGAGAGTGTGTTTGTGTTTGTGAAAGTGTGTTTGTGAGAGTGTGTTTGGGTTTGTGAAAGTGTTTGTGGGAGTGTGTGCAAGAGCATGTGTGTTTGAGATATTTATGAAAGTGTGTTTGTGCATGTGTGTGAGAGCTTGTGTGTGTGCTTAGAGAATGTGTGCTTGTAAGAATATGTGTGTCTGTTTCTTAAAGCAAGTGCATTTGTAAAAGTGTGTGTTAGTGGAAGATTGTGTGCACCAGCATGTGTGTGTGTGTGTGTGTCTCAGGTGAGATCATTAAGCAGTCAGCTTTGTTTCACACACACATCCCTGCACACAAGCAGCTTCCCCAAAATACTGCAGGTGGAACACAGCTGAATACTAAAAGTACAAAACAAGAGCGCAGGATTTTAGGGTGAAGGGGGCAGCTGAGTCACCCCACATCTGTCTGTCTCAACACTTAACAATGACTTCAGCATTAACATACAACCCCCAAAAACACTACTGAATAAACATCGCTATTCTCAAAAACATTGGCATACTGATTCACAGATTGTCATAGCCTGCCTTTATATACATGCTGTGAATGCAAAACATCTCATTTGTCTCATTTTGCTTCAGGAATTAGAAACAAGCAGAATATGTTCAAGACAAGTCATTAATACCTTATGAAAGTCATTGTAAAGCGTGCGTTACGTCCTCAGATGTCCAGTGAAGTGTATTAACAGGCCGATGGATGTAAAGGACACTAGAAAGCCAGATGCATCTCACACTGTTCAGTGTTTAAAGAGTCCTCTCTCTCCACCTGATTCAAACCTCTAGCACAGACGCTTTAAAGAGACGCTTTTAACTGCAGATAAAACCACAGCAGCGAGTCATTAAAACTCCCCTGCATCAGAGAACTGCAATTATGAGAAGCACAATCCTCTATTAGCATCCGTTCGGATGGGTCGGGATTATACACACACAGGCTGGACATCTATATACTGCCTTAAATATATCATACACAGAGAAGGTCAGGAGTTTATATGCACTATACACTATCACACATACCGCATAGAGTAAGACTAGAGCAAACCATTGTACAATGAATATCCTGAATATTAAATTAAAACTGAATCAAAATCTTTTAGAAACGCCAAACACAAAGCAGTGAATCTTCTCTAAAAGTTCTCCCGAAGTTATGAAATATGTCCTTGCAGTAGCATTAACAGCGTTCTTTCAACATACATTTGATCAAAACTGCAGTTATTGTTACATTGTTAGTGGAATGTTTAAAACCTTCTGAAACAACTTTTCCACGATTTAACGGGAACGTTGGCAAAACGTTCAAAGAACGTCAATCTTGATATTCTTGACGTTTCTTTATTTTATGTCACCAGAGAAGTATTCTGCGAATATTTGATATATCGTAGTTATTTCATATTACCATGGAGCTTCAAAGTTGAATACAATTCACCATTAAAACTCATCTCTGGTTGATTTAAAACCAAACCATTAAGAAGGTCTGTCTTTATTATTTAACGTCTATAGTTATGATCCTCAAAGCAGTTATAAACATTGCTCTTTTTCTTTTAACTCTCACCTCCAACTCTCCTGAAAATACAGAACAAAACATCCCATGCGGCATCTCAACAGCTTCCTTGATCTCTTCTTACATCACGTGACGGGTCTCTAAAACAGACCACGCTCCGAAGAAACAACACCAATATCCAACAGACAAACTAAAGAAATAATTCAAAGAAATGCTGAATTTAAAGCCGGATTAGAAAGAGCTTTAAGCCTCCTCATGTTCTTCTGTTCTTGTATTGTTTTAGGGCACGCCGTTCTCCTTTAAGCAATAAACACACATTTCCTCCTTTATTAAACCGCTGTAGGAGTATAACTGTGAAACGTGACCTGACCCTTCTGTACAAAACTATTAGTCGTTCATCATTAACACGTTCGATCTTATCTTTCGTTTAAAACCAAGACGAAATTTCAAAGCATATTCTTTACATGCATATTTATGGAGGACTAGATTAAATTGACGTTACGACTGCAATTGTGGTAGTGTTGCCGTGCAGAACACATTAAACGACTTGATCATTAAATGCGAACCGTAAAGGAACTACAGAAGAAGTTCTTAACTTAGAAATGAACTATAAACTCTGAATCGAAAATACTATTGTAAGGTGTTTGCATTAAAACCAGCAGTAAAATGCATTCGATCTTGTCACACGCCGTAGATGAAGAGCACTCTGTAACGGCAAAATCGGAATGAACATCCAACAACCAAAGCCTGCTGACACATGACTGAACCGATGTTTTCTTCAATCGACGTGTATCCAGAGAAAACATCTCCGATCGCTTCGATTCAGATCTGCGAGTCTGCAGGCTTCATGACACAATGACCCACCGCCATCGTTCCTGATCCATTCTTCTTCCCCACAGCAACTTTCTAATTAATGTGGCCGTGTGAAGGTTAAACTGATCCTCACAGCGGATACACACCGAGTGTGGGTGTACAAACCAAATATCACTTCCTAAAGAAAGTACTGCGCACATCCAACAGAGCCGTCTCAAGTCCTCATCCCTAAATCTGAGTTTCTTTTCCATAAGCACAATAACAATCCGTACAGAAGCCGCACATTTTCTCAGAATCTAATAATATCTAATTGAATATAGCCCGGAATATCTCTTAAGGTTCAGATGCACTTCCATCACAGAGAATGTGAGTTACTTAGCTGCACTTCTGTGGCGGCGTCATGTTGAACGCCTCTAATGCTGTGTGCACAATTGCATTACGTCTATAATTCGATCATTTGATAAGGACCTTGAAAAAAGATGAGACCCTCAGCTACCGTTGGTCTTCAAGACCCTTTTAGCATCGATATGAACTGCACACATTATTACAAACCCACAATTCATCACATAGGCCTACTGTACGTACACACAAACACACACACAGATCAATGCAGAGCTGAAAATGGAAGGAAACAAGTTGGGATTAATGGTTTGTGCAGGATGTGAAATGCATAAAGTGCATTAAATCGGAAGGTTACACTTTAAAAGCATCCGTGCTCTTCTCCTGCATGGATTTAGAAAGCAAACCCGCTTCCCTCCCAGCTGAATGTGACAAGCGTAACCCGGTTATGAGGGAAAGCCCGCTCCAAATGCATCTCCAGCTCGGGAGGGGAATCGCCAACAGCTCCCCAAATAAACGTGAAAAAGCTGTGGATTATGTGAACAACAAACCGAGGATTTACTTACATAACGCTTCAAAAGAATTAATTCATTAAGTGATGTTCTCACCGTTGCCGTGTATTTGATATTGTGGTATCATAGCAACAGCCGAGCGGGATTCTCTAAGAACGCCGTATCGAGGGACTTTATGTTGTCAATTGCACTCTTGAAAATCTTTATTGCACTTAACCGTTACAGTATATCATTGAAGAACCTGAAATGATGCAACACAGATCTCAATAAACATTGAACTAACATTGATATAACGTTCGCGGGAGATTGCTATTGCTCATACGTTGGTTTAAGGATCTTATTTTAACTTGTTTGTGTAATGGGAATGGCTGGTACGCAAATCGTGCTGCTTGTTAAGAAGACATGTGCTGCTCCGGATTCACCTGCTAAATGACAGATGAAACAAATACTCAAGCATCTACATTACAGCAGCGATGTTAAAGAATACTTGAAGAGTTCGGTTCCAAAATCAGGTAACAAAAATCATTTTATTTTGCATTCCGATATATATAAATCAAACTGCAGTTGGTTTGTTTTGATTTAATCCATAAAAACTCAAAAGATACAGCTAACTAACATAATAAAACACAATAAAAACATCATAACATAATTTTGGAAGCAAACTCTTCATATGCGAGACCCTAGCAACCACATAGTAACACCTTAGCAACTACCCACAACAGCCTAACAACGTACGAAAGTCTCAATCTCACCTGTGTGAAAGAAACGCAACTAACATCTGTTCGCATTCTATTTTAAGTGTCAAATATTTTTTAGAAATATAACAACAAAAATGAATAACAATATATACAAAATAATAATTAAATAATAACAATAATTTGTATTGTTTTATTATTTTCTGATAATAATATTTTTTTTAGATTTTAACCATCATTTTTCGAAATATTCATATTCTGCTTCACTGGACCACAAAGTGCACACCTCAAGAATCTTAGTTTCATCCCACTTTCTCAAGACAGATGGTCTCCAAAGAGCAGACCGTCAACACAATGTGTCTTCCAGAAGACAATGTGAATTTCACACCACTAAGAAAGCCTGTTTGACTCACAGGCCTTGGAGGGAAGCTGAAAGTGTTTGTCATGGCGATGATGCTAAATCACAGGGCCACAAGCGTCTCTCTCTCTCTGTTAGTCAGCTGAGGGCTGGTGAAATCTGTTTGATGCACTTTCACACGGATCGTTCTGTCCGTGTGCGGCCGCTAGAGAAACACACGAGATTAAGTGATGCAATTAACTGTCAAGACAACGTTTGTGAGATTGGCTTCATAAATTTCCCCTCAAACAAGCCGGGGCTGGTTAACGGAGAGATTTTGGTGAATGATGTTGCAGCTGCGCCCTTTTCCGGTTGCATTGATTGATTATTTTCACATTATTGATTATTTTGCATTTTACTAATCTCTCAACTGTTCGTGTTGCAGGAACGATGGTGAGCAAGGAAGCTGGTAAATGCATGCTCACCAACTCTGAGTCCGACTCGGAGGCGGTTGCTTCTATGGCCCGGGACGACAAAGGGTCGTCGGATGAAAGACGGCAGGTACGCAAGCGCAACAAAGCCCTTCAGGTCCGCTTCAAGGACATCTGTGACGCGCAGAACGAACAGGCCGCCGCGGCTCGCGGAGGGAAGCCTGTTTCTTATAAAGTGGCGTATCGGAAGTACATGACCGTCCCGGCTCGGCGGTCCATTCCCAACGTTACCAAAAGTACCGGAGTGCAAACGTCTCCGGATCTGAAGAAGCGCTACCAGACATTTCCTTTCGAGAGGAAGAAAGGCCACTCGGTCAAGCACGCGGCTGCAGCGGAAAGCTGCAAAGACCAGGACGACGGGTTTGTTATTGATGTAAAACGTGCAAAAGCAACAGTTGCGGGGAGAGACGGTGCACCCCCACATAATGTGACAAAAACCAGAGCCTTGATGCACACCAACAAGTGCATCGCAACCATCGAACAACATCCGCAAACAAGGGACTGTACGGATGTACGGTGTTCGGACGCTTTGGTTCCGGCAGCAGGAGCGGACGACTCGGATTATCAGATCTGTAGCGTGCGAAGTAAACACAGCAAGGGCTTCCAGGGAAACTCGGAGACGGATCGTTCGGGCAAGCTGCAGTTGTTGAACTCTGGGGACGGCGGTGGGAATGTCCTCCAGGATTCGTCCTCTAAAGTGACGGGACCCATCGCGTGGAACTCCCTCACGGAGGTGGAATGCTTAGAGAGTCCGTCTGAGCGCAACAAACGCAAAAAGGCACTGCAGCTGAACGGCCTGCAGTCGCAGACGTTGCCGCGGGCCAGCTGCACCACGCAGGTTCAGTGCCATGTGGGCACGCTGTCCGCTCGCCCGCTGCGTGTCATGGAGGAAGCGCCGGTGACTTCGGCTTCCGTGGCACCCGTTCCCATGCCGGCGCCTCCTGCCAGGGGCGGCGCAGGAACTCTGCAAACAGATAATGAGACGTGCAAGCAGATTGTACCTGTCCATCAGGAAGGGGATGTTAAAGCACAGCTCCAGGCCATGGAGAACATGATCAGCTCCAGCCAAGAAACCATTAAAGTGCTGCTGGGTGTCATTCAGGAGCTGGAGAAGGGAGAAGCTCACAGAGAGGGGTGAGATGATCAGATCTTTATTACCCGGCATGCATTAGGGCGGCATTGTGCAATGCTAACAGAATTATGCCATCGTGAAAATGTAAAATCGATTATAGTAAACAGGCATCCCAAACTGAACTTGCACATAAACTGGAATAAGAGAGGGTGCTTTAAAAATGGGAGTTCGCCCGAAAATGAATTCTTTCATCATTTATTCATCCTCGTGTCATGTCACACCTGCACAAAAGAAGATAGTTTGAAGAACGTTGGTAACCAAACAACAATGAACCCCATTGACTTCCACTGTATGAGCATAAAACCACCGAGACATTTCTCAAAATATCTTCTTTTGTGGTCCACTGAAGAAAGAGTCGAAAACAAGTTTTAAATGACGGATACGGATGAATAAATGACAGAACTGCTCTTTTTGGTTGAACGATCCATGAATTGGAGTTCTCAATGTCTGCTGTATTAAATTAAGTACATCCACAGTACCACGTGACAACACCGATATTGACATCACCTTGACCGGACTGGGTTAATCTGCAGGAAGATCTCCAATTCTCATTTAACGGCGCCAAAAGCTTTCCATTTTCATGAGCACCTATTCAATCTACCAACTGAATCTTCTCCGTATTTCAGCAGAGAAGAGCAAGACACTGAAATGTTGAAGCACTCCCCAATAGATGAGCTTGGGAGGAAATTTAACAACATTCAGAGTAAAAAAGGTCAAATAAGAGGAAGTGCTTTTTGTTTGATCAGTGTTAAATGTCTTCCCATCAAAGAGAGCAAACGGAGAACAAAGGAAAGATTAAAGAGTTGACTCCAACTACATGAGCGGTTTGAAAACGAAGCTGTTAATGAAAAACACATTCGCACAAACCAAACTCAAATCCTCACTTAGTAAAGCATTGAATTAGCGACGCAAACGTCACGGGTTCGATCACACAAACACACGTCTGCGCCTGCCAAATGCATAAATGTAAATCTGCCGCCCGGGTTGTCATTGTCATTTCATCTGGCTTAGAAAAAATCCGCAAGCATGATTATATACATGTATAATCGTTGAATATTTATAGTCAGAGCCAGCCGAGGATAAAATAACAAGTCTCACAGCACGACATCATGCAAATCAGCCTAAACGCACCCTATGAAACATTCGCATACGCAACGAGGCATGACGTGCCCGTTTCTGCACAAAACTGAACAACATTAAATGACTCTTTTATGAGATTCGTTTGCATGCAATTTAGGCCACGCCTGTAATAAAACAAAACTGAAGCGGTTTTAGCGTCTCTCTCGCTTCCACACGCATGGTTGTGCTGTACAGATGAGTGGAGGCCTGCCAGGATGATGATTAAAAAGTGCATCCATTACCTGCAGGACGACATGTCGACTTTATCTACCTGAAGCACAATTAATGTCACAGCGAGAGTTTCATAAACAGCCCATCCAGAGAATGATCAGGAGACCTGACATCATCATCATCATCATCATCATCATGTGCATTATTACAGAGAAGCCTTCAATCACGAGCACTGAGAATCAACTATCCTCTCTCTTAAAACTGTTGTTCAGCATTCATAAGTACTTACAGGATTTCGTTTCTTAAAGACAAAGCATGACGTAAAATAAATAAAGCTCATGGCTCGCTGTCGCACACCTCAGCAGTTTCTCAAAGTTAATGCTTTCCCGGGCGTTGCACTTTAGGTTCTAACATCAGCATGCTGACTTCTCAATTCCACACCTGAGAACTGATGTTTTCCTACAACTAACGCAGGAACAGTTAACGCTCGTGTGGATGAAACATTAGACAGGAAGATCCCGTTCGCTCGAGCAGCTGGAGGATGTATTGTAGGTGAAATGTGTCTATGACAACATCCGGCCGTAATGGAGCACCGTCACGTTCACAGACCTTTTCCTCACATGCATGTTACACGATCAAAGGATTGATTTGGGTTTAACTGCATGCACAAAAAAACCCCTATAGAGTTTGATCAAGCCATTATTCCTATAAAAACCGTATTGTAAGGCCCTGCAAAATAGCCATATTCATCACCAGAAGCCGTAAGAAAAATCACTCAACCCAATAATGGAGGTGTTTTGTGTGAAACTTCCCTCCCGAATCTCTCTCGAACACAACATAATCCACTCGCTCTGTACATTACTCACACATTACCTCCCGCTCCGAGCCGGCTGCTCCGGAGGGCACGCTTTGCCTTCGAGAACAGCACACATCTATTGGCAGCAAACATTATTCCAGCCTTCCCGCCGCCCTCCTGTCCTAACCCGGGGCCCCGAGCGCCGGCCCTATACATCACTGTCCCCATTAGCCACGGAAACTCTCCTCAGATAAACCCCGCGCATCAGCAAAACAGCACCTCACATGTGCTCATTAGGGACAAAATGGCCGTCAGTGAGCCGCTCTCTGTCTCGACGGGCACAGAAGTTTGACCTTTTAAGGAGGCTGGTGCAGAGCTCAGGGTCGCGAGGCTGCGCTGAGACACACAGACATGGGCATTAATGGCCGATCGGTGAGAGGGCCTAAAATAAAGTCCAGACTGCCGTCAGCGGGCTAAAGCGAGTCAGATGGAGGCTGAGGCCTGTTTACACCACGACTTTAAGCGTGAACGCGGGTTCATCAGAGATAGCGATGGAGAGATTTGGTTTGCTTGGATGTAGTGAAGTTTGAAAGTGACGTAAAGACAAACTAATCTATTCATTTGCAAGTAATAACCAATTAAGAGTTCTTAACAGCTCTTGCAATGCATTTGCGGTACAATATCCTGTCGTTATGTCATTTCAAAGCGACTGAGTGTTTAGGTGAAAGCGTGTGAAGGTCACGTTAAGTTTTCGTAATTTTTACTGACACAAATAGAATCTCATATGTTTCAAGTATGGACATTTTCATGGTTAAACACTTAACTAGATGATTTTTAACCGAGTGGTTGGGTTTATCCATATTTTACCCAAACATGGGTTCAAACAACAAAAGAGTGCATTGAAAATAATATTTTGAAACCATAG
Source organism: Triplophysa siluroides (assembly GCA_006030095.1). NCBI lineage: Eukaryota > Metazoa > Chordata > Actinopteri > Cypriniformes > Nemacheilidae > Triplophysa > Triplophysa siluroides. The sequence goes on along the minus strand of VCII01000170.1, from coordinate 738,457 downwards.
TTCAGTTTGTAAAAACCAACAAAACACCAAAAATATATTATCAAAGAAACGCTTACAACGTTTTTAGAGCAGTTGATATGGGCGTACATTAGACATCTACTATCATTGCATGATTAGACTTCAGTCAAACACACATATCTGCCAATATGTTTTACAAACTGAGGTCAAATGTGTTCATGATTATCAATAATCTCCCAAATATAACTGACCAAAAAGTGTATGTAATATTAAGTAAACCAGTCAGTTAATGAGAGAAAGACATCTAAAACAGATCATCAGATAGGGGAAGACAGATGACATCATTTCTCCATCACTGTCAGGACACACCTGAAGGGTCAATGCGTCTGTTGTTATGGCGAAAGACAGTAAAATACATATGGCAGTCGATCTCCTGACCCCATGTCGTCACTCAGAGCCACAAATACCAAAATGGACAAAACCAGTATTCACAGGGTAAACTGTAAATGACAAAAGGGAAGAGATTCATGATGTCTTTTAGCATCTATTGTTTTCAGCCGAGTGATTTTAGCACCGTCTCACCTGAGGGGGTGAACAGGGCACAACACGAAACAGATGAACTCTCGTGAACTGAAGTAAACACAACAAACATTACACACATCTCATATCAAACCTCAAGTCACTAAACATCTAAAAATAAGATCTGATGTGAACGGCTCTAGTTTAGTTCGGCTAATGATCTTCTCTGTTCCCCCTTGAGCTCGCGCTATTTCTGGTGAAGATTATTGCACGTTTTCAGCAGACGTGATATCAGCCCGCCGGTACACACGAAAACTATAAATGTTAAACACAAAGAAAGATATTTGTAAGAATGTTAGCAAATTTCAGTTCTGGGACACCATCCACTACCATAGTAGGAAAAAATATTTTGTGTATTTTTTTGTTCTGTCGAACTCAAAGTGAGATATTTTGAAGAACTTATGAACAGTTCTGGGGCACCATTGACTACCATTTCATTTTTCCTACAGTGGCAGTCAATGATGTCACAGAATTGAAAATGCCTAACATTCTTCCAAATATCTTTCTCCGTGTTTATCAGAACAAAGACATTTATACAAGTATGGAATGACATGGGTGAGCAATTTTCATTTTTGGGCGAACTATCACTTTAATAAATAGCAAAGCCACTACACATGCACCGTCACATAAAGAGTCAAATCACGGCCAATCACATCATTCTGTGTCCTGCCATTTCTGCACACGACTCAGTTTTTGTCGCCTCATTCCTGATTACTCTCACAAACGCAGTCAGTGTCCTCTACAGGACAGCGGGTCTACAGAATGCTAACACGTCCCTCCCGCCGTGAGCATTGACCGCGAGCCGATAATGAGAAACAACAGTGCGAATGAGACGGGCGGGGAGAGGGAAGGCGGAGCGGCCGTACGGCTCGTCTAATGACTCCCTCTCTCTCTCTTTATCTCCACGCAGACTCTCCTATCGGACCGGACAGGACACGGCCAACTGCGACACGTGTCGGAACAGCGCATGCATTATTTACAGGTTGGTTGCTGTACTTTGTTATGTTAAGCTACAGAGATGTGCTGCGATGAGAATGGTGTCTAGTTGAGACCTGCCGCCGCAGAGATTTTGGATGTAGGGTCCAGTTTACCCCCGTTTTTTACTCTATATAGTGATTATGACCCTCAAGCCCCCAAAAATAAGAAAAAAGGGTCACCTGAAAAGAAACATGCACTGGATTTACACACTTTTAACACACAGATTTTCAAGTTGGTACCTATAGGTCTACATATTACGTGATAAATATTTATCAAAGAATCTTAAATTGTGTTTAGCTGAAGAAATGAACTCATAGAAGTTAAGGATGGTTCATGAGAGTTCAAGAGGATTTAGATTTTCAGGTTAACTATTCCTTTTATAAAAAGGTATTTTAAAGGCAGTCAATAAAACTCCCCATTCCACTTTGCGAATGTTCCATTATTAAATCACAATATCCTGTCGTTATGTCATTTCAAAGCGACTGAGTGTTTAGGTGAAAGCGTGTGAAGGTCACGTTGTGTAACAGAAAGTGTGTTTCTCTCTCTCGTGAGTGGAAGAACATTGTGCGCTCAGCACATACTGTATACGTGTGGGATTCTGGGTAATTGACAGGTAGTAATAGCCACGGAAGTGAGACTGGATACCTCAGGGTTTTCATTGAATAACATCTTGAATACTCAAACAAATCTATTATAAGAGTAGCTTAGAAACTTGGGTATTCTGCAAAAGAAAAAACATCATGCACACAAGTTTAAAACGACGTGAGAGCAGAATCTTGAGTGAACTAGCCAAGTGTTCAAACCCACACTTAAAAAAAGCCTGTCTTGTGAACCTGAGCAGTTTGGGGAGCGTCTCATAGGAGAACTACACAGCGCCGTATATAGAAAGTGTCAAAGTGACATGAGCACCCCTGTGAGAAGACGAGAGTCCCTGAAGAAGACAAGCAACACGCATCAAATCAAATTTAGCAGCTCTCTTTGAAGCACAGGAGAGGATTAAAGCAATCTAATTACACACATCCGCTGAAAACACTTCACATGAGGGAACTGAAATCTCTCTGGTGGACCAATCCGGAACTCAGCTGGATAACTGAATCTAGAAGAAACACACCGTGTGTGCATTTGGACAAATGATCTCAATTAAAAATAGAAACAAAACAAAAAAGTCTCCACACACAAGATTTTGTTTTTTTATGACCATCAAAACCTTTTAATCCAAATGCTTGAAATTGGCTTTGCAGACGAAAATAAATTGGACTCTATATGGAAGATGGGGAAAATGAAATGCATTAGCTAGAAAAGTCAGCAAACAAGTGCCCTTCATTTCTATTCACTGTATCAATTCCATTCCATTCACTGCATGTGGCGCTTTCCACAATTAAAGCAGCTTTACAAAATACACATAAGTATACAGATAAAAGTACAGATAAAATAATATAGATAAAAGATAAAATACAGATAAAAGAAAAAAAAGAAAAAAGAATGAACGATGTTCAATGCAGTTTAAAAAGAAAAAAATATTAATAATATAAATTAAACAAATGTACAAATTGTAAAATGAAGAACAGTTCGTTTTTAAGAAGTCATGTAGGGTAAAAATTCAAGATGCACTGATATTTGGGCCAATAATCAGTGTCGGCTGATCAAAGCAATTTTTCATACTATCGCCTATTGTAGTTTAAAAACAGCCGATGGTCAAGGCCGATATATCCTGTCAAGCAAAAGAGAACACAAAAATGCAAAAAATGTGTGTTCTGTATATAGGAAATGTTGGGAAGCATCACCCGTTTGATGTTCAATATTATTAGTCATTATATGAATTAATAATAATCAAACAGAAATATTATTTTCATCTTCAAAACCAGCATCGGCAGATATCACTCGGAATAATCGGCTATCGTATCGGTGCATCTCTAGCAAAGTTAATGCATACAATCTCGATACAATATTAAATTATATTAATATACACAAATATATTATTCAATATTAAACTATAAATAAAATAAAATATTAAAACATTATTAACGTTAAATATAAACGGTGTCTATCCGCTTTTAAGTGTATCCATGCGGTTGGATGCATTCTGTTTGTAATTTCTAATAAACTTGTCAATAGTTCAGAAAGATATTGTTTCAAACACCTTTCCATACAACTGCTGCATTTCTTTCCCTGTGTGTGTGTGTGTGTAGTACACAAACCCAGCCTTGTTTACCGGTCACAAACAGAAATGGCTTTGTATCCATACATAAATCATGCTAATAGAGTTCAGCTTAAAGGAGCCAAAGTGGTCTGCTTAGCATAACACAGCAGAGAGGAGAAATCTCACGACAAAGATCATCAGAACCCATCGGCCCATCCGGACCTGTATTTCCTTTTAACAACATCAGACTTAAGCTGGTCCAAATCTAGAGACACACACCTGAAGTTAATATGAGGACACAAGGTTTGCTCTTTCATATCTCTATGCACTGTATCAATTCCATTCCATTCACTGTATGAATTCTATTCAATTCCATTCACTCCATTCCATTCACTGTATGTTCACTGATTCCATTCATTCACTGGTCACTGTATCAATTCTATTCTATTCATTGTATCAATTCCATTCCATTCTATTCACTATCAATTCCATTCTATTCACTGTATCAATTCCATTCTATTCACTGTTTGTTCATTCTATTCACAATTCCATTCCATTCTATTCAATTTTTCCACTGTATCCAATTCCATTCCAATTCCATTCATTCTATTCACTGTTCCATTCTATTCCATTCCATTCTATTCACTGTATCAATTCCATTCCATTCTATTCACTGTTTTAATTCCATTGCATTCACTGTATAAATTCCATTCCATTCTATTCCATTCCATTCTATTCCATTCCATTCCATTCCATTCCATTCACTGTATAAATTCAATTCCATTCTATTCACTGTATCAATTCCATTCCATTCATTTCCATTCATTCCACATTCATTCCATTCACTGTATCATTCCATTCCATTCTATTCACTGTAATTCCATTCCATTCACTGTATCAATTCCATTCCATTCTATTCCATTCCATTCACTGTTCCATTCCATTCTATTCACTGTATCAATTCCATTCCATTCATTTCCATTCACCATTCCATTCCATTCACTGTATACATTCCATTCCATTCTATTCACTGTTTTAATTCCATTCTATTCACATTCATTCTATTCACTGTATCAATTCCATTCTATTCACTGTATCAATTCCATTCCATTCTATTCACTGTTTTAATTCCATTCCAGTCCATTCCATTCCATTCACTGTATTCCATTCCATTCTATTCACTGTATCAATTCCATTCCATTCTATTCCATTCCATTCACTGTATACATTCCATTCCATTCCATTCCATTCCATTCTATTCACTGTTTTAATTCCATTCCATTCACTGTATAAATTCCATTCCATTCTATTCCATTACATTCTATTCACTGTATAAATTCTATTCCATTCTATTCCATTCCATTCCACTGGATTCCATTATTCACTGTATCAATTCCATTCCATTCCATTCAATTCCATTTCACTGTATCAATTCCATTCCATTCTATTCACTGTATCAATTCCATTCCATTCATTCATTCCATTCCATTCCATTCCATTCACTGTATAAATTCATTCCATTCTATTCCATTCACTGTATACATTCCATTCCATTCTATTCACTGTATCAATTCATTCCATTCTATTCACTGTATCAATTCCATTCATTGTTGATTGTATCAATTGTCACTGTATAAATTCATTCCATTCATTCACCAATTCAATTCCATTCTATTCACTGTATCAATTCCATTCCATTCTATTCACTGTATCAATTCCATTCCATTCACCAATTCCATTCCATTCTATAATATTCCATTCAATTCACTGCATCAATTCCATTCCATTATTTTCACTGTATCAATTCCATTCCATTCACTGTATCAATTCCATTACATTATATTCTATTCCATTCCATTGACCATCAATTGCATTCCATTTAATTTCATTATATTCACTGTATCAATTCCATTCCATTGGAATTCCATTCCAAATCTAGAGACACACACCTGAAGTTAATATGAGGACACAAAGTTTACTCTTTCATATCTCGGAAGACTTAACAAATCTCAGAAACATTTGTGAAATTTCTGCCTCTTTTTCTAAGGAGAAATACAGATGAGACTTCAACAAAAGTTTCCATCGGCTCTTTATTAATCGCGTTGACCTCAGAAATCATTGAGATCTCTGTTTTTCTCGTAGGTACATCAAGTAGCAAGCTCACTTGAGGTGTTAAAGACTTAACCTTCGTCACATGGCTCGGCATTTTTATCTTCCTCTCACACCTCTCATTTCCCGCATCATTATCCCTCCATCAGTCCACATCAGCTCTCGGCATCAATTCTGCAGTTCAGAAGGACGGATTCTGCCGATCTGCCCATGGCGGACATGCCTAACCTTATTCATGTGAAAAGTAGACGGAGAGAATTTCAATTAATTTATTTTCCTGGGGTGATGACTATACTCCAGAGAGGAAAGAGATGGTGCTGCCATAACGGAGGATTTAAAAGCCTTGAATTTGTTTGAAGTCTAACTCCTCTTCCGAGGTTTGTTAGCCCGGTAACCGTGTCATCGCATTTTATCACGCAAGGCTGCGTTTCTTAATGTGGCGGTCCGGCTGGGATAGAGATCTCAGAGGGGCTATTGGGTGCGAGATAACCGTGCTTAATAGACAGAGCTTAATGGAGTCACAAAAAACAAATCCTGACTTAACTGCTGGGGGTGTAAGCGAGGGGTATTGCACGCAGGGCTCTAGCCCATTTCTCCTTCCTTTCTTCACTTATATTGTATTTGGATGTCAGAGCTGGAAAAGAGAGAGTTAATAGTGTGATAGCCACAAAAAAAACTCTTTATTGGTATTGGTTGCCATCTAAACAAACCCCACACCTTCTGTGCTGCAAACTCCTAAAATAATGCATATTGCGAAAATAACAAATTATGTTCCTAAAGTTATTCTCAAGACCCACCAAAATATTTGTGAACAATCGAAATATGGGAAAACCACACATTTGATCTCTTATAGTGAAGAGCACCAAAATATTCTCGGTAAGATATAAAACCATTGCCCTGATGGTTTCTCCAGCACATCGCATTTGAGCTTTCTGACCTCGGACATTCTCATCTGAAGCACACAGAAATCTGAAAGCACACATGCACATGACTCCATCAGAGAACACATCTACATCACACACTCGACCTAAAGACTCTCTCTCCTTTCCCGTGTGTCCATCAGAAATTATGTTCTCAATGCCAAAGCAAAAACTCCTATTTTGAACAGAGCCAGCTGGTTGCTATGGATACTACAGTGATACCATAGTGAAGATGGTGGGTGTGGAGAGAGTAAACAAACGTATATATAAATATATATATATATATATATATATATATACACACACACAAAAGGAATGGGCGAGAGAGAGAGATTCTTCATCTGTTCTAGATGTATTGTAAATGTTAGAAATGCTTTGGCAATACATTGTAACAATTGTCATGCCAATAAAGCACAACTGAATTTGAGGGAGAGAGACAGACAGGGAGAGAGAGAGACTTGGGAAAATGAGCCATGCTTTTATTATAGTAAAACTGTGGTATTCTTTCTGGTAGATTGGTTACTATTTGTATTACCATAGTATCCATAGATTTACCATGGTATTACTATAGTAATCATAACTATGGCATTTTGTAGTTGAACCTTGGTTGAACTAAAACAACAAAAATATGGTTACTGTTAGTCGTCCAACGGTTCGTTTTCATAAGGAGAGAGAGAGACGGACCCAAATGAATTGAGAAGATACAAGGTGCACAGTATATTTGTGACTACATCAGCACTACATATCTTCCAGAATTGAAGTGATTTTACTTTCTATGCCAGACTTTTTACGTCAAAAATAGTGCATACAAAACTCTTATTTATAATATGAACAGACAGAAGGACGGCTGTATACCTTTTTCTAATATTTGTTCATTTTGAGTGAATTGCAACTCGTCTGGGAGCTATTTACATAGCCTTTAAACAAAGTCTACATTACTACGGTCACGGCAGAACAAAGTTAAACTTGACACGTATAGCTTTCTAACCATAAATAACATCCAGCACAGACATCTTAAAGCAATTCTCACTCTCTAGACTCCTGAGGTTCAATAACCGTCATATCAAACACACCTCACGCTTTCAACGCGCAGCCCACTTCTGTAAGAGTCAGCAAGTTTCTCTCTCTGCGTTTCCAGCGTACAGACACACACGAGTCTCTCTCCCCCTCCAGCACAGACAAAGAGATGAAACGGGCGGACAGGGAGGAAATGAAAGAGTCTTCGTTTTCAGACCTTCCTTTGTGACGGTCATTTGTAATAAAACAAGGGACTTGTTAAGGTGTTTGATAAATGTATTACACCTCACCGTACCTCCGAGAAAGAGACAGAAAGAAGAAGAATGAATCTTCCATTAAAGAGTCTCTTTCTCTCACGGAGATGAGTATCTGGCCACGCTGTCTCTCTGCTAATGAGCTTGAGATATGAGACTGTCTTCACATCTCCCCGCTCGCGAAAACCTCCACCTGCACTTTTTATTATTGCACATTTGTGTTCTGCGGGATGCGGTCGGGTGAACAGCGAGAAATATGACAGACGGCAAAAGGTCTTGTAAAATGACTGTGAATCAGAGCAGGCGGAGAGAGAATGCCAGCGGTGTTGACTCGCACACACGAGCTCGTGTGGATGATGAGAGGGCATCTGGTGCTAATGAGAGACAGATTCACTTTCACTCGGGTGTCAGTCTGGTGTCGCTGGCACCGTCGCGCTCGGCTGCGTACATAAACACAACACGCTGCCAAATCTTTCCAACCCTGAACGGAGACTAACGAAATAAATTCTCAACATTTACAAACACAATTTCATGGCAATCTGTAACTATTTTATGTGGTGGACCGTTCGGATGAATTCATGATCTGCGGCAGTAAATTGGTTAGTTGAGGAATGAATCGAACGTGTGGGCTATGGCGTGACGACAATTTTTTTACATTTACATTGTTTTAGATTATCTATAGTAATCATATAGGGATGGTACGTTATATTGTGTAATTCTTATGCTCAGCTTCTCAATCTTGTGCAGAAACTCCAAATATGGGACACAGAAGAAGATCGATTGACACACGTAGGCTGCGTATGAAATCGCACACTTCCATGCTATATAGTAGGCAAAAAGCAGTAGGCGAACGAATAGTATATCCGAATCGTCAGTATTCATAAAAGAGTAGGGGAGAAATATTTCTTGTGCGATTCGGACGTGCGTATACTAATGTTGCGTCCGAATAAGCCTACTTTATAGTGAAAAGCTGAAAGCGGGTCAAGAATAACGCGATTTTTCATTCCTCACATTCACACTAAACCAGCCAAAAAGACGACTATCTTCGTGACTAAACGCTGTCAAAAAATTTCGCCGACAAACTTAAGCAATATTTCCCCCAAAAGAGCCTTATTCTCACTCGAGCGTTTGACATAAATGAATAAAAGAACATCACACGCACAATGAAGGCATCTTAAACGTTACCATGAGAACAGGATCCACGTTAATGAGCTTAAAGAGGAGGAGCGCAACGCGATCAAACTGCCGCACATCCGGAGGGATACGGCAAACAAAACCTCCGCCACATAAAAGAAAACGGCGTTAAGCCGCGTGCGGGGATATACAACCCTTATCAACGCCATTCACTTCCTAATTAGAGGCTTAGAAACAGAGAAATACAACAAGACTCTCGGGTTGACAACAGTCGTGGGTGGAGAGCAGACAACAAGACAGACGATCAATGAAACGCAGCACAAACCCAAACGGCAGAAAGAGAGAAACGATGAACAACGGTGGATTCTCGCCCTCGTTCGCAGCTCCCGCGCGGTGGATTTTCTAATGCAAATTAAATATTGACGTTCTGTGGACGGCCGCTTTACTACGTTCTACTCCAATGATGTTCTAGTTTATTTTGTGGAGGACCGTATCGATCCAGAAAGAAATATTAAACATTGATTTGCGATTCCGAAGGTAGAAATTGTGAGCACTGTAGGATAATTCAAGCCCCACACGGGTCTACGCTTCGACTCATAAAATAAAAGAAATACATTCATTAAATATAAATATTACAAGCTTATGGACAGAACAGAAGCGTTCAATTCTACAGCAATACAGGATTGATATTCAACAAGGAGTTCTGTATCATAAAAAGACCACAGAAAACACGTCCGGTATTTGATTATTTGATCTTTTTTTCACCCTCTTGCACACCAAACCTGTATGACTTTCGTTCTTTGGCAAACACGATAGAATATATTTTGATAAATGTTGATTACCAAACAACATTGAACCCCATTGACTTCCATTGAATGAACACAAAACCTGATCGCAAAAGGAGACATTTCTCACAATATCTTCTTTCCTGTAATAACAAAGTAGAGGTCAAATAAAGGTTCTGAACCACATGAGGGGTGATAATAATTTGTGGGTGACTTTATTCCTTAAACATGTCCAGTGAACATAAAAACGTAACTTAAGGTCCTGGATCCACCCAATTTTTAACAATTGAACAGATTTTAACACAATAAGCAGTATTTCTCCAAACATATAAAGATGCACAACAATAAACAAACAAACAGACTCATTGCTGATGCAAACGCATAGCAGTTTGTTCAGAGAGCATCTTGAGACTTCTTGAGGGATCTCTGTGTTCCTTGTGGATATACTGATAAGAGTATAAATAGCAGGTTGCGCTGTGATTCATTTGTTCATTGCCCTGTATTGATACTAAAAAAACAAATGTGTCAAGTGTTCAATAAAATGTCAACAGACGCACGATATACAGTATAACCTCTTTACTCTCAAACCAATGAGTTTTGAATGATCGTCTATTTGCTGTAAAGACAAACAGAATATATGACTATGTTTATAATACACAAAGTGCTCCAAAAAATCAGGTCTGTTTATGAATTATGACTCATGTTGAATGACAGGTCTGTGGGTGCCGTGTCTTAAACAAGAGCACTCTTTGCAGATGTGACGCGCTACTGAAATATATTGGAAAGGGATTTGGGGCACACAGAAATAAAATCACTTCAACTGAAGATTCAGAAATCTTTATCTTTCCATTATCACAGAAAAAACAATGTGTTTCCAGAGGTCTCTAAGGACTCGACAAACAACCATTGATACCTGATAACCTACTGTATGAATATCAAATATCCTGTAAGGAAGAGTGATGAAATACATCACAAATCAACCCAAAATATAAATTAATCTGCATCATGTAGACCTTCATCCCCGCCATTCTCTAGTTTATCACCAATATTGGGTGAGCTCAGCTTCTTTATGATGGCTTTGAAACATGCCTCATCCAATCAGATGAAGAGATGAAGTCCCCGCGAACCGAAAGTTGCGATCGTTTTCACTTCCGTATTTTGTCGCATTTCCGAGTGAAATGGAATTTCTTATGAGAAAGATAATGGGCGTGGCTTCCTTCTTTCTCTGCGATTGGATGTATAAATACAGCCATTTTAAATTGGAACTGGCAGCAGACTGACAGTTGAAGGGGAGGAGTTAACGGATGCTCCGCCCAAGGCGTCTAACATGTGTCATTTAAGATGGTTAGTCATTACAGTAAGTAAGTGCATTTTCAGATTTTAACTGAGGATTATGAGGGCACAAGAGAGAATGACCCACATTGATAAACCATTTACAATAAACGCCGCAATATTTCATGAAAAAAACTAAGTTCACTGGGACTTTAAAGTGAGAGAGGGCACGATTGCTAAAGTGAAATACTCCTCTCTTTCCTCTCGTCTCACTTTAACCTCTTATCGCTCCATCACCGCTCTCTGATCGTGGAGTTAAATGTGAATCAGGAGTCAGATGTGTAGTCAAGTACAGTATGGATTATCTCTACCGAGCAGAACGGAGGCTGCGTGGGATTAATCCCACAATGCACCCCCCGCAGGGACACAACGCAGACAGGAGGCGGGGCTTACAGTTACACACTCATCTTAATACACCTAATGGCTGTTTTTAAAGAACAGCATTCGCAGAGAGTATGGGTCAGATATGATAATATTGATGTGGTATTTGTACGGTATAAATATTTGAAGAGTTAGGGTCCAAAACGAGATAACATGAATCAAAATTCATGTTTTTTTATTGTGCATTCCAATTAATATCAATCAAACTGCAATTGGTTCGTTTTGATTTAAGCCATAATAACTTCAAATACGGCTAACTAACAAATAAATTCATTTGTTTTGATTGGAATAACAGGAACAGCTAAACATGATTATTAGAAAGTTTATTGTGTATTTTACGCATGTCTGTGCTGCACGCTTACTGTCGGCTTCTGTGTTTGTGTGTTTCAGTGTGGAGCTGGACTTTAAACTCCAGGAGGATAAACTACAGCCGCTGATGAAGAGACTTTGTCCCACCGAGGAGTCTCTGTTCCCGTCTCTCTCGTACCCTCAGGAGATCATCGGCTCCACACCCAAACGCAAGTCCAAAGCAGAGGCCAAGAAACACGCGCGCTGGAAACTCTGGTTTCTGTGATAAACACCGCACACACCTCGGCAGGATTACACAACTTGATCTCCTTCATGTTTTAAAGATGGAGTTCAATGACCGGATGCAACGTTCCACGAGCATCTCTTTCACGATGGCCATTTCCATCAGGATAGCTCAAGAAAATCTTTTTCGGGATCGTTTTGCCTCCGGTACTTTCAATTTGTCTATACGATGAGTGCTGAACTTGAACACATCAGCTTCATTAAAAAAGATGTATATTTACAAATACATATATAATATATATAACACATGGAATCTGCTTCCAGAGAAAAGGAATTGTAATTTTCTCATGCAGAAGAGCGTGAAATGATTTCACTGGATCAATAACAATCTTGCTTTCCATCATTTCGCCGTTCTTGTTTTCACGGCACTAAAGGTTTGGAAAACCAGGTGGATGATTTAAAAACACAATTTCGATGGAAGGACGCTTTTCGTTTCAGTCTCCTCATGAAAATCTCAGCATTAAAGAAAAGCACAAGTCTTCTGACGCACTGGGGATCTCTCACAGAGGACTTTTCTGGATCTTTACGGATTTTAAAGAATAACACGAGAAGAAAACTCTCCAGAGGATGCAATGACTTCACGCCCAGCGCTGAAGTCTCAAGCAATGCATCCCGCAGGATTTATAAAGAAATCATCACTGCAAGCCTCTGTGATCTCACAAACTTTCATATGCTATTATTATTACTGGGAAAAAATATGAAAAACAGTACCACTTATTTTTCTAGATTCGTAATAATCGCGCATTTAAAGATTTTCTAGATACACTACAGTATATCAACTTATAGCTCACTTAAGGGTTTATTGGATTATTGAAATGACGAGATGCGTTTTTAACCCCGTTTCAAATAATGCTCTTTCAATAACAACCACATATGATTTGGGGGGTAACCACGGTGATAAATGTTTACCTGGCTTTCTGTGACAGGAAGTCGTACGCCGACCGACCACCGCAAAGTGTGAGGTCACACTAGATTCAGTGTTCACTTCGGATCACATTTTGAGTTGCGTGACCTTTGACCTGCGAATTCGTATCGCAAAAACACATTCAACCAGATTTTGACACGGATACAAAGAATAAATGGGTTTGTAGGACCGTGGATGAGATAACATGTTTGAATGTTTTGATTATTATCTGTTACTTATGTCTATTCAAACCTGAGGCTCTTGAATGTGACATCACATCCTGTTGGCATAAACCACTGCGAGGTCTGATGTCATTCCGCAAGCGCAAATCTAGTGTGACAGCACCGTATCTCAACACACGCACGGACTAAACAACGATTCTCAAGTGGAAATCACCAAAAGCCATGTCAGAGTAAATAAGACGTGACTGAGCATGGGCACATCATCTGTCTTAAACACTGGATCTCATCAGGATCTCAAGTCTGATGAAAGCAGGTCAGTTTATCTCCGCCATGACTGTCTTAAAGTGAAAAGTGACATTGAGTGCGTTTACGTGGCGTCCATTATGCGCAATAAGCTGCTTAAGTGTCAGATCATGTAAACGCATAAAACAGTTTTCTTTATCGGGGAAAGCCATAAAAGGCGTTAGCAAAGGTGGTTTTTTGCCCATTACCCCAATTTAGCGCTGCATGTAAACGCTTCGCCCATTTTCTTTCAGTTTGTTCATGTGCGTATGCCTGATGCCGTACTAGTAAAAGTCCCAAACGGAAGTAACCGTAAAATAACCCATAAAGCCGCGGTCACGCTTGACTTTTCGTTCCATCGACTTCCATTCATACACATGAGAATGAGTCAGACCGGAAACGCAAGCCCGTCCGAAGATGCGGCATTTCGCTGCGTAGCAAAGTTCAAGCTTAGTGAACTCAGACTTGCGAATTCGCATCACGTGAGTGCGTGAGACCAAAAGAAGATCAAAACGTCACAGCGTGACCTCTGGATACAGAAATGTATAAGATGGAGGAATCGCTCCCGTTCATTTTCGTAGCACCGTCCGAACGAATTTCGAATGCTCAAATCTAGTATAACCACGGAATAAAAGTCCGCTCTCAAATCAGTTGGTAGAAACGTCTAAATGAATAACTATTGTTGCATTAGCAGGTACTGCGGACATGAGAAGATAGATAAAATACCGCTTCTGAACGATTTCCCGCAGCATTTTTAATTACTAGACGGACTATCGATGGTGACGTCACTGGATGCGAGAAACCTGGCAAGTCTCAAACTTCTGTGTAAACGCAGGTTTTCTGCGCAGCCGGTTTATTGATGTTCATGTAAACATGTGAAAGCCGGTTTCTTTTATAAGCTGATTTTTGATAGATTTCTGTTTTTTGACATTGAGTTACAGTGATGACAAACAGACTGTGGATGAATCTCATGTAACCCTTTAAAATATTGCGTCTATTTTAAGATCATTAAGACTTGACAGCAATTCAATAATATTCTCAATTAATTATTTGGAAAATTAATAAAAACTATTTAAATGGCAATTGCCAGTGTAACTGACTGTGTATATACACACAATAATAAATGCTTAATTATCAACAGTCATAATTCAAAAGAGAATAAACAATAGGCATTCATTTCTCAAAATACATGACATTTTCTTCATTTCTTTCTTTTGTTTTGGTACAGAAAGTCATATTCTCAAAAGGTTTCATGGGATTCATGCTCTGTAGATACCATCTAAAGTGAAATGAAACAACAGAAGAATAAACTGACAGACAGATGAAAGCATCACACACAACCAAGCAATCCTTAGCCATCTCTAAATCAGCGACACACGTATCCGTTCACCCAGAGACGCCTTTTTACGAGCCACATACACACTGCAAAGCGACAATCACATTTCAAATATGAGATTGAACTATTATTGGATAGGAATGAAGAACGCAGGAGTCCTGTTCCAGTGCCAAACCTGTGCGATGACCACAGCAAACACACATGCCAACTCATTTAACACCAGAGAGATATCATCACATGCCAACTGGCCACTGACAAGAGTTGTGGTGTTGTGTTAAGACTCTTTAATCTGCTGGTAAACAGCGTACTCTCTCAGGACTGAATGTTGTGTATGTGTTAACCCAAAACTGCAAGGCTGGATGGAAAAACTACAATGCATCCCAATTCTCAAACGGATACCCTAAAGTATTTACAGTAGATGCATTTTTTACTTCGGTGTAGCATCACTTCTCCCTCTTAACATGAAATATGGTTCTAAAATTCACCAGAAATAATAAACCATCAGGGTACTTTAAAGATACTCATTTCAACATGTTCAGGACAGACGGTGTGTGAATTGGGATGCTGGGACCGTTTCAAAACGCGAAGGAGTCATCAGTACCTCCGTTTCTGTGATTTATAGCCGATTTAATGTAAAAGTTTTCACGATTGAGAAATGCAGAATGTAGTAAATAACCAAACTCGGTGTGTACAGATATGTGCTATTAAGAAGTGACACCTGTTAGCTGCAGTGTGTATGTGGCCAGAAACCAATGAAAATAAACCCCTTTTTTTTAATCAAAATATGTTTGTGGTTTAACAGGCGCACATCACAAGAGCATTCTGGGAAATGTCACAACAGAAGCCAAACACGACGGCCATAACACACGTGCCAAAGTTTGACGAAGTGCAACCCACCTGACTCACAAAAATACTTGACTGACAAAAAGAAAGTCACGATAACATTGTGGATTCTGTGGACCTCATTTCTCCTCTCATTCATCAAAACCTTTGATTTTCGTATAGCTCGACTGTAGCCGAAAGAGACAACTAGATGTTTTTCAGTTCCTTAAAAAGTGCCATTGGTTTACTATGTGCAATATTGTGTATTTTATACAGTTTTTAAAACTATTTACTATACAAAATAAAAGATGAAAAAAGAAAAAAAGAGTGGCTTTCTCACCTAAACACTGAAATACAGAATGTTTGTTTGTCTGTCTTTCAAAACCTGCAACCAAGCATTTTCTCAATTCATTCGTCTTCACGGGCATTAAATCATATATTTACATTTAATAAAAAGTTGAAAAACGGTTGAAAGAACTCTTGATGGATTGATGAAAAAACAATTAAATTATCATCATCATAAAAAATCTGTCTATTCATGAAATATGTTCCAGAATAGTTTTCAGTATGGATGTTAATGGTTGGATGTGTAACTATCATGTGAGAAAAGCAGGTCAGCATTTAAAAGAAAGTCAACCACCATAATGCGGTCCGGTCCGGTCAGATTAGATGTAATAATACTAAATCCAACACAGTGAGCTAAAAACAGCCACCACAACACTTCACTCCAGATGGCAACAGTGCATTCATGGGATTGGTTTTATGGCATTACTTAAAGTGACAGTTCACCCAAAAATGAAAATCCTGTCAGCCTCATGTCATTTCATAACTTTATGACTTTGTTCTGATGAACAGAGAGAATGATATTTGGAAGAATGTTAGCAATTTTCACAGGGTTCCTACACGTTATCCAGATCCAACTCAAACATGCAGACTTCCCTGAAGATTTTTCAGACCAAATTGAAACTGCTCACATGTATATTATTATAATATTTTGCCAAATAATCAGTGGAATGTTAGCTATATCGCATACAAATGAATTAACACCAAACCAAGACATGTTCAATGCACAACATTTCACTAGAATTTAGTGTGATGATAATTATTTGTCAAATGAATTGCTGTAATTGAACCCACAGCAACAGAGGATTGGTGAAACATGATTCATTCATGTGAATGAAAAGAGAACTAAAGTCTGTTAACTTGGCTTCTTCCAAAATGTGACGACGTTCAATCCAGGCCGTACGCAGGATTTGAGATATACCGAGGTCCAAAAACTGAGTTTGTCCCAAACAAAAAAGATTTTCTTGAGCTATATATGTGCATTTAGTACAATTGGAGTGTACTGATGAGTAAACATGGTCAATTGATATTTTATACAAATATTATAAGATTGAAATACAATCTAGCGCCGATCTTTCGGCAGCGCTCGAAACATGCTCCAAACTTCATAAAAATATATTTATTATCAGAAATCCTTAATTTTTAGAAACCGAATAGGTCAAAAGTCTGGAAATTTTCTCCATACTCAATTTTATTTTTTTCATACTAATCCAGACCTGGAAAACAATCGAAGAGAAATCCATTATTTTCCAAAACGCGCATTTTTTCCAAATATCTGATTTAACAGAACAAAAAAATACTGTATTTTTTCTACTATGGTAGCGGTTGATGTCCGAGAATTGAAAAGTGCTGACATTCCTCTAAATATCTTTCTTTGTGTTTAACAGAACAAAGTCATGTAAATGAGTTGAGTGAATGATGACAGATTTTTCTTTTTTGGGTTTTTATCCCTTTAATATCAATACAAAGCCATATGTGATGATGAAAATAACGTGATCCTCGAGAGCGAAGAAGAATGATAGAAACACTGAAAGCCAGAGAGCGATAGAAAGAGAAAAACAAAGATGGTGATTGAGTGATAAAGAGACGTGTCTTCAGCATTAATTCAAAACATCCCATAATAGCCTAGTGAGTAAGCTAGTTAATAAGATATTACTGGAAATAATAAACAGGCAGAATGTTTGTGTGAGAGAGAGATGGAGAGAGAGCATCTCTTAGACTTTTCTTCTCTTCCCAGCAGTAAAGCAAAAAAGACTCCAAGCATTATTAAAATCCTCAAACTCACCACTAAGCAGCATGTGTGTGTGTGTGCGTGTGTGTGTGCGTGGTGTGCGTGTGTGTGTGTGTTTTCATGTTTATTAAGCAGGGAATTCCCAGGCCAAGCTTCCTCTGTAACTGCCTGGTATTTCCCATGCGAGTGAGTTTGGGAAACTCATCTGAAATGCAGCAACATGGCAAGTCAGCAGGAAGAAATCAATCCAGAGCGCCTCTCTATCATCACACATGTATATTTAATGCTGGGAGAATATCAATGTGTGAGAATTCTGGTGCACTGATGCTGCAGAGAGCGTCACTCCTGCAATGTCCATCAACCCCGAGAGCCAATCAAAACACATTGTTTCTTCAACAAGCCCCTCCCACTGCAGAGAAACGGTACACGATCCTTATGGAGATAGAGAAAAACACTGAATTCTGACAAACTAGAGAACAGGTGAGAATACTCATACCAAACATAAAGAGAAAACTAGAAGAGGTGAGACTTTGAATATTACGAGTTTGTCAAGCTACTATATCAAATTCACCGTTCGGAAGAACCACTAACCCTAAAAACTACGACCAATATTAACAATGATGTTTGCCTCCCACAAATGAACGAAATGCATTATGAAAAGCTAAACACGTAAACCTTGCACTATAGTTGTTTTACACGTCATGACAAAAAACCAACCGTTGTAGCGATAATTCTGCATGTTTAGTACTGCACGTCCACATCTGTATGCGGGGCGAGCGCGTCTGTCTTTGGACGTGGTGATCAGACTCATTTGAATTCTGCGCTCACATGCCACAAAAGCACAGGAGAGGAAAGTTAATGCATGAATCTGAAACTCAGCATCAGAGCGCCGGCGAACAAGGTCAGTATGGCAGAACCGCCGCAGAGAACACGCACACACGAAATGTGCATCAATCTACACAACATCAAACTGAATCTGCATGCACATGCATTCTTGAACATGCCAATACATCAATGCACAAAGAAAAAGACAAACAGAAAACATGAAAATATGATCTAGTCACATCTATCTTTCAAAGATCTTACCACATAATGTTTTTGCATTAAAGGAGCAATGTCAAGTTTTAGCGGCATCTAGTGGTGAGGTTGCGAATTGCAACCAATGGCTCACTCCACCCCTCCCTTTAGAAGCACTACGGTGGCTCTCACAGGACTAAGATGTCGTTACGTTTTTCCTTCTATGCCGAAGGATATAACGTATTTACGAAACTCATTCTGAAGGGCAGTTTGTCCATTTAGGGCTACTGTAGAAACAACATGGAGATTTCCGTGTAAGGGGACCCGCCAGTGTATGTAGATAGAAATAGCTCATTCTAAAGTAATAAAACAAAACATTATCTAAGGTCTTTATACACCTCTGAACACATAGTTATGTATATTAATTTTTGCATTTCTGTCAATAGATCCTTCAAAAAAATGGACACACTGGACCTTTAAACAATGAACGTTTTAAACATTTCAAAGCAGATGTTGTCTGTCTAACGCCTCGAATAATCACAAACACGCTCTAACTTTGTAAGACGAGAGGAGGATATAAACCGATGACGTCAGATGAGGGGTTAATGTATACGAGACGTACATTAAGGACGCACCCTTTAGAGAGCTTATAACATGAGCTTTGAGCATAGAGGTTACATTTATAGTAAAACCACATACAGACTTAACAGAACATAATAATCACATCATACTCAATGACAGATGGATAATAAAGAAAAGATGCCATTATGAACATGCCATAAACATGCTGTCCAGACCAGACACTGACAGGAAAGTCTTGTATTCATGCTACTGTATGCGTGAACAAGCTGTTTTATTAAAGGGACCGTTTACAAAAAATCTGTCACTACTTACTAAAAAAAATGTCTGACCGCTGTAACAGTTTTTTCTGTGGAAAACAAAAAGGATGTTCTCATCTTTTGACGTTCACTGTATTATGAAAAAATTGCTCAGGCTTTCCTGCCACTACCTTCTTTTGTCTTCCAACTTTATTTTAAGGTTCACTTAAAATAACCTAAACTATATCTTTAAATGTGCAAAAACATACAAGAATAAAAAAGTATTTTGAGGCAATGATAGCGTTCTGAAGCGGACACAGATATTTCACATGTTTACCTGTAGGCCTGTGTTACGTGAGACTTAAAAGTCTATTACTCATCTTCACCTGAAAAGTATTTGGACACTAAAGTCGCGCATGTCTTTACATTAGATAACAAATCAAACTCTGTGTCATATGCAAACACATGCTGCATAAGCTTTTCTCCAAACAAACCTTTCCATTTTTAAAATGACTTTTAATGCACTCCTGACAAGGTGATGTTAGTGGATGTATGAAGTCATTTCCCTTAAACTGAAGAGAGGCGTCTCAGCAGACTAACCACAGATTACTCAAACAGACAGATCACTGATGAGAGAGAGAGAGAGAGAGAGAGAGAGAGATGGGGCTGTAAAAGTGAAAGACAGCTACAGTATTTCTCCCGCATTGATGTCGTATGGTAGCGTGATCTGCCGAAACTTCTGTCCTCTGACACCTGATCTCAGATCAGCTCAGACTAACGGTGTCTAATTTGGAAACATAATGCAATCAGAAGAGCAATAAAAACAAAAGATGAATCTCATCTCTCTCCATCTGGCTATTCTGGATGCCAAAAAACAAACCAACACGACCACAGATAACTGAATAAATTAACATTGATCAAAACGAAAAAAACATTTACAGAGCTCTTCATATTTACACACATGTACACGTGGATTTAAAAGAGCCAACAACCAGGCTTACACCACATAGAAATCTGATTTGGTTTTCAGATCCGATGTTTAAGAGATACAGAGAGAGATCTTTAACTCACTATGAGAGGAGAATTTCTGCCCATTGAAATCACAGTTCTGTTGACCGTCCTCAAGAGTTTCTCCATTATGATCTGCACGTGCCGCTGGGTCAGACCCTAAAAAACAACAAAAACCGGTACATTTAACAAAAGCGACCCCTAACCCACTAACAAAAGTCATTAACAGACTGGTGTGTTGATTGTGTTAAAATAACTACATACTGATAACTCATCAGCAGGCATTAGAGAGAAAATAAAAGATGTGTTAATGGAGTAACAAGAAACACCAACAAATGCACAGCACAGGGTCTTACATTAACACTTGCCAAGCACCAAATGGATATACAGCTTTGCCAAGTAAATAAAACCATCTCTTGCCAGCTGGCAGGTTAACGCCTAAAGAACTGCACAACAGTTTTTGATTTAAAGGAAATTTTAGGAACAATTCAAATCAATGACAGTTTTTGGTTAACAGCTATACATGTTTTTACATCATCATACAGTATAATCTACTGTGTGCTCAAATTAATAGTCATCATAATAATTTGGAAGTGCAATGTGTTTAATGTATTAAAAATAAAATGTGTATTAAATGTATTAAAAATATTAAGATGTATTAAAAATAAAACAGTTCATTTCTCTAAAATCTAAATATATTATTTAAGTCTATTTCATTAAAAAAAATGTTATATTCAAATACATTTTTATAAATATTTTAATTCAGTTTTAATTATATTTTTAATATACATTTAATATTTTTGGTGAGATATTTTAATTTACTCATATTTATAAAATCATTTAACTCGCATTTACTCAATTTAACTGTATATTTAATTCATTTTACAGCTTTAAAATGTACTCAACTTTTTAACCAAAAATTGAGTAAATCACTGTTTAATAGCAGTTCTAGCTTTTCATTTATTTATGCAGGAAACATTTTCGACGTTATTTTAGTTTATTAGCATTACAAATTTTAGTGTTAAAATACATTGTGTTGAGAAAATTCTTATTTTTTTCTTCTTAATTTCTTCTTATACCATGTATTCTATATTTTCTATATATTTTTTTCTTTTTCTAAATGCATTTAAAGCTGCTTTGCAACAATACAAAAATGTGAAAAGCACTACAGAAATAAAATTTTATTGAAATTATTTTAAAACAATTATCAGCGCGCATAAAAAGATTTGTACATTCAATCACTTTAATCTTGACTGACTGACATGAATTATGTCACTATCAGAGAAATGTCAACAATTACGCAAGTAAGATATCTAAAATTATTTACAATATTTGGAGTAGTTTACAGAACACCGGCACAAGTCTAACAGATTAAGCAGGTGCATCAACTATGTCATCCTGGACCCTGTGCTGAACAGAATCAGAAAGATGTAAACCTGTGAGAGTGATGCTGCGCTGTGTTCTGCAGTCAAAGACAGAGATATTAAAATGGCTCATACAGTAAGATTCGTTTAAACACCAAATCTCAAGGGGTGATGAAACGCTTCCCGTCCCACTCTCTGCCAGCAGTGACACACACACAGAGCTCATTGTGAATTATTAAACAAGCTTTTTAAAAGTGCTGATCTCCAGCCAGCAGTGTGAAAGCTCTGCGTGTGAGTGTGACGTGCGTGTTACGCAACACAAACGCACGCAGACGCTTATGAAGTCAACACACACGCGAGATGACTGGTTTAAAGGAAACCTCATCTCAGCGCTATCATCGTTTATACACAACTGGAGAAAACCGTGTGTGTGTTTGCACTTCTGCAGGAGTTTAATGCAGGCACAGGGTGGCTGTAAACACACCCTCTATCATGGCCCAAAATATACGCAGAACAAATGGTATTGAGTGGGAGGAACAATTTTATTCTAGACGGCATCTGATTGGCCAAAAGTCTGTGGGGTGCAAGATGAGTTTTCATTGTGTTTTTCGCTATAGGAGAATCTGAATCACAGTAAGTGCCGTGGATTCGCAGTACATTGTGTGAACGCTGGGATAGTGTGTGTTCTTACTACATCTTTCCGGTAGAGAACCTCCAGGATGTTGCTGAGTAGCTGACAGCAGGAGTCCAGCTCTTCCTGACTCTCCAGGTGAAACTTCAGCTGCTCCGTCATGAGAGGCAACAGGATCTCCCGGCAGTCTACACAAACACAGCGACACGGAAGTCAGGTGACATCACGGAAAAAAAACAGCCAATGCAACATCGATAGAGCAGGACAGCATTACAATGCTCATGCAGGGGTCTTCAACGTTTTTCGGGGGCAGGCACGGTTCCTGCCAGGTGCAAAAGGGTGGGCTAGCAGATATCCTGGGTGGGCATTTACCACACACAGTATACAGCCGCAGAATAATTAAATGTAAGAGAAATTATTTCTGTCAACTTAAGACAACATTTCTCTCAAATTTCATTAAAAAAAAAATATTTTTTTTGCAGAAAATGAACAGGAAAAAAATGGGTCAAAACAACAGAAAAGACGATCCCTAAACCGAAACATCGCAAAAACCTAAACAAATAAATAAAACTAATGTTTGCTAACGTCAGAAAAAGTAAAAAAATTATGTTTTGAAATATGAATATAAATAACCAGATTTTTTTTTAATTGCTGACTGTCAAGCTTAAGGTTTGCTTTTGTTGGAATTCAACAAACACTGCAATATATGACTGCAATACATGCAGGATTTTAAAGATGTATGATGTCATAAATATTAAAAACACGCATTCATTACAGTAGACCGAGAGATTATAACAAAAATAATTATTGTTGATTTTGATTTTCCTGATGTTTTATGCATTAATAAAGCGGTTAAGTTTAATTCTTTTTTTCAGCTTCTCTGTGTGGTGCTCAGCAGAAACGCAATAGAAAAGAACGCTTCCGAGAATGATCAATAAATGCCCATGATCTCAATTATTGGCAATTAAAACACCTTGTCGATATTTTCATCATTAGCAACAAGTCAAACAGATCTCTCTGCATTCTGCTTTCAAACACACGAACGCACACACTTGAGCCGCATGCAGACATGAAAGTGTTCAGATCAATATTTCACCGAGATCTGACAGCTGAAGTAATGATATTTAATGTGAAAGTGCAGTTTGACATTAGCTTCATCACTACAGAGAAATCAAGTATGTGCCGCGTGTCATCTAATCTGTGCGTCAACGAGGGAGGCGGGACTTCCTGCAAGAGCTAAATCAATACAAATGAGTTTTTCTTTCATAAGCAGTCACTACTAAACAAAGCACGCACGCACTCGCAATTTCCACAGGTCTTCTGAAAGCTCATTTATCTCGCCGTTCAAAGAAATAAATCCACATTTTCCTCTTTACGATTGCACGCAGCATGCCGCACACACTTCTGTACGAAATAAACGCCTGACCTGCCCGTGAACTCTCAGAAAACAATTCACTGGCTAAAATTACAAATCAGGGTCACGGCGGAATAAATCGAGGATCCTTTCATGGGTGTCACGGCGTGTTCTGTGCGTTTCCAGAGAAGCTTCACTTCTGCCTTATTTATCCTTCCCAACAAACATAAATCCCAAAAATCACCTAAAACCTAAGGAAAGCGGTGAAAAAGATCTGATATACCCAGGACACATCAGCAAATATACAACTGTATTTCATTTGATGAGGATACGGTATATTTGTGGTGTCCTTGTCAGTTGTAACAACTTGCAGTTGTGATTGTAGTAATGATGCGTCAAATGTGCTGCGACACCTCACTCGGATGCAAACGTGTAAGTACGCATGTGATCAAAAATGCTGCTAGCTTTGCACGTTCATGTGTCGTTGCATTTTAAAATGCATCATCATAAACTCACTCTCAGCATCGCTGAAAGGGTCACACATCAGGCATTATCACGAACTGCTTTCTCTATTCAGTTTTGCCTTTTAGTGAACTACTTTAATGGTGGGAAGAAGCAGAACTGAGCATCCGAAGAGTGAAAAGTTCAGATGCATCTGTAACTTGAATCGTCGTCGATAATCAAATTCTAAGTGACACATTTATGTTGAAATGGAATAAACACACAAGCAGGCGCAGGCACAAACACATTTTTCAACAAAACAACAAGCCGAGAGCGTGCTCAGCACATTTGTTCGGGTCAGACGAGCCCGTTTGTGTTCATTTATTCCAGAGAAGATAGTGGCACTCACAACCTCGTGCTGGAGGAGTCTGAGCTCACAGACACAGAACCTCAGTAACGCATGCAAATCTTCACGATGTGTGTCTCAACGACTTTTGAAATGTCATTGTTACATAGAGAGAGTCACAGAGAGCGTTTACACTGCCAGACATCTACTGAACCGGTTTAAACTGACACACAATTCACTTTCAACAAACCTTAAAGGGATTCACCCACAAATTTAAGTTCTGCAATCATTTACTCACCCTCAGGTTGTTTCAAACCTGTATACATATCTTTGTTCTGCTGAACACCATGGAAGATATTTGGAAGAATGTCAGTTATATAGGAACATTATCCACAACCATAGAAAAAACAAATATTATGTTTTTTGATCTATCAAACACAAAATGAGATGTTTTGAAAAATGAAAGCAAACAGTTCGGGGGACTTTTAACAACCATTTACTTTTTCCTACTATGTCAGTGATGTCCCATAACTGAAAATGACTGACATTCTTCCAAATATCTTTCTCTTTTTTATCAGAACTACGTCATTTATACTTGTCTGAGTGAGTGATTTAATTAAGTGATAGCAGGAGACATCCCATAATTACAGCTGAACGACCTGCATCTCCTTACAATCTACCCACAGAGCTTCCATGTCACTGATTTAACACTGCACATCACCTCAAGACATAGACAACAAACAAACACACACATTGCACTAAAAACATGCACAACACACACACAGGCACACATGCACTTACACACGCACAACAAAAACACACACACACTACACACTGAACTAAACAAAGACAATGTGGCACACAGAAACCTTAGTCATCATTATACACACAAACATCATGATGCATAAATATCTGTGAGAAACATTCAGCAGGAGATCCGCTAGGGGTGGAGAACTTCAGGCTGATCATTATTTTATTGTTCTGTCATTGCATAAAAACTGTCTTTGTTTACTCACGTATGGGTCTGAAACAACGAGTCAAAAAACAACACTTATTTTCGAGTTAACCCTCCGTTCAAAAATGATAATGGATAGAAACAGTTTTTTGATTGGATGAAAAGAGATGCCCAATATTCACAGCAAATATTTCCTTTCACAGCTAATTTATTTACAAATATTTCCTGAAGTTGATGACGAGCTTCTAATAGGTAGTTAACATAATACATTTCAAATGTATAAATCAGTGTTCAGATCATCACAGACCTGAAAATGCACAAACCCACCAAAGACAACGTCAAATACAGCTGCTTTCAGTCACTGACCTTTAATGTGTGTGTGTGTGTGTGTGTGTGTGCGCGCGTACCATCCTGGGTGAACAGGTCGCTGTGGACGATGTCAATCATGCAGATCAACTTCTGCTTCACCAGACGCCCCAGAGGAACTTTGAGAATAAACTCACTGAACAGCTTACTGGAAAAAGAGAGAGCGGGATTAACATTTGCATTCAGCAAACATGAACTGTTTTGACATTGATTTTGTATTTCATTACGAATAAACGAAGAACCCGAGAACATAACGTCATTTCAAACCTATTTTTCTTCCGCGGAACACAAAAGAAGATATTTTGAAGAATGAACCAAAAGACTTGATTGTATGAACACATTATATCTTCTTCCACAGAAGAAAGTGTCATGTGTTATTTACAAACACGTGAGTGTAAATAAACGACAGCATTTTTACTTTTGGGTGAACTCTCCCTTTAAAATCGTGAAAATTGTGAGAAGCGAGCGGGTGCAGGTGTCTGCGTGTGAGAGTTTGATCTCAGGGTCTCCACCTCCTGTTGAAGTGACAGCTCATTTCTAAAACATGCTGACTGCCCCGGGCCATGCCTCTCTGCGCACATCTGAATAAAACCCAACACACACTCGCGGCCGCTCTTTATGTGCAAACAACTGGCACTTGAAGAGAGGAGGATGCGAAGAGCGAGGTCTGGCAGACGATGACAGAGCACACACAAGACCTCATTCAACATTTGTTTGGTCCGCGTGTGTGGCGTCCGCGACATCTCTGCTAAGCAAACACTATTCCATGACAGGCCTCTCCGAGAACCAGGCGTGATGCTATAAATGTTTTATATGAGCAACGAGGCACTCGAGAATGTGTTCACGCTGTGTTTGCAATACAACACACGGCTACGATCAGGAAGGGAAAAGAAAGAAAAAGAGAAGGAAAAAATAAAAATGAATGACAATTAATTAAAAAGGGAAAAATGGAAATAAATCAAAGGCAAAAGAAGCCAGGGAAAGGGAAGAGATTTGATTTAATGCTCCTGCGTGTACACAGACATGTGATAACTCTCTCTTTCCCTCTCTGGCTCATCCATTTATCTATTAACATTTAAAGAGAAGCAACACGAATACAGATTACTGAGGGAATTGAACACGAACCCCGTTGTTATAAAACGTCTCGTGAAAATGTCACGTCTTTGAAAATTGGCCATTGTCAGGGATGCATTTCAGGAACGCGTCACAGCAAGATTCGTGCTTACAAACACACCGTTGTGAGTGCGGTACATTGAGCCATCATAAGAGCCACATAACTCCATTATAATGCCACTCAGGGATAAACGCATTCTCCAGACCAACAGACAAGATCGCTGAGTGACCGCCGCGTCTCCACGGCAACCGCATCACTTCGCAGCGACTGTGTGTGGAATCTAAAGCGCGCGCGAGATACTTGAGCAGCAAAGCGACGCGTTCCAGCAAAAGTCTATGAGGAAGATGATGAGGGCTGCTTTCAAGGCATCGCATCACAGAAATGCCGCTTTCATGCACCGCTGTGTGGAAATCACTCCACAAACCAGACCTGAATTCATTGCGAGTCTCACAGACGTGACCAGATGACACATGAGCAGAACGAGCAGAAAAACACCAAGAGAGAGGATGCGTATCACTTTTGTGATTTAAAGGTCAGAAAGACTTTATTACTATTTTAGTTATAAAAAATGGCGATTTAGTCGGGGATGTGATGATGTAAACTCACCTGAGCTCCTTTGGATCAAAGACCAGTTTGAGATCATTGACGATAGTGGGGACGTATTTCAGCGCCGCACCCTAGGATTGAAGCAAAAGATAAATACCACATTAATCAATAATCAAATAATCAAATAATACAGAAACCAAAAATGACAAGAGGCATATTGCCAAACCCTGCAAATAACATTCAGGAATAAAAATGGTTTGCATAAAAATGTTCTTTCAAACAAATATTAGCAGTTAGTGAATTGTGTTGTTAGTGAATGCGTAACCAAATGTGATGAACGGCATCATTCGGGCCTATCAATGGTAGTTGAGCCCCATGCAAACCAGACGTTCGCAATCATTTATAGATTTACTCCAATAAACTCCCACCACACCGATCAATAGTTTGAGAACTTGCATCTTCGATTCTCTCTACAGCCTCCCTTAATGTTCCTTTTCTAGTGCTCTGTGACGGACTTATTCTCAAAGTTCAAGTCAAAGTCCTCCACCGGTTTCCCATGATTTAAAGTATTCAATTTGATTAAAGACTTTACTTTCACAGTTGTTCGGCGGATCAATTTGATGTTGGACTGGACAGTGAAGTAAAAGTGCTAAAAACTTCAAGACCAGATTAAAACGGGGCCGTTTCTACAAATATCATGAATCCTGGTCAAGTACAAAAAAAATTCCTGCACTCTTATTTCCTATTCCTGTACTTAGTTTCTATGATCGGATGGGGCTTGTTGATCTAATAGAATGACACCTGTCAATCACTGCCGTCAACCGTGTCCATCTGTCTGTCGTCAAACACATCACAACACAAGCAAGCCAAGCACAGATGCTGTTTTGATCTAATGAAAGAAATGATGTTTGCCCTTATTTACTATGTCTCAGTTTTAATAACGGCCGTGTTTCACATTTGGATCAATATTAATAGAAAAGCAAACGCTGTGTGCCGTCTGGTGTGCAGAAGGGCCAGCTGTAAAGTGCTACACTTGCTCATGACCTGCTGTCGTCTCTAATGTTTCTCCTTCATTTGACATCAGCTGTTGCGACTGATGCTGCGTCTGTGGCGAAATGACATTTTGGATGGTGCACTTACGTTAAACAAACGTTGCAACCCAAAATTGTACTGGTTGTGATAGCTTATATCTTAAATTTTGGCATCTGAACAACCCGACGGCCAAGTGTGACCCTGTTTCCGAATCAACCTTAACCACCAATCGCTTTGATTTGCAGGGTTTGAAACGCTCTTTAAAGAATGAAACAACCGACGCATTCAGCAGCTAAATCTAGCGTTTTATTCCAGTCACACATGAAAACGTGGGAGTCCTGAGATTTACAGCCTTGGTTTAAAAGCGGCCGCACTTGTTTGATTTTTATCATCACGTCAAATTCTGAGCTACTTTGAAATCATTTGAAAGCTAAAAAGTGTCAGAAAAGCTGCGAGCCTCGAGTCAACAGAGGCGGCGAGGAGTGATGGATGGGTTAAGAAGTTTCCCATTTGATAAATTCTCTCTCCAGCAGCCCACGTCTGGTGTGATTTAACTTGAGAGTTAGCGGGGAAATGAGGTCTCGCGGTTCAAGTGTTTGCTAAAAAAAACTGCTCGCGTCTTATATCGCACCTTACGTTTGATCTGATGTGCGATGGTAATGCACCAAATAAGACTGAGAGGTTTGCAACCATGACATCATAGTTTGAGACCATCACATGGACGATACACGTCACAGGAGGAAATGCACTGCTTTCTCCTTTTATTCCAAAGCGCCTAGGAGCTTGAGCTCTCCTGGCATCTGTCGTTGCTAAGCAACCATGGGCCACGTTAGCCGTTTAGACGAGGAGGTATAAACAAAGGATGTATGGATTATACGCACTGAAAATACCTTGCAATAACTCTGATATTAGATTTATTAATGCTGTGATCATCTTTTTCTCCATCTTCACCGAGCTTGTCTATATTGGTTGGTCGGTTCTTATCACATGACCTGCGGTGCGCATGCGGCATTCTGAAAAGTTAAAATATTTTCATCTCAATGCGGTGCCAATGCGCCTAGAATAATGGTAGCATGCGCATCGCGTCAGCCCCTATTTGAGCGCGCTCGCCGCACGTCTACATTTAAAATTACGAAGATGTGCGCGCAAAAGATGCGAAATGTGGATCGCCGCATAACCGGTCAGATCTGATCCAGCAGCACACCTGCGGGACTCCGGACAGACCTGATGTTTTGTGTGTTACACATGAGGCGTATTAACACAGAAATGAGGCGACATGACAGGTCAAGGACAGTGACAACGGAAGACAAATGGAGGAGGAGCAACAAAACAGATGGAAAGAGAGAAGCAGAGCTAGAAAATACCTTGAGGAGAAGCTAAAGATGGTGGAGAAGACACACAAACACATTCAGAAGATGAAAAGAGCTCAGGGCAGGCAGAAAACCACACATTTTTGGTGTTCTAGAGCAGTGGATCTCAAACCTTTTCATTGAAAGAGCATCACTCATCTTAAACGTAAGATTTTAATTAAAGCAAAAAAGTATTCAGTTGTGCAGTGCTGGAACAACAATACTTTCGGTTGGTGTCTTTTTTTCAGATGTTTGATTGCATCAAATCTATGATCTTAAATGCCAAAAAATCTGAGCCACCCCCAGGATCAATCTTGGGACCCCAGTTTGAGAACCCCTGTTCTAGAGGTAAAGCAGCGTTCTGAGAAGTTGAACTGTTTGTGCACAACATCCTTAAAAAGAGACAGATGACCAAATGTTGAGGGACAAAAATCCTTTAACAACAGAACTTTCAATTCTCAGTGTTTATGTATACAGCCGCTGAAAAACTAAAGAGAGAACTTCAAAATTATTTTCAGTCTTTCCGATTTTACTATTTATGTGCAAATTATCATTTTTGTTTCATCCCGTGAACTACTAACAATATTTCTCTCAAATATCAAATACAAATCTTGTTTCTATTTGCATTAATTTGCAGAAAATGAATTCTGGAGAAACAGAAATATTAATATATTTTTTCAGGCCTCAAATACTGCAAAGAAAACAAGTTCAGATTCACTTTTAAGCAATGCAAATGTCATATATCTACATGTATTTAGGAAAAGCTTAATATTTTTTTATGTGACCTGAATTTTGATCTGTCAGTCTTTCACAAAATAAAATGTATAATTTTTTCAAATTTCAGAAGCTGTTTCACTCTAATATACGTCGCGATACTTCCGTTTCATGGCGACTCTAAGCGGTTTGTTGCAACCGTCTGCAGCTCATCGTGAAGTTTTACGGACAGACTCACCTTGACCCCTCCGGTGCCGTCAGCATTGCTGTTCATCATGGCGTTCAAGGACGCAAAGAGGCTCCTGAGGGACTCCATGAAATCACTCTCACCTTTATTCTCATACAGCCTGAGGGAAACAGACACACACGTCCACACGCAGACAGCAGATGATCATTTCATCTACATCATCATAGGAAACAGACTGGTGAGCATGTGTTTGCTATGCTAATGCATGACATCAAACCGACCGGAGCCGTACAACGCGCATCCAGAACAATGTGGCGAACTCGGCACGTGCGCCCGTCCACCTGTTCACCCTGAACTCCAGCTCATGATCACAGTCTGATCAGATTGACGAATTGCTCTGTAATTAAGTTTGAGGGTCGACGGGATGCTTTCGGCATCTTCACAGCTCCAAACTAACATCTGCAGAATTCCTGCTTTCACGCATTCATTAAAACGCTCATCCGGTCGACTTCGCTGATGCGATGAGCGCCACTCTGGGTCGAAAATCTTCAAGCGTATCCAGAGTGTTTACTTCAGAATCCTTCATGAACACTCTTGGCTTTAAAAAAATGGTTGCCAAGCAATCACAATAGGTACTTTAACTTTCTATCAAGGCAACGAATGTGACGTGTGCAGTCGGGTTAGATATAAACGCTGGCGCTGGGCTTGTCCTGTCATCGAGGACAAAGTCGACCGTCCTCATTAGTGTCTCTCACAGCGGTGTGTGGTGTCAAGTGCTCGCAGGCGTTCAGGTGGATGAAGCGGTGCTTGAGGGACACATCATACTTCACCTGAAGACAACAAGCTAATCACCGCTGCTGAACTTCATTTAGACTCGGTCATTGCTCAACATGTCCACGCTCGACCTAAATCAGCAGCGCTGCCCACCCCACATCCAGCCGTCTCAGACACATCCTCCATCAGTCAAGTTTGAGAAAGGTGTGGCAGATCGGATCTGACACACTGCTCTCGGTCTAACCAAAAGATTTTTACATAAAGATGATTTGCGAAAGGAGATGGGATGTAGAGTACAGACTGGATGTGGTTTTAGTTATTATCTGCTTGGAATCCAGTCATTTTTTTATACTCTCTTGTCATCGTGTCATTATTTTCATCTGCTCACGGAACGATAATACTTCGGTATATGGCCCACCGTACGATAATTATTGCGATATTTACAATGACAAATGATGACTTGGAAACCTGCCATAAACATCCTTTTTTTCTTCGTAACTATTGCTTAGAGGTACGAGTTATAGAATGAGACGGGTCAAATGACCTAAAAACCCCTTATATGAAATAAAATAATTACACCAGATGGACCTTGACAAAGGTAACATCGATTGTTATTTTCTAACCTTCTTTATGTTAGGCCCGGAAGACCTATCGCTACAGTCATGTGACCACAATAATATTGTTACATCCCTAGATATTACTGTCTCAAAGGATCAGACGTCATTCAGATTATTAAACACATATGTATCTGGGGATTGAACTGGTTTTGAATACTAAAAGAAAAAATTGCCGTACAGCATACAGTCCAACCAAAATGTATTCAGACACCAAATATCATTTTTGATATTTTTTAGTAGTGAGTGCAGGACACTGTAGTTCATTTAAGTAAGTGAGGATAGCAAAATAAAGTAAACCGTGACATAGTATAAACAAAGATTCTTCATAAAGTGGTGTAAAATTTGGGACCAAAAATTATTTTGCGCTTTGACCCGACCATGTTTTGCATAATTTTTGTTTCTTTAATTGCTAATGCCTTTTACACCCCAGACTGAACAAAGTTAAGCATTGCTCGGTTACTGGTTGAACTAAATTGGTATTCTTTATATAGCTGACAGCTAACTTAATTCATTTGTGAGACGGCCCAACAGAAGAATGGCCAAAACTAGTGAAATATCAACTGACTTGAGAGGAAATGCCTTTTTTTATCATTTTTGGTATGACTGTGATAAAAGCAAACAAGTTTACCTCATTTTAAATTCACAGTGTGAATAATCCCAGACAACGGCTTTATTGAGAGATGTTAATGTGAAAAAAGGACGTACTTGTTAAAGAGAATCCGAGACCTCACGATGAATTTAAATATGTACTCCAGAGCCTTGAGGGCTTTCAGCAGCTGGTCTGTGAGCTTCTCGGCATTATCCACGTAGTTCTTCAACACTCTCATCAGCTTGCTGAAAAACATCACCATGCACACACACACACGTGTATCCTTTAAACACTTCTGACAAAAACACGTACTGTATGTTAGAAAGTGCTGATCATTTCTCAGAACTGTATATAAAAGAGGCATGCGGCCTCAGCAGTGTTTTTGTTTGACTCACGTGTAAGCGAGCGTGGCGCTGAAGTGCATGCGGATGTAGGTCTCCAGGACAGGATTAAAATGA
The DNA here is from genome assembly GCA_006030095.1 of Triplophysa siluroides. Taxonomy (NCBI): domain Eukaryota; kingdom Metazoa; phylum Chordata; class Actinopteri; order Cypriniformes; family Nemacheilidae; genus Triplophysa; species Triplophysa siluroides. Next base: position 704,999 of record VCII01000170.1, on the reverse strand, counting down.
TGGAACTTCCTGTCAGCGATCAGTCCGATTATGAAAACCTTTCAGAAGCAGAAACACAGAGACAGACACAGAAGCACAGCAAATTCTTATTAAACAAAACTTTGTTTGGACTTCAATTCAATGTGACATCAATACTCTGAGTGGCCTATCAGCATATAAATATATTATCTGATTAAAGCATAGTTTAAACATTTAATGCTGAGGCCTAAAACTAAAACCTATAACACTTGTAAAACCCTGGACATGGTTATTTATACAGATTTATATTATCCACAGAGCATGAACTTTACCAGAGCATCAAACACGAGGGTATCAAACGTTTCGCTGTCTGAATTCTCCATCATTATGTTGAAGAGGGCATCCAAGGTGTCCTGTAAAAACTACACACACAATACACGGATTATTAAAGCCGATGGTCAGCGTTGGAGTAATGGGATGATATTTAAGGCTTTGTGCTCTATGGTCTCAAGAGAGAGAAGGTGAAAAGACTGTGAAATTTATAGACTGTCATTCTAAAGCACGTGCTGTCCACTTCAATGTCTGCTGTCATCCAAGCGATGCTCAATGACATACGAGCAAGGACATCATCACACAACATCACAGAAATACAAGTTAAAACCAGCTACACGGTCCTACATGTATACACAATTCACATCCAGAAGAGCCCTTAATTCCCCACCTTCAATTATTTATTAATGCATTTTTCTTGTTTCTTTGTAATAGGTTTTATTCTGAATGTAATAAATATTACAGCAAAAATGCAACAACACAAATATTCTAACTGGAGTTACAAAACTAAACTAAAGTACGACGTATACTATTAAAGAACAATTGTATAACATGTGATGCACAAAGGCTTAGCGAGCATCTTATATATTTTGGACAGGAGGTTTAGAAATGAGATTGTTTGCACATTTGCTCCAATTCAAGCGTTATAAATTCAGTGTGAAAGCTATTTAAATGTTGAAATTCTCCACCTGATGTCGAGCGGATGTTTGTGTTGTTGCTGCGGACGTGCGTTTTATTACAGCGTTCGGCACATCTGCTGTACGGCCTCTCATTACATTCGGCGTGTGGAAAGAAAGATTGTGTGTCCTTGAGAAGAAAAACACACGCTTCAGAGAATTACACTGAAGCTGCTGCATATTTTCAGCGGAGAGCGAGTCGCAACAGATACAAGATGCCGATAACGGTCATAAATCTGCCATTCCTGAGATGAGATTCACCGGGTTTAAGATGCCACTTTTAAAATAAGCTGCACACACATAAGTCACCACGGAGAGGAGTCATAAAATACAGGTTATGGAGGGGACGGGACATTATAGTAATGAATCGGACTGAGAGAGAGACAGATAGAGAGAGATGGAGAGATAGAGAGAGACACTTTATGGTATAAAGACGACCCACCAACCCACCAACTCCACACAAACAAATGTGCTCATTCACACACACACAGCACAGCCTTGATGCTCTCTTACAGCAAATCCAGCAGAACCAAAATGTGTTTAGATGGCAACAAAAGGAGTAAACAAAAACAGATGTTTTGTTTCTTGAGCTACAGGAACAAGAAGCGTACCATTTTTCTCCTCTGAAGGCCTGAAGGAATCTTTCATTTAAGAGAGCACTTCACACATAAGGGTTTTTTAATATGCCGCACACAACACACACTCCGGGGTCTGTTTATTAGCAGGACATCGAGTGAATAACTCCTCAGACCGAGAGAAAGTTCTGTTCAACACGATCACTCGCTCTGAAAACACCTTCTACAACTGCCAAGTTTGGAAATTGAATTTTGGGGAATGGCACGGCTGAGGCATAAAAGCTGCGAGGACGGCATCATAATCCTGCAGAAACGCTTGCTGTGCGTCTAACAGGGATTCCAGCCCAAATATGCTGGGCCAAAGAGAACGCTTCACTACAAACAGTTTTGCGAGAATGCTGAATGGAGTTTAACACACAAAAAATAACATCTCGGTTATTGTATTATATCAACGTTCTACCAATAAATTTCAACAGCAATTACGTGACGTGGCACAAGACATTTAACAGAACATGCAATGCTATCTCATTTCAATACAGCGTTCAGACTCTATTTTACTACGCACACCATTAAACCAAACCATTCTGAAGTATTATATTTCAGGTGAAACAGAATGTTAAACATTACAATGTAAAAATGTCTTGTTGATCTCAACGGTTCAGTGTCTTTAGGTTGTAGTTTGATACACCTGACACATTCACTCCGGTGTGATGTTTTATATTTATGTCTCAGACGTTCAGAAAGGGTGCAAAATATGTTGGAAGGACATTGAGGGGACGTTTACAGCAAAAGACTACCCTGCCCTCATCTTCCTCTCTCGGTCGACCAGAACGTCATTCAAACACACCGCATGAGGACAATCTCAGTCAGTCGCACAAATCAATCCAGCAGGATATTATGAGAAAGAAAGAAATAAAGAAAGAAGGAAAGAAAGAAATAAAGAAAGAAAGAAGAAAGAAAGAAAGAAAGAATGAAAGAAAGAAAGAAAGAAAGAAGGAAAGACAAAGAAAGAATGAAAGATTACTATTCATCTACCAAACCTGGCAAATTTGTGTATTTATCGTTTAAATATATGATTTATTATTTTAATATAAAATAGCTTTCTTCCTTCCTTCAAATGATGAAATGAAAAATGGTTTAATCAGATCAGATATATAAGATAGATAGAGCAGCGGTTCTCAACCTTTTTCACTTCAAGGCCCCCCCATCTTCCACAACAATATTTGAGGTTCCCCCCTCAAAATTTGTACTCAATAAAATATTGTGGAGTTTGGTATTTCTCAAGTATTTTTCATTTTAATAATCAAACATTAAGAAATATCTTGGCGTTTAGTTCTTTTAGCTGATTTCATTTGATTTTTATTTGATTTAAAATCATTATCTTGAGGCCCCCTTGAAATTATGCCAAGGCCCCCTAGTGGCCCCCGACCCCCTGGTTGCGAAACACTGGTGTAGAGACAATAAAGCATTTCACTCTTCACTTTGTTTTCATTTCACAATCATTGATACCTTAAACATTTGTTTAATCTTTTAGTATTTTTCAGGAAGTACTTGATTCTCCTAATTAATCTGTTCACTATTTAATTTTTTTTTAACATTCTCGGTTTCCATTCCTTCAAGCCATCTAAAACACTTCAGGAAATATCATTTCTATAAATATCTCAGCATGTTTTTTGGCAGCCTTACAAATAAACTAATAAGCAAAAAGCTTTTGAAGTACAGCACGGCGTACATCTATAATTTCGAATCGTAAATCAAAGTGCAAGTCTCCAAGCCAACTTCAAACAGTTATATTGACAGCACATATATTTCCGCATGCCATTAAAACGGCGGTCTGACTGACGGTGAAATAAATACAGAGCTCTCTCAGATGATTCAAACGTACCTTGACCACTTCTCCTCCATCCACCTTCATCAGGTGACAAAGATTCTGCTGGAGTACACTTGTGTTGGACCTCCACTTCAGAAGCCCCAAGAGATCAACTACAGGAGACACACAACACCAGAAACCTCTGTTACCAGCACGTTAAATATTCATGTACACAAAAAAAGGAATTGTTGGCTCTAAACCTTGGTAATGAAAGAAAGATACAAAAGAGATGCGTGTTACACCGTCTTACCACGGTAAAGGGTAAACCAGACATGACTTATTTTTTGAAGTAAAGAATGAGAATTTGATCTCTTGCGGTTTATCGAACAATTCAAGTTCATATATTAGACAAGAGGAAAGTAAACAATGTCAAAGGTTTATAAGGTCAGACTCTTTTTTCAATCTCTTTATTGGAATTAACGGAGCATAAATAAGCAGTTAAAGAGATGATCGCATCTGACACCGGGGCTCATCTGTGCTGCTCGGCACCTGTAATCTACAAACAGTTTCACGGTTTCCATGGATCCCCGGGGAACTCTCCGCAACGCCTGAGCGACTCCCGTAGCGATCGCCATAGCAACAGAAGAGACTGACTTTTTAACCTTAAACTTGGCATTCCAGAGAGCATCTGAGGACAAGGCAAAACGAAATGAGATCAAGTCGATGATGCTGTAATCCGGCGAGACTTTTCCAGGGTCAATCAAAACGACACGCGGTGACACATTCATACAAAGCTACAGATCTCGGTCAGAGTAGATCATGAGGTAAGACGAGCCAGAAATATAAAGGACAGAAATACATCCACTGAATGATATAGTGATATACTGTCTGTCTTTAAGTGAATGCACACCTACTGTGATTTTTTTGAGAAACGGACGACTATAAATAACAGCCGCTCCACAGTTTGCAGTAATAAATAAAAGCTAAAATAAAATACACATACAAAATTCTGCAGTTATTTTTTAATAAAATAAAATGTTTAAAAAAATAAAAAATGTTATATTACTTCAAGAGACTAAAATGTCAAGTTAAAAAAATAATAAAATATACAAAAATGTACTTTTGCTTGTGTGTTGATCAAGTAAGTGATGCTGCACATGACTTCCTTTAAAGGTCCAGTGTATGAAATTTAGCATCATCTAACGGCTCACTCCACCGCTCACCCCTCCCCATCGAAGACGACTGGCTGTCGTCACGTTTCCGCTCCTTTGACGAAGGAGATCAAGTATTTACGAAACGTGCTCTGTAGAGCAGTTTGTCCGTTTAGGGCTACTGTAGAAACAACATGGAGAATTCCATGTAAGGGGACCCGCGGTGTTTGTAGATAGGAAAAGCTCATTCTAAGGTAATAAAAACATAACGCTTCATTGTGTCAGCTCTTTAAACACCTCCGAACAAATAGTTATGTGTATCACATTGGATTTCTGTCAATAGAGCCACCAAAAAATTACACACTGGACCTTTAAAGCAGTTTGGTTAATTGAAATCCGACAAAATGTCACCCTAAATGTCACTGGATATTTGAAAAAAACTAAACGAAAATGAGAAATGTTGCTATAGCAAATTATAAAATAAGCCTGAGGCTCTAAAATGACTATCTAGAAACAACTATACTACAACTGAAAAGATAATTAAACCTATGCATCAATAATAAAAAATATATATATATAATATAAAATTAAATAAAAAAATAAATAGGTAAAAATAAAACTCATATTAACATAACAAAAAAAAAACGTTGACCGATCTCTATCTATTACAAATCCAAGATTTACAAAGAGCTGTGTATACATGTTTTTTTAATTGACTGCAAATGGTGCAAAAACTTTTGTGAGATTATACAAAGAGAAACAACTCATTTTTTGTGACAATGGTCAATGTAGCTTAAGAAACAAAACATTTCATATCATCATAGCACATCAACAGGAGCTGAGCCAGTGTGGGCGAGACGTTCAAACTCCAGCCAGCAGGTTTAATAAAAGCTGTCGTGCCATGGGAGAGGACAGGCCTGCTGTCATTCTTTATTAAAAAGCGATCATTTCTCTATCTTATTGGCTGAGAGAGGTCTCTGTGTTCAATGGGTAGTGCAAAGAACTTTGACATTTCAATCACATGGGAAATTGACTGCGCAAACAACCGAAAAACATCCAAACAAGACACTGCTTACAGCCCAAACGAAATTATAAACACGCTACGTGTACCATGTGTAGAAACTCATTGATTTCCACCTGAGGCGTTGACGTTAGCCGCTCAGTATGCTAATGTGCAACTATTTCACTATTTTTGTCGGATTAAGTTTCCAGAAAAACACAGGGATGTTGGCGTTGATGGACAAGACCTCGCAGGCTAAAACAGCATCTCTGACTTACGCTAGCAATAAAAAGTCTGCATTTATATGCTAATGTTCTCAGCGAGCTCGGTCTGAGCAATCCTCAGCGACCTCATTACGCTGTCCGTTACCTGCCGAACGGACAGCGGCTCGGATGGAAACTGCTGCTTTTTGACAAAGGTCTTCATTAAAGCGGCATCTTAGCCGCCCTGTGGCTCAAGGGTTGCGTAAAAACTCGCTAATAGCAGCGGTGGGCGTTAGCCACTCGCTAATCAATTCACAGACACGTAAGACCCCATAACACGGTGTGTGAGAGGAATTATCTTGTCGTACGGGGGATAAGAACGCATCACGACATATGTGTCTTCATCTAGCAGTGGAGCTTTGAAATTACAGCTGTGATATCGTGGCCACAGATGCATCACTCGCCGCTGTTTCTAGGGGCCGCAATGCGCAAGTTGGCGCCATATTGGAACAGTCACAGCCGGTCAGTAAATTTCGGAGAGCAAGGGCAAGGCTTTGCATGTGCAAAGCAGCGTGTAACAGCATGGTTTTGGGGCGAACTGTAACCGGCATCACTGGTTCAAGCTTTCAGCTATTTTTTATTCTCTCCTCAGCCACAGGGTCCCTGGACACAAACCCGCTTTCTACTCTACACATGCACACCTGCCGCCAAAGAGGCTAATGGCTAAACATCTTGTGCCATTTTCACAGAGATTCTTAAGAGAAAACACGTTTATAGAGGAGGGGAGGGGGGATGTAAGCGAACACACGAGGAAAAGGAAAGAGAGATTGCGCCAAGACTGCAGTGGACTTCACTGCATTCTGTATGTGATCAGACTGTAATGATTCAAGCCTGCAGCACGGACTGTCACGCGCCAAAGTCTAATCCTCTGTCAGACACATCTCTGAAGCTAAGTATTAAAAACTGAAAAAGAGATTTGTGTATTCGTAGCCGTCTCACCGTTCTGTGTGAGTTTAGTAGAGCACACGAGGGTCGATATCTGAAACGAATCCTTGCTGATGCTGAAGCTGCCGAGACTCTGAGTGTTCTTCCCGGAGGACGGACTCTTCTCCTCCATCTCAGTTTTGGTGGAAGACAAGTTCAGGTACATGGATGAGTCCTCCAGTTTCTTGGCTTCAGCCTACAAATTCAGAGCAATAAATCCAACACAAACATTGATAACTAAACAACACATTCGCTGCTGGTAAGCTGGAAATCAGTCTCACCAAAGCTATGATATGAAAACCATGCTATCAGTCAAACTAGAAGACAAAGGGAAAAAATATTCCTACAAACTGTACGTTTCTTTGATCATTTATTCACCGACATGTCATGTCAAACCTGTATGACTTTCTCTTTTCTGCAGAACACAAAAGAAGCTCATTTTAAGAACGTTGATCACCACACAACACTTACCCCATTGACTTCCATTGTATGAACAGTAAACCACCGAGACATTTCTCAAAATATCTTCATTCGTGTTCCAAAGAAGTAAGAGTCATATACAGGTTTTGAACGACATGAGGATGAATAAATGATGACAGAATCTTGTTTTTTCGGTGAACTATCCCTTTAACAAAAGTTGTACTACCTCTTTAAACTTCAATCCTTTTGATTAGAGTATTTTGGAGTCTGCATTAAAATCAATAGTGAGTGCTTTGATTTTGGACCTGAACCCAGAGAATGTGGCTTCATTTGCATAACTCAATAAGGATTTGACCAGGTGACATCCAGCATTAATGAAGCTGTTTAATATGCGGATATGAAGAGATAAGAGTGTAATTGTGTAATGATTACATTGTGATGTGAGGTCAAAGGTTAAACAGCATCAGTACACAGATCACATCTGCATGTGCGTGAGAGCTTTGAGAATACGGTCCTCACTGTATGCGCCGATGGTTTCACCTTATAGACGATGAGATCGTGGTCTCCGTCTCTAAGCGTCGTGCCATCGTATCTCATCAGCTTGACGAAAGCCAGAGCAAAGTTCTTCTCAGATTTATCCTTGCCTGTAGAGAAAGATCATTGTCACACAATTATTCGTGAAATATTACTTTTCGTTCATTCAAACAATTTTATTTGTATTCTTTTAATAGTGGAACTGAATTGCTTTTGACTTTCAAAAGTTCACGGTTGTACCAAGCAAACAGGCATTGTGATTTGTTTTGCAATATCAGGATGTGATCTGCAATGCGCAAGTCTACAGGCTCAGTCTTGTCTACTATCAACAAGACGACATGACCATTTTACAGCTGTTTAAAATCCATACATACATAACTGATGTTCTACTGACAGACGAGAATCACAGCTCAGAGAAGGCAGACAGGTCTGAACACAGCGGCAGTTATCATAAAACGGCTCACAAAAACTTAAAAAGAGAAGAAACTCTTCACAAACCTACAAAGAGCCAGTCAAAGACCACAACAGAGCAAAAGGGAGCAAGACTGAATCAAATTAAACCGAATCAAGGCCAACTTCATTAAAACACACTGAACTCAACTGAATCAGACTGAACTTGACACAACTGAACATAATTAAAACAAATGGAACTCAGTTGTTGTTACAAACTTAACCTAACTAATTCAACTGAACACAAAATAGACCAAACCCAAATGAATCAAAATGAACCCCCCAACTGAATCAAGCCAAATTCAAATGAATCAAACTAAACACGAATGAATCCACCTATACTCAACTAAATCCAACTCAACTCAATTGAATCCAAATGAAACAAACAGAACTCAAGTGAAACAAACAAAACTTAACTGAATCAGACTGAACTCAAATGAAACGGACTGAACTCAAGACAACCGAACATAATTCAAACAAACTGAACTCATTTGATACAAACTTAACTGTTTAAAATAAACTCAAAACAGACAGAATTCAAATGAATCAGTCTGAACTCAAATGAATAAGACTATACTCAACTCAATCCAACTGAAACGAACTGAACTCAACTGAATCAAACAGAACTAAACTGAGTCAAGCCGAACTCAACTGATTCAAAGTGAACTCAACTGAATCAAACTATAATTTAATGAATAAAACGTAACGCAACTGAATCATACGGAGTTTACTGAATCTGATAGACATCTGAAAAGTATCCTGAGCTTATCACTTTACTTCCGATCAAATCAAACGATCTCTATTTTTCTACAAAAACAACAGCGTATGAGAACTTCAGAGCAGCGCAGCTACAGAACCGTGTCTGGCTTATTTCAGACAGTCAGCTCTCTGAAATACAGCAGCAGTTCTGTGAATCTGCGGGATGAAAACGCCCCTGAGGTGCTTCACTACGGTTAAAAATGTCAACATCAGCTGCTAACAACATCCCTATAAAGAACCGCAGGCACACACACACAAGTCCAAATCCTCTCTGACGGACTTCTAGCTTACAAATGTGCTGACAATTTAGAAAAATCTAGAGGAAATAAAAGGTAGCATATTCGAGTCACGGTCCACGTCTGTTCTGAGATCAGCTCTGTACATTTATTTCCCCCATATTGGCTGTTTACACTAATTGATTATTTTACGTCCTCTGCCCAGCACCTGGCAACAGCGCCCGGCAACCATCGCCCCACCCCTCCCATCCTGGGCCTGAGGTCATGAAATGCAGCGGGCAGATGGAGTGACTCGGGTGCCAGGATGAGTTGCACACGCACGGCTAAGTGTAATAACCGCAGCTGCACGCCAGACGCCTCTCGGCCCGTTAAACGTCCTTCCAGGACTTTCGCACACGCTTGCATTTCTCATTACAGCCTCGCTGCCAATTCCCTGAAATTTTAAACTAAAAAGATAAAGGTGCTGGACCAAACACCAGACTTTTACATTTGGTGAGGAACGTGATGTTAAGGTGGTGCGGGCAGAAGCAAGGTCGTTGCTATGCGGTTGCTAGGACATCCTCGGGATGCTAGAATGTTTCGTTTTACAAACTGTATAATGACAGACTCGATATTAAAAAGCGGCACAGAGAAATAAAAGATGTGTATTGTACTGATACTCTAACTTTATCACCGTACATTTCCAGATGGTGGTTAGAGCACTTTTATAAACTTATTTGCGTGTACGTGCGTAAAGGAACTCACAGTCTTGTGATGATCGGTGTTTGAATGTGAATCGAAGGTGACTCCGGTTCACGTCTTCGATCGGGATCGCAACCTAAACCAAAGAGAACGCCACAAGATCAGTTTGAAGTGCAGGAGATGACCTTAAAGTGAAGGATTTAGACTTATATAACATCAAAGGTATTTGAATACGAATAAAAGATATAAACTTGGATTCAAACAGACCTTGAATCAGCGTGCGGCCTGTGACCTTTACACTGAACGTTAATGCTTTCCGCAGTTAAAGTGCCCATCAAAACTCAAGAGACTTTTGTTTTAAAGCCGACCACTGAGCATCTATATACCAGTAGTGTGACTATATTATATATCTTTATAATTCCTGATCCAATGACCTGATTCAATTGTAAGTAATTTAATACGAATAAAATATTTCAATACAGACAGAACACGTCAGTTGTGAAAGCAGCAATGGTGCTCACCTTGATGGTTTCATACCAGCGGGGCTGTTTGACCTGGTAGTAGATGACAGATTTATACTCCTGTATCCCGTCATCTCCAGCACCAGGAAAGATCACACCCTGAAACAGACACAGGAAAATCTCATCTCATCAACTTGTTTCGCATAAATTGGTCGTCCTTTACATCAGTTTGTGTGTTTTGCAAACATCTAAGCAATGAAAACTTGTGACTAAACTTCAGAACTCCACTGGACCTTCAAACTGTGAAACCCTTAAAATCTGTTTTGGAAATGCAAGCACATACAGAACTCGCTCACGTTTTATGTGTAGAACTTCCTCTTTGGTAACACAAGATTTTGGCCAAGTGACAGAAAAGCCCACAAAGCTACAAGAACCTTTATAAGGTGTGATGAAAACTCGTTGTGATGCTTTTACTCTCTTAGATGCGTTCAGTCTAATATCAGATAAAACACAATGCATGAAAATCACTGGTGGAAAACTTCATTTCAGCTTGACGTGGGATGTTTCAACTTGACATCCACAACATTTCTGTGCCCAAAAGCACAGAAAGCAGCTGTAAAAAGCATCCCATGGAACGTAAACAAAACTATTTCTGTTCGGTTTCAAGCGCACAATTAAAAAGTGAACCATAAAAAAAAATTATTTAACTTGTTTGAAGCCTTTTAGATGTAAACATTTTTTTTTAAATAATTGTAATAATTAAAAATAAAATAATTTTGAATGAAAAGGCTACAGTAATGCAACACAAAAACAGCCGTTTCATTGGCTACTAATGCAACGGTGTTAAAGACCAGCGGGTTAAAAGGTCAATGTAAAGCCCATTTGTCCGGATCAACACAAAAAAAGGGACGAGAAGGGGCCGGACGAGGGAAAGGTTGACTATTTATCACTATGTATTTAATCTGACCGGTAAAACAGATTTTGTTTCTGTCCGTCACACACAGAGAATGATCAAATCTGATTTTCAGCCGGAGTTCAGAAGCTAAATGAGACGAGATGTGACGGCTTTATGAAATATTAAAGAGGACAATCTTGCCTACCTTCTGTTCTAAGGGGCAAAAACACACTGTGTTTATTTCCTTTCTTACACTTGTACACAGTGAGGGTCCACCGGTCCAACACACACACAACACAGTCACAGATGGCCTGTCAAACACAGACAAACAAACACACACACACGCTACAACTGACAGCCACCAATTATAAACAATAATTGTCCAGCCGGCCGTCCTGCTGATGTGTGTGTGTGTGTGTGTGTGTGTGTGTGTGTGCACACGCGTGTGTGTGTGGGCAGTAAAAATGCAGGAGGGAACTGTGGCTAATAAACAAAAAAGGCAAAATATTATAATTATAATAATTATTTTAATAAAGCAACAATAGAAAAAATAAAAAGGTGGAACGGAAAAACTTGTCTTTGTACGTGTGAAGAATCTGACAGCGTGAACGCAAAAACCTGTTTAAAAAGTGTGCGTGTGTGTCTTAATTACTTTTATTACTTTTGTATTAGTTTTATTTTGGTTTTTACATCAACCTTTGCAGTAACTTACAAAAGAAATAAACCAGGCCTGTTTAAAGGAGTTAAACATTTACACCAACATGATTCCATATCACTCATATAGTATTTCAATAATTCAGTTTATAATTTTCTGACTAATTCAGACTCCTTTTCATCTGGTTATGGGATGTTTATGTATTTTCTGTGGGTAAAGTTTGCTTTTCTTTCTGGGACTTATCTTTTGAAACATACGTTACTTTCATTTTGCTGTAATTTAATTTACTTAAGGGACCAAAATTAAACTTATTTACCGTGATTAATCATCTTATGTCAGATCAGAGTTTACAGAAATGAGTTCTGAACCCAGAATAAAGGGATGCTCAGAAATGACGTATTTTTGAATGGAAACCGAGTTAGCATTTTAGGACTTCCGGTTTCATCGCTCCAAAGTCTACTGGTTTTTTTAATGGGTTTTTGGTAAGCAAAACATCCAAATAGTTTCACGTTTTATTCTATGACATAAGACGCACCAATTATTACCCGCTTGTGATTTTTTAAAGCCTTATTGTGTCTTAAAAACGGCGGTTGCTAACAAGTCTCCTTTTGCGGGGACGTTAGACGTCATCGCGCATATAAAGCTCACAAATAATGCAACATGGGCGCAAATCTCTTAAAACGTAGATGCGAACTTACTTACCAGGGAACACATTTTTTATAAAGTTTGTAAGAGTTGCTGGAGGCTTGGTGGTGACGTTGATATCGAGCGACCTAAAGTGTAGTCTGTTTATTGCATCGTGTTAGCTTTTTACTTCTGTCCATTGCATTTCGGCTTCAAAAGTAACAAATATGGTGTTCGTTTGAAAAAATTAGCTTAAAGGACACAACGTGCTAACATCATTTTTTGCGATCTTCCAAAAGTCTATGGGAGAAATGCATAGGCTTTCGGTCGAGGGAACCGGTGCGGCGCTAACTTCAGGGTTAGCCTACTCCCCGTTACACAATGCAGTACCTCCAGTTTCTTGCCATCTTCATCATGCACAGACATTGTGACCTCCACGTTCTTGGGCGTCGTCTTGCTGCCTTTATCGAAATCCCCCTGAGCCAGCGTCACGTAAATATCATTGCGGACATCACCTGAAAGTACAGAAACAAGTATAAAGCTTATATAAATGCTGCAAGAACTAAAACGTCTAAATCAACATTTATAGTGAAAGAAAAAGAATATTCTTTTTTATGATCTTCTGGGATGTTCTTTACAGAAGCTACAGACTGATGTTACCTGGCATGATTATTTCTGGGAAGCCCATTTTGCGAGCGACAGCAGTGGATCGGTCCACCAGGTGAGGGAAATCTTTACGAATCTGATGAATGTCACCTGGAAGTAACTTAAGCGTGACCCACAAACCTGAAGATCAGAGGACAGACACAAACACACACACAGTCAGATTGTGTGTATTTCTCCGATACACAGTATATAATATCTGTAATATACTCCTTAAAGATCATAAAGGTAATCTGGACACCTCTGCCCAAGGGAAATGCTTGTTGTTTGTGCTGTACAGCTTAAAGGTTTTAATATCTCATTATCAGGCATCTACACAAAATAATGAAGAACACCGGATTAGTTTAATTGCTGACAAAACAGCCTGCGGGAAGAAAAGTGACTGAGCATTTATTTAATATTCAGATATAGAAGATTACAGGACTGGATTGTGCTGTGAATATTTTCACAGCAAATTGACACGGAGGATTACAATTAATCTCTGAAATAATCGTACACAAATATGAGTAAATATGAGAAAATGTGGCCTATTTTTTGATTCTGCATTTGTCTACAACAACTTACAATAAGGTTCATAAGCATTCATTAATCTAAATTAAAGGTTGACAGATATGCAACATAATATACATAACTATGTCTTCAGAGGTGTATAAAGAGCTTACATAGGGAAGCATTAAGTTTAAAACGTTTTATAACCTTAGAATGAGCTATTAGTATCTAAATACACGGCGGGTCCCCTTACATGGAAGTCTACAGAAGCCCTACACGGACAAACTACTCTACAGAACGTGTTTCGTAAATACGTTTTCTCCTTCGGCCAAGAAGCGAAAAAACAGGACGTCATCGAAGTTCTGTGTCAGCCATCGTAGTGGTTAATATTAGTTAATGCACAATTTTAATAACATGAACAAACAATGAACTTATTAACTAGAAAAGCATTTATTTATGTTGTTTACGCTGTGCATTAACTAAAGATAACCATATACGACTTTTGGTTGAAAAAAGTATGACTAACTAATATATAAAAATATATTGATAATATGTACAAACATATTGATCATTATTAGTTCATGTTAGCTAATGCATTAACTAATACTCATTATAATTGAGACCCTATTGTAAAGCGTTACTCTTTCGTATATGCTGGGAAATAAAAAGCCAGTTTTGTATTACGTCATTTTATTAGATTTGAAAAGACCAATATATGTCTTAACCTTGCACATCAATACAAAGTGAATTAGTTTCGTCTCCAGGAAAAGTACTCTCTGTAAGCATGACTTTTACCAGAATACCCGTGAATTTATCTTCCATATTGAAATTATTTTGCATTCATTCCCTTTGATCCTTTATACCCAAAATGCACTGGACATCCCCTTTAGGTCTCTGTCATAAATCATAAGTTAATCGGTCTTAATGACTCCACTTCTATTTCTGTAACTTATTAACCTTCGTCATAAATGACTAGAGAGGTCATGACCTGACTATAAAAATCCATCTCTCTCCATCAAAGTTCATTGGGTTTGTCTGGATTTATCCTGATCAAAGCCTTTATTACCTCAGAGGAAGGGTTGATATCTGAGATATCTGAGGAAGGGTTGAAGACTGTAGAATCTGATGTGATGTGACACCAGCACATCCAGCCAGACTCCATGTCTCAACATATTCCTCTCACAGAGAAGCTGTTTCTCCTCAGCGTGATCCCAAATCAACAGATGCTCAAACTCATGCATGTTAAAACCAATTCAGCTCAAACTAATGTGCTGCCGTTTCTAACATTTCAAACCCTCTCTAGATTCTGGACTATTCTCTTGGCGGGAACTTTGATGCGGTTTAAAATCTTATCTGGGACGGGCTGTTTCGATTGGCTCAGATGGGTTTTTACACTTCCATATTTTCAACTTTGTGCACTTTTAACCAGGCTATGAATAACACTATACGGTGCAATTACTAGATGACAGTTAAAACTTTAAAGTCCCCATGAACCGGAAGTTGCGATGGTTTTCACTGCCGTATTTTGACTCATTTCCAAGTGAAATGGTATTTCCTATGAGAAAAATAGTGGGCGTGGCTTTCGTGTTTCTCTGCGATTTGATGGCTTTATAAAACGGCCAATGTGTTTGAAATGGACACGCAGCATACTGACAGCTGAAGGGGAGGAGTTAACGGATGCTCCGCCCGAGCCGTCTAACATACGTCGTTTAAGATGGAAAGTCATTACAGGAAGTGCATTTTCAGATTTTAACTAAAGATTATGAGGGCACACAAATTTTTGAAAAGAAAATGACCCACATTGATAATTTATTTACAATAAACGCTGCAATATTTTATGAAAAAATTGTAATTTGTCATTTTTTATTTCACTGGGACTTTAAAAAAATCGACAAATTCCATTTAAAAATGTTGAGCAAAGTGCAATAACAACGTTTATATGTACGTGAAACTTTAACGTGAAAATGTTTCCGTTTTAAGTACATTGAGGTTATGTAAAAAATACCTTTCAAGTACAGCAAATGATCTTAAATGATATTGAACTAAAGGATTTCTCACACCACAATCATCAAGTTTCTTACACTTTTCCCACAAGATAATTTTCTATCTCTTTGAGTCCGAGATAAAACCTGACCCGGTGACCTTTACCTTGACCTTTGTGATTGACCTCTTTGGCGACGATGACCTTGTTGATGACAGTCTGGAGGAAGTCGTTCTCGCCAGCCACCCTGGGTGAAAAACGGGAGATGTTCAGCTGCCTGTGGCGAATGGCGTCATCCAACGCTAGCCTGGAGTTCACACGCGACAGGCAACACGCCAACGGGAGGAGAAGAAGAGAAGAAGAGAATAGTAGCCACAGAGAGCGAGAGAAGTGTGAACATGAGCAAGAGAGATGGATGAAGAGAGACAGAGAGAAGGAAAACACCAAACGGTGATACAAATACCGTGACAGGGACAAAAAGCCGTGTTGTTAGCAAACAGTTGTGCGGGATGGGTGACAGGAGAGACACAGAGAGATGCTGTCATTTAAGAACTCAAATCCTCAGTATCACCCAACAACAGAAGAGCGCCTGACACAAACAACAGGCCCTCATAAGACATCAGTGAGAAAACATCCATCTCAAAGAACCACTTCTCCCCAAAATCATTTCCTCCGCCTCGTGTTGTTCAACGCCCGTCCTCTAAAATAAGACGAGCTATGAATGATGTCTAATCTTTTCGAAAATCATGTGACTCGCCAGGTGTCTTACGCTTCACCAACACTTGATGGTTAAAGTCATCATAATAAATATATATCAATAATATATTTCATTTATATATATGAATGGCTCTTTGGGGAAAAGAGGTTCCCGACCCCTGTGCTAGATGCTCACGTTCTATATAGATTGTAGTTTGAAATAAGGGATGTGATCAACGTGAAGGTTTATTCACAACAAAATGAGGTTGTGAAGGGGAGTGATGTGTTACTCATGGCAAAAATCACATCTGATGTCAATATGCCTTCAAGCACTGTAAGTTTACTAGCATGTTAGTCTGGGATGCTCTACTTTGGGGCTACTTTTGAAAACCGTGCATAAATGTTATCATCGTATTATGAAACCGTGTTTGGAGATACAAAATACATAACATTTATTTGAGAATGCGTCTCTGGATCTACAGAAAACAGAATTATGGACCTGTCATTTGGACAGGTCATGAAGTTAAAGGGATAGTTCATCCAAAAATGAAAAATCAGTCAACATTTACTCGACCTCATGTTGTTTCAAACCTTTATCAATTCCTTTGAAGATATTTGGAAGAATGTTAGCAATTTTCAGTTCTGTAACATAATCCACAACCATAGTAGGAAAAAAATATAGAATTTAGGAAAACCTTTCTCGGGCACCTTTGACTACCATGACATTTTTCCTACTATGGTAGTCAATGATGTCACGGAACTGAAAATGACTAACATTCTTCAAAATATCTTTCTATTTATACAGATATGAAATTACATGTGCGTGAGTAAATGATGACAGAGTTACATTTTTGGATGAACTATCCCTTTAAATTTGGTGATTTTGCCTATACAGATTCTGAAGATTAAATGACTATTTCTTAACTTTCTGAATGTTATTAATTCATATAATGCATTATATTGAACATCAAACTGGTGATATTTTCAAACATCGTGTATATACAAAGCACAAATTCGCTGCATTTTTCTGTCCTCTTTTGATTGACAGGATACATCAGCCCTCACCATCTGATGATAGCCGATTGTGTGAAAAATCGATTTTATTGACCGATATATACAGTATATATATAAACTCGAGAGAATCTACAGGAAAGACCTTTAACCCAACTTAAGAATGCAGATATTTCTGTTCTACACAACATGGAGATAAACACTGGCTACAGATCACAGATCACAGATTTTCAGATAGAAAATCACATAAACTTCTCACTTTTTTTATATGTTATCACGTGTAGACAAAATGTCACCACATGTTTCACACTACACCATGTGTGTTCTGCAAATGTGAAATTTTCTGTAAGGGTTGCATGATCGGAGGTTCACACGTACATTCAGGATGCGAGTAGCTTTATTGGCTTCTTTTCAAAACCTAGAAAGCTGCTCACCTAGACACCACGTGTGTTTTTTCATACAAAAATTAAGACATGGTGTGTGTGTTTCTGCCTTTGTATTATTTTGCAATATTTCTCCCATCACATTCAAAAGATTTTGACACACAGCCATTGTCATGACGTTGTGTTCACAAAAGTTTTTGTGTTGTAAGTGTTATAAAGTCACACTCACGGCTGGAACGGTATGAAGTGTTGTTTGTCCTCATCGTCCATTTTACCCGTGAGGATGTCTGTTACGTCCATCACTGCAGAGAATGAAGTGCGTGAATTCAACCAGTAAAACACCACAAATAACCATCATAAAACAAATAGTATTACAATCATTTCAGTACAAGTGTTAGTACAAATTATTGCAGCATTGTACCGAATTAACAATCTTAACATTTAAAAGAATAAACAATTAGATTGTCCAAAAAATGTCCTTATTTTTATTTTACTTTTATTCTCTCTGTCTGTTGTTTCACAATGTGTTTTCTGTACAGCTGCTTGCAACAATGCAAAATTGTAAAAAGCACTATGAAAATAAACTTGACAATGCAAAAAATCAATACCAATCTTGATCCGACTTCCTTATCGCCTCTTTCAGACTAAAACCTCCTATTTTCAAAACTGCAACTTTACAGGAAATTAAAAGGTGCATTTCATCAATAGTTAAACACTGTGTCTCTATTTAATATTTTTTAATTGGCTGACTATCTGCAAAATCAACAGACAAACATGATTAATGATTTATGAATAAAATAAAATAAAAGTCATTAAAAGTGGAGATACAAGGATTTAGTCCTACAGCGATGTTGTGCAAAATATTCACGTCATATTTTCTCTAATGAGATCATTGTGCTTCTTGAGATAATTTTTCTGTGCGAGATACAAATGAGCATAAAAGCACAACATTGTAAAGCACAACATATATTTTTCCTCACTGGGGCTCACATTTGTGATTTAAAAGATAAAAGAAAGCGAAACCTTTTGGATAAGCTGTCGACCGCTGGCTATTACTGCCTTAACTTTTCCCCATCGCTCCTAACAGGCCATTTGGGCTCATGCACAACTGATGAGCTATAATGAAAGTGTTAGCTTGTCTCGGAGTCTGACACATTAAAGGTGACATCCACATAAAAATGGTACCTCTACCTGCCTCATCCACAGAGAGAGAGAGAGAGATGCATTCCCACTTCAAAACAAGTGTTTGATGTTAAAACCAAAGCCTCTCTTTCTGCTATTCTTCTTTGGCTTTTCATTCAGAACAGAGAACATGAAGGAGCCCTTCATCAGACTAAACATCCGAGTTCACCTCACAACAACAAAACTAAAGGAGATCTTTACATTTTTGTCGAGAAAAATGTCCAAACTTTCAGCATGATGCAGCGGCGTTGTGGGTGGTTACCAGGGTGTTGCTATACTTATTGGTTGTTAAGGGATGGCTAGGCAGTTGCTAGGGTGTTTTAGGTGACTGTTAATACCCGAATCCTATAAAAGTAATAGAGATGCTTGCTGTGATATTGATAAAATACATTTATTTTACACACATCTATTTATATACTGTAAGTGAACAGCTTAATTTGCATCAATGGATAACTCAGTTTTGAAATTGTTCAAAAATCATGCTTTTATTATGTAATCATGTTTTTGTTTCATTGTGTTCATTAGCTATATTTTTTTGAGTTAATCAAAACAACCCAAACGCAATTTGATTGATATTAATTGGAACGCACGATAAAAAACATGCTTTGCGAACATTGTTTTGAACATCTGTTTATGCAAAGGAACCCTTCAAATGAAGATATACAATAAAATAAACATTTATGCATTTGGCAGACACTTTCATCCAAAGCGACAGTGCCCGATCACATGTGTGGAAAGGCCATATTCACCTTCAACTCTTCAAAAATGAATGAATGTAGGAGTAATGCACATATGTGTTGTGTAATTCTTCAATTGTTTTATCTTGAACACAGTCTCAATAAAAGCACAACCCACAGAACACCTGCTTCCCATCATTTACCATAGTAACCATTACAGTTACTATGTCTCCACCACATTCTTCATAAACCGTAATTAAAACTACAGAAAGTGTCTGTAAGTGTCCGTCACAATTCCCATAAGAAATATTATGATTTTACAGCAGTAATTATCCACATGTTATTTAAGAGGACCGTGTGGTTACCGCAGTGGATTTTGTCGTAATGCAGGTGTGCGGCGTGTGTTGTGTGGGAGAGATGCAGCTGTACCTGCCACGCCGAAGGGTCTGCGCAGACCTGACGTTAACTTTTTGGCATTGTTATCCCTCAGTTCCATTCGGCCCACTCGAACAATCTGACAAACAAAACTGATTTTTTCCCTCTTCAGATCTTCACTGCCCAAATCCTAGAAAGAAAAACGCACAGAAAAATGTTGTAAACACCTGGCACGGTTCTACACTAATAAGGCTGATGTTGTTATTTTGAGAACTGAAGCAGGTGGACTGCCTAAAACCATCTAGAGCTATACAGAAACTCTTGTTAGTTTTAACTAGTCAGGAGGGAAGGAGCGATCTATGGATTTGAGAACTGTAGATAGAGTGTGTGCAAAGAGTAAATTGCATTTTGCACCATGCTTGGGGTTTGTGTTGAGAGCTGAGGATTCTGGGAAATCAAGCTGACCCCTACAGGCCCTGTGGTCATGTAACAAATGACCTTTAGAAAACGAGAGCAGCGCGAGTGTGTGGGTACACACACACGCACAAACCAATGCAATCTATAATACACTTAAAGGCAAACACACAAAGAATACCAATAAAAGAAGTGTCTGAGAAACACCACCACATGTAAATGACTAAACATGTGTTACAAGTAACGACTTCCTAGCGCAGAAAATTTGTTTTTCTGTTTAAGTACACACACACACAAACGCACATTATTACACAAGCAATATGTGAAAGCATGCGACCAGACGTGCTCTCTAGAGACGGTGGTATTGCCCGTCAGCTTGTTACCCTTTACAAGTTTTAATGATGCAGCTTTCTGCAACACTTTTATTACCAATTCAACAACTTGCCTGATGAGCGGGAATTAAAGTGTCACCCAATAACGCTCTGATTTCTCATTAAGAAGAGAATCAGACATATTTAAATAATTTATATAATGACAACGTTTCAGGACTTAAAGGGATACTTCATCAAAAATGAAAATCCTGTCCTCATTTACTCACCTTCGAGTTGTTCCAAATGTGTATAAATGTCTTTGTTCTGGTGAACACAGAGAAAGTTATTTGGAAGAATGCTTATAACCAAACAGATCTCAACACCCATTGACTCCCATAGTAGGAAAAAAACAATGGTAGTCAAAAGTGCCCCAGAACTGTTCGTTGTCCTACATTCTTCAAACTGTCGTCTCTTGTGTTCAACAGAACAATGAAAAAAGATTCAGTAATTTTTCCTACTATGGGAGACTGTTGAGATCTGTTTGGATGTAACCATTCTTCTAAATATCTACCTCCGTGTTCATCAGAACTAAGAAAATGATACACATTTGAACAACTCGAAGGCGAGTAAATGATGAATTTTCACTTTTTGGTGAAGTATCACTTTAAGGAATCATATCAGTGCAGGAAGAATCATCAGTACGCTCATAGATAGACAGATAGACGGATGCGTCACAAAAAATATCACAGCATAAGGGGTCAAGCTTTGTCCTGTAGTGTGACATCATCACATCAAATTGTTTGTGTAGTGTTAAAAACAAGATGTGATTCTGGACCAGCGTTGTTAACGTCTTGTGAAAGGGTCTATATTTATTTATTTATTTGTTTGTTGGTTGGTTTGTTTTTAACCCCATATCAGCAATAAAACGTATTCATGATACCATCAAACTTTAGAGGCAAAGGTACTATACAAAGTATATTGTTATATATTCATAAATTTTTAAAATAAAAAAAACAAAGATCTAGCCAGGAGAACTGTCCATTTATGTAATCTCACATTTAGTTAGTTCTCCACCTTTTAATAAATGTCCGCGAGTAAGTCTTGAGTGACCAATACGAAATCTTGTATAAACACTTTGATCATTTCTATTTTCAAACTCAAAATATTGAGTGAAACATTCACTTATAACAGAGATCCTTTATGTAAGTGATTATGGTCAGGACTTTTGAAAAAATACACATTGATGATGGGAATTCTGTATTTGTGATTTGAATGAGGTAAAATATATAAAAATATGAATTTTTGAAATTTAAAAACAAAAAATTATGAAAAACAAAAAAGATGGTACGTTTTACTGTTATTCACCTTTTCACAAGGTAGTTTCACTACACAAAAACAGATACTTCAGGACTTTATGATCAAAACCATGTTATTGAAGTAGCTCAATTGACATTTTCCAGATAACAGACATGTGTGCTTCATAAATAAACTATTAAATAAATGTTCGTGCTTCTTCTATAGTCATGTTGAGCACACACATCTCACAATAACGGTTATTATAAATAAAAACAATAAATGTTTTTTCTGCTTAACTTCTTACTGTTCCTGTCACACAAGCATAGAACAATGAAAAAAACACTTTAATGTGCAAAGCCATCAGGACCGGACCGAACCGTTAAAACCGAGGTACGTATTGAACCGTGGGTTAACTGTATTGTTGCGTCCCCTAATGAAAAGAGTGCACACTTTTAACCCGGTCCTGATGCCAGCTCTGCTAATAGCACTAAACCCTCAAATCTGATTGGCTGTCAGGAATGTTGTTAGGACCAATAAGAATGTTAGCACAGAAAAGCATCCACAGGTTCAGGTTCACACACACACGGTTTATATCTGTCACACTGCACTATGTACACGCTGTGGTTCTGTGCGACTGAGGGATGTGAAACATCCTAGTTTCACATCGTCGCTGCCATCTCAAAGAACGTCAGACTATTGTGGTAAAACCCTCTGGAATACTTGATTCTGATTGGTCAGTTGCAACATTGAATAATTATTTTTAAATATAAACATGTCTCAACATAGATGACATTATACTTCTTGTTGGTCTTGTTTAAATGTTGTGTCTTATCTTACACCGTGTCTACACCGGGCGCGACACAACATGAAAACCTGCTTGTTCTAAATGGGTTTTCCGCATCCAGTGTGGACAAAATGAGAAGTTATAATGGGTTCTAATGTGCTTCTAATGTCTTTTGTCGTGTCGCGTCGTGCCCGGTGTAGACACGGTGTTGAAGTATCAAAAAACGTTTTCCCTTAATATTCTGTGTATTTACTCATGTGGCAAGTTGCCGTGCAATAAGCATAATAATGCACATGCAGAATTCCGTTTAACCCCCTCATAATTTATACAAAACCCCAACACAAAGTATATAAATGAGTAGAAAAATATTTTGTTTTATACTATTCATTCGTATGCTTTAAACCAGGGGTTTTTAAACTGGGGTCCGGGGACCCCCAGGGGGCCTACAGAAGGATGCAAGGGGTCCCCCAGAAATTTCTAGCAAAAAAGATTAAGCAAAAAATGATAAAAGTCCACAGTGTTTATCAGCTTTTTTGCTATGGATAGTTTCCAGAATTGTTCATTCTTGAATCTAGTGAGTTTTTCTCACTATAGTTTCTCCTTTCGGACTCGAAGTGAAATTGTTGCCGACTATTTAGGTTTAGAAACAATGTGTCGTCTTTATAATGTTCTATTTACTATTTATCCAAGACATTTTTAAACGTTTCTTTACACAGAAAAAAGTACAGATTGATATATATTTTAGAAAAAGGTGTCCACAAAAGGTTATTTGGGGGTCCTTGGCATCATAAACCTGCTTTAACAATAATAATACAAAAAAAATGTTTTTTTATATTTTGTGTAAGCGTTTAACAGACCTGATAAACTTGGAATCGATGGGATCATATAGTGACATCAGCACTTCCGCATCTTCTCCGATCTTGCACACCACGTTCTTGAGCGTGACGAACAGAGCGAACGACGGTGTTGAGGCGAACTTTGCCTGTCTGCTCAAATCCAGGTTCTGCTTCTGAGACTGTAAAACATACAGAAATGTTCAGAACGCACGATCTGCCAGTGTCTCAGTCAACAAGACTAATGATACAGACATAAATCGGTGTCACGCAAAGAATTTATATCACAGTGAATCTGCAGCTGTGCTGGTCTAAAGAACGCTGCAGGATAATGAACATCTGGTTGGCCTCACCTTCGTCAGAACTACTGTGCTTTTGTTCAAATCTGTCTGGTTGACAGACCATCATGAAACAACAGACCATGAATAAACGTATCTTTGAGAGCTGAAGATTTTAACAACAGAGAAAATCTGTTTAATCCAAAACATGGTAAATAAAGCAGCGTGTGATTTAGAAACCGTACACGGGCCCACAGGTCACGGTACATCTGGACTGGTAAAGTTCAGCTAGATTAAAAGAAGCGTCTGTGAATGACACATCAAACAGATTAAGGTTCTCTTTGCTTCAAGGGTGTGTGTGTGTAAAACACCCCGTTGCATGCTGGGTAGCCGTTCGGTCACACGCTTTCTGTTCCTGCGTCATGTTTCACATTACAATGCTGCTGTTTCAATGCAGCGGTCAGGGACGTTCCCTGCGGTTTAGTGGCTTAACAAATAAAGGCAGATCTATGAACAAATATGACATTACAGCTAAAACAAAAGGTGTAATTAAAAGTCACAGCGGGAGATGATGAAAATAATCATAATAATATGAGATATGATGTGTACCGACTGAACATCAAACATGCGAAGGATGATAATGTGGTCAGTCAGTCATTATCCGATAGTAACCCATTGAAGATATTATCAGAAATCCTTTATTTTGTGATAGTGACGTGCGGCCCATACAGTTCATGAAACGTATGAAATTAATTAATTTACATCTTGTACTGAGGCTGTGATACAGTCTATCGGTCATTAAAAACTACATTTAAATGCAGATTAGAAATGAACAATTATAAAAACACATCTCAATCCAAATCTTCCTGCGTTTATTTGTAAAGAAATATGTCCAAATGTCTGCTTGTTGTCACGATCAATGCAGATCATAAAGATTCACCTTTTCCTCTTGGATTCGAGCTTCGATCTGTTTGGATGCGGCTTCGTGCGCTTGGAACAGACTGATAGTGCTGGTGAGATCAGGATCCAGAATATTCCCATCTTTATCTCTCACTACCAGATCCAGGTACAGATACCTGCCAACCGCACGAGAAGAACAGGGAGAACAAACCGTTATACAACACACACAGCTGTTTGAAAGGCGCAAGTAAAATCCTGAAAGATCATTCATTTATTTATCAATTTTAAAGGTTTATTTGTTAATTCAATTCAATTTTAGTTTGTTTATGTGTCAAATGTAACCCGAGGCACTTCAAGTTTCAGTTGACACATAAACAAACTAAAATTCCATCAATAAATAAATAAAAGCTTTAAAAATTGATGTGTATTGGATTGTGCTTGTCCATACAAAGATACGGCTCTGGTTCCTCATTTTTTTAACTGTATTATCACCTGCCAGGACTAAAGTGTTGATAATTTGGGAGAATAATCATACAGCCGGTGTGGGAGAGCTGTGCTATTGAGGTTTCATTCATATTTGCTGCCGAAAAACTGTGCAAGATCAGTTCCACACAACACACAAGCAACAGAGAGCGGCGATAACAACACTCCTGTTTTCAGGAAGTCGGGAGAGGAATTACTGAAGAAAAATAGGATTTAAAAAAATTACACTGAAAAAATAAAGAGCTTTCACACAATCGATAATAAAGAACTGAGACCTGTGTGTGTGTGTGTGTGTGTGCGCGCAAGTGTGTATGTGTGTGCAAGTGTGGCCTTGTTTTTATATCCCGGTGGGGACCTTAACATGTATACACACCAACTCATGGGGACTTGTGTCAAAAAAGCCTATATCATACGGAACAATATTTCTTAAAAATCAAAAAATGCTCAAAGTTTTCTATGATCTTTAGGGGAT
This sequence comes from Triplophysa siluroides, assembly GCA_006030095.1. Classification (NCBI taxonomy): domain Eukaryota; kingdom Metazoa; phylum Chordata; class Actinopteri; order Cypriniformes; family Nemacheilidae; genus Triplophysa; species Triplophysa siluroides. The sequence goes on along the minus strand of VCII01000170.1, from coordinate 679,368 downwards.
AAAATATACAGTTTGTACACTACAGTATAAAACACATTACACCTATGGACTGTCCACACGGAGATAATAAGCCAGACGTGTGCGTGTGTCTAGGCAATGCACACTAAAAGGCTTTATGTTAGGAGTGGATTTCTCTTCACATCTCTGTATTCAGTTCCTCATACCACACCATACATTCACAGAATCATCGCACAAACTTTGTGAGTAGTAAAATTGGCTTGAGATTTTAAGAATGAGAAACAAGTTAATCTAATATCACGTGGGTCACCAAACAGAATTAAGAGGATAATGAGAAATGATGTCCGTGTTGCAATTTAAGCTGGGATAGATGAAAGTGTGTTTAATAGAAGAGAAATTACACCACCAACTCGCAGGCAAAGAAATACTTGCAATTAGGACCTTAATGACTAAACTTGAGGTATGAACAGAAATAAGAGTGATGCATCACTAATCAAGTACAAATTTCTGAAATACTTTCACAGTGACCCATCGCAGCAAACACAGACTCAGAATAACAAAAATAACAGAAATGAAAAGCTTGTTTAAAGACTTTTTTGTAACAGGGCAGAGTCGTGACTAGCTTGCACGCTCTCTGTTTTAAAACAAATGTTAGTGTGCATACTTGTTCCCGTAGTCCATCTTGGAGGTGACTTTCTGCTTGAGCTCGGACAGCTCGTCCTGAGGCATCGTGCCGGACAGGATCTGAGAGCGCCATTCGATCAAGTCGTAGATCATGTCCCGGACCGTGTTAAACATCTCACGCTTGTCGCCCTGTGGACACACAAAGTCTGTTTGAAAGGCTGCGATGCGTGTTAATGGAGTCGTCAGTGTGCTCTTAATCACAGCAGACAATGAGATGTCACACGGCTTCCATATGCAATTACGCAACTTTACTCCAACTGTCAATGACCTCCTTCAGGAACATAAGACAAGAAAAATGAGATTAAATAGTGCTTGGACAAATGATACAAGAAATGCATATCTGCACTCTGTCATGACAACACAAAGTGTCCTCAAACATCAGAATGCAGCCGGTGTGCTGCCAGACTGATGATGTCATAAACCCATCATGATGTCTGCTGATGATGTCATAAACAAATCCAGGTGATGCTGATGATTGGTCAGGTACATGATGTCAATGCTGACTGTATGATGTCAAGCGCATGATGTCATAATCTAGCCTGTGTGCGGACATGACGATGTCACTGATTGAATGTGGTCATGTTTATGTTGTCAACTGACCACATAAAGGTCCCTCCATATGGCCGCCCATTCTCGCAAAGTAGTCGTGACCTCGTGAACCAATGGCAGCTCGGTGGGGATGACAGTTTCCTTTTGTCTATAAAGAGAGCGAGAAGGAAATAAATAGGAGATGCAAAGAAAAACAAAGATGAAAGTCAACATGGACATCACAACGAAGAGAGAGAGTTTTGAAAGAGTATCACACAACAGACTGTTTAAGTGCATCTCACTGGATTCGTGTCAGTGATTCCTGCTTAATACAGGCGTCTCAGTCTCATTCAGATCCCTTCAAACCAATGAAAACTAATTACCACCATCACTCATCAAAACAGCTGGTAATGAAATCTGAAGCGGCCTGCTCGGAATCACACATCCAGTGTTCAACGGTTTGCTTTTCTTTGCTTCAAAATCTGACTCTTAACATAATAATGTTAACAGTATTGATAAGTATAGATATCGATATCGATAAAATCTTAACGATACCCATCCCTAATATCCACATATATATACATCACACATATTGCAGCTATTAGTCAAAAGTTACATTATATGGATGATACATTTTTCACCTGTATCGCCCAGCCCCGTGGTGTAGTCCTAACAGAAAAATTGGTGTACTATACAATTTTTTCTAGTGACATTTATTACAGTTAAATATACCATTTATTAATATATATATATAATGTATATATAAAAGTATGAAGTGAAATGTTGTGGTGAAAATACCTTATTTTAAACGTAGAATAAATACAACGAGGAAGTTTAAAAAAACTGTAAAGGGAATGAGGATAAAGAGAGAGACTTGTGAGGCTACGGAAGTGCTTTGTTTTATTTAAATAAAGCTAGTATTAAAAGTTGTGACAGATATTGATGCGGATATTAAAGCAACCACAAAAGCTAATTGGAGATGTTATAGGCAGCAAAACAAGTGGGTCTACGGAGGGTGTACACTAGATCTTCAGAAGTCGTAACGCAAACAGCGCTATGGAAAAAATAACCGTACAGCGTATATTTGCCACGCGTATGGCCCGACTACACCACTGGCCCAGCCCTATGTAAAACTCTTACAATTGGTACCGGACATCTCATAAAAGCTTATGGTGTACTGATGTACCGGCTCACTAACAGATGTTTAATATATTCAATGAAAATACAGACCCATTGCCTTCAACTGTCGCCTCCTTCAGATGTATATAACACGCAGGAAAGACGCCCTGTAGAAAACACCAGAAAAAATGAATTTCCTTTCTATAATTTACAAGCCGAATAAGACTTTATTAAACATCGAAGAAACTTATCACACAGTAATTTACCTTCTTTGATTTTCTCCTCAGCCGATGCCCTCGATACCATCCTGAGAACAGACAGAAATATCACGGCCGTCACATGAAAATGCCACCAATTAGATTACAGACAGGCGCCACGGTGTCCCAACAGCACGTCTAGCGCCACAGGTGACGGGTGAAAACAATATTCTGAGATCACGACGTGTTTTATAAATCTGTGAGTGAGGAGAATACGGAGGCAGCGGGGCATTTCCTCAAGGTGTGAAGAAATCATTCAGCGTGAGAGCCTGTTATTGAGAGGAAAGACCTCGGGTTGAAAACGTCTGTGTGGGAAGACCCGAAACGTGAGAGTTGATAGAAACGGAGACACTGGGGATTTATAGAGGTGTGTAACGCTGACCCCAATTCTACGACTGAATGCAGCGATACTGCAAACGCCTGCGTTTTAAAAAAAGGAACATCGACGACGAGAAAATAAATAAACCAGACATGACAAGTTTCAAGCACCACTGTCCTCACAGAAATAAACATATGTTAGGTTTATTATACCTAGTGTGGAGCAGGAAAATGGACCAATGAGAAATCACTGTGGGCGGGACTACACATCATGACAAAACAAAGATATAGAGCGGGACGTATAAAGGTATAAACCACTCAGCGGATGCCAATGCCAACCACAATGTTTTTCTGTCTCGTGTATACCGCGGTATGTAAATGAGTGGGCGGGGCTAAGTGTGTAGGTGTGTGGGATGATGGTCTTACCTTCATATGTCTCCAGTATGTGTACAGTGTCTCCGATTTGCAAGGAGAGTTCATCATCACTGCGGGCATCATAGTTATAGATGGCTGAGGACACACAAAAAATAGAGCTGTGGTTAGAAATAGTGTTCACATTTGACGACGCTAGTCATTAAAAATCCACATCAATCATTAAACGGCAGCATGATGACACATTTCACGCCAATAACAGAGTACTGGTTTCAAAGTCAAACGTGATGTACCAGAATATTCATATTGCTAGAGAGAGAGCTAGAGAAAGAGCTTTCGTATATCCCCACATCTCTCTCTCTCTCTCTCTGTCATCCACACAGGTAAGAGATCAAATAACTAAGTCGTTCAAAGCATTCACACACATTCAGTGAATCTGCTGAAATACATTTCGAACACACAGAATGTAAACATCATCTGTCTGTAATATGACAAACTGAAACACAACAATCAGCTTCATTTAGGTCAGTGGATCTCAAACCTTTCCGATCAAGTACCACCTTTGATAAAATTAGACATTTCAAATAGCACCTACTCACTGCCACAGAAAACACACGCATACCCCAATAACATTAAAAGTGGGGGTGTATCCACACACTCAGCTCACGATTCGGTACATATCTCGATGCTGGGTTCACGATACGATACACATCTCCATATATTGAACAAAATAAAAAAATGAAACTGAAATTCTAGCAACATTTATTTTCAAAATAAGTAACTTATTTTGTCGCACATACAACTTAATAAAGAATTTTAACATTTAACTGAAATTAGAATTAAGATCAGTGTCATTTTGACAGCAAATTTTTATTTAGTTTTATTCATAGTCTTTTGACTAAAATGCAATTTAGTTTTAGTCAGCCCGATTTATCATAGTTCTAGTCTAGTTTTAGTCGACAAAATCTACATTATATTAGTCTACTAAAATCTATCTGGATTAATTGGTGTAATTAAATGTTCCATACGAAGATTTAACTGTTTCGACATAATTTACTTTACCTTAGAATTAAATTAAACCAGGTCATTGCCTTTATTTTTCAGAGAAGTTGAGTAACTACTGGAAATGCATTGTTGTAACACAGAGAATATTAGACCATGTTGATATGAGTTATTTTATTTGTTTGTTAAATATCTAAAAGCGTTGTGTCACGTGCCACAGTCTTTATAGATCGGTGGCTGTGACGGTATTATATCAATACGGCATCTCTTGACTTCTGCCGTTTCACTCAATTACATCCACAAACAACACAAATAAAACACGTATTCTCTGTTGTTATGACATCCGCAACTTTGATCATTGTTGGACACTGAACGAGCCTTTGATGAACTCTTCTCCATAGTGTTATTGTTCATTCCTCTTTTGTGGAGTACTTGGTTTCCATGACCTTCAGTCCCTATCCATTATTTCACACAAAGCCCATTCTTGCTGGAAAATAGTGCTTTGAAATCTAATGAAATCCCACTTGCAGTGTTGTCCGTTCACAGGCTCTCCAGGGCTTCACCGCGGCCTCTGTTCTCTACAACATCTCTGTGTAACTCGCGAAAACAAGCAAAGACAGGAGAGAGAAATCAACGGGAGAGAGGCGAGACATTTCTGTCTGTCTGTTTCCTACACAAAGCGTCCTCAGAAGAATTTAAATACAGTGCACTAAAAGTACCAACTCAAGTGTTTTTAAGTGAGTTATTCAGGGTTTTTCCTGGCTCAAAATGAGGTGGAGGTGGTGCGAACCTGAACTTGTAAACACACGTGTAGGCCTATTGTATTTTTAAGCGGCTCAACCAAACACTTTACATATTAAAACATATTAAACTTTAAAAAAAATTGATGAAAATGACAATTATTAAGCTGATTCACCGAAGCATCTCCACAGCTCAAAACATTACAATATTAAAATATATATCACGTGATTTATGCACAACTTGTGAGAGAAGTACGGTAAAATGATGCTGCATCCGAAAGCCAGAGGGCGCTCTCGTGCAGAACCTCCAAATACGCACTGCAGAAGAATACCATAACACATGTAGTTCTAGGAAATGCCTAAGGACATGTTTGTATCACTGTTCCACAAGCCTCCTCAGGAATTTTCATGATAATAAAGTATATTCATAATCTGGATCGTCTTCTCAGGTGAGGACCAACACAAAAGTGCCTAAGAATTTCACATTTATTTAGAGCAGAACTGAAGAGTTAACAGAGATCTGGAACCAGGTGAAGCATAGAGATTCAGTCCAGGATGAGCAGACCGGTGTGTGTGTGTTTGCGCGACACTGACGGGAAGTCCAAGTCCCTAGAGATGGCCGTCTCCCCGGAGAGAAAACTCACATCCCGGCGGCCTCTCGAGCGGGTCGTCCAGCCTGGCTCCGAGTGAATAAACCCCATTGAACCGAACGCTCACACCAGCTGCATCAGTGATCCGGCACCCTGCTCTTTTCTCTCCTGGCATCAGAACCCCCAATCACACAGCCAAACCTTCAGAAAATATCCCATAAGCCCGAGTACGATCCCAACGCCCTCTGAGAGTCCCCAGGGCTAAAACGGGGGCATTTTTGAACAATGTTATCTCTCAAGTGCTCTATGAAGGCATGGAATGAAATCTCCACAGCCCCATTGAAGCCACTGACTGAAAGAGATGTCATACAATCACGGAAAAAAGAACCATGAAATACTATCGGCTATCTGCCCGCAGGTCATCGCGGAATAACTCTACGGTGAGAAAATAACTGCCCATTGCAAGCGGGTTTGCGTGAGCGGCCTGTAGCGCAGAAAAAAATCACCTGCAATCGAAATATGATGAGCAGAAGGCAGAAGGTGAACATTAGGATGAATTTCTAACAGACAGAACGGGGTGCTCGAGCAAAACTTCCTATCAATTACTTCTAGTAAAGGCAGAGATCACCTGAAAGAGACGGACAGAATTTATAACGTGGAGCAGGTTGAAGACAGCTTTGTTGGAGCACAGAAGTGAATGAGAAAATGTAGAATACCAGCACAAAGTCGGGTCTTAAAGGGACAGTTCACACAAAAATTTAAACTCTGTCATCATTTATTTATCCTCATGTCATTACAAACCTGTATGACGTTCTTTCGTCTGCAGAACGCAAAAGAAGACATTTTGAAGAACGCTGGAAACCCAACAACATTGAAGCCCATTGACCTTTAATGTATGACATGAGGATGAGTAAATCAATTGTCCTTTTCGGGTTAAAAGTTCTTTAAGTTTTAGATCATTTAATAGTTTCACACCAGCCTGCATGCACAACTTCAGCCTCAGTCGTCAACAGACACAAAAAGGGAAACGGTGATAGTTCACCCAAAAATAACAACTCTGTCATCGTTTACTCACCATCTTGTTATTTTTAAACCTGTCTGACTTTCTTTCTGCTGCATAACAAAAAAGAAGATATTTTAAAGAATGTCTGTAACCGAACAGCACAGGCCGCTATTCACTTCTTTTGTGTGGACACAAAACCAATGCAAGTGAATGGGGACCAGCAAACAACATTCTTCAAAATATCGTACAAGTCGAACAGGTTGACATGACAAGAGGGTGAGAAATTAACTTTTATTTTTGGGTGAACTATCCCTTTAAGGAGTTTCCAAGTCATCATCTGAAAGAATTCTACAAGATTTCCGGTTCAACATTTCACACATGACGCTGAACAAAATGTAATGTGCGGTCCTTAGCCAATAAAAGCTGAAATCGGTCTGGCTTCACAAGACCAAAAAAGATTGTACGAAGAGCACTAGAAACATTTGTAGAAAAATATCCAGACATCTCTTATACAGGTAAATCTAATTCACTTTCTAAGAGCCTCAAACAAAACTCTATTAAAAGATTAAAATGTTCTCTCTTCCTCTTCTTTATTGTGCCGTGTGAACTGCTTGACTTTGTTTTGCAGTGGCCTGATAAAACCCATGAACTCCGACTCTCTAAAATTGCGTAAGACCGGTCAATCTGATTAAATCTTGCCCGGCTGGAAAAGCTCTCGCTATTTTTGTGTGCATAACATATTTAAGGGTCTAACTTTTTATCAAAGCCTGGCGCACTTTTCATAAACTTCCACGCACACACACACACAAACGGATGTCAAATAATTCTCGTTTCAGTCAACACCGCAGTGTAACCACAGTAAACTATTTATTACCCTAGAAGTGTGTCGCTTTCTGGAGGAAAAAATGCTTGTAAATATAGACAGCATGATTGAGACCGTCCTCCACATACCCAAACATGTGCGTGCACGCAAACACACACACACACACACGCGTGCTCCCCCGCTTACAGAGAAATGAGGAAAACATCATTCTGAGGCTTTAAGCTGTTTCTCTTTAATGAGCTTTAATTGGGGATTGCAGAAAAGATAAGTCGCTCTGATCACATTTATTTACACTTGGCAGAAACAAAAGAACCTCCTAATTTAAGAGAGCCAGAAATCACCGTCTTCAGTTTCTATGAATTATAGAGCAAAGACGTTGATGTTTATCCACACTGACGCCGAGACTGAAGCCCTGCAATTAACCTGAAATTCAGCACGAGCGAATGCAGAGGAAATGCTTATTTTTTAGCGGAGTAAGAGAGAGGGGTTGTGTCTGTGCATTAATGCATTTACCTTTGTTTCTATCAGTCACGCTAAAAGAAAGTACACGAGTACTATCGCATTGCTTATTATTCACTTCACACTGTACTTTCAACTATTCTTGTTTTTAAAGGGATAGTTCACCCAAATACAAATTCTCTCATCATTTATTGCCCGTGGTGTTATTCAGAACCTGTATTTGACTAATTCCTCAGTGGAACACAAAAGATATTTTGAGAAATGTCTCGCTGGTTTTGTGTTCATACAATGGAAGTCAATGGGACAACGTTGTTTGACTACCAACCGGTTTGAAATGACATGAGGGACGAGGGTGAGAAAACGATCACAACATTTTCATTTCCGGAACTGTTCCTTTAAATAACATGTGAAACAGTATGCAGTATGATAACCATTGTTGTTACATGACCGCGAATTTGCATGTTTAATTTGGCTCATCATGCGTTTATCCTGCGTTCACTTTGGAAATAGAAATGTATATTTTTGTGCAAAAAAAACATTAAAGAGTCCAATAAAATGATTGAACACAATCTCACGGCAATTTATAACTATTTAAGTCGTATGAATGTGCACATCTCATTCGTGCATCACTTAGTGATGGTTATGTTAAGGGGTGGGCCTTCATTAATGCCTTTTTCCAATCGTTCAACGATTTTTATACAATTCACATGTCAAACTAATTTATATGCGTAGGTCACCGCTTAAAGTAGTCAGAAATTTCCATGAGATAAGGCTGAGGGAAGTTCAGCTTATACGACTTTATATCGAGCGCCGAGCCTACGTGTCGGTTTTCATTTATACTTCTACGTCGTTGACCGCGTCGACAGGCAATGACCACTAGGCGTCAGTGTCCACGCGGGTGTACGATTCGTCACGTAGAAGGTCACAGCAGGAGAATTGCACTATTGGAAATAGTAAGCGGTGCTTACAAGCGTTGTACGAAAAAGAGAGAAAACCAAGAAACAGAGCAATCACTTTTGACCGATTTATAAGAGCTCTAACAATGCTTCACAGAAGTAGACACAGCACGTTTTAATGACACACACTGAAGAAAAATGTTTATCACAAGAAAAGTGAAGTGAGAGATTCAAACCTGAGAAGGACAAAATGTAATACATCCCCATATATTTTATAATAATAACTAGAAAATCTATTTCCTTTTACCAGTAAACAAACGGGTGAATCTTGCCAATTAAACGTTTGTAATGAATGTGTTTTAGTTAGTTTTAGTTTAAGCAGAATAAAAAAACGTTTAAATGTCGATTCCCCTACAACACTGCCCATCTTTAATGATTCATGAGCAACAATGGATGTAATTACAGAAAAAGCGATGTCTAACAAAATCAAACTAAATCTCTTTATGCAACAGCATGAACACATCAGACAAACCAATTTATTTCCTGTTTTTACACTTGGAGAAGTAAAGAATAGCTTGGTTTCTTCTGCCACTTGTACACGATTGATCCACAACACGCCCGCCTTCATATCGCATTCATTATAAAGCAAGCACGCTTCCACAAAGTCCAACAACGCTTGCGGAAATCTTCATTAGTCTGTCTACACTCGTGTAAGAAGAAGGGAGACTCATTCCATTAATTAGCTTGTTTGCTTCTACAGAAACACCCAATCCTGACCCACAGCCTGTTTCTGTCATGTCCAATCTGAACCGGGTCAGGCCGCTCCGTTCATCATTATTACTGAAACAGCATAACACACGCGGCACTGCTGGGTCAGGCAATACACCTCGACTTCTGCAGTCTAATTGCTCCATTCTAATTGGCTTAGACTTGAACTTCTGCAGGTCCCAAATTTAATAACGGGAAAATAATTACTTCTTACAGTTTGGAGAATTACCATAATTGAGTCTAGGATTCCAGAACACATGTGTTAAATATACTTAACAACATATCCACTGGTCTGAAGACGGATAAAAGTGAACCGGCTGCTTTTAATGTTGACGTGAGTCATAGACTGACGTCAAGAGTTGGATTCATCGGGTTGGTGTGAAAGCTTTTAGTTTGTGCTTGACGTTCAGTTCGCAGCGGTGCTCTTTTATTGTGACTCAGGGTTAAATCTCTATTGATGACGGATCAATTGCTCGCTACAGTATGAAGCATTTCTAATTGGAGATAAACTGCCCTCAGGAAGCAGCTCACAGTACTATCTGTTGCCTTATGAAATAGAAAGAAATGATTTTCTTTATAAGTCTGTGATATTAATCAATAATCACAGGTGCATAAGTTACTGAGGGTAATGTCGGGGCATGTGTGTTAATATTTGGAAATTTCTATAAAAGTGGGACGGTCGTGTGCGTATTTGGAGTGGTCTGTTTTTCTGTCTGTTCACACAGCCCGTGTGACTGCGCGGCTGAATCATGCCTGTGTACCAAGAAACAGCAAGTTCTTGTTATTTTATTTTAATTTAAATGATTTTAAATGATGAGAGAATTTGTATTTGGGTGAACTATCCCTTTAAAAACAAGAATAGTTGAAAGTATTTAGTGTGAAGTGAATAATAAGCAATGCGATAGTACTCGTGTACTTTATTTTAGCGTGACTGATAGAAACAAAGGTGAATTCATCTATGATTTCAGTGCTAGCAGGCTAAAGTTAGCACCGTTCCAAATGAAACACACCACCTTTAACTGGTGAGAATAGCGAATGTGTTCTGTTTAATTCATTTGTGTGGACTCCGTATTGATACCGCTATTTTATACTTTTAACAGAGCATCAAACAAGTCCACTGAAAAAGAGATTTCTGGAAATGGTGAGCACTGCTGGAGCTAGGTCTACTGGAAAACCTGAAAGAATTTATAAATGCAGTTATTGTCCACTTTGGCTTGCTGTACACACTGAACATGTAGTTCAGGTAAAGAAACGACATCTAAAGTCACCCTACAACATGAAAAAGTGCAGCATGACAAGGCAAATAAAAACTGTGATTGAAAATAAGTGCTTTCCATAAAATATTCATTTTTGAACTTACATGTACAAACCCCAGTATTGTGTCGTTTAAAAATAAATATAAGCTTGTATATAATGCTGTCTCGCAACATCTTTGCTGTTTTCTAACCTGTTTTTCTCATTTTCATTGATATGATCATTTCAATGATAATTTTACCTAAAAGGATACTGTGCACAAAACATGAATGTATTTATGATTTGTTTTTCAGAATATTGTTGTATATTTAAATAATGTTTTATTAAAATGTGACATAATAGCTTGAGAGTTTAGTGCATACTGATTTCATATGTTTTTCTTTTAGGACAATGGAAAGTAAACAACTAAGTGAGGTTGCTTTAACAAATAATTTAACTATATATTTTAAGATTAGAAAAGAGTTTTACTACAATTTGAAATGAATAATTGGGCCAATTACTTGGTTTGCTTTTTTCCATTGGCTCAACATATTATTTCTCATTGAGCCAATATGCCATTGACTCAATTGATCAAATCCAATTCTAGGCTGTGGACGATTAACCAAAATATATATCACGTGATTTAGGCACAGCTTGTGAGTGAAGTACGACAAAATGCTGCTGCACCCGAAAGCCAGAGGGCGCTCTCGTGCAGAAACTCAAAATACGCACTGCAGAAGAATACCATAACACATGTAGTTCTAGGAAATGCCTAAGGACTTGTTTTTATCACTGTTCCACAAGCCTCCTCAGGAATTGTCATGATAATAAAGTATATTTATAATGATCATGTTCGACGGGTGTTGCTTTTTAAAGAAACTCAAACTCAAACTCAAACTCGAGCAGCATTTCCTACTGATCCCAGAGCCGTGCTTCACGGACAAGCTACGCATAAAAATATGATCGATGCCTTGCATAATCGCAGCCAGCTTGATTTCAGCATGATTTATTGGTAATCGCGATTAATTCACAGAAACTAAGTTGGGAGAATTGAACATTTTCAATGTAACCAGTCACTAGAAAAGTTTGATATCTATAAATATGAATATATATCTGCAAATATTACCTAAATATATACATGTACGTGTATGTGTTGGATGAGATTAATTAACCTTGTCATTTAATCGTGTCTCTTCTAAACGCCACACCAGAACAACTTCTGACAGTGAGCGAGCGGCCTCCACCGAGCTTCTGTCTCGCTCTGAATCTCTTTCCATTGACTGTGAAAGTTTGCCCGCTAACATTTGAACAGAATGACAGAACGACAGCAGAGGAAGGGTTAATATTAGACATCATCAGGTCAACACCGCCGCTCACATGCAAATTTTTAATGAGCTCTGCTGTCAGTTCACAAACAAAGGTCAGCTTAGATCCGAGCAGACAGTCCTCTGGACTGAAATATTCTCCACTCGAGAACATTAATGCAAACGCTTCCAGTCGCTGCGTTACCAAACTCGTCGGAACTCGTTGCATTCTTAGCGTTGCTGTGAGGGTTTCTATAGCGAGCATTAGGGCAACCCGTCTCATATGATCAGTTTTGTCCAACAAATGTCATGGAGGATCAACAATCTCGCAGGTTAGTTGACTTGTTTGCAGGTAGACACAAAAATAACACAATTCACTTGCACAGACATCTGAAGGTAAATCTATGGAGATTTTATCATAAAATGTTGATATATCCTTCAAAAACAAAAGCTGAATATGATATTCTGTGCCAAACAGAATGATAAAAACAGACAGACTCCGATCATAAGTTATATCACTTCACTTAAAGACACATTTCAACTTGTTAAGTCAATCGAAAAAGTGGGCCGTGAAATTGATTGGATAATATTTCTCTCCCTGTCAGCATGAGCTTGATTACATCAGCAAAAAAAATATTTCAATTACAAATTTAGGTTCAAGAAATACAGTTTCAAGTTATTTGTGTTTCATATTTTAATTCACAAAACCCATATAAACCCGCTCCAGACTAAGTGACCCAACCCTACACAGCAGGACAAAAGCAGCAGGACTCTCAAGTCCACTCACTTCTTCAAATCCCCTTCAGACATTTTCAAGAGCCTCTTTACAAGCCAAAGGGCCAAAAGCAAAAAGCAAAAGCGTGAAAGCAAACTAACCATTTCCAACCCAAACACCCGTGAGCAGAATTCTCAATTGTTTCACATTGAATCAAGCTGTTATCCCTGAAAACAAGTCACCACGTCTCTTCACTCCTAAAGGAGAACAGGTTAGAATGGCCTGAAATTAGCTGTTACCTGATTGGCCTACTTATCCCGAACCTGCAGTGCCGTTCTCTCTCCAAATTCATTCTATTGTGCACACAGTGAGGTAAAGCACACAATTTGATGATGTAATCAAAGAGCTGAGTGTTTTGTGTTTACAACAATGTGTTTAGCGCAAAATGACAAAAGATCCATCTGGTTTATTAGTTCGTCAGGGTTTTTCCTGCATATAAAAATTGGAGGCGGCCGCCTCTGTCAAGTTTCGTGCCGCCTCCGGCTCTCGTCAAAATGATGTCGGGTGTCTTCACACAAAAACACTGCATTCAACCAACGGACTGTCATTTACAACTGCACTATGGATCCGCTGTTTCGTTATAAGGCGCTGGACAGCTGCAGTTTATTTTCCCTTAGCTATATTAGGAGCTCTGTTAGCTGTATTTTGCGGATGTTCGGGTGAATATTCTTTATTTTGCATTCTTGTACGTTCAATTTCTTGACAATGTTTCTTAAATTACGTGGTGTTCATCAATGTAATGTTTAAGTGCAGATGGCTCGTTGAATCCATTTACACAACATATACTGTACACATCTCATTTGCCTGTAGGAACGCACACTGTGATCAGAACGACTCGCAAACCAATGACTCTTTTGAACCGATTCGTTTAAACAATTGAAACGAATCATTCAAAACTTATTCAACCACAAAAAAACGCAAGATGTGAAAGAGCTTTGCTCATTTAGTAAGACAAAACTACATTTTCTGTTTGGTTCAGTTAGTTTAAAAAAATTGTTTTTAATGTTTTATATAACTTAAATTTTTTAATTTTAATCAAATTTTTAGAACTCTTAATAAGTAGTTTGTAAAGTGTTTGTTCATGCCACATCAAAGTACGGTAGGCCTACATGTGCGTGCACAAGATCAGGACGCCACCACCTCCGCCTCATTTTGGGCCATGAAAACTGTGTTATTTTATTTCCCTCATATAAACGCTTTCAGCGGCACCAACATAAACAAATGCTATGTGACCCAAATTTAACTGACGGTAGATGCAAAGAATCAATAACTTTGAGTAGTTTTAATTTAATATTATACAATTAATATAGAAAATTGATATGAAATAATATTCATAGAAATGTAATATAAATAAACTGTTGTTTATAACCGAACACATAATGGAAGTTAACTTTGGGCCAGGCGCGTGCATCCAATGAAACCGTCTTTAGACCAAAACATGATCTTCTTAAAGTAAACACAAAATTAGATATTTTGAAGAATTTAGGAAAGCAAACAGTTTTGAGTCACCTTTGACTACCATTTTAACTTTTCCAATATGGTTATCAATGATTCTTCACTTGGTAAAAACGTTGTAACTTTGTATAGCCTTCCTAAGAATAATGAACTAATTGTGTTCCTCCTTGTTTTATCCACTTTGAACAAAATCGTCTAAATGTCTAAATGGAAACATATAAATGAGATATGAAAGCCACGATGGAGAGGAAGAGCGACGTTCACTTGAAATATTTTATTGTTGGTCTGTTCTTCCCATTATGCTTATGATATTAATATAGATTATTATATTATAGATATAATTATAGAATAATATAGATATTAAATAGAAGCACAATGTATGGGAAAGTTTAAATTGGTCTCTTGCTGTTTACTTGCTGTCTACTTTTGTCTTCTTAACAGAAAAAAGAGATACAATAATTTTCCAACTATTGTAGACAACGATGAAAGAAAAATCTCAGTTGCTAACTTTCTATTTTAGGGTGGAGCATCCCTCTTAAGTGATAGTGTAACCCATGTATTTCATCACAAATGTCACCATTATCTCACCGTCGTGTCATTTCAAACCTTAATGACTTTCTCCTGCAGAACACAAAAGCAGATATTTAGACAAAACAAAACCAGACTGACGCCATTGACTTCCACTGCGAACGACACGTGGGAGAAGTAACGAGGATGAATAAATAATGAATGAGTGAGTGAGTGGACAGCACTCTCAGACACACACACACCAGCGTCTGTTCTAATGCCAGCTGACAGAAGACAGACCGTCTCTCAGGTCACCTATACAAAAGCAGACACTCTCTCAAAAAATCCCAATAAAAGCTCAATTACAGCACTGAATGCTTTGCTTTCTCTCTTTCAGACAGGTACATGAGAACAGTACAGGTCTGAAGCCAAACCAAGAGTCATTAATCTCTGTCAGTCCTGAAGACACCAGCACGCTGCATTTTAAAAGCCGTGTCATAATTGACATTTACAGGCGTGTCGCTGTCTGACGGCTCGAAGATGCTGCCTGTCTTTTTACATCATCAAGTGCCTCCAAAGGGGCAGATGAACAGCATCGCTGTTCTGCGAGAAAAGCATTAATTCAAAAGAACCAAACGGGAAGTTCATCCTGCACTCAAATCCACCCACAGAGTCTTTACTGTACCACACCGAATAAATTCTCATCATTTGTGCACCCATTCCAAAGCTGAATGACTTTCTTTTACTCCGTGAAAGTCAACATAGTGCCATGCAAAGCGTTTATTACAAAGGGAAAAAATTACATTAACGTTGTGTAGATTTGACATACCATGATGACAAAACAAACAACAGACATAAAAACGAAAGTCAGTCCGAGTGCTCAGACATAATGCTTACAGACCTAAAATCAAAAGCTTCAGTCACTGCGGACTGGTTTGTGTTGAAACAACTTTTAAGAAAACCACATGTTAACATACTGGCATACGTGTCGCAACCCACAAATACCTCGCCCTGTTTAAGAGAGTCGACCACCCAGATTCCAAACTAGTTTTACATCACATCACAGCACATTTTCTGTTAAAAACGACGCGACAGTAAAAGAACAAATGTAGGAAACCCAAAGGCATCTGTTCTCTCCCACCTCTTTCTGCTAATGTGAACATTTGCAGGTTTTTAAAACACTGGCTGCCAAAAGACTTATTCACTTTTATGTCTGATCTGATGTTTAACACGGCTCCGTCTGATGATGGCCGACAGAGATGATGCTCATATGTGCCCATCTGTCACTGATGGTCTGCGTGAACACTTGTGTATGTGGGTTTTTTCCGGCAGGGTTGTGACCTTTCATTTCACAGTCACCATCAACCATCTGTCTAGAAGAGACAGCACATCAGACACCAGCAGGACGACAGGAGCCTTCAAATCAAAACAATCAATACACAAACAATCCCTGTCAACATGTTGGATTAATGAGAACGCTGAAACAAAGACAGAGATTGACTGTCTCGCATTTGACTCGTTTCATGTCTTGTTCAACAGAACAAAGCAATCATATTTTTTTTTCTACGATGGTAGTCAATGATGTCCCAGAAATGTCAGTTGTTGACATTCTTCCAAATATCTTTGCTTTGGTACAACTTGAGGGCGAGTAAACGATGACAGAATTTTCCTTTTTGGGTAAAGTATCCCTTTAAAATGAGAAACTGCAGAATGTAAATACAGAGTAAAAGTAATGTGGATGCTAGTATAGTTAAAAATATTGTTATCTTTCCGTTCTCATGGTGTAAAGAGCCCTGAACACGGAACAATATCAGCAAAGCAAACAAACAGTAACGGCAGCAGAGACAGTCTACATCACGACCACATTAAGCCCCAAATAAAACAGAGGAAGTCCACAAAGAGAAAAATGAAGTCAATACAATCAACAATGCGTTTTATCATGTTCACTTTGCTCTGCAAACTTTGTGGCGTTACGTTCCGAGTGACCTTAATATCTCCCCAATGTGACTGAACAACTTGAAGAAACAACATTACCCACTTTTATTGGATCAACACACCTGTATTGAGAAGGATTTTAATGGGAGAGATTTTATATTAAAGCAATATTACTGCACCCTAAACCCGGAGCATTTCCAGAAATCCAGTTATCTCATATTCTCAGACCAAAGCTCATAATATCCCATAACTCCACTTCCTAATTCCCAGATTATTCAACATTCATGTCGGAAATCTATTAAGAATTACTGAAACGTCTCCGGGGGAAACTAATCCACAGCCGGCGGCGGGACCGGCGTTACTTTAAAGAGACAAAAATGAAGGATTAAACTTGCAACACCATCCAGAATCTCACATTTAGAGTTGATAACGCTCCAGCTGTGATGGACGGGAATTTATCAGACCAGGACGAGGATTTGGGAACATTCACGCAGGGTTGTTTTGAAATCTGTCGCTGGCAGGCAGGTGTATTCAGTGGCTTCTGACATGAGAGACTCAAAGAATTCAATGAATAGACAAAGCCGACCTTCAGAAGAGCAAGCGGAGAGGAAACGAGAAGAGGAAGAGACTGAAACTGATGGGCAGAAACCTCACTGCTCCATATCTTACAATACTTTTGCAAAGGAATGAGTGGACTGCACATCATAAATGCACATCTGTAAATAGATTTGTCACTCTCAAGAGCGTTGTGTAAGTGTATTTGTATTGTTAAATGCTCACAGAAATTTCCTTTAAGGATGTGTGACATCACAGGGTCTTTCCGGCACAACACAAAGCTGTTGGAGATGCTACTTTTAAACTGTAGTTTGCCAAGCTACAAGAGATGGTTTAGCGTTGATCAAGAGTCGACAAACAACAAAGTGACCTACCAAATCTAGTTTGCCAAGGTACAATAATGCTGGGGATACATAGGCCTGCCTATAGAAACGCTGGCTGGATTAAATATTAACAACCCCAACTGATGGTTTTAATGAATCTAAAAAATGTCCATATCTGACCCAACCCAACATTTCATGTCAACAACTTTCAAAACACAAAGTATGTAAATAAGCTGAAAATGTAGAGATAAACAGCATTTTACTACGCAACTAATGTACAGCTTTATCGCCTTAAATATCTATGTTCTAGTTTTTTTGCATTGGCTCATTAAAGCTGCAATGCGTGAGACTAATGGTGGATACACACGTTGAACGTCTGTCCAGTTAGTTTTCAAAGGGGAAGCTTGCGGTAACCGGCACAACGTGGGCCGCTTCGTTGGCGGTGCACAAGGGGTGCTCGTGCATCCAAAATCCCGCAACTTCCCCGGGCACGGCTCTTGCGCAGCTGAAGATAAACATTTTTTATCTTTTTGTGAACGGCAGCCAAATCGGCTTCAAGGCAGCTGCCGCGCGGCAATTCCACCACTCGTGTGAATGCAGCATAAGAAGGATCTATTGACAGAAAAGCAATATAATATACATAACTTTGTCTTTAGATGTGTATAAAGAGCTTACTCAATGAAGCGTTATGTTTTTATTACATTAGAATGAACTATTTCTATCTAGCCCTAAACGGACAATATGCTCTACAGAACGAGTTTCGTAAATACATTATCTCCTTTAGGCAAAGAAGCGAAAACATGAAAACATGTTTGTTCAGTGTCAGCCACCGTAGTTCTTTAAAAGGGAGGGGTGAGGGGTGGAGTGAGCCGTTGGTTGCAATTCGCTAACTCACCGCTAGATGCCGCTGAAATGCACACAGTTGACCTTTAAATTCATTCTCTTTTTACAATAAGATTGTTTGATTTCTGCATCCCTAAATTAACTTGTGTACCATTTAAAATAGTCACCTATAATTAAAATTACAACAACATACACAGGCACAAGATTTTAGGATGCATGACAACACAGAGGTCAACATTCAATACAGGCACTCAAAGCATCACATTTGTGTCTGAATTAAAATTCCACACCCACCCAAACATACAGTATCTGACAGCGTTTACGGTCTAAACTCAGAGCAGTCTGTGGTTGATCCTCATCAGAACACGCAGGAGATACTGAGAGATTATGAGCCGTGTGTGCGTGCGTGTGGAAACAGAGCGACTGTCTTTAGGCCAGCTGCAGTTCTCACTACAGAAGCCAAAGGAAGCGGCAGTTCCTTATCTGGAGAGCCAAAGTATTGTGTAGAGAAAACCTGCCTGCCCCTGCAGTAACCACAAGAATACACCACTTCAAAGTAAACATGTCTACAGTCGGGGTGTGATCTAGCACTTTATTTTAATACCATTTTAATGAACGAGAGACAGTGTGAAGATTATCTCTACACTGTTCGAGATGTAAAACAGAGACCTGACCAAACACATTGACAACAGTGCTTACATATTCTACTACATGTACTTTGCCAGAAAAGCCTCCGCCATGGTCTTGTCAGTCCGCGCTTACGCTGAATGCAGAAGCCGTAGTTTGGTCTTGGACTAAACTAAGTGATTTATTACTATAAAAATTGTAAATGATGGTGAGGGTCGGTACCGCGGTGTACAAGTGTATAACCTGTATAACCTTCTCAGGTCACTTAAGAAAACGAAATAAAATGCACAAAGAAATACCACCCAGAAAATACAAACATACTGAAACCATTAAGACATTTCTTTGTGGCTGTATAGCATGGCTACATGACAACCCCTAGAACCCAGAAGTGGATAGCAACATCCCAACACCCTAGCATCTGACGCAAAGTACTAGCCACAAGTTTGCGAAATTTATCAAAAAAATGTTTAGAAAAAGTGCAACTCTAATTCTTCGCTTCTTGTTTCACAGAGCTGGATTGATTCACCTCCAGGTGCCATAATAATATAAATCATTCATACACAGAACGAGAAACCTTTTCGCTGTTGCTTTGTAAAGTCTCAGTGGACAGAATAAACAATGAGACCATGAAAAATAAGTCTTTCATCCTTCTCTCCAAAATCTCAAATAATCCCTCCATGTATTACTGCATGTTAATGGTGCTTTATTTACAGCACAGTACTTCAGATTCTCTTCAAAAGAGATAAGAAGGACTCGTCCCAGATCTAATTCAAACCACTGGTTCACACGTTAAACCTCTTTAGTGACTGTTTACCTTCACACCGATACACAAAAACGTCATCATATAAATCAGCCTACTAACCCTGTAATATAATTTGTTTATAATAAAACAAACTAAGAAACTCAACTAACTTCACAATTCTTGTATGTCCCACAAAGTGTACGAGTGTTGTGACAGAGATGATGTAATAGCGTCTCTGACCTAAACTTCAGATCGGTTGAGGTTTTCTCGGCTTCAAAAGAAAACCCTTAAAAGAGAACAATCTACAAAGAAGACTGATGCTGTGCCGAGATAAAAAAACTGATATTAAATTAGACTTCGAAAAGCTTTATTGAGGGTTTCGACCTGATATGCACTACAAGGCAGGACTGTGACAATATATCGCAATTCACACTAATTATACATGTCTAGGTCGATTCTGAAATGGATTCTGTGTTTTATGCACATCTCTTCTGTGATTTTTGAGAATAAACAGATAAAATGAATGTTAAATATAAAAGTGTTTTGCTTTAAAAATAGTAAGTAAATGTAATAAATTTAAGTTAAATGTAATAGTAAATAAACGTGCAAACATTTGTTTTGTTCTCTTTATTATAAACTAACACAATAAACTTGACAAATAAACGTGACTTTACCATTTTACTAAAAAATCCATTATGACGAATGTCCGCGACAGTACTGACAGCCGCAGGATATATTACGTCAGTCTTCGATATTTTTCACTCATTTTCATTCAATTCTTCCCCATTTAGTGGACTATTTAGCATTCGCTATATAGGGAATAGTGAAAGTGAACAAGTGAGCGAATCCAGACGCGGCTATTTTCTGGAACTGTAAATCGATCTTCTTTTGTGTCCCATATTCAGAGTTTCTGCACGAGAGCGCCCTCTAGCTTTCGGATGTGGCAGCATTCAACCGTAATTCATTGAGAAACTGAGCATAAACAATTCCACGATATATCGTCCTAGCCCTGCTACAAGTGTCTCTCTCAAAACAACTATTAAACTATTTTACAAAGTTGCTAATTCACATGAATTTGTACGATCTCATTCATACATTTTTGTATAAACTTCAACGATTCTAACAACCTACACCCAAAGGCCATTATTGTCGATTATTGTTGCATTATTGTGGAAACCTCTGTCAGTCAACACTTTCTCAAAAGCTTCAAGACTTACTCATCCAGAGCGTGTGAATTCAGACAAGATACATGAAAGTTACCCATTACAAAACAATCTGTAAAACAAACTGTTTAATAGATCTGAAGAATCATGTATGTAAGATATAAGAAAATGTAGATCCTATTCCCCATAACATTACCCATTTACCTCCCATATGAAGAGTTTCACTTCAGTCTCAGACTCGGAATGTAAATTATACCTGAAGCAAATCTATTTAAACATCACAGAGCATAATTCAACAACCCCCGTGTAAAAATACACACTGCAGAAACCTGACATTTCTACACATCACCTCATACGCCTTTGAGCTTCGAGCGGAACCCACAAAACAAGTACTGAGAGATACACAAACGGACTCGGCGAGCATCTATTCAGACACAAACACAATATGTTAACCACATTCTTTCTCTCCTCCTGCTGTACACCGAGCAGAAGTTCCTATCCGACATGATTCATCATTTCAGAACACTCGAAGGTACGCTGAAGAATCGGCAGGAGATATTTTGGGTCTGCCTCCGTCGAGGAGAGCAGATAAAACTTGAGTTATGAGCTAGACAATGGGCCCGCTGCCAACGAAAGATTTTACTGATTTTACATTAAATACAACCCCATAAAGTTCTTCTGCATTACAGGACAGAATAAGACTCCATTTGCCCCAGAAATCTTTTCTGAACTCTCTCACTCATCTCTCTCTCAAGGACTTTTAAAATGAGTTCCTGGTAAACACTATTACAGCTGTTAAAGGAAACATCTCACCAAAAGCAACCAAAGTAATGACATGACTAATATTGCGCTGTGAACTCCAGCCGGAGGAATCTGAGGGGACCTGCATGAATAGCATGTCAGGAATCTAATCTATGACTACATACGAGAAGGAAGAAATGTCTGCAGAGAAATACGTCAACCTTCCATAACTGAGCCACGCTAGTGTGTTTGATAAACATTTATGTAAACACTCGCTGGATTTTATAATACATATGAATTAAAATGTTTATTAAATGGTATATTCAATTGCCACTTCCATAGAAAACATAACAGTGGTGGATACAAAATGTATTTATTTAACTTACGGAACATAGAAAAAAAAACTAATTTAATGAATACTATACATACAACACTTATTAGTGAATGATTGAAAATAGCGTAAATATATGACATTTGAATTATTCACTACAGAGTTGTTTAAAGTACAGTGACTATTGATTATGTAATAATATTGCCTGAAATATTATTTTATCATCGGTAGAGATCAATGGCGAGGCTTATGAATTGTTTTAAGAAATTACAGTCAACACAGAAAAGGGGGATTATTAAATTCAAAAATAGTGTCTTGTTTATTGACACACAACAGTCTACAGAATAACAAATTATTAAACGACATACTGGTCATTCATTATTTTTATATTTTAAAACTGGGATGGATGGGTGGGTAAAGGGAGTTTAATATATGTTTAAGTTTTACCGATAGTTTACGAAGATTGGTGTTGTTATGCACTTTATATTCGTTCCGACGTCACTGACCGTAACCAATAAATTTACATTTAGTCATTTAGCAGACGCTTTTATCCAAAGCGACTTACAGATAAGCTAAACAATGGAAGCAACTGGAACAACAAAAAGTGCAATACAACACTGGTCTCATATAGCCCACCACAGTATACAAACCTAATAGTAACAGGACGAAGCTGATTTGTTTATATAAACAAAGTGAAGCGAAAGAAAGCCGCTGCTACTGTCGCGCGTCGCGGGAACAGCTCGAGCTCGAAAAGTTGATACAAAGTAGCGCGGAAAGTTTTTTTAAAAGTATCAGCGCGTCAGTAACAAAGTAACAATGTATCCGTGCCATCATCCATTCAGGCCCGCCGCGCAGGAAACGCTGGAAACAAGGCGCGTCTCTGTCACTGAACACAAATCTGTAACAAACAAATCCTTCACAAACACCAAAAAGTCCGATCAACAGCTCCTGAAATAATTCTAAGCAGCAAAGTAAGTCGGGGCGGGAATGCGAAAAATAACTCTTATCCACCGTTTGTCCCATAACTTGTATTGGGACTAAAGCGCTCGCGTTTATAGTTCAGGCAAGTTTACTTCTTTACTCACCAACGCCGTATTTTTCCTTCTTCGTGGGCACCCAGCGTGACATTCTCAGTGATGGAAGTTATCCGAAAGGCGGCAAAGTGTTGTTGTTTTTATTCCTGCAGTATATCCAGAGTTTTTCCCAGAGTATTTGTTTTCCCTGTAGGAGTGCAGAGACTCATCTAGCCGCCATTTTCCATCACTGAACTCGTGAACCGCGAGGGGGAGATTGAGACTGAAAACTTTTTGTCATGTGGGACAGCAGAGACAGCGGGACTGTTCTTACCACAAAGCATGTACCAGGGTAACCATAGTTAACCAAAACGCCATAGCTGTTGTTGTTACAAATATAAATGTGCAACTTAATAAAACTTTTTTTTAACAAACTGTTAAACGGCAGAAATATTAATAGATAAAATAATTAATTATATAGAAAATATTAAATATTTTTTATATATTTGTATATTTAAAAACATTATGTTGTACTTGTATATAATGGTATGTGTTATTTGGGGGAAAACTATAGTTTGGTGTCCAAGCATTGGTGTGTGTGCTCTGACAATACAAACCATCCCAATAAAGTGAATCTGAATTTAAACAGAGATTCCGAATAAAATAAAATTAGTTTATGATAGCAGACTGTTTCATTTTGAGCATTATAGGCATTTAATGAAATTCTCTGTGATGCCATTTTAAGATGGCTGACTTGCTTTAATGTGTAATTAATTGCATCTAAGCAGATATCTCTTTTCAAGTGGCAGTGTCCTGTTTGTTTGCCTGTAAACATAATTTTCATAAAAATACGGAAAACATAAACAACTGCACTGCATGAGACATCAGACCCCCCTAATGCTCATAATGAGACGATTCTCACCGTCAGAAATAGCTGCAGATTGTGGCGTCTGATGAAAATTTGATAATGGGGACCAATTAGAAAAGATTGCTTTGGGTACTGTCTCTTAGCCACAGATTTTTCTTAATTCTCGCTTTCCAGAGAAATTATTACTCGGTTTGAGGTTAATTGTTTCTGTGAGAATATGCTGCTTTGCTCACAAACGCTCCCCAGATGCTTGTAATTAAAGATGCTCTGTGGGACAAACTGCCTCTTTGTTTTGTGATTCATTAGACAACGCTAAATGAATCCTGTGCATTCATGAGAATGTTAAGCTTCTGCTACAGAATATCTTTGCTCACTTGTTGCTATATTGTGTATTGCCTGTAGCCAAATTTCAGCTAGAAAACATTAATGCAAGCAC